>OX104112.1:75979122-76703251 GCA_944474755.1 Limnoperna fortunei | reverse complement strand
AACAGACGTCGAGAGATAACATGTGGTAGACAAGAAGACAAAGACTTCAGCACAGTTAGGTCAGAATATTGTCAGAATATACCACAGCCAACTGTGGAGTTGTCTCAGAGTTGTACAATGCAGCCTTGTCCTGTTAAAAAGCCACCATACTGGTATACCTCCCCTTTATCACAGGTGAGAAGCTTATAATAATGATAAAGTCTTTATTATACCCCCGCAAACTTGTTTGGGGGGGTATATAGGAATCACCCTGTCTGTCTGTCCTTCTGTCCACATCCCTTGTAAACGCAACTACTCCTTAACCGCTTGATAAAATTTAATGAAACTTAGCATCAAAGGAAGTACATTATATGTAGATGTGCATGAAGGATTTTTATTGACCTCGGATATCATTAAGGGGAGATAATTGGACTTGAAAGAGAAAGCGGGGGGGGGGGGGGGGGTATCGCTTTGTGAGCATGCTTACAGTCCACACTTGTTTAAAGAGTGTTACACACTTAGTGTTATAACTAATCTTCCCTGAGGCCCTAAAGCATTAAAACAATATTAAAAGTTTACAATTCAAAGTGAGAAAGTGTATGCATACAGTACAATTTAAGTCATATAAATCACAAATCACTACAAATTCTACTTTTGAGTCAGTTATTTTTTGACACGATACTTAAAAAGTTGTGTATTTACAGTGCTTTTTAAATCATGTGGCGATTCATTCCATAATGATGATCCTAAAAAAACAAATGACTCTTAGTAAAATTCAGCTTTAGCCCTTGGAAAAAAGGATTACCAGCTAAAACGTTCCCAATGCATATGGGTTATTTTTAGAGAGGTAGCTGATTTTTTGTGTTAAGTATTCTGGAGCTTCCCCTTTTAAACCTTATGAAGGAGTAAATATTTGTGATACTTGATTCTTAGGTGGACTGGGATTATACCCATCTGTTTAAAAAGAGGATCAGATGGGGACAGTGGGTCAGCATTTAGTATTAACCTTGCTGCTCTCTTTTGTATTTTTATTATTCTATCTAGACCATCTTTATTACAACCTCCCCACACAACACAGCAGTAATCAATAAGTGGCAAAATATACCAATTGTAAAAAGTTTTTCTTGCTTCAATATTAAGAAAGATTTGATCTTTGATAACAGTTGAGATTATAAAAACAAGGTGTATGGTTTGTGCGAAGTTAAATAAAATTCCATGCAGTAATATGTATGATTTTAATGAAATTTTATGACACTGTCAGCAGTTTTTCAGCTTTATCAGGACATGAGTTTTTTTTGTGGGGAAAGCCAACTTAAGTTATGAACATAGAGAAGCTTGAAATCCCTGTTCTTTAGGGTTGAGCATTTTGTCACTATACTGATGTGAGACTCTCAAACCTCCTAGTTTTTGGATGTTCTTATTCTCCAAAAAATTAAAATGATTTTTTGTCAAACTTCCATGCAGAAGAACAAATAATTTGGCATTCAGATGTCTTCCTTGTTTGGAAAGGTTAACTTTATAATAATTCTTTCCAACTGTGTCAGCACTGTTTTGTATTCCTTTAAAGAATGTATCATGTTTTAATTAAGTATATGTAAATGCATTATATATCATAATTAGATGTATAACAATGTATATACATATTGTAGTGTTCTGTAACTTGTGGACTGGGTACCCAGACCAGACTGGTTCACTGTCTAGATGAACAAACTCAGGAATTATCAACTGGTTGTGATACAAACAGGAAACCAGATACTAAGCAGCCATGTGTAAAACCTGTCTGTCCAAAACCAGGTAACTGGATTTTGTTTGAGATATATTACAAAGATACCTATTACATAATTTTGATAAAAATATGGTGTATATATATATATATTTATATGCGACAAAAATCATAAAGGGCCAATGATTTCAAGTTAGTTTATTATACCCCCGCAAACTTGTTTGGGGGGTATATAGGAATCACCCTGTCTGTCTGTCCGTCTGTCTGTCCATCTGTCCACATTCCTTGTAAGCGCTTTTCCTCCTAAACCGCTTCACAGATGTTTATGAAAATTTACATGGAGGAAGGACATCATATGTAGATGTGCATGAAGAATTTTCATCGCTGTTGGATATTATTCAGGGGAGATAATTGGACTTAGACTTTTAAAATATAGTATTCATTGGGAGACCTCGTAACCGCAACTCTTCCTAAACCGCTTGATGAAATTCAATGAAACTTAGCATAAAGGAAGTACATGATATGTAGATGTGCGTGAAGGATTTTTATTGACCTTGGATATCAGTAAGGGGAGATAATTGGACTTGAAAGCAAAGCGGGGGGTATCCCTTTGTGAGCATGCTCACAGTCCACACTTGTTTCTATATATTTTAATTTCTGTTTACAACTTTTTTGATTTCTGTTAAAAACTCAATAGCTGAGCAATGCTGTCCATGGCGTATTAACAACTTGTATTTTAGCATGTGACAGATTGATGACATCACAAAAACCTACATGCATTCTCCCGCAAATAACAAGTGACAACGCTAAATATTTTTAGTTTCAGTGGAAATATTATTTTATTACATATTAAATAGTGATGTTATTTCTTTTTATCATATTGAATTTAAAATATAAGGATTGTTTTCAATTGTTGGTTAGGTTATTGTATATAGACTAGGGATTGGTTTTGTGCTCAACATAAACCGCTTCACTATATCCAATAATCTAATGAACAATTCTTAATGGTAATAATAAAGTGAAATAAGAATTAACTTATGTGTTTTATATCTTTCAGATCCTAAATGTGTAGATGAGTTTATGTGGTGTTATCTTGTCCCCAAACATGGTATATGTCAACACAAGTTTTATGGGTCTAAATGTTGTCACTCATGTCTTGGATTTGGATGAAATCATCACTGAGAACATTTTATAAAATTCAACTGGTCGGAGAAATAGATTATAGGAAATACACTAACTTCCAGGAAAACAAAAATTAATTTAAACATGCAAAATTTTAAAGTAATAAACCAGAAGTTATATATCAATCCATATCAAATGTAAGCTCATTAAACCATTTATTACATATCCAGCATTATCTATCAATATTTGTTTAACAATTTTATAGAAATATGGGAAATATATTTTGGTCAAAAGTGTCATCACTAATATGATTTTTTTTTGTGTTCTAATCATACACTGTTTTATAAATATTTTTCTGTAGTTATTTGCTCTTTTTATATTTATATATATATATATATATACAAATTAAATTAATTTGTAGACAATTTAATTTCACACAGAGGCAATCTAGATAGTGAAGCAAAGATTCCAAATTTGGTGCCACAGATAGCGGCAGGGTATTCATCATCCATCCGTCCAGTCATCTCTCAGTCATTAACATTTATTCTACATTTTTGAATAATGCAAAGCTTTAATTAAAATTTTCAAGGTATGTTCAAGTTCTTACAATCATTGGTCCATTTTAAATTGAACTTCCCATTAGCTGTTCTTAGATAAACCCCTTTCAAAATTTTGTATAATGCCTCATTTTCTCATTCAAGACATCCAACGCAAGGATGCATAGCTATATAGTCATAAATAACCCTATGGCAGGACATTTTGGGGTGGCGGGTTATTTAATTACCTATTGCTATTTTTAATATAAACAATTTTTGTATCCATCGGTGATTATGTAATGTTTTGAAAAGCTTATTTGTGTCAACAGTTTGTGTTGGTATGCAAATATATGTTTAAACCAATTGATTGTTTTATTTAATCATTGGAATTTTTTATTTTTATTTTATGTATACTAGTAGACTATACATATACACAATGACAAATATATGCTAATACTGTATATGCCAATATATGCTCATTTCATACTCCGTTAAACTGCTCTAAGGATATCACCTCTGCCTCACAAGCTTAAGCTTTCCCTATTGGCTGCTGTTAGATGCACAACAACATAAAACACATTTTAAATTACACACTTAGACTTACTGACAACATGCAATAAATTTCCATCTTCAGTGTTGTGTTATCAACAAAACAAAGTAAGTTACAAGAATCTACAAGCTGAAGGATGTGTACTTTATTTTGTTTGGAAGCAGCACACCATTTACTGCCTGACACTTATCTTAAACAAAAAAGTGGTTCTAAATTACTATATTAATATCCATAGCTTGAAAAAGCATAATTAAATGAGGAACACACGTTTGTTTAACGCTATTATGTTTTCTTTAATCGGAGATTGAAAAGTGGTATAATCCCGAAATCAGGTGTGGCAGAGATGATACTTTGTAGTCTTACAGAGTATGTAATGGACTGGATATGACCTCTGCTCTGGAGATTTTTTGTTGCCTATATACAATTAACACTCGCCTTATTAAGTTTTTAATTGAATTATCAAGGACTTTAACATGCCTGATACCCAAGGAAATCACTTTGAACATAGTCTGACTTCCAATAATAGCAGAACATGGTCTGACTACTCATAATAACAATGTTATGTTTCTGCTTAATTGGGATTTTAGTTTTTCAAGTTTCCACTGATGCCAACATTAACATCTAAAGTGTCAATTATGTAACAATACTCAAACAGTTTAAAACATAAAATCAGTATTATACTTTTTCCAGAAAATAATAACAAATTACACTTTGCTTGTTAACTGTTATTGAAGAAATACTATTTTCCAAGAGAAATAAAAAGTTGAGCTATGTATTCCCCATCATCAATGAAATTTTGTAATTATGTGATATAATGTAATCAGTTTATTTAGCTTTTATATAATTGATAAACATGAATATTAATTTTGTGTTTAATTATTTGGGTTAATTAATTTCTTTTTTCGTTATTTGTAATTTTCTGGTTTTTTCAATTAATTTTGATGGAAACTATAGCGAGTAACTGGTTTAAAACGACTACCAAATGATACAACTTACTAAGATCAACGACTACCAAATGATACAACTTACTAAGATCAATCAGACAATTGTTCTGATTCTGTTAGTTAAGTAAATTAAATCTCATTCAACTGTATATCTTATTTTTAAGGTGCAGACTCACCATGTTTTATGTTTCATTTAAGCCAGTATTTTATGCTCTTGTTCATGTTCTTCCTGTTTATTGTTAAATTGTAATTGAATTGTTCTTATTTTAGTGATTATTTCCTCTTTATATGTTGTATTATTTAAGGTTAAACACCAGTCAGGGAAAAGGAATGCTTTTAAAAATTTATCATCAGAGGTGTTCAATGGGAGACAACTCATGATTGTGTATGTTGTATATTACATGTTTATGTATTTACCCTGTAATTGTTTTTGGAACAATCAACTTACCAGTAGAAATATGCATTTTATTTGTTTTGTAAGGTTTTTTATCGATTATTATAAATTATAACTTTTTTGTATTTAAAATTAAAATGGATATTAAAACTTTTATGATAAATTTTATTGTTGTATATTTTAACATTTTGTTTACCTATGACCGAATCTTGCATGTCAGATTTGTAAAAAAAAATTGTTTTGATTGGACCTATTTGTTTTAAGTAATTCCAAAGAAATTAAACTTGTATTTGCTGTGGATTAACAAGTAAGCACTGATCGTAGCTTACACCTCAGTTCAAAGCAAAAATTCCATTGATTATTTTATGCCTCTCTAGTAAATTACTACTTCATTAAAAAGTGTTTACCATGTGCTAACTTGAAGAATTTCAGAACTAAGTTACTTCAAACTAAATTGACAAGGATTGCCAGTTTTTCTACCGAAGGTCGGGGATTTTCTCTGGTATTACGGCATCATCTCTAATAAAAACTGGACGCTATGACATAGATGAAAAATACCTGAAAGTGGCATTAAAACAAAATTCATTCAAACTCGTCTGTAAAACACCAAAACATTCATAAAGGTGGGTACTCAAAACGAGGTGAGCATTTGTGGGGGTTGAATGTGACCAGGACATCAACAGCAGGTCCCAAATGACCAGGGCATATGAGAACAGGTCAAAAAGAGACCAAGGACATAGATTGAAATGGACCCATAATACAAAATTGCATGGGTTTAACTGAACATTTATCAATTTTTCTACTTTATCATGACGACTTTTGTTGATGGAGTATTGTATTGTACTTTAACAAGAACTGTATGATTTTTTGGTTTGGTTTTTTTTTTGCATTTTAAGCCAAACAGGAAGTGAACAATAGTTGATGGCTGCAAATGCTTTAATAAATACTTAATGTCACACACCAAAACTTTCATTTTGGGAGAATTAAAGAGCGAATATTTAGACACCTTTAGCATATTCCTTGTTAATTTTGAGCGACTGCTATATACCTCCTTTTTTATGGCATAAATACATTACCTTGTGCAATAACTTACTGAAAACAATGTGTTGAATTCTTTAACATAATTATGTATATATATTACCGTTAATGAAATTCCATTTTGCTGGAAGAAATCAAAATAAGCTTTGTAGCTTTCAACTGTGTGCTGCTAGAAACCATGGAGGTAATAAAGGATTAGGGGATGCAAAATCGACCAATTAAAATCTGGAAATCAGGAAATTATAACATTTATGGTGAAATTAATATTAAATTCTTTTAATATTTAGTCTTAGATTCTATAATATTTTTTAAAAATTGTTTAAAAAAAAGATTTTAATACAAAATTGTAGCTAAACCAGTTCTGTATTGGCAAAAAAGTTATATAAAAAATAAAGTTTTATTACTTTTTTACTAGTGATATTAAAAAAATTTTAAGTTTGGTGTTCATTCCCTAAGTAATAAGCTCAAATACCACTGTTTTTTATTTAAAATTCTGATAATGAGTATAAACAGCTAAATAATATGGCAAGTTTAAAGAAAATTCATTGACAAAATATTTTCAGAGTATGTGTCCTGAACCCCTAGTTGCATACAGGCTTAGGTTTGTGTCACTGTACTGTTATGAGCTTGTGTTTAATATTTTAGACGGTAATAGTTGTTCATGTTGCAGTTGGCAGTGACTTTCCTAACAATGAAGTTAATATTGGGGTATGAAATTTTTTCAGAGAGATATGAAGTTATATGATTTATAATACTAAAAAAATTAGTATAAATCTTTTTGTTTATGCATAAAAATTGTACTGAATGTCACATCAGGCTTACAGGGTTGAAAGCCCTCTACCCACCATTTCCCATCCCCTTGTATCTATCCTTCTACCAACCATCTCACATCCCCTTGTATCTATCCCTCTACCAACCATCTCACATCCCCTTGTATCTATCCCTCTACCAACCATCTCCCATCCCCTTGTATCTATCCCTCTACCAACCATCTCCCATCCCCTTGTATCTATCCCTCTACCAACCATCTCCCATCCCCTTGTATCTATCCCTCTACCAACCATCTCCCATCCCCTTGTATCTATCCCTCTACCAACCATCTCCCATCCCCTTGTATCTATCCCTCTACCAACCATCTCCCATCCCCTTGTATCTATCCCTCTACCAACCATCTCCCAACTCCTTGTATCTATCCCTCTACTAACCATCTCCCATCCCCTTGTATCTATCCCTCTACCCACGATTTCCCATCCCCTTGTATATATCCCTCTACCAACCATCTCCCATCCCCTTGTATCTATACTTCTACCCAGGATCTCACATCCCCTTGTATCTATCCCTCTACCAACCATCTCCCATCCCCTTGTATCTATACTTCTACCCACCATCTCCCATCCCCTTGTATCTATTCCTCTACCAACCATCTCCCATCCCCTTGTATCTATACTTCTACCCAGGATCTCACATCCCCTTGTATCTATCCTTCTACCAACCATCTCACATCCCCTTGTATCTATCCCTCTACCAACCATCTCACATCCCCTTGTATCTATCCCTCTACTAACCATCTCCCATCCCCTTGTATCTATACCTCTACCCACGATTTCCCATCCCCTTGTATATATCCCTCTACCAACCATCTCCCATCCCCTTGTATCTATACTTCTACCCAGGATCTCACATCCCCTTGTATCTATCCCTCTACCAACCATCTCCCATCCCCTTGTATCTATACTTCTACCCACCATCTCCCATCCCCTTGTATCTATTCCTCTACCAACCATCTCCCATCCCCTTGTATCTATACTTCTACCCAGGATCTCACATCCCCTTGTATCTATCCCTCTACCAACCATCTCCCATCCCCTTGTATCTATCCCTCTACCAAACATCTCCCGGGGGCCTCGGTGGCCGAGTGGTCAAGGTAGTTCGTCTACTATTGATCACGTGGTCTGTCAACACTGAGATTGCGGGTTCGATTCTCACTGCAGGCAGGGTGTACTCGACTCCAATCTTAATTGACAAGGATTGCCAGTTTTCCTACCGCAGGTCGGGGGTTCTCTCCGGGTACTCCGGCTTCCTCCCCCAATAAAAACTGGACGCCATGAAATAGCTGAAAAATTGCTGAAAGTGGCGTAAAAACACCAAACAAACAAACAAACAAACAAACAAACCAAACATCTCCCATCCCCTTGTATCTATCCCTCTACCAACCATCTCCCATCCCCTTGTATCTATCCCTCTACCCACTATCCCCTACCCCTTGTATCTATCCCTCTACCCACCATCTCCTTTCCCCTTGTATCTATCCTTCTACCCATGATCTCCCATCCCCTTGTATCCAGTATCCCTCTTTTACACACAACACAAGTCACAAGAATGAAAAATGAGTCGTAACAGGTCTTCCACCTCCTTCCAATATATTTTCTCACACTGTAAGATGAATTATTGCTAACTTACATTATGAGGCATTGTCTCTTGAACAGACTAAAGAATGATATCAAGTGCTTTAAGGGGTACTGTCTAAGATTCACAATGAAAGCTGAAGATTAATAGCTAGAAGATTGTAAATCTGGAAAGATTAATAGCTACGAGAGTTTAAACATGCATTATGGAGTATTGTCTAAGATATGTTAAGCATTGCATTGGTAATAATCTTATACAAACTATAAACCTGTATTTTTAATTGTTTATCAAAGTAGGCATTCAATATAAAGATAATAGACAAAAATGTTTTTAAAGTGTTCATTATTAGGAACATGTATTCCATAGAAGTTAATGCACTAATCTGTTGTTACAACAAAAGTCTTCTGACAAGATAAATGGCTTGGAGGGCTTAAGTTAGCATTTGCTAAAAGATGGTGGTTTGTGAAATCAATGGGTGTTTGATAAATTAAAACACACAAATTAATTTTTGACAATAATCTATGTCTATATATGGCATGTATTAATAGCAAGACTACACAGAGTTTGACATTTTCTCTATAAATTATGTTGTAATTTTTTCTAATAATTAAAGATATGATAATTATTTGAATATTAAATTAAATAATAATGCAGCTTATATATAACTGTTTCTTGAAAGGCTTAAAAAAAAAATTAAAAAATGTGTGAACTAACGAAACACATTTTTCATTTTAATTTTCCAATCTGTCTGTTTTAGTGATATGTACAACAACAGCTGACCATACAATTTCTACACTACATCAATGTTAGTCCTTGGATGAGTTTGGTGATTGATGAACAAAAGAGTTACCTAATCATATATTACCAGTATTACTTGGTATGGTATAAACAATTTTATACATTTGATTTTGTTGCACGTGGACAAACCAAAAAATTGAGGGCCTCCTTGGAAGAGTATTTAAGGTATCCGACCCATAATTGAAGTCTCCGTTTAATTTTATTTTTTCGACCAAGAAATACAGCTTTATTAAATCAATATATTGTTTATTAAGGTTACAAATTAAACTTTGAGTCAATTTTAACAGTTTTGAGCAAAAATAGTTAGTTACTCAAATAGTACATGTATTTCCAATGTGTTGCTGAACATGACAGAGCTCTGCTCTATTGAGAAACAATGGACATCTGAGACACCAAATATGATCACATGGTCAATTGTGGTCCGGATACCTTAAGGTATTTAGTTTTCTATTATTGACAACATACTTGTCAAAAATGAGTTTGTGAGTTTGAGTCTAACTGCGGGCAGGGTGTGCTCAACTCCAATGTCATGATGATGCTACTACAGTCATCTGGTATTTGTCACCAGCTAAACTTATAATTGAATTCACAGTTTAATTGTGTAAACAATGATACTGATAAACCCCAAAATTTTGATGCAGATTTGATTAAGACTGCACCAAGATTAATGTGTTATAGGCTTTTATTAAAATTTAAATAAAAAAGTTATTATCACTCCAAAAATCGACTCCAAATTTTCACTCCAAATTTCTGTCCAGACTCCACTCCAAGACTTCACTCTGTAAAATACTTGGTGCCGTGTAAATCGATCATCATCTTATCATTTACATCAATGGATATTTTCTGTTACTTTTCATTTGTAATTAAATATATTAAATTTACAGAATGATCACACCAACAATGAGTATGAAAAAGATAATTTGTCAGACAAACAAAACAGTTTTTTCATCAACAGATGTACATGCAGCAACACATTAAATTACAACAATAAACTCCATCCTGTAAAAATATACTACCTTCAATTGTCTGTGGGAGAAATTACTGTCTTATAAATTATCAACTACACGATATCTATTTGTTTATTGTATTAAAGAATAATTTCATCAAAAGATCATACTTGAAATAAATTACAATTGTCTTTTTTGTATCTTGTCACTTCTTGAAAGATTTACTTCATTTTTTTACACATTTTTTTAAACCAAATGAATTCAGCTTTGTGGTCTGGTCCTTTCTGCATGGATCTATGGAAGTGGCATTGATTATGTAGATATCATAGATACCATCACATCTAAAATGACAAAAAAATGAGTCAGAAAGTCTAGTCTGCGTGATAAATAGGATTTATTATCAATTGTCATAATAACTTTAATGGCTGAAATATAATCTATTTGTTACAGGGTATCATTTATATAAGATGTAGTACGAGGATGATGAATGGATGGTCGACTGTCTGGTTGTTCATGTTTATACGGGAAATGGTAAGCTGTCTTACACATCCTTATAAATAAATATAAAATATTCCATATTTTTTTTGTTTTTATTTTTTTATTTTATATGATTTTCTGCAATTTCAGTAGACTTCATTGTTATAAGTAAATATAAGTCATGTAGTTCACTAATAAAATCAACTTGATGAACTTTGTATTAAATTTCATCATGGAATACAAACATAAACTGTAGGTTTACGGAGAAAGTGCTGGATATTTTTTACATAAGGAGGTATTTTTGTTAACCTTTCCCATTGATAAACTATTATGATTGTGAAAATTCTCTCAATGTTGGAAATTTTATCTGGACACAGCTGCTGCATCTTATGGTATAGTCCAAGTTGTACAATGGACCAGTTACCTACACTGAGTCGGTTTCCCGGTTACCATAGGATTTTCCTGGAGTTTGCAGGTTTCTCAGACTTCAATTTCTGGATCTATTTTTTGACAGGTTCCTTGGTGTCCAGTATTTTGATTTTACCTTCATTTACACATGATGCATTCTCTGTTAGAATTTAGTTTTTTTTTTCATTTTTCATGCAAATATGATTAAACAAACTTACGTAATAGTAATGAAAATGGGTCTACTATTATCACTTAAATAAAATCGTGTTAGTGCATGGCTGACGGTTTCATCTGGCTACATGTTGCTTTTTTATGTTTTTGGTATTGTTTCTGTTTGATATACCTGTATGATTAAACCCATTTACAGGTAAAACAAAAAATTGCACTTATGGTATACAGGAGAAAAGTGTTTTAGAATTGTCACTATTTAGTGATATTGAACATGTTTGTTCTTATTTTTAGGGTAGATTAATTACATTAAATGGTGTAAAATACTAAAAGCTATTATTAATTCTAATATGGTATCCTTAAATTCATACAGTCATTAGGTTTCTAATAAGCATAGAGCCCTCGGCTGATGTAACAGTAAGATTTGTAACATCATAAGCTCAACTGAAAAAAGTTCAGACTGGATCCGAATTACACATTTTGTTTCAAGATTTCATAAAATTTTAGGCTTAACAGGAATTTAATATAATGAAGAACATATTTTTTTGTCAATTTTATGTGCTTGACATGCTGTTTTGGGTATATCTTATTTAGTTTTAAAAACCAATATTGCAATTTAAACTGGCCTCTTAGAGCTGTTTTGAAATTTTAAAATATTAGAATCAAAATAGATTATTGTATAGGGTAGACTCGCCACAATTTCCTTTGAATTTTTTGCTATTAGAGAGATTCGTCACACAAGTGGATAGTATAAAAATGTTGATAATAAAGATGTATCTCTCTAATAGCAAAAATTTCCAAGCAACTTGTCGCAAGTCTATGTATAGGGCTATCTCTCTGTATAAAATATTAACAAATATAAGGTCTGACTTTTTAATTCTAATTCACAGAGCCCACTTGCAATAATTGCATTCTTGTGATAACTTTTGTTATCAGTAAGTAGATCAGATACATACTATAGACTGTCTTACCATACATGTTAAAGAGATGTTAAATTTGTTTTAAATGTAAAGTTAGGTTTATATAGTGATGAATCGAGTATGGTAACATACAACTCCTTTGATCTCTTTAATTTGTATTCAGTGTCAGTTCTTGTTCTTGTCAAAAAATGACTTACAATTACACATTTGAAAACTTGAAAGACAGCACAATGAATTTGTGACTTAACTATCTATTCCAAATAGTACACCATTTGGTGTAATGTTTTGTCAGGAGTTATCTACCTTTATCCCATTATTTATAATGTTTATTCAGATCCCTATATTTTTAACCATAAAATGTCAACTTGAATATTAAAAAGAACTTTTAGTGTTTAATTTATTTTATTATTTATGTAAAAGGTGCAGTTTTAACAAAAAACAGGAGGGTAAAATTTCACTTTCATCTACAAATTCTTTTAAGACCATTGATAGGAATTGAGTCTATTATGCAGAATATCTGTATAAGGAAGCATTGCATTTTTTATGAAAATGGCATATATTAAACAGTTGATGAGGAATGTTTTGTTCAGAAGAGATTGGTGTTGGCATAGGTTCCAAGTAGGTACTTCATTCTTTACACACAAAAACTATCCAAAACATAAGCATAGCTATACTTCCTAATTGTCATTTATCAGTCAGCTCATAATGCCTTATTAGTATGTACTGTAATGTCTGTTTGATATAAGCTATGCTCTTCAAGGTCAGCTGGGATTTATTTTCAAATGAAATATCAAATAAAATCTTTAAATTATAACATATTTATGAACATTAAAAATTCCATTGTCTAGTAATAAAGGTACATTCCTGCAAAGTCTTTTTATATTGCATCACTTTGTGGTCATGTGATAAATTTGGAATATAAACTTAAGATTTTCAATGATTGCACAATAAAGATTCTAGAACGAATAAGCCTACCCTCACGTTTTTTTTTTTTGGTGGGGGGGGGGGGGTTTGGAGAGGTAAAGATTCCAGTTCTAAAAACAATATCATCAAATTTAATGTACTGGTATTGATAGTTTTATTACTAAAATCAAGTCTTAAATAAGAATTGATTTTTTTAAATCACATTCATGTAAATTGTTTTTAACCGCCTGGCCACATAGGTCCCCAAAAATATTTATAACAAATACAACAGTATGATGAAACCTTTTAGCAGATGTTTCTACAACTGTGTTAATTGAACTTTGGTATGATTCAGCAGCCTTTCATTCCCACTCTTATTTTGACTGGTAAAATTACATGAGGTGACTTTACTGTTATTTGGCTGTTTATTATTATATCCCCCCTCCCCCCCCCCCCCCCAACTTTTTTTGCAACATGTCAAAAAGGTTACTAGGTCAAGTTCACATTCTAATATTTGACATTGTGTTGAATGCAGATCTTTTCCTTAAGCATAATAGAAACAGAACTGAAACCATGACAAAAATGTAGATTTTGAATAACCTTTTGTAAGAGTTATCTCACTTTAACTGATGAAATTAATTGTAAATAACCACATCTCAATTACAAATTGGATCTTCACTGTTCCTAATTGTTGAACTGCAGGATCATGTGCAATATAAGAGGTTAAAGGTCAAGGTTAAGGTCAATATTGTACTTTTAAACAATATTTTTACATCTTCTTAGTATATGAGGTAAATTGATTTGTCTATATTATGAAGAAAATTTACACAGATTATATAATGTGCAAAATGGAAATATTGTTATCCCTCAATGGAGAAATATTTTTTGTAGTTAATCCTTAAAAATGGAAAACCTTTTATTCATACTGGAAAAGAAATAAACTTATTTTTACATTATTTTTTCTATGGAGAGACAAACACTTGTTTTGCTGCCAAATAAATGGTGCATCCTAAACATAATCTTATTCTTAAAATTACTGTCACAACAATACAAGGAAGACTCATTTAAACTGCATGTGGTAGTCTAAGAGTGTACTTTCAGTGTAATTAAAGTTTATTTGTTTAAAAAGATGGATTATCTACCTATGGAAACACAGAGAGTCTTATATATCACTAGATACTTTATTGTGTTCAAATACAATAAATCAATCAGTGATTACAGTTACCGTGGGTGATCTATTGTATGATTTGTTGTAAATCTAGAAGTGGAAATTTAAGAGAGAGTAGATTTGTATTATAGTAAATACAATTGTTGTTCTAGTATATACCAATTTTGCTATAAGAATGTAAAAAGATAAAAATATAAAAGATCTAACAACAAACAATGATTTCTGTGTAGGGTGGTCAAACATTCGGCGAAATAATTCCTTGCACTATATGGCTGAAATATTGCCACAAGTGGTATTAAACACCAGCTATTCAATCAAAATAATTCATCAACTGTATACTTAAAAAGTCCTTGTTTCAAGTTTGTTTTAGTCAAAACACCCTTTTTTCCCGCCTCTAATTATGCACCAGTGAGTTACTCATTGTCATGTTCCAGCCAAAGACTATCTATGACACAGCCAAAAAGTCAAATCTAGAAACAGCAAAGACTATCTATGACCCAGCCAAAAAGTCAAATCTAGAAATAGCAAAGACTATCTATGACCCAGTCAAAAAGTCAAATCTAGAAATAGCAAAGACTATCTATGACCCAGCAAAAAAGTCAAATCTAGAAATAGCAAAGACTATCTATGACCCAGCAAAAAAGTCAAACCTAGAAATAGCAAAGACTATCTATGACCCATTGAAAATATCCAATCATATTTGGGAGATGGATTTTTAAGTCATAGTGATGGCCATAGAACTTGTAATTGATAATATTAACCTACACATAGGTACAACAAACCCTTGTTTAAGTAGCTTTAGTAGTCAACATCAGTGACCAGAAAATCGGACTACCAATCACATGATCAAGCATAACTACCAGATTAACTGATTATATATTAAAACTGAAGCATTATTACTAATACTTTATATATATATCTCAATGAAGTATATAGGTATTTGTGTTTGATTCATTAAGAGGTATGACCTAGTTTTTTTTTAAATAAACATCACATTTAGTGATAAGTACTTTTCAAGTCTGCTGTTTCACAAACTTTATTTAAATAACTGTTAAGAAGCATTAGCCAGGGCATTTCTTTTTCTAGTTTATATTGTTTTATGTTTCTTAATAATTATATGAATGTACCAATAGGTAAAATTCATAGAAAACAATATTATGGTCTCTGCCTCCTCCAGTATCCCTGACATTTAATACACATGGTCCATAATTGTTTAATTTCTATAAAAAAATTTAATGACTTTAAAAAATCAAACCATATCATTGCCATCCAAATATAAAAGTATTCATTTATATTGCAAAGAACACCTTATACTTAGTATGATACCTTCATGCCTATTAATATATTAGGTATTTACTTTTACATTGGTCAAGGTTCATTGACAAGGTATGGAATATTTTGTGTAATGTCCGGAAGTCATTGATTAATTACCAGGCAGGCATAACATAAGCAAGGTGCAGTAAAAACACATCCTAAGTCATTTGTGTGTTTAATCATATGTAAAGACAGCACATGTCATAATGTGCATGATTTATTAGACTTGAACATATTAAACTGAATAATCAAAATAAAACTGTCAAGTTGTGTTTGTTTTAATGTTCTTGTTCAATGTGGTTTTTTTTTACTTTAGGTCAAGACTTTTGTACTGTTAATATTAGTGCATTTCCAACTGATGGAGAAAATGTCAATTAAGAAATAATTCATGGAGGCTGTGGTTTATCATTGTTTTACCACGGGGTGACCATTTATGTCGTATTATTTTATCCCGAGCGATAGCGAGGGATAAAATAACGACATAAATGGTCATCCCGTGGTAAAACAATGATAAATCACAGCCTCTGTGAATTATTTCTATTCTAATAAGACAATTAAAGTACATTTATAATATTTTCGTACCTATAGAAAACATCATTTCCGCCATAAACTGGCTGTTCCGTCAATGTAACACACAATATATTGCAACGGATAATTATAGCGCGTGTCGCTATTTATAAGATTTATACGTCATATGCAATAGCTTTCCGGTGGGAGTTACAGTTTTGTAATTGGAACAGCCATTTAAAACACGCCCTTCTCAGCGCGTGTTACTCATAGATAAATCATTTTTTTACCACAGTTGTGGTCTCAAAGCCATTGAAGCACGTCATATTAGAATAGAAGTTTAGTCCACATAGACTTCTAGTAAATCATGAGTTTGTTTGTTTGTATGATTGGTATTTTATACCACTTTCAGCAATTTTTCAGCTATATCATGGCGTCCAGTTTTTACTGGCAGAGGAAGCAAAAGTATCGAAAACCCCTGACCTTGGGTTTAAAACTCAATCCTAATGTCAAATAAAATGGGAGTTGAGTGCACCCTGTCTGCAGTGAGACTCGAACCCCCATCCTAGTCATGAGTTTAAGCTGTAGTCTTATTAATTTTTCATTCAACTGCTGCTCCTATGTTAAGCATGCAGTACAAAGACAGCACAACAATAAAAAGTAAAAAAGACTTGATGGTGTTGATTTAGATTGAATTTATCGCATCTTCAGTCGTCCATAGTGTTGGCCTAGATCAGATCTATTGTATAGTGACCCACTGTTGGTCTAAATTTGTCCTATCTTATAATTATTTAAGTTGCTCTACCTCTGTCATATCCTAGAGTGGCCCAGTGGGTTGATCTAGCTCTGTAGTAAACAGAGTGTACAGTTAGTCTACCTCTGTCATATCATATAATGATTTAGGGAGTTGCTCTACCTCTGTCATATCCTAGAGTGGCCCAGTGGGGTGATTTAGCTCTGTAGTTAGCAAAGTGTACAGTTTGTCTACCTCTGTCATATCATATAATGATTTAGGGAGTTGCTCTACCTCTGTCATATCCTAGAGTGGCCCATGGGTTGGTCTAGCTCTGTAGTTAACAGACTGTTCAGTTAGTCTACCTCTGTTCTATCATATAATGATTTAAGGAGTTGCTGTACCTCTATCATATCATACAATGGCCCAGGGGTTGGTCTAGCCCTGTAGTTAACAGAGTGTACAGTTAGTCTACCTCTGTCATATCATATAATGATTTAAGCAGTTGCTCAACCTCTGTCATATCATTGAGTGGCCCAGGGGGTTGATCTAGCTCTCTCCTATCAGTGAGTGATCCAGGTTGTTGGTCTACCTTTGCCAGTCTTAATTGTCCTGGGTGTTAGATTACCCTGTCCTATTCTAAAGTGATCTAAGATGGGGTTGGCAGTATTGGTCTGCAAAGACTTATCCAAGGCGTTGCGATCCGATACTCTTATCAAAGATGAGTGGCACAGAGTATGGACTTAGCTCTGTCTTATCACAGAGTGATCTAGGTTGTTGGTTTATATTTTTTTATCTTAGATTGATCCAGGGAATTGATCTACCCCTGTCCTATCCTAGAATGGCCCAAGGCATTGGTCTAGCTCTATCCTATCATAGAGTGATCCATGGTGCTGAGGTCTTTCACTGTCCTATCCTGGGGGGACCTGGGGTGTTGGTCTACCTTTGTTGTATCATAGATTAATTAAAGGAGTTGGTCCAGTTCTGATCTCTTATTGAGTGACCCAAGTGTTGGTATACCTCTTGTCATATCATAGAGTGGCACAGGATATTTGTCTATCTGTCTTTTGATAAAGGGATCCAGAGTGTTGGTCTACCTCTATCTAATCATAGAGTGGCCCAAGGTGCTGGTTTAGCTTTGTTGTATAATAGAGAATTTCAATGTGTTGTTCCAGCTCTAATTTTAAGAGTGACCCAAGTGTTTGTATACCTCTGTCCTATCATAGAATGGCCAAGAGTGTTGGCCTACCTCTTTTTTTCTTAGGTCCCATGGTATTAGCTTAGCCTTTTTTTTTTAGATTGATTCATAGTGTTGGCTTTGTTCTTTCTTACCATAGCATGATCGTGAGCATGATTCCAGCTAGTGGCTTAGCTTAGTTTGATCAAAGAGTGATCCAAGGTATTAGCATTGCTTAGTTCCATTTTAGAGTGATTGAAGATGTTGGCTTAATTTGCTTTGTTCCATAATAAAGTGATCCAAGGTGTTAGCATAGCTTGTCAGCTGAAATACCTAATTCTTCACTTATTGTTGCTTTAATTAAAGACTTTTATGGTAGTGCTATAGCTTCCATTGTCATATAAGGTGCTTATGGGTTTTTTTTTTTAATTTCCTCAATACATTCCAGGTGAATAGAAAAAATATATTTATTCAGATACAATATGTCTGGACTACAATGACACCCATCTGAAATTCATTTTTTATTTTTGACACAGTACGAGAAAATGTTAATGAATTTATAATTACATACATCTTACATAAAAAGCCATCATTTTAAACAGATATGAGTCACTTTTATTAGTTATAATCACCATAAAAACATTTCATTTACCAGTAAATTTTGTGACCTGTCAACATATGACTCAGAGCTTATGTCCTTTCAGTCTTACATTATACAGAAGAGATTATTTAACTGGTGATGATGTATTGTGTTACAATAATAGTACAGGAACATACTTCATCAGGTTTCTAGGCATTACAGAGAGAGCCATAACTAATAATGTCTGCATATAGGTACAATATGGGTGGAAGGGTAAGGGGATAATTCTGATGTTATCGTACTAATTATATGCTTTGACTTATATGTAGACTGTTTCGGAAGATATGTTGTAAATAACTTATTGGTTATTATACCCATATTTTGTTGTGTAGGGTAAAATGTTTTAGACGAATATCTCCGTTTGTCAGTCCAATTTTTGTAAATGCATATCCTCTAAATCAGAATTTTATTGAACTTGGTAGGAATGAAGGACACCATATGTAGTTGTGGAATTAACAGTATATTTGGTGGAATTATGCCCCTTTGAAATAAGAAATTTCTCAAATATAACTTGTAAGCACATTTTCTCTCAAACTGCTTATTAGAATTTTATGAAACTTGGTAGGAATGACGGAAACCATATGTTGTTGTGCATATCAACAGGAAATTATGGTTGGATATTTTTTGTAGGAGTTATGCCCTGGTCCTTTGAAATTAGAAATTCTCAAAATATATGTATGAAACAACTCTTAAGTGCTTCCTCTTTGAACCTACTCATCAGACTTTTATGAAACTTGGTAGGAATACACCATATGTTGTTGTGAATATCAACAGGAAATTTTGAGTAGATATTTTTTTGTTTATCCCCCTTTGAATTAGAAATTTTTCAAAGTATGTGTATCAAAATAACTCGTTTGGGCTTCACATCTGAAACTGATGATCACAGTTTTATGGAACTTAATAAGTATGTGGGCACGTGGGATATGTGAGCATGCTCAATGAGGTTTTGTAATCATATTTCTGGTGGCTTAAAGGTTTCTGAAGAGACAGGGAATATTTAAGAAAATAATTAATTAGGGTACGAATATATACTGATTTTACTACAGGTCTGACTTTTAAGCTAAATATTGTACCCAGAGCTTAGCGAGGGTTAAAATGTTTGCATAAACCCTGGATAAAATCATTCGTGTTCTCCATGAATTATTTTCATTCTAATAGCACATATAAATCAACAAAGTAACCTCTGAGTTAAAGGACTTGTCAGCCATTTTGGACACAAAGTTGATTATGACATCATTAAAATTTGTGTAAAATCTTACTATGATGTCACCATAAAGAGTGTTGACATTAATGACGTTGATTATGAGTAAACACTTGTGTTGGCACTTGTTTGCCAAAGCATTTTATGTACGTCATATTAGAATTAACAATATTCACTATACATGTATATTTTATTGTGGATAGTACTTGTATATGTAAAAAGATTTCAATCAGAATCTTAGATTGTCTTTATTAAGGTAAGGTTTTTGGTTGGGTATCAATCCATCCATCTGTAGGTTCGTCTATCCATCTCTCCGTCCACCCACCCATGCACCCAGCTAAATAATGAAAGAATTTAACCTATCTTAAACGATTTATTTTGGCTGTTCCAACTTAAGAGATCCTAACTTGGCAGTTGGTAACAATTTGTTTTTCTAGGTCATAGATAATGTGTGATATTTGGTATAACAACATAAAAAATATAAAACATAAGAAACATATTTATATTCATTTATATTCCCCAAAATTTCTGTGATTTATAAGACTAGTGTGGTAATTAATCAAGGATTCAAAAAAAACCTAGCAGTCACATTAAAATGTTTAATATATATTAATTATCTTTGCCATTTTTTTTTATTTCTTGATAATTTGTCACAGGCACTCTATAAACAGTATACATGTACTATGTTAAAAGAAAATCTTAATTATTACTTATAACCTATATCTATTTTAATGCAAAAAGTGGTTTTTGATAACATTTAATTGAAGTAAACCTTTCCATTATTATTAATGCTACTTTTGGTTTTCCTAATCACCTGCATGTCATCTTTGCTAGTTAGTGATAAGTGGTTGGAACATTTAATATATTTTGTGACATGTATTAAAAGCTAGTTAAACTTTTATTGGAGAATATAATCTATTCTATACAGTATATATAGCTAAACATATTTAATGGAGCAAGTGTGTTAGATGTCTTTGTTCCTCTGTTTGTTTGACAAATTTTGATACCTCCCTTAGTCGTCCCTTTCACAGGTGTGAAAAAGTATTAATAGAAGTTTCTATAGAGGATAAACAACCCAATATTGCATGTAAAATTATTATAATGTATATACATACAGCTGATTGAACATGTTGATATCATTATGCACCTGTAATAAACATCAAACAAAATATTACCTGTTATAATTGCAATAAAACTTGATTGATTCGTCAAAATTGGTTTGTAACTGCTCTTTTAAAGTTTTAATTATGTTTGACGAAAAAAGTGTTACTATCCGTAATATTCTGTTTTATGACACAGTGTTACTGTGGGTATACCTCCTGTTTAATGACACAGTGTTACTGTGTGTATACCTCCTGTTTAATGACACAGTGTTACTGTGTGTATACCTCTTGTTTTATGACACATTGTTACTGTGTGTATACCTCCTGTTTCATGACATAGTGTTACTGCGTGTATACCTCCTGTTTAATAACACAGTGTTACTGTGTGTATACCTCCTGTTTTATGACACAGTGTTACTGTGTGTATACCTCCTGTTTAATGACACAGTGTTACTGTGTGTATATCTCCTGTTTAATGACACAGTGTTACTGCGTGTATACCTCCTGTTTAATAACACAGTGTTACTGTGTGTATACCTCCTGTTTAATAACAAAGTGTTACTGTGTGTATACCTCTTGTTTAATGACACAGTGTTACTGTGGGTATACCTCCTGTTTTATGACACAGTGTTACTGTGTGTATATCTCCTGTTTAATGACACAGTGTTAATGTGTGTTTACCTCCTGTTTAATAACACAGTGTTACTGTGTGTATATCTCCTGTTTAATGACACAGTGTTACTGTGTGTATATCTCCTGTTTAATAACACAGTGTTACTGTGGGTATACCTCCTATTTAATGACACAGTGTTAATGTGTGTATATCTCCTGTTTAATGACACAGTGTTACTGTGGGTATACCTCCTGCTTAATGACACAGTGTTACCGTGTGTATACCTCCTGCTTAATGACACAGTGTTAATGTGTGTGTACCTCCTGTTTAATAACACAGTGTTACTGTGTGTATATCTCCTGTTTAATGACACAGTGTTACTGTGTGTAAACCTCCTGTTTAATGACACAGTGTTACTGTGTGTATATCTCCTGTTTAATGACACAGTGTTACTTTGTGTATATCTCCTGTTTAATGACACAGTGTTACTGTGGGTATACCTCCTGTTTAATGACACAGTGTTACTTTGTGTATATTTCCTGTTTAATGACACAGTGTTACTGTGTGTATACCTCCTGTTTAATGACACAGTTTTACTGTGTGTATCCCTCCTGTTTTATGACACATTGTTACTGTGTGTATACCTCCTGTTTAATAACAAAGTGTTACTTTGGGTATACCTCCTGTTTAATGACACAGTGTTAATGTGTGTATATCTCCTGTTTAATGATACAGTGTTAATGTGTGTATATCTCCTGTTTAATGACACAGTGTTACTGTGTGTATACCTCCTGTTTAATAACACAGTGTTACTGTGTGTATACCTCCTGTTTAATAACAAAGTGTTACTTTGGGTATACCTCCTGTTTAATGACACAGTGTTACTGTGTGTATACCTCCTGTTTAATAACACAGTGTTAATGTGTGTATATCTCCTGTTTAATGACACAGTGTTACTGTGTGTATACCTCCTGTTTAATAACACAGTGTTACTGTGTGTATATCTCCTGTTTAATAACAAAGTGTTACTGTGGGTATACCTCCTGTTTTATGACACAGTGTTACTGTGTGTATACCTCCTGTTTTATGACACAGTGTTACTGTGTGTATACCTCCTGTTTTATGACACAGTGTTACTGTGTGTATACCTCCTGTTTTATGACACAGTGTTACTGTGTGTATACCTCCTGTTTTATGACACAGTGTTACTGTGGGTATACCTCCTGTTTTATGACACAGTGTTACTGTGTGTATACCGCCTGTTTAATGACACAGTGTTACTGTGTGTATACCTCCTGTTTAATGACACAGTGTTACTGTGTGTATACCTCCTGTTTAATAACACAGTGTTACTGGGTGTGTACCTCCTGTTTAATAACAAAGTGTTACTGTGGGTATACCTCCTGTTTAATAACAAAGTGTTACTGTGTGTATACCTCCTGGATAATGACACAGTGTTACTGTGTGTATACCTCCTGTTTAATAACACAGTGTTACTGTGTGTATACCTCCTGTTTAATAACAAAGTGTTACTGTGGGTATACCTCCTGGATAATGACACAGTGTTAATGTGTGTATATCTCCTGTTTAATGACACAGTGTTACTGCGTGTATACCTCCTGTTTAATGACACAGTGTTACTGCATGTATACCTCCTGTTTAATGACACAGTGTTACTGCGTGTATACCTCCTGTTTAATGACACAGTGTTACGGTGAGTATACCTCCTGTTTTATGGCACAGTGTTACTGTGTGTATACCTCCAGTTTTGATATTCAGAAGCTAACAGTAATATTTAATATTCCTTTAGAGTGACATATTCTTGAAAGATAAGTGAGATACTGTTTTAGAATGCAGATAATACTTATTGGTTTTGTTCAAAAGGTGGACAATACTATTGTCATTTGGTGCTGATTCTTTAGGAAGGTGGAAAATATATTTTGTTGGGTTGTTAGCTATGTACTGTGCTTGGTTGAAAATGGATAATATTTTTGTAGATAACAAGGATGCACCTTTACCGTTAATAAATGGCTGTTATTAATCAATCAGTATGTAATGCTTTGCCATTTAGCTTCCTTTTCATGATTAGTTTTTTTTTGCTAAGATGTGCCAGTTACCAAGATTAAATATATACATTATGAGTTATGTCCCTTTCAAATTATGATATTAACTTATTATCAAGTAACAGATGGAACATATATTTGTCATTTTTGAATATACACAGCTGTATTTTGCAGTAGAATAAATGAACTGAATTGTCTCTGAAAAGAAACCACCTTATTCCATAATGGATAAGATCACACAGATTGTTTATGAGTAACCTAACATGTGTTATCCATCCAAGCACCCCTGATTTATGTAAAAATATTTGGAAAGTAGTCCATGATGAATTCATTGTAAATATAAAAAATAAACATGGAAGACATAAGAAATACTTTGTGTAAATAAATGATAACTTTCAAGAGAGAAATGCAGTCAATAGTTGAGTATATCCTGTATAAGTGAAAAAATATATTTTGCAAAAATAAACTCCAAACAGTTTTTTAAGAAAAATGCAAAATTTTCCCTACACGAAAAATACCACTTGTACAGTATTTAATTTCATAGAACTAAGATAAGGGCATTATAGGGACTTGTTCATTTTTAGTCGTGGGCCTGGGATTCCATGGACTATACTGGTGTAGTCTAATATAAGAAATGAAATCTTTGTAAATATCTCTTGAGTAATGTGAGTTCCTGACCCAATGTAAAAGACAAAAATGTCATTAATGTTGCGGGTTAGAGCCTCATTGCTGAAGTGGCATTGAAAACTGTTCCAACAAACAAACAAACAAAATAGCCTAGTACCTTGTCACATGATCTTTCGTAACCTAGTAACTTGCCACCATCTGATTGTCACATGATCTTTCCTAAACTAGTAACTTGCCACCATCTGATTTTTCACATGATCTTTCCTAACCTAGTAACCTGCCACCATCTGATTGTCACATGATCTTTCCTAACCTAGTAACTTGCCACCATCTGATTGTCACATGATCTTTCCTAATCTAGTAACTTGCCACCATCTGATTGTCACATGATCTTTCCTAACCTAGTAACTTGCCACCATCTGATTGCACATGATCTCATTTTCCATAAGTAATTGCCATCTTCCCAGTTAACTTGCTACCCTCTGATTGTCACATGATTTTTCTCCTCCTGAATAAGTACCTTGCCACCAATTAATTGTCAGATGATTTTTCTCCTCCTGAATAAGTACCTTGCCACCAATTAATTGTCACATGATCTCTCTTCCACTAAAAACAAGCCTCATCTGACTGTCACATTAATAATCTGTCTTACCACATTTGATTGTCACATGATCTGTCTTACCACTTCTGATTATCACATGATCTCTCTTACTACATGTGATTGTCACATGATCTCTATTACTATATCTGACTGTCACATGATCTTTTTTCCCTGGTTACTTGCCACCGCATGATTGTCACATGATCTCTATTACTATATCTGACTGTCACATGATCTTCTAGTGGTTACTTGCCACCACCTGATTGTCACATGATCTCTATTACTATATCTGACTGTCACATGATCTTCTTTCCCTGGTAACTTGCCACTGCCTGATTGTCACATGATCTCTATTACTATATCTGACTGTCACATGATCTTCTTTCCCTGGTTACTGGCCACTGCCTGATTGTCACATGTTCTCTATTACTATATCTGACTGTCACATGATCTTCTTTCCCTGGTTACTGGCCACTGCCTGATTGTCACATGATCTCTATTACTATATCTGACTGTCACATGATCTTAATTCCCTGGTTACTGGCCACTGCCTGATTGTCACATGATCTCTATTACTATATCTGACTGTCACATGATCTTCTTTCCCTGGTTACTTGCCACTGCCTGATTGTCACATGTTCTCTATTACTATATCTGACTGTCACATGATCTTCATTCCCTGGTTACTGGCCACTGCCTGATTGTCACATGATCTATATTACTATATCTGACTGTCACATGATCTTCATTCCCTGGTTACTGGCCACTGCCTGATTGTCACATGATCTCTATTACTATATCTGACTGTCACATGATCTTCATTCCCTGGTTACTTGCCACTGCCTGATGATTGTCACATGATCTCTATTACTATATCTGACTGTCACATGATCTTCATTCCCTGGTTACTGGCCACTGCCTGATTGTCACATGATCTCTATTACTATATCTGACTGTCACATGATCTTCTTTCCCTGGTTACTTGCCACTGCCTGATTGTCACATGTTCTCTTTTTGCCTTGTAACGTTTCACAATCTGATTGTTACATTATCTCATTTACCCCAGTAACTTGCCACCATTACAATGATTCTGAATTTGTTGATATGTTTTTCATTGATTTGTTTGGTTTTGTTCATTCATTCAATACAACCCTGTAACCACTTTTTACTGTTTATAATATTTCAAATTGTAATTTAATTGTCTGAATGAAATTCATAGACAGTACTGGTTATTATTTCAGTAGACTCTTCATTTTTCCCAATAAAGACATGAAAGTTTGTACAAGTTTAAAAGAACTATAATAATTGCTGTTAGTTCTGTACAGTTTTAACATGAGATCTTGACATTATTTTTAGTTGAGGACTTGCTCATTAATTGTTTGCTGTGAGCAACTTACATGAACTAATAATCAATATTTCCTATACTATCTTCTTTTATGATGGATAGTATATAAGGTAAATTCTGTATATATATCTTCTCATTGCAGTAAAATCCAAGGGACTTATGGCAAGTCTAGATGAGGTCTTCTCAGTACTAACTTTATAGACAATAAAAACATCTTTAATCAATGACCATGTAAGATTTAAAATAAACCCGACACCTGTGAAAGGTTGCATTAGTGTGTCAGTTATACATGTTAGCCTTTGAAACATGAAAATGAACTAAAATAGGCTTTTTTATGTTTTTTCCTCTTGCTCACTGGTATTGTAAGTGTTAATTTGGCAGATTATGAGATATTTACTAAAATGACCTTTTTTTCTTTTACACAGTAATTTAAAATATATAATTGTTGTGAATTCAATGTATGGTTCGTAACAGTAATAGGTTCATTATAAGATGAAATGAAAGTGCCCGTAGTTTTAGGCCACAACAGTTTAATTTTTACTTGTGTTTTTCCAGATGGAAGCCACAAATGTATACTCCTTTCTCAATGTGTACCCATATATACTGGATCAACAACAACAGTTAGTTTCCTCAAACTTTCATCATATATTTTTAATTTTTTTTAAATGAAATAATGGATATTTTTCAACTATATAAATATGTTTTCTTATCATATACTGTAGATGATTTTATTGGACTAAATAAAAAAAAAATATTTAAGCTACAAAATATATTACCTATAAAGCTCAAAACAATTATATCACAATATAAATAATATTTGTAGTTACAGCTATATATATAAACATGCTTCATTTGCATTGGGTTCTATGCAGTGAGAGAGGCACATGCTTTACGTAGCATAGAATGGCATATAATAAGCTTTAAGACAAACAAAAGTAACTCTTTTATTTTTTCAGTAAACTGTAAGTACTGTTTTTAAGTATTTTTTGTAGTTTGTGTACATTCATGTCAAACAGCCCACTGGATAGTTGTCAGAAACAACACATTTGGTGTCTGTACACACATTGGTGTCAACAGGACAGTGTCTGTAACCTAACATTTCAAGTGTTCTAAGTAGGTAGTTAGTCATATCTGATGTCTATACTCAGTGGTGTAGTGTTTTAAGTAAGTATTTAGTCATATCTGTTGTCTGTACTCAGTGGTGTAGTGTTCTAAGTAGGTAGTTAGTCATATCTGATGTCTATACTCAGTGGTGTAGTGTTCTAAGTAGGTAGTTAGTCATATCTGATGTCTATACTCAGTGGTGTAGTGTTCTAAGTAGGTAGTTAGTCATATCTGATGTCTATACTCAGTGGTGTAGTGTTTTAAGTAAGTATTTAGTCATATCTGATGTCTATACTCAGTGGTGTAGTGTTCTAAGTAGGTAGTTAGTCATATCTGATGTCTATACTCAGTGGTGTAGTGTTTTAAGTAGGTATTTAGTCATATCTGTTGTCTATATTCAGTGGTGTAGTGTTCTAAGTAGGTAGTTAGTCATATGATGTCTATACTCAGTGGTGTAGTGTTCTAAGTAGGTAGTTAGTCATATCTGATGTCTATACTCAGTGGTGTAGTGTTCTAAGTAGGTAGTTAGTCATATCTGATGTCTATACTCAGTGGTGTAGTGTTCTAAGTAGGTAGTTAGTCATAGCTGATGTCTATACTCAGTGGTGTAGTGTTCTAAGTAGGTAGTTAGTCATATCTGTTGTCTATACTCAGTGGTGTAGTGTTTTAAGTAAGTATTTAGTCATATCTGTTGTCTATTCTCAGTGGTGTAGTGTTCTAAGTAGGTAGTTAGTCATATCTGATGTCTATACTCAAAGGTGTAGTGTTCTAAGTAGGTAGTTAATTATATCTGATGTCTATACTCAGTGGTGTAGTGTTTTAAGTAGGTAGTTAGTCATATCTGATGTCTGTACTCAGTGGTGTAGTGTTTTAAGTAAGTATTTAGTCATATCTGTTGTCTATACTCAGTGGTGTAGTGTTCTAAGTAGGTAGTTAGTCATATCTGATGTCTATACTCAGTGGTGTAGTGTTTTAAGTAGGTATTTAGTCATATCTGTTGTCTATACTCAGTGGTGTAGTGTTCTAAGTAGGTAGTTAGTCATATCTGATGTCTATACCCAGTGGTGTAGTGTTCTAAGTAGGTAGTTAGTCATATCTGATGTCTATACTCAGTGGTGTAGTGTTCTAAGTAGGTAGTTAGTCATATCTGATGTCTATACTCAGTGGTGTAGTGTTCTAAGTAGGTAGTTAGTCATATCTGATGTCTATACTCAGTGGTGTAGTGTTCTAAGTAGGTAGTTAGTCATATCTGATGTCTATACTCAGTGGTGTAGTGTTTTAAGTAAGTATTTAGTCTTATCTGTTGTCTATACTCAGTGGTGTAGTGTTTTAAGTAGGTATTTAGTCATATCTGATGTCTATACTCAGTGGTGTATTGTTTTAAGTAAGTATTTAGTCATATCTGTTGTCTATACTCAGTGGTGTAGTGTTCTAAGTAGGTAGTTAGTCATATCTGATGTCTATACTCAGTGGTGTAGTGTTCTAAGTAGGTAGTTAGTCATATCTGATGTCTATACTCAGTGGTGTAGTGTTCTAAGTAGGTAGTTAGTCATAGCTGATGTCTATACTCAGTGGTGTAGTGTTCTAAGTAGGTAGTTAGTCATATCTGATGTCTATACTCAGTGGTGTAGTGTTTTAAGTAAGTATTTAGTCATATCTGTTGTCTATTCTCAGTGGTGTAGTGTTCTAAGTAGGTAGTTAGTCATAGCTGATGTCTATACTCAGTGGTGTATTGTTTTAAGTAGGTATTTAGTCATATCTGATGTCTATACAAAGTGGTGTAGTGTTCTAAGTAGGTAGTTAGTCATATCTGATGTCTATACTCAAAGGTGTAGTGTTCTAAGTAGGTAGTTAGTCATATCTGATGTCTATACTCAGTGGTGTAGTGTTTTAAGTAGGTAGTTAGTCATATCTGATGTCTGTACTCAGTGGTGTAGTGTTTTAAGTAAGTATTTAGTCATTTCTGTTGTCTATACTCAGTGGTGTAGTGTTCTAAGTAGGTGGTTAGTCATATCTGATGTCTATACTCAGTGGTGTAGTGTTCTAAGTAGGTAGTTAGTCATATCTGATGTCTATACTCAGTGGTGTAGTGTTTTAAGTAAGTATTTAGTCTTATCTGTTGTCTATACTCAGTGGTGTAGTGTTTTAAGTAGGTATTTAGTCATATCTGATGTCTATACTCAGTGGTGTATTGTTTTAAGTAAGTATTTAGTCATATCTGTTGTCTATACTCAGTGGTGTAGTGTTCTAAGTAGGTAGTTAGTCATATCTGATGTCTATACTCAGTGGTGTAGTGTTCTAAGTAGGTAGTTAGTCATATCTGATGTCTATACTCAGTGGTGTAGTGTTCTAAGTAGGTAGTTAGTCATAGCTGATGTCTATACTCAGTGGTGTAGTGTTCTAAGTAGGTAGTTAGTCATATCTGATGTCTATACTCAGTGGTGTAGTGTTTTAAGTAAGTATTTAGTCATATCTGTTGTCTATTCTCAGTGGTGTAGTGTTCTAAGTAGGTAGTTAGTCATAGCTGATGTCTATACTCAGTGGTGTATTGTTTTAAGTAGGTATTTAGTCATATCTGATGTCTATACTAAGTGGTGTAGTGTTCTAAGTAGGTAGTTAGTCATATCTGATGTCTATACTCAAAGGTGTAGTGTTCTAAGTAGGTAGTTAGTCATATCTGATGTCTATACTCAGTGGTGTAGTGTTTTAAGTAGGTAGTTAGTCATATCTGATGTCTGTACTCAGCGGTGTAGTGTTTTAAGTAAGTATTTAGTCATTTCTGTTGTCTATACTCAGTGGTGTAGTGTTCTAAGTAGGTAGTTAGTCATATCTGATGTCTATACTCAGTGGTGTAGTGTTCTAAGTAGGTAGTTAGTCATATCTGTTGTCTATACTCAGTGGTGTAGTGTTCTAAGTAGGTAGTTAGTCATATCTGTTGTCTATACTCAGTGGTGTAGTGTTCTAAGTAGGTAGTTAGTCATATCTGATGTCTGTACTCAGTGGTGTAGTGTTTTAAGTAGGTAGTTAGTCATATCTGATGTCTATACTCAGTGGTGTAGTGTTCTAAGTAGGTAGTTAGTCATATCTGATGTCTGTACTCAGTGGTGTAGTGTTTTAAGTAAGTATTTAGTCATATCTGATGTCTATACTCATTGGTGTAGTGTTTTAAGTAAGTATTTAGTCATATCTGTTGTCTATACTCAGTGGTGTAGTGTTTTAAGTAGGTATTTAGTCATATCTGATGTCTATACTCAGTGGTGTAGTGTTCTAAGTAGGTAGTTAGTCATATCTGATGTCTATACTCAGTGGTGTAGTGTTTTAAGTAGGTATTTAGTCTTATCTGTTGTCTATACTCAGTGGTGTAGTGTTCTAAGTAGGTATTTAGTCTTATCTGTTGTCTATACTCAGTGGTGTAGTGTTCTAAGTAGGTAGTTAGTCATATCTGAAGTCTATACTCAGTGGTGTAGTGTTCTAAGTAGGTAGTTAGTCATATCTGATGTCTATACTCAGTGGTGTAGTGTTCTAAGTAGGTAGTTAGTCATATCTGATGTCTATACTCAGTGGTGTAGTGTTCTAAGTAGGTAGTTAGTCATATCTGATGTCTATACTCAGTGGTGTAGTGTTTTAAGTAGGTAGTTAGTCATATCTGATGTCTATACTCAGTGGTGTAGTGTTCTAAGTAGGTAGTTAGTCATATCTGATGTCTATACTCAGTGGTGTAGTGTTCTAAGTAGGTAGTTAGTCATATCTGATGTCTATACTCAGTGGTGTAGTGTTCTAAGTAGGTAGTCAGTCATATCTGATGTCTATACTCAGTGGTGTAGTGTTTTGAGTAAGTATTTAGTCTTATCTGTTGTCTATACTCAGTGGTGTAGTGTTTTAAGTAGGTATTTAGTCATATCTTATGTCTATACTCAGTGGTGTAGTGTTTTAAGTAATTATTTAGTCATATCTGTTGTCTATACTCAGTGGTGTAGTGTTCTAAGTAGGTAGTTAGTCATATCTGATGTCTATACTCAGTGGTGTAGTGTTCTAAGTAGGTAGTTAGTCATATCTGATGTCTATACTGAGTGGTGTAGTGTTCTAAGTAGGTAGTTAGTCATATCTGATGTCTATACTCAGTGGTGTAGTGTTTTAAGTAAGTATTTAGTCATATCTGTTGTCTATTCTCAGTGGTGTAGTGTTCTAAGTAGGTAGTTAGTCATATCTGATGTCTATACTCAAAGGTGTAGTGTTCTAAGTAGGTAGTTAGTCATAGCTGATGTCTATACTCAGTGGTGTAGTGTTCTAAGTAGGTAGTTAGTCATATCTGATGTCTATACTCAGTGGTGTAGTGTTTTAAGTAAGTATTTAGTCTTATCTGTTGTCTATACTCAGTGGTGTAGTGTTTTAAGTAGGTATTTAGTCATATCTGATGTCTATACTCAGTGGTGTAGTGTTTTAAGTAAGTATTTAGTCATATCTGTTGTCTATACTCAGTGGTGTAGTGTTCTAAGTAGGTAGTTAGTCATATCTGATGTCTATACTCAGTGGTGCAGTGTTCTAAGTAGGTAGTTAGTCATATCTGATGTCTATACTCAGTGGTGTAGTGTTCTAAGTAGGTAGTTAGTCATATCTGATGTCTATACTCAGTGGTGTAGTGTTTTAAGTAGGTAGTTAGACATATCTGATGTCTATACTCAGTGGTGTAGTGTTTTAAGTAAGTATTTAGTCATATCTGTTGTCTATACTCAGTGGTGTAGTGTTCTAAGTAGGTAGTTAGTCATATCTGATGTCTATACTCAGTGGTGTAGTGTTTTAAGTAGGTATTTAGTCATATCTGTTGTCTATACTCAGTGGTGTAGTGTTTTAAGTAGGTAGTTAGTCATATCTGATGTCTATACTCAGTGGTGTAGTGTTCTAAGTAGGTAGTTAGTCATATCTGATGTCTATACTCAGTGGTGTAGTGTTTTAAGTAGGTAGTTAGTCATATCTGATGTCTGTACTCAGTTGTGTAGTGTTTTAAGTAAGTATTTAGTCATATCTATTTCTATACTCAGTGGTGTAGTGTTCTAAGTAGGTAGTTAGTCATATCTGATGTCTATACTCAGTGGTGTAGTGTTCTAAGTAGGTAGTTAGTCATATCTGATGTCTATACTCAGTGGTGTAGTGTTCTTAGTAGGTAGTTAGTCATAGCTGATGTCTATACTCAGTGGTGTAGTGTTCTAAGTATGTAGTTAGTCATATCTGATATCTATACTCAGTGGTGTAGTGTTCTAAGTAGATAGTTAGTCATATCTGTTGTCTATTTTCAGTGGTGTAGTGTTCTAAGTAGGTAATTAGTCATATCTGATGTCTATACTCAAAGGTGTAGTGTTCTAAGTAGGTAGTTAGTCATATCTGATGTCTATACTCAGTGGTGTAGTGTTTTAAGTAGGTAGTTAGTCATATCTGATGTCTGTACTCAGTTGTGTAGTGTTTTAAGTAAGTATTTAGTCATATCTATTTCTATACTCAGTGGTGTAGTGTTCTAAGTAGGTAGTTAGTCATATCTAATGTCTATACTCAGTGGTGTAGTGTTCTAAGTAGGTAGTTAGTCATATCTGTTGTCTATACTCAGTGGTGTAGTGTTCTAAGTAGGTAGTTAGTCATATCTGTTGTCTATACTCAGTGGTGTAGTGTTCTAAGTAGGTAGTTAGTCATATCTGATGTCTGTACTCAGTGGTGTAGTGTTTTAAGTAAGTATTTAGTCTTATCTGTTGTCTATACTCAGTGGTGTAGTGTTCTAAGTAGGTAGTTAGTCATATCTGATGTCTATACTCAGTGGTGTAGTGTTTTAAGTAGGTATTTAGTCATATCTGTTGTCTATACTCAGTGGTGTAGTGTTTTAAGTAGGTAGTTAGTCATATCTGATGTCTATACTCAGTGGTGTAGTGTTCTAAGTAGGTAGTTAGTCATATCTGATGTCTATACTCAGTGGTGTAGTGTTTTAAGTAGGTAGTTAGTCATATCTGATGTCTGTACTCAGTTGTGTAGTGTTTTAAGTAAGTATTTAGTCATATCTATTTCTATACTCAGTGGTGTAGTGTTCTAAGTAGGTAGTTAGTCATATCTGATGTCTATACTCAGTGGTGTAGTGTTCTAAGTAGGTAGTTAGTCATATCTGATGTCTATACTCAGTGGTGTAGTGTTCTTAGTAGGTAGTTAGTCATAGCTGATGTCTATACTCAGTGGTGTAGTGTTCTAAGTATGTAGTTAGTCATATCTGATATCTATACTCAGTGGTGTAGTGTTCTAAGTAGATAGTTAGTCATATCTGTTGTCTATTTTCAGTGGTGTAGTGTTCTAAGTAGGTAATTAGTCATATCTGATGTCTATACTCAAAGGTGTAGTGTTCTAAGTAGGTAGTTAGTCATATCTGATGTCTATACTCAGTGGTGTAGTGTTTTAAGTAGGTAGTTAGTCATATCTGATGTCTGTACTCAGTTGTGTAGTGTTTTAAGTAAGTATTTAGTCATATCTATTTCTATACTCAGTGGTGTAGTGTTCTAAGTAGGTAGTTAGTCATATCTAATGTCTATACTCAGTGGTGTAGTGTTCTAAGTAGGTAGTTAGTCATATCTGTTGTCTATACTCAGTGGTGTAGTGTTCTAAGTAGGTAGTTAGTCATATCTGTTGTCTATACTCAGTGGTGTAGTGTTCTAAGTAGGTAGTTAGTCATATCTGATGTCTGTACTCAGTGGTGTAGTGTTTTAAGTAAGTATTTAGTCTTATCTGTTGTCTATACTCAGTGGTGTAGTGTTTTAAGTGGGTATTTAGTCATATCTGATGTCTATACTCAGTGGTGTAGTGTTTTAAGTAAGTATTTAGTCATATCTGTTGTCTATACTCAGTGCTGTAGTGTTCTAAGTAGGTAGTTAGTCATATCTGATGTCTATACTCAGTGGTGTAGTGTTTTAAGTAAGTATTTAGTCATATCTGTTGTCTATACTCAGTGGTGTAGTGTTCTAAGTAGGTATTTAGTCATATCTGATGTCTGTACTCAGTGTTGTAGTGTTTTGAGTAAGTATTTAGTCATTTCTGATGACTGGTTTTGTGAGTTTGAACCAGATTTATTGGGCAAATATGCAAGACTTTAAGTAACAATAGTTTCTTGCTAAAGATTGGAGATAAAGTTCTTTATGTAACTCCAACTTTCTCCTAAAAAAAAATCTGACGAAATGATAGAGGTGAAAAATTGCTGAAAATGGCATATATATTAAATTGTAACTACATATTTAAAGTTTAAAAACAAATAAATTTCTTAAATAAGCAATGAGAATTAAAGAATATAAATTCTTAATACATAAATGTGTAATTCTAAAACTAAATCAATTTTTCACCTGAACAATCTGCCATATAAAACAAAATGATCAATTTGATTTAAGTCTAATTTTATGATCTTGCCATCTATTTTGTGACATTTTGTGTTGACTAAGGAATCTGTATGATATTCTACAAAATTCTATACAAACATGCAGCATACAAGTTAAACAAAACATGACAACAGTCACTGTAATTATGTGTAGGTTGCACCTGTTTTATTATAAAATCACAAAATATGCCCTGAATTTACAGACTTCATCTATAAACCATACATTGAAGGTTTGTTGTGGGTACTTTACAATCACCCACTTCCTTTACAGATAAAATTTGTTTGTACAGCAGAAATTTTTTTTAAAGAAAACATCATTTTAATAAATTAATCAAATCAAATTTCTGATCTCTTCTGTTTTATACCAAACGTTAAACAGCATCAGTTTCTGATTTATCTGTAAGGTGTTTCAGACATATTACAGTCACATCCCTACCTATATCTGTTTTATTTAATTATGAAGTTCTAAGCATTTTCAACCATTTGTCTGTGATTTTTAGTTATTGTCCATTAGAACTACCTGTATTTACCATTGTCCATTAAAACTAACTGTATTTTCCATTAAAACTACCTTTATTAACATTGTCCATTAAAACCATTGAAACTACCTATATTGACTATTAAAACTACGTGTACTGACCATTGTCCATTAAAACTACTTGTATTAACCATTGTCCTTTAAAACTAAATGTATTGACCATTGTCCTTTAAAACTACCTGTACTGACCATTGTCCATTAAAACTACTTGTATTGACCATTGTCCATTAAAACTACATGTATTGACCATTGTCCATTAAAACTACTTGTATTAACCATTGTCCTTTAAAACTACATGTATTGACCATTGTCCTTTAAAACTACCTGTACTGACCATTGTCCATTAAAACTACTTGTATTGACCATTGTCCATTAAAACTACCTGTATTGATATTTTACAGTTAGCAACTTTTCCTTTACATCACTGGCAAATCAGTGTGATTAAGTGGAGTTAGTCAACTAGTATTGATCCCTGGCACGTCAACACGGAGAATGAGACTTCAAGTTTGAATAAGGCAGGGTGTCAGGTGTGGTCAACTCTCAACCTTGATTGACAAGTATTGCCAGTTTTCCTGCTGAATGTTTGGGTTCACTAGGTAGTCCAGCTTGTTCCCCTATAAAGTAGGTTGCCATGATGTAACTCAAAAGTTGCTTGAAATGAAATAAAACCTCAACTGAAACAAACATTTTATAGTTATTTACAGCTACTTTTGTTTATCATCTACATGCATTGGTTAAGCTTACAAAACAAAATCTTATATTAGTAAGTTTTCTAAACAGTTATTCAGGTAGAAATGAAGTCATCTTACTAACAAGCACCTAAAGTATGTAACACACTAGCAATAGCATGTAAGTACATGTACTTCTCAGAAATAGACAGGAGGGATTCATGGTAAATAACAAACCTGAATACATTGTAAGAACTTTTTTGTTAAAATAAAAAGAAAGTTATGCAGAAATTTCATTACCCTTTCAGGTTTTGACTCCCATATATTAATTCAGTACAACACACTCAGACAAGGGACATAATTCATTAATCTGCATAAATAAATTTAATTTAAAGAAATGATATCTCACATAAACAAGAATTTATGTACAAACAATTCTGTAATTGTCATTTATGTGTCCTTCTTCAAAGCTGCATTAAAATGATTGGGTTATTTCTCAGTGAATCACCATTATAACAAGTGTCCTATTCTTAAGAATGCATGTACATAAAATAAACAAATTCAACAACAAAAAAACAAATTAAATTAGAAAACACATCACATTTAACACAGATGTTAATGTTGTTGAATCTCTTTTATTGTTTTGAACTTGAATTAAAATGTTCAAAAGTGTATATTAAATTTCTAACAAAAGGAAAAAAAATAGGTTTATTTGACAGACCACAGAAACCAGTGTCTATGATTCACTGGTACCTCATATGATATTTATTGTTTAAAGGTCTCTACAAACAAACATGTGCTTGAAGTGAACTTTATAGCATTATTGCACAATCCTATTTGTTTTGTGTCAGAAATGTTTGCTAATTTCATTTTAAATTAAGTTGTAATTTCTACATTTATTAGTATTTGAATATCTTAATGTAATGATTTTACAGGTTTTAGTTAATAACAACACAGAATGAACAACTTTATGTTGTTGAATTCATAGATGATTTGATTTTAATTTTAAACCTTGTGTTTTTCCATGAGGTTTAAAATTAAAATCAGATTTTCTATTGCTGGTATTTAGTTTAGTGTTAATTCTCTTCGAGTTTTTGTTCATCTACCTCAACTTATTTTTGCCATGTGTGGTCATCTCCATAATCATTTACAAATTTTTAAATCTTGCTATTTTTTTTAGACCGTAATGCATTACCAGAATGGGTGATATTTCCAAAATGTTAATGTAATCTAACTATATATACATAGAAAAACAGAGTTCCAATTACTGTCTAATACAGCAATATCACAGAATTGGTTCAAAAACTGGTTATAAAAATTCTTGCTACCTGTTAGGTAAATAATATCCCTCATAAGATTGAGTGGAAATTCATTTCCCAAATTGCTCGCATGATGAAGTCTGGCACCAGGAGTGTTCTTTAAACAAGGGTACAGTTGACAGTCTAACAAAGGACATACTGACAGCTGATTGTAAAAAGAAACCTTAGAATAACACTTTAATATATGTGTGTTTAGGGTAATAGTCAGTAACCCCATTCTCCTCAAATTAACACTTACTTATACCTGTCAGATTAGTGAATATTTGTGTGTTTGGACAAGCAAACCTTATCAATTCATAATTTTCTCAAGATATAAGAGAGGTTATTTGTCTCAGATTTCACCATTTTTTTTATGTTAGAACATACAACCGTACTATTCTGTTTGTAAACCAAACCATTACCCGGTCACATAGTGCAGGGCAATAAAATCCGTGTTTTTAATAAGGACAGTTTTCCTTTAAAAAGCCAGAAATCACACACAAAGATAGGAACAGCTACTATTGTAGCTTGTATGACACAGACGTTTACTTGTATATACTTATCTGTACAAGACTAACTGACACATCTTTATATTCTACAGTATGATGTACTCCCTGACACTCTACTGGTCAAGACCAACTGACACATCTTTATATTCTACAGTATGATATACACCCTGACACTCTACTGGTCAAGACCAACTGACACATCTTTCTATCCTACAGAATGATGTACTCTCTGACACTCTACCTAATGGTCTACTTTGTGAGCAATATTGAATTATAATTGCTAATCCTGATTTTTCAGGTAATAAGTCTAATGCCAAATGTTCATGTTAACTGATTTATCATTATGTACGTTATACACTTCACATTTCTATTTATGATGTATTGAATTTATATGAAAAAAATGAGTATATATATATATATATATATATATATATATATATATATATATAAAGGATAGAGAGTTAAGGAACATAATCAATAAATTGATTAGATTCCTTAACTCGATCTCCATCCTTTTTATCTTTTGCTTCTCTTCTGAATTGTAAACATTGCATTATCTCCCCTCACTACTGAATTGTGTCTTACCGATGTGTTAATTACTTGTATGACTCTGCTTAGACAGTTAAACACATTAAATATATAACATCAAATATGATTGGATATAAGTTACATAAAATTCACAATGATGATACATGCCAAATCCCACACTTTCTAATTCTCTTAATGGTATCATAGTAAGAGGAATTGATCTCAAGCAAAAATTAAATTGCATTAAAACTTTGATATAAGCATTATGGTCTAAGTACATTAGAGGTTTCTAAAATACTTTTAGATAGTTACCTGAGAATAATGTTATATTTTACTGTCAAAATGTTAAAAAATACCCTGAATCACCAAACAGGAATTGGCAAAAACAGAAAAATCAAACCAACTGGTTCCCTTTAGATTGGCTTAAGGATGTAGGGACCAGACACTACTTTATAACTTTATTATATGTTGATGGTAACCAACAAAATATGTAATGTAAATTTTGCAGAAACTGGTTATTTCTGCTTTAATGCATTTTATTAGCAAAGTGTCTTGTAAAGGATAAGTGCCTATATACCCAGAGAACTTCTGTAAACAAATTATTGTATGGCTATTTTAAAAGTTATATGTATAAAAGCAGTAAAATAAAAAATTTGGGTCAGGTAAGGTATTGTCATCACTTTGTGTCCTTAGTCGTTTGTAAACATTTTACATTCAATCTTCTCTGAAACACTCAGCCAATTGAAACCAAACTTGGTCACAATGTTCATTTAATAGACCTTTACAAAATTTGATTGGAAAACCAATATGGCCACCACTGTAGGACTTAGTTTAACATAGGAACCTTAGGATAAAAAAGTTAAAAAAGGCCTCTTCTCAAAAACTGGTTAACCAGTGGTAAAAAAAACTTACTAACAATATTGTTCGGGTACTAAGGTTTTTTTTGTGCCAATCAGAAATTCAAAATGGTTGCTACCACACAACTTAGTTTATAGGAAAAACCAATCGAAACAAAACTTATCTTTCATATTTATTGGATGTCCTCTATAAAGTTTATGTTTTTTATGCCAATTGGAAATTCAAATTTGCTGCCAATGCAGGATTTAGTTTAACATTGGACCTTTCTTCTTAAAAAACTGGTAAATCAATGGTAACAATACTTACTAGCAATATTGTTTAGATAGTCCTCTATTTAGTTTGTGTTTTTTCATGCCAATCAGCAATTCAAAATGGTAGCCACCACAGGACTTAGTATTAAACACAAGACCCAACAAGAAAAATTTAAAAACGGCTTCTTCTCTAAAATTTGTTAACCAATGGAAACAAAAGTTATTATGAATATTTATCAGATGGTCCTCTATAAATTTGTTTTTATGCCAAAAGACAGTAAATATAGACACCATTACCTGTTCAGACTAAGTCTATCAGAGGACTTTCTGGGAATTACTTTCAAATGACATCATTTCTAAAAAACTGCAAAGCTGATTCAAGCCATATTGTATGTGAATGTTTATTGGATGGTTCTCATAAAGGTTTATGCTTGTTTATTTGACCAAAAATCAATGATGGCTGCCATTGTAGAAATACATAGAAACCTATTGAAAAATGTTGAAATGGTTTTGTCTTTGAAACTATTAAAAAAGTTGAAACCAAACAGGAAGATTCATTGGATGTCTCAACAAGATGATGCTATTTATGCCAGTAAAAAATTGAAAATTGTACAGGAATTAGTTTAAAAATCAGGGAAATGCTATCCTCATTGCCTATATAAATCAATTGAGTGATACAGGCTCTTGAGAGCCTCTTGTTTAAAGAAAGTGTAACATCATTTCTTCTAATCTTTATCAAGTATTAATTCCATGGGGTTTTTTTTTATTTTGTCTATAGGGTTATGGTTTTCATTCTACATTCAGACATACAGAAAGCCTTAAGATATAAATTTATTCAACACTAAATTTTTGTTTGACTGCACTGAGTGGTTAACATGTATATGGAATTTGTATAAAGGTAAATTGAAATGAAATTTCTTTTTAAGTGTTTGAAAAGACTCCTGTTATTATTTTTGTCAAGATAATCTGAAATTTAACTGCTGTGATAGTCAAACAAGCCCTTTAACTATTTCATTCAAGCAGGTATGGGAATATTATTTACCTGTCACCTTTTTCTATTGGTGGTTCGACTGTCCGTCACAGCCACTGGAGACATTCAGTTTGTCATGTAAATTAGTTGTATATAAATATACTAATGTGAGTAAACACACATATGTACTTCAAGCAAACTTCTTGATGGTCTTGAGAGAAAATTTTTTTTTTAAACTTGTCATTTAAATCATGAATCTCAAACAGCAAAAGATAAATCTATGATAAACTGTGTTACTTTATGACTAGAGAAACTATATAAAATCGTCTTTACTTAACTGTGATGAAAATATGAGTTTTTTAACTGTTTTAATGGAGAAGAAATAGTTAATGCACTTTTTGTATGTTAATATGTTTCCATCAAAGTGACGGTATATTGTATGGATAATTAAGATGAATATTTATACCTGGAAAATACCTGCAACTTTTCTCATCATTCCTTACATGGTAAAGTATTTTTAAATTAATGGCAAAATTGCTGTGCAGTTCAGATGTAACATTGCTGGAATATTATGCTTTTTAGTAATTGCATTAGAAAAATTGGTTTTATTTTGTTAAATTGAAAAAAAATATTTCCAGCAAAATCTCTTGACAGTATACTCAGTCTTTGTGAATTGCACAGTGCCATTAATAGAGCATGTGTGTTGTACATATAGATATATTCTGTATATATATACATATACTTGCTTCATTTGTATATCTGTTTAGCAATGTTGGGTACTACACTTTTTAAGTTAACAACGTCTTTATTTATTACATTTAATCTTTATGAATTGTTGCCTGCAAATTACACAGTCCCTTTTTTTAATTATTGAAAAATTGAAATGACTTCTTTATTTATGATACTGGTAAATGTAACCTCATTTATTATCAAAGTATATTAAGAATGTATAAAATTGTGTGAATTTATTCCCTTTACTTATGATATAAAATTTGGTAAATAATGGTATATAAAGTCCTTGTTTCAAACTTTGAAAATAACAATAACTAAACTCTTTTAAGTTTATACAACATATTTAATTCCTATGCATATTACAATACTTGGAAATAGCAATCACTAAACTCCAGTAAGTTTATGTACAATCAACCAAGATTTTCTTATTACAACACCTGGTGTTGGAACGAGACACCTGTCATTGGAACTAGCTATTTACATCCACAATGCTTTTTGTTTAATGATGTCCACAATGTTTAAGTTTAATGACTCATTTGCTCATTAGTTTGCATACATTTATATATTTTCTCCTCAGTACCAGTTAGTTAAGCTCCTTTGTGTCATACCTGTAAGTTTGACAACCTCTTTACTCACCCCTGATACCAATAAGTTTTAAGTTTATTTATCTAAAATTTTAAGTCTTAACACTAATGGATTATTTGCTGAACAAACACTTTATTTGTTTTTCTTAATACTGTAGGGTATATTAAGAAAAGTCTTCATGAGTAACTACCCCCTGAAAATAAACAGTCTATATTGGTCCAATATATAGTATGATTGACAGGATAACATGGAGAAAGTTACCTATGCATGCCCGTAAGGTGAGAAGGATGAGGGTCATTCTTAAGATGAACCCTAAGACTCTCGAGGGTATGACATTTAAAATATGTATTTCTTGCCGTGTACCTACCAAGATTACGCAAATGTAGTACTAAAGGGAAACCTAGAGGTGTACTGTAAAGGAATGGTCTCTTTATATTACTGTGTATATGTTTGATAATATGTTTTAAGGAACATTTACTTTTCAAATATTGTTTTTATTGCAAATGTCATTCAATGTTATCAAAAAAGAAAATTAGGAACATGCAATAAATTAAAATTCATTTTTTCTTGATTTGAAGATGAAATTATTCAACTCTGATCATTTTCTATATAACTATAGTTGTTAATACTGCAAGTAAAGAGTTGACTAAAATTTGAATCACAAATTGGGGACCGCCCATTTTCTTATATATTGAGTGCTAGGGTTTTTAGTTTGGGTTTAAAATTGTTTTCATTCAAGAATCAACATACTTTTTCATATTTGTCTAGGGTATTCTGAGAAAATATGGATATTTCAGTATTAGGATGTTTTGTTAGCGTAGGAGCTTTTTTTTCAATGATGGCTGACCCCAACTAGAAAAGACAATGGGTGGTCCCTGTAATGTGAAATGTATGCAGCTTTTTAAAATAAAATCTTCACTTAGTGACATGTATATGTACTTAACTATACACAAACAATTTGCTCTTTAAAGTTTAAATAACTTTACTGTAATGAGAACAAATTCTCACTTAATATCAAGGGTTTGACTTTGTTTTTGTTTTGGTTTTATTTTACACAGTAAACATCATTTAATACTGTAAAGGGTTTAAATGTGAGTTTTGCACCGGATTTGTGAATGACTTCCTGTTGTATGTACATCTAGGAGACATTAGGGTAGTCCACAAAGAACTGACAAATATATCTACAGATTGTTGAACGATTTTATTTAAAATTTTAATACAGCTTGTTTCTTTATTTGTGCTTGATCAGAAAATAAAGGAATTGATTGGATGAGTGATCGAATATTTAAATGAATTAAAAAACCAAGACATTAAGTTCTAAGTAACTATGAGATTAATTTGATAAATAATCTTTTCTATAATCTGAAAATGAATCAAAATTTTAAAATTATGTTTTCCCCCAACTGCATGTCATATTTTTCAACTTTTTTTTCACAAAGCATTGATCCAGATAAACAGTAGGTAAGCCCTCTTGATCCATCAGCACACTTATTGAAATTGGAGATATACTAAATGATATATTCATGGTGGTCATTTACAAAAGTTAAGCCTCAGCTGTTTTTAAATTTTCATCTTTTATAATGCAATGATAGTTCAATGATTGATATTTAGGCTGATAAAGATTTAACATCTTAATTTTGAAGTGGGCCAAGTTACAGACAGTACATAGATAGTAGAACCTTAGTTACAAATAACTTTTCAAGTACTGAAGATCATTGATAAATAATAAAGTAGGTTTTTTTCAATGATTTATTGAATGATTAATGTTGATGGCCTTTGTTGACTGTTACAAAATCTGGGACCAGTTGTTGACTGTTACAAAATCTGGGACCAGTTGTTGACTGTTACAAAATCTGGGACCAGTTTCTTGATTCCTGACAAAATAAAATGATCAAAAAGCTGTTACTATCCACTCTTGTACACAACTGGAGTATAGGAAATGTTGATAATAAAGATTGTAACTCTCCAATAGCAAAACAAATTTAAAGTCTATGTCATATGATTATTTGTGACTACATATGGGACTGTCATCTATGGGGTTTCTGTTCATTTGCTAGTGTTTGCAGTTCCTGTGTTTGTTGACATTAACTTTATATTAGCTGTTTACAGAGATGTAGCATCGCATTTGATATTGGTATGGCGAAGCAGTACCTGCATTTGATATTGGTAGGGCAGAAGCCGTACCTGCTGTACCGGCTGCTACACCTATATATTTGAGATGAGAGGAGAGTCAAAAGACACCAATCAAAATAGAAAAATATAAACAATTTTTTTTTTAATTATTGGTGTGGCATGTCAAACTTGCAAAAGTGTTTGTTACGGCGGAAGCTATACCTGCCATCTTGGCTGCTACGCTTGGTCCGATTGTCCCTTTAACACAATAGTCATCTCCCAATTATATAACAGCTTTATAAAATTGTCATCTCCCATTAATATAACAGCTTTATAAATAAAATTGTCATCTCCCACTTATAATAACAGCTTTATATTATTTGTAAGCTTGTTTCAATTATAGCAACATAATTTAATAAATGAATACATTAATGAGGTTTTTTGTACTGGTCAAGAATTTTGAGAATTCCAAATATTGGATATTTTGGACAAATTTGACATCAAAAAGTTGTATGTTACCATAACACAGACATATCTGTTCTATTAATTTGACAAGATTTCATTGCAGCAGCAAACTTCAGTTAAAAGTATATTGTGCTAAGACACAAAATTTTTAAGTTTTAAGAAGAAACAAAATTTGTAATAACCTACCAAAATTATTTGTTAAACCAAAATGTTGCCTTGACATCAATGTTATAGTAAATAATAGGTCAAGATGTATTTATAAGACTTGTTAAACACTCTAAAATTCTGGTCCAGGCAATAATTGCATCAAGACAAGATGTCATATTCTGTAAGTATTGTTAATAAAAATGGTTCACAGTATAACAAGCCTCCTTTGTACATAGTACTTTATATTACAATTCTAACTACAGCAGGTTAGCTGTTATCCTCCTTGGTGGTCGAACATAGTATGAAACTGTATTATACTCAGGTCTTCTGAAGTGATGACATTCAAATAGGACATGGTACACAACAGATTTTATCTATCTCTGAGATAATTTTTAATGTAAAATGGTTTACATAAATATTAAAATGAGTCCAACATCCAACACCAAGTGGTTAAATCAAGCTTTATTGGAATAATTACTGTATTCAGAAAAATTGTTAAATAGGTGTTTTATTAAAGAAAATGTGTGAATGAAACATTCAGAATGAATTATGGATTTGAGACTTGTTTTTGCAGACTGTCTCGAGCATTTCCATTCATTAATTGTAAAATGGGTCTTATTTGAACAAATTTCTTTTACTTATCTCATACTTTTTACTACATAGTACATATAAATTATATTTTTAAAGTGCCGAAACCTATAGAAATAGGTCATCTCAACCTTTCATGGTGTTAACTGCATTTAAACCCCTTCGACTGTTTGTTTTTAACAGAATAAAAGGCAACTGGTGTTATAAATAGTGAGAAAACTGTTTTAAAACCCTGGAAAGTGTCATAAAGAATGAAATGTAGGGTCCAAATTTTGTTGTTTGTTTACCTTGTTTTGTAATGTTAAGATAATTTGTTTTTGAGAGTCTTTTGTAATTTTTTTTTATGTAATAAGTTATGAATTGCATTATTGTGCTATTTGTACACACTTGAAGCTTTTATACATAAAACTTGCTACCATAAGCACTTTTTTGTGGGATTTTTTATTCAGAGAAAAATTGTGCTCTGTGGTACTAATAGTAGATACAATGTACAAACTCAAGATTTGTGCTCAGACATAAGTTATATCTACTACATTTGGAGAAAACTGTAATAATAAACTAAAAACCCTTTAAAAAGCTAGACTGTTTACTCCCTCTGACCAAGGGCATTAGGTTGTCAGTGTACAACATTAAAAACTTCCCAAAGTCAAGACTGTAGACTGTTGGTCTGTAACTCTAATTAGCTCAACATGCAAGATATGCTTATGAAATGCAGTTTATACGTTTTCCTTATCAGCTAGAGATATAACTATACTATATTTAAATTTTTAAAAATTGTTGGTTTTAACTTATTTATATTTCCCTGGAGTGAAAAATGGAGCTTGATTATTTAAAACATCAAACCTTTTTATGTGGTAATTAGTTTACCAAGAATATGAGAAGATATCAAGATTGTCAGAAACAATATTTTCTGTGATCTTAACAGCAGGATTGAAGGGTAATTATAGTAGAATTGGCCAATGATTGTTGTAAAAAAAATACTTAATTATCTGCTCTTTGTAATCGGAGACTTTTTTTCCAATGCTTCCTTTTGGTTTTTGGCTAGACCTACCTGTACAGTGTAACAAGGTGCCAACACACAACATTTTTCAAGTCAAACAAAAGTTACAAACTAAATGATTTATTTTTTGCACAAGTAACCTGAGAAAGTTGGTGTACTACTAATATTATTTTATTGTAAAAGTTGAAAAGTGTCAGAACATGATACTCGATAGACTATATTAACCTCTTCTTTATGGGGAGCCTTTCAAATGAAAAGCAGGTAGCTCAATGCTTCATGGATCAAAACTTATTCAAAATTCAAACTGGGTTTTCACAACAATTGATTTCAGATTTGTTTTTTAATACGTAGACTATTTTTTCAATGTTGTGAAATCTTATTGCATATCCAAAATTATAATATCTACCTTCAAAGGAAACATTATTAAATAAATGACTAGCAAGTATAGAGAGGTTCATGAATGAAAAACTTAAGGAGTGAGTCTCATCAATTATTACAGAAGTTTTCATTGATAGAGACTTTCACTGTGGTTTATCAGATTTTAAATCTAATCCACTGGTAGATTTACTTCAGTTATGATTGCAGTTTTATTGGAATATGTAATTATGTTATGGTTAATTTATTCTTGCAAGATTTCATCTTTTTATATGTTTAAATTTTAATATAATGAAAAAAAATCATCCAGATGTTTAATAGTGTTAAAAGAGTGCATAAAACAAAATATTGAATGAGATAGTAAATACATGCATGGTTACATTCTCTGTCTCAGATGTTACTTGAAAATGTCTTCAATTTGAGCTTTCGTCATTATAGAATAGTGTAGTTTCTTGACACTTATCTAAGTGCAATAATTATAAATAAAATCATGTCATTCTTGTCACCTTTTAGATTGCTATCACATTTGCCAATAACAATGTAGGATAAATCTCTTATTTAGGCAATTATTAAGCCCGTCTATACCATATTATATGATATATTGTCTGTGAGCACCACTGATGAGTCTTGTTTAGATGAAATGTGTGTTTGGCATAGTAAATTTTATTAATCTTGGTGGCTTTTTTATCATTATATACCTATACATGTAATATACAGAGACTTTTCTGGAGAGGCCAGTTGTCTGTTTAACCAGCTGGACCTCTAGTGGTTTAAGGACAATACCCGCGGGACAAGACATTTTTCAAACACATGCATCTTTCATCAGAAACATCTGGAGAAAAGTGTGTGTCTATGCATTATAGCCCAGACAATGCAGCAATTGGTATCCTAGTAGAGAACATTGTCTATAGCATGCACTGTTTGTATACTCTAAATGATCTTTAGCTGACTCCTGTAATATGGTACTAGTTTTTCTAAGAGAAGCTGCTTACTGAAGATAATGTTCTACATATTTGATATATATCACAGCAAAAATGAAATAGTTGTTGTATTGCCCAGGGGATGTAATGCTTGGTTTCCGAGACCAGTCAGAGATGGTTCATGGAACAATCTAAAACCTCTAAACTTTATTTATCTTTTCTTCTTATTATGCAACTTTAAGACCAATAACAAATGCTGATGTGATGTTTTGACAAAAAAAGTGTTATACAAACACAGTACAGAGTACATTGGTATCAAAATATATCAGAAAATATATATATATCTTATTTTGAATTGAATGGTCATTCATTGATAGCTGGCTGTTATGTTAAAAAAAACACTTGTTTTCTTCAGAGACGTAGCATTGCATTTGATATTGGTGCGACGGAAGCCTTGCGTACCTGCCTATGTATTTGAGATGAGGGTAGAATCAAAAGACACCAAAAAATAGAAAAATATGAACAATTTTTTTTATTTCTGAAAAATATTGGTACAGCATGCTATACCTGCAAAAGTTATTGATACGGCGGAAGCCATACCTGCCGTATCAGCTCCTACGCCTATGTTCTTTGAAAATAACATATACACAGTCAGGATATGTTATGTTGACAAGTTGCAAACATTAGTCCTTTAATTTCATAATTTCTGAATTCAGTACATAGTGATGTGATGATCATTGAATACACCTATTACTGACTACTGATGCGTGATACACTACCATACACAAACTACACGTAATGGAAGCTGGAGGTTTGGCAGGCCATAAAACCTGGTTTATCCTGCTTTTCTTTTTAATGGTTGTACCAAGTCAGAACTATTGCTGTAGTTCATTTATTTTTAGTTGTTGGTCTCAATTTTGCCTGTGTCTTGTAGTTTGATTTCCGGATTGTCTCTGTTAACAGTTTCCTTGGTGTTGGGTATTGTCTTATTGCCTTCATTTCTGGTCACAAATTTAGTTCTATCCCAGAAGCAGTACAATGCATATTCGTCTAACTATAATTTTAGATTACATTGGGATCTTTTCGAATACAATACCAGGACTTGTGTAAAATGTTTAGACAATTAGATTTTAGGCAACTTAAATTCTAAACAGAATCAAGGTTAAATATGTCTTTTATTTAAATAATTTTTTTTTTTCATTTTAACTTTAACAATGTATTTTTCACATAGCTATTTAAAGTTATCTAGAAACAAACTGAAGTTATCAAAACAAGTTTGGAGAGAAAAAAATCTGTCATGCCTTGTACATCTCAACCCAATCTTATGTAAAAAAAAACAAGAATCACAGTTTATTAAATTGATATCAAAATATTGGTAAAACTACTTAGAAGTTTAAAGGTATCTACAAAGCACATCTTAATGATGCTTATTAATTAAAACTTAGCTAATTAGTTAACAAATAGTGGGTCTTTTTGAAAAAAACAAAACAATATTTTGTTGTATTTTTAATAGTTTTTTCTTGCTTGTTGCTAATATTCTGATATGTCGTTCATGTGATGCTGCATAAGGATGACTTAATATGGATGTGAAGACCTTTTCATTTTGTTTGCTCTGAGGTTCTATCAACATTATGGTTAGCATAGCATATTATTCTTATAGTAAAAACAAAGGGAAAAGTTACTGAATGTTACATGTTGATATGAAAAACTGAAAAAGGCTCTACAAAACATATAGGTTGTGCATGTGAATTTCATTAGTAGACCTTATGTAACGAGACCGTCAAGGGAGAGCAGTAAGGTGGTCGTCACCCTACAGGTAGAGTCAATATGAAATTCTCCAGAGGGGATCTAATAATAAGATGAGTGTTTGCTTAGTGCAGTTGGTGTCTTGAGCAGAATAGACTGTAATTATTCTGCAGATTTTATCAAAGTATATAGAAATTTTTATTATTGGAATATTTTGTTTTAAATTCATTTTGTTGTTTGATGTGTTAGGCAAATTCTAAAAAATGGAGTCAAAATGTTTCTTGTTTTATGTAGAACTACTTCTGTATTATAGAATTAATCACAGCACATAACTTGATGATTCACATGAATTGTAGCTGCAGATGAGTTGTGGCAAGAAGGTAGAAACTATGTAATATTTACTATGACTTTTGACCCTGTGCAGAGTTATGAATATAAAATGTCAGTCTATTAACCAAGTTTAGTACATGTAGCAGCTTGACATTGCTATATTTTGTCTGTCTATGTAGTTGAGTGGTTTTGCATTTATCATATGTGTTTCAGCAGAAGTACTTTTAATCAATAATATTAAACACAAAGAGGTTCTATAATCTAGCCAATTATGCACTATGCACTAGTAGACAAAAAGACAAATTAAAACATTATAATTACCTTACCAAACACATTTAATGTGTAGGGTCACTAGTATATAAGCAAGTGTTATCACCAGCCACCAATAGACACACAGGTGTTATCACCAGCCACCAGTAGAAAATAGGAAAACATGTGTAATCACCAGCCACCAATAGACACACAGGTGTTATCACCAGCCACCAGTAGACACACAGGTGTTATCGCCAGCCACCAGTAGACACACAGGTGTTATCACCAGCCACCAGTAGACACACAGGTGTTATCACCAGCCACCAGTAGAAAATAGGAAAACATGTGTAATCACCAGCCACCAATAGAAAGTAGGGAAACAGGTGTAATCACCAGCCACCAGTAGACACACAGGTGTTATCACCAGCCACCAGTAGAAAATAGGAAAACATGTGTAATCACCAGCCACCAATAGAAAGTAGGAAAACAGGTGTAATCACCAGCCACCAATAGAAAGTAGGAAAACAGGTGTAATCACCAGCCACCAATAGACACACAGGTGTTATCACCAGCCACCAATAGACACACAGGTGTTATCACCAGCCACCAGTAGAAAATAGGAAAACATGTGTAATCACCAGCCAACAATAGAAAGTAGGAAAACAGGTGTAATCATCAGCCACCAATAGAAAGTAGGAAAACAGGTGTAATCACCAGCCACCAGTAGAAAGTAGGAAAACATGTGTAATCACCAGCCACCAATAGACACACAGTTGTTATCACCAGCCACCAATAGACACACAGGTTTTATCACCAGCCACCAGTAGAAAGTAGGAAAACGGGTGTAATCACCAGTCACCAGTAGAAAGTAGGAAAACAGGTGTAATCACCAGCCACCAATAGAAAGTAGGAAAGCAGATGTAATCACCAGCCACCAGTAGAAAGTAGGAAAACAGGTGTAATCACCAGCCACCAATAGACACACAGGTGTTATCACCAGCCACCAAAAGACACACAGGTGTTATCACTAGCCACCAATAGACACACAGGTGTTATCACCAGCCACCAATAGACACACAGGTGTTATCACTAGCCACCAATAGACACACAGGTGTTATCATCAGCCACCAATAGACACACAGGTGTTATCAGCAGCCACCAATAGAAAGTAGGAAAACAGGTGTAATCACCAGCCACCAATAGACACACAGGTGTTATCACCAGCCACCAATAGACACACAGGTGTTATCACCAGCCACCAATAGACACACAGATGTTATCACCAGTAGACACACAGGTGTTATCACCAGTCACCAGTAGACAAACAGGTGTTATCACCAGCCACCAGTAGAAAGTAGGAAAACAGGTGTAATCTACAGCCACCAATAGACAAACAGGTGTTATCACCAGCCACCAATAGAAAGTAGGAAACCAGGTGTAATCACCAGCAACCAGTAGAAAGTAGGAAAACAGGTGTAATCACCAGCCACCAATAAACACACAGGTGTTAACACCAGCCACCAATAGACACACAGATGTTATCACCAGTCACCAGTAGACATACAGGTGTTGTCACCAGTAGACAAACAGGTGTAATCACCAGTCACCAGTAGAAAGTAGGAAAACAGGTGTAATCACCAGCCACCAATAGAAAGTAGGAAAACAGATGTAATCACCAGCCACCAGTAGAAAGTAGGAAAACAGGTGTAATCACCAGTCACCAATAGACACACAGGTGTTATCACCAGCCACCAATAGACACACAGGTGTTATCACCAGTCACCAGTAGACACACAGGTGTTATCACCAGTCACCAGTAGACAAACAGGTGTTATCACCAGCCACCAGTAGAAAGTAGGAAAACAGGTGTAATCACCAGCCACCAATAGACACACAGATGTTATCACCAGTAGACACACAGGTGTAATCACCAGACATCAGTAGACAAACAGGTGTTATCACCAGTCACCAGTAGAAAGTAGGAAAACAGGTGTAATCACCAGCCACCAGTAGAAAATAGGAAAACAGGTGTAATCACCAGCCACCAGTAGACACAAGTGTTATCACAGTTGTTACCAACAGCCTACAGTAGGCACACAAATGTTATCACCAGCCATCAGTAGAAAAACAGTTGTAATCACCAGCCATCAGTAGACAAAGATCACCAGCCACAAGTAGACAAACAAGTGTTATCACCAGTCATCAGTAGACAAACAGGTGTTATCACATGCCACAAATAGACAAATATCACCATCCACCAGTAGCCTAACAGGATTTATCACCAGTCACCAGTAGACAAACCGGTGTTATTCACCAGTCACCAGTAGACAAACAGGTGTTATCACCAGCCATCAGTAGAAAACAGTTGTTATCACCAGCCATCAGTAGATGAAGATCACCAGCCACAAGTAGAAGAACAAGTGTTATCACCAGTCATCAGTAGATGAACAGGTGTTATCACCAGTCATCAGTAGACAAACAGGTATTATCACCACCTACGAGTAGACAAACAAGTGTTATCACCAGCCACTAGGGTAGACAAAAATCAACAGCCACAAGTAGACAAACAGGTCTTATCATCAGCCACCTGTAGACAAGTGTTATCACCCAATCGCCAGTAGAGAAACAGGTGTTATCACCAGCCACCAAAAGACAAACAGGTGTTATTACCAGCCACCAGCACGCAAACAAGTGTTATCACCAGCCATCAGTAGAAAAACAGAGGATACCACCAGCCATCAGTAGACAAATATTACCAGCCACCAGAATACAACTATCACCAGTTACCATTAGACAGACAGGTGTTATCACCAGCCACCAGAATACAAATATCACCAGTTACCATTAGACAAACAGGTGTTATCACCAGCCATCAGTAGACAAACAGGTCTTATCATCAGCCACCAGTAGACGAGTGTTATCACCCAATCGCCAGTAGACAAATAGGTGTTATCACCAGACTCAAGACAAACAGGTGTTATCACTAGCCACTAGAGTAGACAAAAATCAACAGCCACAAGTAGACAAACAGGTGTTATCACCTGCCACCAGTACACAAACAGGTCTTGTCATCAGCCACCAGTAGACGAGTGTTATCACCCAATCGCCAATAGACAAATAGGTGTTATCACCAGCCACCAGTACACAAACAAGTGTTATCACCAGCCATTAGGTGAAAAACAGACGTTACCAATGGCCATCAGTAGACAAATATTACCAGCCACCAGAATACAAATATCACCAGTTACCATTAGACAGACAGGTGTTATCACCAGCCACCATTAGACAAATATCACCAGCCACCATTAGACAAATATCACCAGCCACCATTAGACAAATATCACCAGCCACCATTAGACAAATATCACCATCCACCAGAAGACAAATATCACCAGCCACCATTAGACAAATATCACCAGCCACCACTAACACCATTCACTAGTAGAAAATCAGTTTTTATAAAACAGCTCTAGATGTGCATCTCAACACATAAAACTTGTAAGGAAGCTGTTCTGTACATGCATGTAGATTGTCAACTCTCTCATTGTAAGACACCTATCGATGATCACAAATAACTATAAACCATACAGATTATTCCCAGCTGATATGACATATGGTACAGGTAAAACGAGGCAATTCAAATGTCACTGGACAATGTGATGAGTTCAACTGACCAATCAAAAAATAGAAATAACAGGAAATGAATGATTGTTATAACATGCAGAATTAGAATTCAGAACCTCATGTAATAGAGTAGAACAGTTAATCTTACATCTTTTATAATTCAATTTCGGTACCAAATGGAACTAGTTACCTATTTGCATATGGTTGACAAAACGTTTATTCCCAGCATTTGAAACCAATACACAAAGAAGAAAATGAGGATTGAGATGGACAAATAAGCTACTTTTTTGGTAAAAGAAAACCTTTTCAGAAGTGTTTACAACTGGTGCAGGCAAAGTTTATTTAAATGCTAATAACTGTTGAATATCATAAGTTAAATAGGAAGTCGGATTATTTGGCTATGTATTATATGTACCTTTTTTAGCTTAAATTGTCAATCAAAAATCAGTTAAAATGATATAAATGCAATAAAGTTGGAGGTTTTTTGTTTTCGTTTGATTGAACTGAAATTTAAGAAACTTCCTGCTATCAAAACAAATAAATTCAGATTTGAGTAGGTTTTGCAGCATTAAACTTTCCAGATTTAGCTATTTATTAAAACTGTTAATAAACATAATAAGTTTTTGCCTTACATTATTGGAATAATAATAGAAAATCAAGAACTATCAGTAATTATTAAATAGTCAATATTACAGTTATCAGAAACCGACAGACACCTGTAACATGTCCTTCTATAACCTGACGTTACGCCTACTGTTTCAATAAAATGGGATAAGTTACTCTTCCGACAGTTTTAATGTGTCTTCCCACACTGTCAAGGTCACATCTAGCAACCTATTTCATTTTTGTGTACATTATCAGGTAGCTATTGAAAACGCAAAGGGATTGATGTAAAATATATGTGTTATGTCTGATTGTTGATGTATGATAATTTCAAGCTTTAATTATTGCAATCCATTTACATATAGTATTTATTTCATTTTTGAAGTTTTTCATAAACATATTTTCATCATGATTTATGACGTATGAGTAGTTTGATATCTCTTTGCATATTAAACCCCTTTAATTTTTGTACTAGTACCAGCAACGTCTTTCCTCAGATGAAAATTAAAGCTTTTGCAGATAAATTTTATCTTAGAATAGCATATCTTTATGCATTTTGGGTCAATAAATGCCTTTTTAGTGCATCAGTATGTGATTTCTATTGTAATTTTTGTTTTTATTTATTTTTTGTATTTATGTCTTTGTCATTTTTGTGTATTTGATATGTATATTTTTGTAAATAATTTTGTGGCATTTACTACACACCATAACTTGCCACTGTTTTAAGCCACATTTTATTGGTTTTTTTAGTTTTTAAAAAACATTGTTTAAGTTGATAACTTGTCAAAATTAGCAAACAGAACTTTAGATGTTGAGGCTGTTTTCTAATATTTTTTGCACTTTGAAGTAAATTAAAATAGATCAATTTTAATTGCATAAATTATGGATTTAAGGTCAAATATGGCTCTGGTGTCTTAAAAGTTCACAAAACATCTCACAAGTAATAAAAAACTTCAAAAATCAAATGTAAAAAAATTAATAAAAATCTAATAAAATGTTCCTGATCTCCAGCCACGAATGTATTTACTTTCCTATAGACTTTTCACCATATCTTCCAAAGTCAAATTGAAGTTTTCAATGAAGATCAAGTTTCTGTATATCTTTTGATCTCTAAGCATACATTGCAACAAATTCAACATTTGAGAAAGAAAAAGTTAATCCAAGTATGTAACACAATGATATCCTTAAGCTATATCCTAATAAATCTTGGTGATCTAGTAGTCTAGGGTTATGCCCCTTGATGAGGCGATGGTGTCCTGATAATGGATTGCAGACAGAAGCGTTATTTATTATAGTGGTATTTATCATTTAAATCCTAATTACATACATGTATACCTACACCCTTATTTATACTGTCTATACAAAGTAGTGTATCATCCATTATGTCTTCATTCAATATGTGTCACACTGAATATCTTCGCAAATTTGTTTAAAATTAAAAACTCTTATGTGACATTTGTTGCTATCTGACACACTGTCAAAATCCAAATTGTGTTCCATTATACTAAGTTTGATAACACATACAGTGCACTTTAATAACACAAATGACATTAAAAAGTTGAATAAAATAGAGAATTTCTGACTACTGTTAGTACAGTTATATTTCTAGTTTTACTATAAATTACAAAGTACTGTTCAGACCTTCCAGACAGGATCTTTCCTAATTCTAAGATCACTAAAAGTACTTTGGAAAAAGTTAAGAATAAATAATTTTCACTATTTATGTTTTGCAATTTATGTTTGCAAATTGTTTTAATTACAAGTTTATTTCTTATTTATTTATTTATTTATTTATTTATTTATTTATTTATTTATTTATTTATTTATTTATTTATTTATTTATTTATTTATTTATTTATTTATTTATTTATTTATTTCACTTTTTTTTCAGACAAATCTTGAAATGTCATTCTACTCAAAATAATTATATGACTTAAGGATACCTATAGTGTTAGTTTATGTTTACTGGTGCCCTTAACATAGACTAATGGTATGAAATCCAGTTGACTTTTGTTTACAATGAGATTGTTATTTTATTTGAGAGATACTAATTTTTATGGACTTTATGAGTGTAGACAAACAATAAGTTAGTACTCAAATAAAACAATTTCTCTGTTTTTCTACAAGGAGAACATGACTCCACAGTATTTAATTTTTTCGTACATAACATAGATAGTGTAATCATTGTTAATAAGTTTTACTATGTATAACAATAAATTCAAGGTATTCTTTCATGTCCAAAACACAAGACTTCTCAAGTCACTTTGAATATTTTTGCTGTACGAGAGTCTTTATTACACAAATTTCCTAACTTGTGGCAAATCCAGTCCACAAGTGAATTGTATAGGAAATGTTAATAATAATGAAGATATAACTCTCTAATAGCAAAAAAGTTCTTAGGTGCCTTATGGCAAGTCTTGTACACAAGTGTATGGTATTATTATAATGTTGATAATAAAGAAGTAACTCTCTAATACCAAAAACAATTCAAAGGGTCTGATGGCAATCCTAGTGTACACTGTTATACTACTTTATTTCAGATACTACACAAATGTAACAGTTTATCTACAGTCCATTCCAGTACAGGTTAGTATCTCAATAATATAATTCTGCTATTGATGGTTTGGCTAGGATAATGATAATCTTGGTGCAAGCAGAACCCAGGGTAGACGATATAAAACATAGGGAGGTATACTAAAGGGTCAGATCTATATTGGTACATGGGGAGGTATACTAAAGGGTCAGATCTATATTGGTACATAGGGAGGTATACTAAAGGGTCAGATCTATATTGGTACATGGGGAGGTATACTAAAGGGTCAGATCTATATTGGAACATGGGGAGGTATACTAAAGGGTCATATCTATATTGGAACATGGGGAGGTATACAAAAGGGTCAGATCTATACACCGAAATTCACTAATGAGAGCCATTTCGTCTAATAAAATGATAAAAAACTGAACTATAAGAGCAAGCAAAATGATGATTTTTATTGAAACGAACAATGTAAGACCTGTCATTTCACAAAATATAAGCAACACCAAATGTACAATAAATAAGTTACACATGTTCAAATATAAGACATATTAAACATAGGTATCAATACATACGTTACCATAACGTTAAGTGAATGACTTCTGGTTTAATCAATTGTATTTGGTTATATGAAGTTTTAAAAGTATACATGAAGTGATATTCTTTAATTGAAAACAAAAAACATACACATTTATTTTAATGACAGTTCCTGAGAAATGTCAAACTCCGCCATTTCAGTTTGGAGTAAATGAGGTCATAGCAAACTCTATTGACTCAGCTATAAACACGATGTTTTATTATTGTTAAATTCTATAAATATTGAAGAACACACTATTCAAAATTTCTGTGTGAAATATGCTGTTGTGTATTTCGATAATCTAAATGATAGCATCGATACATACGTGATCCAACGTAACGTATGTATCAGCAGTTTGTAACAGTCCTGTACTGTACTAACATGAAAACAACATCATGTCGGTATAAAAATTAACCCGTATGAATATTAAGGTATCACTTTTTCTAAAAAAAAACGTTGCACACCTAATCTGCTTTCTGTGGTTTATCATATTAAACTTACTCACCTGATGCGTCACAAAATGTAGGAATATAGAAAATATACAATCCATACACCCATACATGCAACTTGTTTACATTCCAAATGCTAAAATAACGTCATTTCCTTAATAATTTAGCTAATTACCGATGTTTAAGTTAAAAATTTACGAAGGACGGTAACGTATGTATTTGTAACGTAAGTATTTTCTTTACGTAAAATCTATGATTGGTTTAAATACAATACATGCTTATTACTTAATAAGATTCTAGTTAAAAAAATTCAACATGAAGAAGAAAATAAGACGAAAAAACATGTTTTTAACAAAGTATTTAAAAATATACATATGGTGTAACGTATGTATCAAAAGAAATACAACTGGAAAACTTCGTAAGGCTTAACAAGAACTAGAGATTTTTCGTTCTTAAAAGATAAATGGTACAACCTTTTATGAATAGAGTTTTACTGAGGCAATATTTTATACAAAATAAAATCAGCATTAGTATGATTAGTTATAAAGATTAAGGGTCTGATTTTCTGCAGTTACGTATGTATCAAGTATATGGCGACCCTGCTTCCTCGGATGATAAAAAAAGAGATTTTTCCATACTGGAACTTATAAGACATTATAAAATGTACTACGCCAGTGAGTACTATCCAGCAAAACGTAATAAGAATGCAGTAGTTTGGTAATATAGAATACAAATGCATTATTATGTAAAAACCTCGTGTTGGCGACAGTAACGTATGTATTTCTAGTTGGTGTTTTATGTTCTGAAAAAAATTTCTATTGGATGACAATGATGTATGCACTACGCGCATAAGTAGTTGGACATATATACTTGTTAAAAAATACTTGAGACCAAATAATTCATGATGTAACTCCAATAAAAATAGCGGTGACACCAGTTTGATCCCCATTACTGAATTTCAGTGTATATTGGTACATGGGGAGGTATACTAAAGGGTCAGACCTATATTGGTACATGGGGAGGTATACTAAAGGGTCGGATCTATATTGGTACATGGGGAGGTATACTAAAGGGTCAGATCTATATTGGAACATGGGGAGGTATACTAAAGGGTCAGATCTATATTGGTACATGGGGAGGTATAGTAAAGGGTCAGATCTATATTGGTACATGGGGAGGTATACTAAAGGGTCAGACCTATATTGGTACATGGAGAGGTATACTAAAGGGTCAGATCTATATTGGTACATAGGGAGGTATACTAAAGGGTCAAATCTATATTGGAACATGGGGAGGTATACAAAAGGGTCAGATCTATATTGGTACATAGGGAGGTATACTAAAGGGTCAAATCTATATTGGTACATAGGGAGGTATACTAAAGGGTCAAATCTATATTGGTACATAGGGAGGTATACTAAAGGGTCAAATCTATATTGGAACATGGGGAGGTATACTAAAGGGTCAGATCTATATTGGAACATGGGGAGGTATACTAAAGGGTCAGATCTATATTGGAACATGGGGAAGTATACAAAAGGGTCAGATCTATATTGGAACATGGGGGGGGGGGGGTATACTAAAGGGTCAGATCTATATTGGTACACAGGGAGGTATACTAAAGGGCCAGATCTATTTTGGTATTGACTATATGATTGTACTCATATAATGTTAATTTTTAGTTGTTCATTTTTTAGACTGGGAAAGATCTATAGTTGGCTTAAAAAAATCATGAAAAATGATGTTATTATAAATGTGAAGAGAAATTTGTATGAAAAGGAAACATGCATAAATATCAAACACAATAATACAAGCATCATCTTTCTTGTTTTCCCATTCCCATTCATTGTAAAAACCAGATTAAATTTAATTATATCAGAAAATTGCTGCAAGTTCAAATTGAATGATAATTATAAAGTAGAATTAAACTATAAAATTTTAATATATGCTCATCTCTTTTCAAAATACCAACTGGGCGTTGGTATATGTGATATATTTGACCTTACATTTGATAACATGACTACTCGTGAACAGCCGTGATGATCACTGCAACAGTCATTACAATCCCTCTAAGAGAAGGGTTGTAAGAGGGTTCATAAAAGTTTTGGTTTTCGTATAAATAATTTAGGAACATTTTTATTTAGAATTAATTTTTTTTACAATTAAATTCTGCTATCGAAGGGTTACTTCATGTACTAGCTCCTAGTTAATACCTATTGCTAGTTAAACAGCAAGCTTATGCTGGTATTGTGGATCGCTACCCTCAGGACTACAATTACAGCAGATAATGAGTATTACATGTATGACAAAATGGCAGATTTAGTGTGGGATGTATATTGAACCAAAACCACCTTTAATCTTCTTTTTACAGCTCAGACTAAAAACGTAATTTCAGGTTATTTAATTTACATGTTTTCTGCATGCATTAGTCAACTGCCAACTTGTCATTATTAAATTTCAGATCATATTATAACTGTTTAAATTTATTATTACCTTATATTACATCCACAGCTTTTCTACTTTTCTCACTCAGATCTCACCACTGGCACAATTCTGTAGGGCTGCGCCACATGTTTTACACTGGAGTGAACTTAGGAAAAGGGGCTTCTTTACCAATACTTCTGTACTTGCCAACTGTGACATCAGTTTGGTGGAAACACATTTTTTTCTGGTGGGGTTCTTCTGAGCACTATGGACAGTATAATTTATCATGGTGCTTAGTGGATTTTAAACTGATTTAATAATTAGATATTTTCAGATATTGGTTCATACTTGCACTCTAAACTTAATTGATAAGACATTTCCTGCTCGGGGTAACAGGTTTACTACAGCTTCTCTCCCCCTCCCCAGTAAAAAGTAGATGTTATGATGTAGCTAAAAAGTTGCTAAAAAGGGTCATTAAACCCCATTTAAACAAACAATCATTTAAAGAGAACACATAGAATTTGTTATTTTTTTGGCTGACTGCAACAACACCAGAACTGTCTTCACTTGACTTCTGACTAGAAAAAGTTTTATTTATTTATATATTCATTACTGGAATTAACTTTATGTGGTGTGGCGGGTGGGAATAGAGGGGAAAGTTGTCAGGTATAAATGGTCTCTTGATTAATTCCAAGCCTGTTTGGTTTTAATTAAGATTGAACTATACTAACATTGAGGAAGTAAGTAACTGGTTTTAATAGATATATGAATCTGAAACAAGACTGGTAAAATGTGTGTGTCACATGTGTCTCTATAAGTTAAACAGGTGGCATGACACTGAATACACTACCATCTACCTGCAATACCATGTCCTTGAATAAGTCATTATCATGTACTTAGCATAAATAATAGCATATGTGTAACTAGCGGATGTAAACTGGCCATAGCTTCATACCCCAGACTGATAACTGATATTGGGAGACTCTTGTGCAAATAACCTGTAACAGTGTTTCTTGTGCAAGTTACTTCCAGTCCAATCAGGAGCCTATCTGTTAACAGTGTCTATTGAGCAAGTTACTTCTAGACCTATCTGGTAACAGTGACTCTTAAGAAAGTTACTTCCAGTCCTATCAGGAGCCTATCTGGTAACAGTGTCTATTGAGAAAGTTACTTCCAGTCCTATCAGGAGCCTATCTGGTAACAGTGTCTATTGAGCAAGTTACTTCCAGTCCTATCAGGAGCCTATCTGGTAACAGTGTCCATTGAGCAAGTTACTTCCAGTCCTATCAGGAGCCTATCTGGTAACAGTGTCCATTGAGCAAGTTACTTCCAGTCCTATCAGGAGCCTATCTGGTAACAGTGTCTATTGAGCAAGTTACTTCCAGTCCTATCAGGAGCCTATCTGGTAACAGTGTGTTTTTGAACAAGTTACTTCCAGTCCTATCATGAGTCTAGCTGGTAACAGTGTCTATTGAGCAAGTTACTTCCAGTCCTATCAGGAGCCAATCTGGTAACAGTGTCCATTGAGCAAGTTACTTCCAGTCCTATCAGGAGCCTATCTGGTAACAGTGTCTATTGAGAAAGTTACTTCCAGTCCTATCAGTAGCCTATCTGGTAACAGTGTCTATTGAGCAAGTTACTTCCAGTCCTATCAGGAGCCTATCTGGTAACAGTGTCTATTGAGCAAGTTACTTCCAGTCCTATCAGGAGCCTATCTGGTAACAGTGTCTATTGAGAAAGTTACTTCCAGTCCTATCAGTAGCCTATCTGGTAACAGTGTCCATTGAGCAAGTTACTTCCAGTCCTATCAGGAGCCTATCTGGTAACAGTGTCTATTGAGAAAGTTACTTCCAGTCCTATCAGTAGCCTATCTGGTAACAGTGTCTATTGAGCAAGTTACTTCCAGTCCTACCAGGAGCCTATCTGGTAACAGTGTCCATTGAGCAAGTTACTTCCAGTCCTATCAGGAGCCTATCTGGTAACAGTGTCTATTGAGCAAGTTACTTCCAGTCCTATCATGAGCCTTTCTGGTAACAGTGTCTATTGAGCAAGTTACTTCCAGTCCTATCAGGAGTCTATCTGGTAACAGTGTCCATTGAGCAAGTTACTTCCAGTCTTATCAGGAGCCTATCTGGTAACAGTGTCTATTGAGCAAGTTACTTCCAGTCCTATCATGAGCCTTTCTGGCAACAGTGTCCATTGAGCAAGTTACTTCCAGTCCTATCAGGAGCCTATCTGGTAACAGTGTCCATTGAGCAAGTTACTTCCAGTCCTATCAGGAGCCTATCTGCTAACAGTTTCTATTGAGGTAGTTATGTCTGGTGGTTTTTTTTTCTTTTTGTAAAGTTATTGAGTTTTACTTTTGTCACTTTTAATTTGTCTAGTATAAAATTATTATAGCATATGATAAACAGGTTAACTTTGGACCTAAATCAGCCTTCGTGACTCACATCTCGGGGTGATATGGGGGTCTTGGAATGGCACTCAAAAAGGCCAATAAAACAGTTCACATGTAGTATGTATATATCTGAGGCTAAGAGAAGACTTTTTGCTACTTTATTTATGGATTGGAGCAAACAAAAACCATTACAAAACATTGTAAATATTTGTCAGTGTATATTTTTTTCTTCATGTTAATGTATTTATTTTTTAAATACAAGGGAAATAATACACTTTTTTGGTTGAAAGGTTCATTAATTATCAATATTATTTAACTTGAAGCATATTTTTCTAGACTTGCCTCAAGTCCAGTTGAATAGTTTTGCTATTAGAGAGTTACATCTTTTTTATCAACATTTCCTATGCTATACACAAGTGAGTACTGATAAGAAATGTTGATAATAAATATGTATCTCTCTTATAGCAACAAAGCTGAAAATGGGCTTTTGGCTAGACTGACATAAGTCCCTTTGAAATTTTTTGCTATTAGAGAGATTTGTCACACAAGTGGATAGTATAGGAAATGTTGATAATAAAGATGTATCTCTCTAATAGCAAAAATATTTGTGGCACTTGTGCAAGTCTAACTTTGGCAAGTAAATCAGTCTTTTTCTAGTACTCTTATACAGGACAACTGTTGGTTATGCTGTTTTGTCGCATAAGGCTGAAAAGGGAACAATTTTATCCTAATACCTTTGATATAAATAGCAGCTTTAGAGCTATACAAGTTGACAATGATATCATATTATAAAATATCTCAAAGTCAGAATATCAAATGTCTGTATAGAAACTCGTAATAACAAATATAAAAATATATATAAGTGTTGGCATAACTTACAGGCTTGTTTTACTCAAATAAACTTGTTCTACATAATAATATTCTGTATTTACTAGAAATGACTTATATGTTACAAGTCGGAAAATACTTTTGGGAAAATGGTCAATTACCAGCTTACACTATCCTCATCAACTGAAGATCATACAAAGGTTAATTGATCTATTTTCAAAACATTTAAACATAAATGTGCTTTAAATGAAATAAACCATTGAATTATATCCTTTTCTTGAAAAATTTGCCAAGGCAATAGAATTTATAAATCAATTATAAAAAGTTAAGCAGACTATTAGAAACTAATACAGACATATATTTATAGCCTCAGACAAATTTTACAGCCCTCTATAAATCTACTCCTAGGTAATACATAGGTATTACATAGTTAAACTTGTATGAATTTTTACAGTGTAAATTGTTTGACACAGATTCAAAACTTACATCATAAACCTGCTAGATTTTAACATGTATTTACAATTAAACTTTTGAAATAGGTGTCTGGACTGATGAATAAATGGCATATTTTTTGTTATCAGATAGGCATGTGAACCTATAATGAGGAATAATCCTAACTCTTCCAGACTGTTTTAAAGTTCATAAAACATCTTTTCCGTGTTTAAGCGATAGGATAGAAATTTATCACACCCAAATTTGACCTCTTGTTTTGACATTGTTTAGTCAATTGACATTTTTGTAGGATTTTTTTGTTTTTGCTTCTGTTTGTTGTTGTGTTTTTGCTTGTTTTTTTTCGGGGGAGGGGGAGGGGGCGGATTTTTGTTTTCTTTTTTGTGATGAGCTTTTGTCATTACTAAAATCGTCTGTATTCTATTACAGAAATCTTTCCCTCTGTACCCAGAATTAATCACACCCAAATTTGACCTCTTGTTTTGACATTTGTTTAGTCACTGAAAAAATTTATGCTAATTTGATATTTTTGGAAGATTTTTTTGTTTTGTTTTTGGTTTTTGTTTGTTATTTTTTTTTTGTGGTGAGCTTTTGTCGTCACTAGAATCCTCCATTGTCATCTGTATTCTATTAACTTTCATAAAAAAATCTTCCCCTCTGTAACAAGAATGAACACACTGTTTAACTGCTTTGTAAAATATCTAGTTTTAAAATAAAATATAGGATTTTAATTTGATGTCCTGCTTTCCCTATGTAAACAAAACCATGTTAAAATTCCAATAAATTTAGTTTGCACATCCGTAAGTTGTTCCTATCAGTCGGTTAAAAAAAAATCACATTTGTTATTTGCTATACATAATAAACTTAATAAAGTTAGTCTGAATTCTGAGATTTGTATTATTTACATACTGCCATTAAATTATTTTTCACAGTACATAATGACAAGTGGGAGGTAGGTGGAACAGCCATACACTAGGGAATATTTATATGCAGCTTCAATGCAGAGTTTACCATATTTTTCATAATCAGAGTTGAATTAATTCATACATACCATATTTTATTGTTGTTTTAACATTGGTGTCATTATTTTCATGAATATTTTGCCCTCAGCCAATATAGGGTTGAAATACCCACCCATGTTAAAACAACAATAAAGTATGGTATGCATGGGTTTTTTTAATTTGATCTACCAACAAAATGGCTGCTATTACATAAAATGGAACAGTTTTTGCCCTTTATTTTAAATATGTTAATTAAAATATTCAGCACATCATGACCTACAAATTACCAAATTACTCTGTTAGTACAATCTATGACAATTGACAAAAAATCAGTTTTTCACATATTGAATACTAAAAGAACTGCAAAAATGATCTGCAACATCTACATTCAGCACTTGAGTAAAATAATCTGCAGTCACTCTTCAAAAGCAGTATATGATATATTTTTAACATTTGTAGTTTTTACTTTATTTCTTGCAAAATAACTGGAATAAACTGTATATTATTATACTGACCTGTCATAAACCATTAATTTTTCAGCAATTTTCTTATATTTGCTGTTTTCAAAAGCCAGGTTGTTGGGGAAATTATTTGCAAACATTTCCTAATTATGTTCTTAAACAAAAATGTTAAATTGTTCTGTTAAACTTTTATAATATTGCAAGGTGCTTGTTTTAGTTTGCAGAAAAAATAAAAAAATGATTACTCTTTTTGTAGGTCCTTCCTTCCTGTTTTATAATTGTATTCCAATCTTTTTAGTCTTTTAAAATGACTCTAAATCATCACATTCATTCAATCCAATTCAGATGAAATGAACTAAACCGGTATACATCATTGACTGTTTATATTGTGTCTGCTATAATGATTCTACTTAGAAAGTGTTTATATTTAATCTTAAAAGTGATTTTCTTTTCAATCAGTTATATTGAACTAACAAGATTGGGGTTAACCTTTTTCATCCAGAACTCCTCTCAAACTTTATCATGTATTATACTTAATAAAAATATTATAATTTGTTTTCATTTCTCATAAACAGCCTTCATATAGTTAGAATATCTAATTTGTACCTAGCTTAACCCCCCAAGATGGAGAGAACCTAGAAGATTAAAGCAATTATACTGTGACAAGTTATCCTATTAATAGACTTTGTCGTTCCACACTGTACAAGGTTCTCTATAAGCTGCTTAAAACAGTTTGTTTGGCTAATAATTTGACGGAGATGTTCTTCTATTCATCTGCTCTAAATACCTTCTCCCAAATAGTGCCTTCTTTGTTGGTGCTAACAATGGATGAACGGAAAGTGACTAATTCCATAGGAAGTAAACTAACCAGATTGTTACGGTATATACTCTAAATTTAATCAGATGGTCATGTTCTTTTTCAGTACATATATCCGACCACACACAAGTAGTTAGTCTTAATTTAACATGTTTTTATATGATTTCTAGCTTTTCTTCAATTTTAATTGAGATTACTTACTGCCTCCCCTACAATATACATGAGAGCCTGTCGAAAATGGACACTAGAGTCTTACATTTTCATTTAGAATAAATATAGATTGGTTGAGTTGACAACATTATTGTTTAGGAGACATATTCCTGTTGACCAAGTTTGGTTTTATTTAGGCCTTGTAGCCCTTCCCATTTTAAAAATTAGCTGATATGACACTTCTACTTGAGTGTTTGATAGAAGCTTAGTTGTCTTTAAAGAAATATTGTAAATTATCAACAGGTTATATATTATAACCTGTTCAGAAATTTGAAATATTTCTTATAATTTAATTTTAACAATAACAATTTACTTTCATTGGTGAAAACTGCAATGGCATTTTTTAACTACCACTATTTAAATTTTAACAGCATATGATTAGGTCATGTGACCAAAGCAAGTTAATCATAATAACTTGGGTTGCAGATTTCAAGCATATACACAAAGCAAATTAAATTATACTTTATCATAAAATTAGTTAATTTTTTATTATATTTTAAGATTTACAATAAATCTATTTATAACTTTTGATCTAGAAATGGACTGAAAAGAACCTTAACTCTTGCAAATGTTTGTACAAAGAATTAAAGAAGTACCTTAAATTGTAACTGCAATTTAACTCTCTTTTTCAGATGACACAGAAATTGTGATCCCAGTTATTGTAGATAGTGATGGAAACTTTGTCTCACATGATCTCAGCCATCATATACGTAATAAAAGGTCCACAACTGCATCTTCATCTACCATAAGTGCTCATGTAAATATAACAGGCTTTGGACAAACATTCCAGATAGATCTTATAACAGAAAGTAAACTTTTAGCGCCAGGTTTCAAGGTGTACCATCGTCATAGTAAGAATAGTTCACATACCGAGACTTTTGTTAGATCTCAGGAGAAACCGTGGGATGAAACCAGATGCCATTTTTCTGGAAAAATCAGGTCTCATAAAGATGGAACAGCAGCATTGTCATTCTGTGATGGAATGGTAGGTATTGGCAAGAAATAACAGTTAGAAGTCATGACAAAATTGTGACATAACATCATGAAGTGTCACGGGTCATGACAAGATTGTGACATGACATTAAGTGTAATGGGTCATGACAAAATTGTGACATGTCATCATGAAGTGTCACGGGTCATAACAAGATTGTGACATGACATCATGAAGTGTCACAGGTCATGACAAGATTGAGACATGACATTAAGTGTCACGGGTCATGACAAAATTGTGATGTGTCATCATGAAGTGTCACTGGTCATGTCAAGATGGTGACATGACATCATAAAGTTTCACTGGTGACACCATAATGGGTCAAAGGTCATGACAAGATTGTGACATGTCTTTCATGTCTATCATACAGTGTCAGTAATTTAATAGATCAGGTCAGAAGTTGATGTTATTCTGTTAATAAGAAAAATTGCAAATTTATAGATAACTGGGAAGATAATCAAATTAATTCAAAACCAGTTATTCTCATTTTTATGAAAATAAGTCAAATAAGTAATGTTTCTAATTTAGAAACCTCTGATAAATGTCTAGAGATGATGTCAAGGACTGTTAAATGAACCAGATTATGCTTACAGTTGTATTTTAAAACAAGTCATGTTTATTTTTATACCCCCGCTCGACAGAGTCGGGGGTATATAGTGGTCCTCATGTCCGTCCGTCCGTCCGTTCGTCCGTCCACATTTGGTTTCCGGATGATAATTCAAAAAGTTTACATCAGATTTGAATGAAACTTTGGGATATTGTTATATATCAGGTTGGTAAGGAGCCTATTGATTTTGGGGGAAATCTATCAAATTTCAAGGTCACAGTCCACGAAAAACGTTAGAAATTTTTACAAAAAAGTTGTTTCCAGACAATAACTCAAAAAGTTTGCATTCAATTTGAATGAAACTTTGGGATATTGTTATATATCAGGTTTGTAAAAAGCCTTTTGATTTTGGGGGAAATGGGTTAAATTTCAAGGTCACAGTCCACGAAAAACGTTAGAAATTTTTACAAAAAAGTTGTTTCCGGACGATCTCAAAAAGTTTGCATGTGATTTGAATGAAACTTTGGGATATTGTTATATATCAGGTTGGTAAGAAGCCTATTGATTTTGGGGGAAATGTGTCAAATTTCAAGGTCACAGTCCACGAAAAACGTTAGAAATTTTTACAAAAAAGTTGTTTCCGGACAATTACTCAAAAAGTTTGCATCCGATTTTAATGAAACTGTAAAATATTGTTATATATTTTGTTGGTAAGAAGCCTATTGATTTTGGTGGAAATCTATCAAATTTCAAGGTCACAGTCCACGAAAAACGTTAGAATTTTTACAAAATGTGGGGGTATTAGTGATCGCTAGATCGACTTTGTCTAGTGTGTTTGATATTCATGTCTGATTGTCAAATTACACTGATGTTTGTTCCTACAACCATTAAGGTGGTTTCCATCCTTTCTGCTGCTGAAGAAATTACCCAAACTGCAAATCAGATTAAATATAGGGATTTTTGTAAAAGGGAGATAAATCTAGATTATGTCTTATTTTGTGTTTTCGTGATATTCCTTATATTTAAGGCATTATAGTCAGGGTGAATTGTGCCTTATTAATAGCATTTCTGACCTTCATAACTACCTATTCAGCTCAAACCTCTTTCTTGGTAACCAATCATACAGTTCAGCTCGAGTTTAACTTAAACTAATGTCATAAATTACACTTAAAAGTATTAGTAGCAATTTAATTGTTAAAAATTTCAATTTTCAGCAGAAAGAAACATAAATTATACAGAAGTTAAACAACTCTGATTTTCTTCATTCATTTTATTATGACTTATGATGGGTTATAATTATAAAACACTTTTCAGTATCTCATCATTGAATCTAACCTTTTTCCCTTGAAGGTAAAAGTACTGTTAAAACATATTTCTTGAAGGTTTAGGTGAAAAGATACAAATCAACATGGATGTCAAATTCAATTTGTACATGTGCTTAGAGCAAATAAAATACAGACTTTTTTATGACAGATGTCTGTTTTTTGTCTTACCAGGACATTATAATAACCATACCTGTGAGATTTAGTTAGAAAGTGCACAGTTGTTCATTTAGTAGCAAGGAGCAAAATGTTTGAATCAAACCACCTTCTTTTCTCCTGGTATACATGGTCATGACTTCATTCCATGGGGTATACATGGTCAGGGCTTCATTTGTTGGGGTATACATTACCAGGGCTTCATTCCTTGAGGTATACATGGTCAGGGCTTCATTCCTTGGGGTATACATGGTCAGGGCTTCATTTGTTGGGGTATACATTACCAGGACTTCATTCCTTGGGGTATACATGGTCAGGGCTTCATTCCTTGGGGTATACAAGGTCAGGACTTCATTTGTTGGGGAATACATTACCAGGGCTTCATTCCTTGAGATATGCATGGCCAGGGCTTCATTCCTTGAGGTATACATGGTCAGGAATTCATTCCATGGGGTATACATGGTCAGGGCTTCATTTGTTGGGATATACATTACCAGGACTTCATTCGTTGGGGTATACATGTATACATGGCCAGGGCTTCATTCCTTGGGGTATACAAGGTCAGGACTTCATTTGTTTGGGTATACATTACCAGGGCTTCATTCCTTGAGGTATGCATGGCCAGGCCTTCATTCCTTAGGGTATACATGGTCAGGGCTTCATTCCTTGGGGTATACATGGTAAGGGCTTCATTTCTTGAAATATTTATGGTCAGGGGTTCATTCCTTGGGGTATAAATTGTCAGGGCTTAATTCTTTGGGTGTATGCATGGTCAAGGCTTCATGTCATGGGGTTTTCATGGTCAAGGCTTCATGTCATGGGGTTTTCATGGTCATTCCCTGCGGTATACATGGCCAGGACTTCATTTCTGGGGGTATACATGATCACGGTTTCATTCCTTGGGGTATACATGGACAGGGCTTTATTCATTGGGGTATAAAGGGTCAGGGTTTCATTCCTTGGGATATACATGGCCAGGGTTTCATTCTTTGGCGTATACATAGCCAGGCCTTCATTCCTTGGGGTATACATGGTCAGGGCTTCATTCCTTAGGGTATACATGGCCAGAGTTTCATTTTTTGGGGTATACATGGTCAGGGTTTCGTTCCTTGAAGTATACATGGTCTGGGCTTCATTCCTTGGGATATACATGGTCAGGGCTTCATTCCTTGGGTATACATGACCAGGACTTCATTCCTTAGGGTATACATATCAGGGCTTAAATTCATTCATTTGGGTATACAGTGCCTTTAGGAAAAGATGATCAGGGCTTCATTCCTTGGGGTATACATGGCCATGCAGGGCTTCATTCCTTGGAGTGTACATTGTCATCGCTTTATTTCTTGAGGTATACATGGCCAGGGCTTCATTCCTTTGGGTTTGCATGGTCAGGGCTTCATTCCATTAGGTATACATGGTCAGGGGTTTATTTCTGGGGGTACACATGGTCAGGGTTTCATTTCTTGGAGTATACATGGACAGGGCTTCCTTGGAGTATACATGGTCAGGACTTAATTCCTTGGGATATACATGACCAAGACTTTATTTCTTGGGGTATACGTGGCCAGGGCTTCATTCCTTGGGGTATACATGACGAGGACTTCATTCCTTGGGGAACACTTGGTCAGTACTTCATTCCTTGGGGTACACTTGGTCAGCACTTCATTCCTTGGGGTACTTTTGGTCAGCACTTCATTCCTTGGGGTACACTTGGTCAGCACTTCATTCCTTGGGGTACACTTGGTCAGCACTTCATTCCTTGGGGTACACTTGGTCAGCACTTCATTCCTTGTGGTATACATGGTCAGGCCTTTGTCTACAGATATTTTTCTTATTTGTAATGACAACTGAAGAAACAATTAGTTATCATTTGCCAAAATATAGCTCATGGCAGTTAGTTTTACACCAAAACAACATTCCTTCTGTCCTTGCCTCTTTTCTACCATGCACTGATTCAATAGAAAAGGTTTAGCAATAAAAATCTCCCCAGAGACCTGTTCTCACAAATCATTTATTTCAGTTGTATGGTCTCTATGTGACAACAATGATTTGCCACACAAGATTTACTAGAGGACCTTCCGTTAAAGTAGTACAAATTCATTGACTGTTTTTTATCAATGAATTAAAAAACTTTTGTTGTTTGTAGTCTGACGACCTTACTTCATAAATCAGTTATTTTACTTTTTTTGGTCATGCCTTAAATTAAGATCAATATTATTATCTTTACACTATGATATGGTTACCCAGTAAATAATCAGTTCTGTTTAGTTTTGATTTTAATGAGGTTTTACTCTGCATTGAGCAATCATTCAGCTATATCTTGGCATTCACAGTGTTTATTACTGGAGCCAAAGTACTCAGTGAGAACCTCAACCTTCGGCAGGAAAATAATCCATTTTGTTAAAATTTTTAATGATAAAGTCAACACAGAAGAAAAGACCATTATGAACAACAAAAACTAAAGAACAAGTTCCCTGAGTTGAAGAAGTTGTTACGACTTGCAGAAATAATGAAAATTGATTTTGTATGTTGAGTAGAAATAGTGGAAATAGATTTCTGTATAAGTTGAGTTGACATTCACAACAGCTGAGTTTGACTGCTTTCACCAACTATAGAACTTGTTTGACAATGTCTTTTATTTAGAGAATTTTATTGTACTGTCTGAAACCAAAAGATATTTAAGTGTAAAGAGTGTCATGTTTATGTAACTGTATTAATCTGTATTAGTGTGGTTAAGAACCATAACAAAGGTTTATTGAAAACAAGTCAAAGAACGGAGATTCATTCCACTTGAAAATTATTGATTATTTACGGATGATTATTTCAACAAGTGCCTGTTTTGTTATAGTGACATGACACACAGATATTTATTCATTCAATTATGATAAACTCTTCCATTTAAACTGATAAAAATTAAGTGGAACACTTATAAATACATATGTTTCCAAAGTTTTGAGTGCTGTTTGACATTTATTTAGGAATCTTGACCTGATGTGATCTAGGTTCACAGCAGGTCATGGTGGCTTTATCTTACCTGATAATTATGGTCTTCTACCTTGATACACCTAACACTTCAAAAGGGTGTGGTCTATCATCTATCCTTTGATCTGTTCATATCAGTTTTAAAAAGGAAACTAAAATGTCTTCATGTCTATTGTAAGAGTTCAGATTGATGAAATTACTGATCATTTAAATTGGCACAAAAAATTAATGTATTTCATTTAAGTGATTTACTGCGACCACAAATTAGTATCAAAGTTAAATGTCTTTGGGTTGGTAAAATAAGAATCTTATTTACTAGGTACAAAGAACTGAAGATAACAATTAACTATCTTGATTTTAGTTATTGAAATTAAAGTGACACCCACATCTGATAATTTCATTCAATCAATCATTCAATGAAATTTTAAAAATATATTCTTGCCCACATTTTGTCAGCAACCAGTTTTATTGAATAAAGGAAAGAAAAACCATTCTAACCAATCTAAAGCTCAAAAAGTTACAAAGTACCTTAAGATAACATGATTTCTCAATATTTAAAGCCGATTTCTGATTTTTTGGTTAAAACAGTATTTTTTAATTTGATTTTGTCGAAAAAAGATATACTTTTTATCATTACCTCATTTTTAGCCTCAATATACAGTTTCAGTTTTTTGGTCTGGCTAAAATATGATCAGATGTTCCAAATTTATTTGCATAATAAGAGTTATCTCTGCTGAGTTAATAATAGCAAATTATTGACTGATACCGTAATAAAATGATAGAGGAGTACAGAATTTATTGTGGTTTAATTTCAAAGATATTTAAGTCATAAGTCATTCCTAAAATCACATAACAACCTAATTTTATATTTTAAACTAAGAATTGTCATCCAAATGAAGATTTGTATAAAACATCTAAAATTCCCTGATTTATTGATTAACATAACTGACTGTTCATTTCAGTTTTAAAAAGGATTGATACAAACAGTCATGACAGTATACATGATATATATAGACTGTATTTAATACATTAAGGTGTGTTATATTCACCCAATCAAAAGTCTTAACAATTTTTCCTACATTTGTTTAATCTGTCATAACTATAATTTTATTTCATATTTTATCATTTTAAACAGTTTGACGTGCAGTATTATGTGTATATACCCTCATACTATTGAGATTACAGTTTTTCTATGTTTCAACAGGGTTGTTTATTGTTTTTGAAATTATCAATTTATAAAATTGTTCACATCCTAAATATAGCTGAAATATTGTTTGCTGGATGTTAAACACCAATCAATCAATCAATCATTTGCATCTGTCTATGGTAAACTGCATACAGACAAAAACACTTGAATTACATTTTGCTAATAACATGATTAGTTATAACATCTACACAGAGATTTCTTCACTTTAATATGTTTAAGATTATAGGAAGGAACATGTCTTGGATAAAGTTAAATTTCTCATATTTACAATTTATAAATAATTTCTTTTTTTGTGTGTGTGTTCAAGTTGCATATGGATACAAAGCATATACATAATAGAGTTTTAACAAAACAAAATACATGTATCTCTAATGTCTACTTTTTCCATGCTAATACTATTACTCATATTAATACACAACTGATTTTAAAAAAAAAACATGTTTGAATAGTCCAAGAAGTTCAAGAATGCAGCAACCTTCTTTAATTATAGTAAAATACTACTTTGTTTGGACACCCCTTAAATTATTTACTTCCCCCATACATTTATGGAGGGAAATAAACTGACATCAGTTGAGCATTATATTCAAGTATCAGGATTAGTACGTTGATGTTTCTTGTTTCTTTTGTTTAATCAATTAATAGGGTTTTTTTTCTTATTGTTGTTTATTCAGTTTCAATTCTAATTTAAGGACAAGTCTTAGAGTTAAATGTGTGAACTATCTTTTTTAAAACTAGAACTTGTTAACTCTTAGATTCATCTCTACTTTAAGGGCCATTTTATCTGTTGGGGAGGTAGATATTTCTCTTTGGCAAAGATATTATCCTCGCTTAGAAGTTAAAAAAAAATTTAAATCCTCAAATAGCATATTTTGAAAAAAGGGTTGAAGCAGTTAAAATTCCCAGAAACCCATCCTCCAGAACAGAAAAGTGTCAGTCACTTACCCTTATTAGAGTAAAATGACTTTTAAAATATAAATTCTGTCTTTCTTGTGGGATAATGGCTGCAGTGTTTCCAGGATTTAATAACTCTGTATTGTCATTAGAATGACTACCATAATAAAACAGTCATATCATTTGTCTTTATACTTTAGCCTTTTTGTCAGTTTCAAAGGAAATGAAGCCTCTTCTGTAGAATTGTGGACCTTTTATGACCTGCAGTTATGATTATAACTGATTACCTGTGTGATTTTTTACATGTTAAGGACATTTAGGTCATGGTATATACCTTTATTCAGACAGTAAGCTATCAAAGTCTGAATGCTAAATTCTATTGAAATTCATAAATCCATAAATTGATTTTCTTCAAAGTGTAACTTTTATCACAAAGCTTATCATGTTCAAAATATGAAGTAAATCTATCACTTCAAAGACTCAAAAAGTGACAAGAGAATATAAAGATTAATTATATTATTATATTTTCAAATTTAAATTAACAAAAGTTTTCAAATTCCAGACTTACTGTGTTTTACATGTTTTATAAAAAAATATCGGTCTAATGTCGTAAATCTGTCAGATTTTTCTTTTATTTTGTGAGTAAATTATGATTAAAATATTTTATATTTTCCCAGTCGTCTGGTAGGTAGGTATATTGCAATGTTCTGTAAAACATGGACTGGTTAATGGACTCTGGAGCCTAAGGTATAATATTTGGAAGTGTTAACTTCTGAGTGAAAAATGAATGCAGATAAAACGACTAACAATAAGTTCTAGTTCCGTTATAAAGTTCTAATGGTATAGATTAAATATCAAATACTGTGCTGAATTTTATTTACAACATTCTAAGTGAGGTAAATAGTAGCTCCATTTTGGAGTAAAACAGTATTCTGCATTATATTAAAATGTATTTGTTTAAAAACCTATTACTTGCTTGTTTATTGTTCAAGATCATGTGGTTCAAGATAGTAAAATAAAAGACATTTTTCTATCCTGTCCATATTTTATAGTGTGCCCATGTTTATTATATAATAGTTGCAGATTTTTCTATTAGCACTATGAAATGTAAATTAGATTGTTGTGTCATTTTAAGAATGATGTATTACTTAAACATCTCTTTGAAATAGTTAACCACAATAAATCTACATTAATTAGACAATCAAAATGTATAGTTTTAAAAAAGAATTGGTTGTTTATAAATATTGAGGGAAATAAATTATGATTGAACAGGTTGTTTTTATAAATAGAAATTGGGGCGAGTTAATTTGTTCATAATTGAAACAATATCATAGCTACCTTATATATCTGAAGCATTCATTGTATTGGCATTTACATGGACAGTCCTATTTATGATGTATATTTACTCAGTATGGGGTCTCATTGGAAAGCTGTATTCAGTCATGTCAACCCTGACATTGTAAGTTCAGTCATGCCAACCCTGACATCGTAAGTTCAGTCATGCCAACCCTGACATTGTAAGTTCAGTCCTGCCAACCCTGACATTGTAAGTTCAAATCTGATTTCTTGTAAGCTGTGCCAAAATTTAGTTGCTAGGATGTCTAGTTTTCTCCTTCCAATTGTTCTCTGGCATCATCATGAAAAATTGACACATTGATATAGCTGAAGAATTGCTGAAAGTGCAAGAACACCATTAAGGTGTAGGGCCATCAAATACCGGGAACCAGTCTAGAGGTTATACGTAAAAGTAGTACTATTCAACAGTCAGGTTCACTCTTGCTCATATGGAGTTTGAACCGCACATGATACCAGAATAAATTTGGTATTTTTGGAAAGCTAAATATTCTAGGAAACTTGAGGATAAAGTTTTATAGGTTTTAAATGAACATAAAATTGTTGAGAGTCAATTATGGACATGCAAGCAAGTGAAAGTAGATTTTTAGACCACGTGGACTTCAGGTTGAGCATTCGTTCTTATATGCAATGAAACATATTGTGACAGAATTTCACCCAGTGCATTTTAATGTGGGACAGAAGTGTCACTTAATTTGAAATAAAGGTAAATTTTCTAGGATAAGTCAAAATTATCAGATTTTAATATAGCCAAAGAGTAAAAAACAATGGTCTATTTAAGGATTGTTTTCAATTGTTGGTTAGATTTTTGGATATAGATGACTTTGAGTCCGAAGTTGTCTCTATCCAATAATCTAACCAACAATTGAAAACAATCTCATATTTTAAATTCAATATTATAATAAGCAATAACAAGAGCTATATTTAACAAGTCATAAAATAATATTTACAATGCTTTTCATTTGTTGTTTGCAGAAAAATACATGTAAATAGTCAAAATCATCAATCAGAGCGTCGGTGGCCAAGTTATTAATGTAGTTTGTCTACTATTGATCATATGGTCTGTCAACACTGAGGTTGGGGGTTTGAGTCTCACTGTGGCAGGGTACACTGGACTCCAATCATCATTGACAAGGATTTTTGGACAAGGACAAGGTTTTCCTACCAAAGGTCAGGTGTTTTCTCTGGGTACTACAGCTTTCTTCCCAATAAAAACTGAAAACCATGATTCAGCTGAAAATTTGCTGAAAGTGGTTTTAAACAACATTCAAACAAATAAACAAACAAATCATCAAAGTCATAAATCATTTGCATGCCTGGGGCAGGGGCTAAAATACCAAGTATTTATATGAAATGGACAACGCTGCTCAGCTATAGAGTATTTAAAAGAAATAAAAATATATGTCGATAGGCATTATATCCCATATTCTATCTATACCGTGGTCTATATGCATTCGTTTGCAGTAAAAAAGTCTTGACCTATGATGCTAAAAATAAAACAAAATTTGTGTAATGTCCAATTTAATTATAATGAAATTTTGATTTGTTTACAGCGTGGCATCATCAGAACAGCAGATGAAGATTATATCATTGAACCTCATAAAAGTCATAAGATCAAAGTTCAAGGTCAACCACATAAACTATATAAAAGGTCATCATTAAGCCAGAAACAGTATTGTAGCAGTTCCCGTAGACGTAGGTACATTGTTCCACCATCCTTCTAAAATTCCACTGCAAACAGGATCAATCAATCACATATTGTTATAATGTCTAGGCTAAATTATTGGGTTCCAGGGTATGAAAATTGGATTTGGAGTCCTAATGTTCTGCTGCATAAATTTAAAGTTTTAAATGGTTAAAAAAATTCACAATAGGGTTGGCTCATAAAATAGATTAAAGTTAAATGAAGCTAGCTTTAGTATACTTTCAAACATACGCATTTGCCACTCAAGAGACTATTGATGGTCATCCAAATTGTCTTCTGAATTGGTAATTAATTTTTGTACTATTGTTCTGTGCCCAAAATGGTGAGTAAAGCTAATTTTTCAGTCTTAAATCATTAGAAAATAGCACATTTTATCCTTAATTTTGTTTAAAAACCCCTAAAATTCCTAAAATTAGCCCTAATTTTTTGAGAATTTAGCCCTAAAAAAGCCCTTATTTTTTGCAATAAGTAGCTGGAAAGCCTGTGATTAGTCGTCTAGGTACAGTTTGTCATATCTATTAATTGATCACTGGCAGGTCTACTCTGAAGTTGTGTGTTTGTGGCTAGGTATGCCCTGGTCCTTAACATTCCTTCTTGTATTAAAACGAAGAAATAATTCATGGGCTGTATTGGCACTTATTTACATCAAGTGAATTTTTTTATAATTCAAAATATACGCCTGTCACATGTGTAAATGAGTACAATGCCATATGAACCATGAGTTACGTTTATTCTAATAGGGCATAAATGACAAAAATAGTCAGGTGGCCATTCTATGTTACTCCCCCATGTGTTTATGTGGGAATGTTAAAATATTTAATTCCTTTTTAGGGGTTTGTATTGTTCAGCCATTTAAAGATAAAATTATATATTTTAAAGTTATTTTATGATTTTTCATTACAAGACAACCATTCCACAGTGTAGTGATGTTCAAAAACCAAAGTACTCTGTATGTTAGGACAGAATGAACTTTTACATGGGGGCGTTCTGGAACAGCCATGAGTTATATACAATAATTTTTTTGTGTTTTGTTTTAAAAGATATTTCACAAGAGATAGCATTAGCATCACAAAACAAATAATTGTAGAAATAATTTTTAAAACACTTTTTTAGATGCTACAATTTTTGGCAATCTATACATCTCTTAAAAGTGAACATATAGGGAATTTATTATTTGATAAAAATGGGACATCACATTAAAATTTAAGTCCTGACAGTAATTAATAATTCAAAACTATTTTCTGGAGTGATGGTTATTAAATATGTGTGAAAAAGGACAAAGCATTTTTGTGACTCAATTAAATTATTTATACACGAGTTATGCCTCTTGCAAGTTTAAAATTTCTAAATATTGGCCTTTTACCTTTTATCATGGTGGCAATAACAATAAGAGGTTAGCAATTATATGATTTAATTTTAATTGGATATTTATATGATAGCACTAACTTTACTTACATGGATATTTTCAGATATGTATATCATGTAAAAATATGTATGTGGATTTTAGTTGATAATAAATTGATAATATTTTATTTTATAAAGTTACTCCAGTTTAAAATTTTTTTTTTACAATCTTTCAAACTCTAAAATAATATGCAATTAAATAAGAAAATTTTAATTTTGACATCATGTTCAGAGCAATATAAAACCAAATAATGTCATTTTTAAGACACATAATTTTTTTTCAGGACAAGAAGAAAATTTATATACTCAAATATTTACTCATAAAAGCAGCATTACAAAAAGATCTATAGAGCTAAATTCCGATGTCAGTAATTTTCCAAATCATATCACAGAAAGGACTGTGGAAACATTGGTTGTAGCCGACAAAAGTCTGTATGAAAAACATGGAGATCAAAATATTACAACATATACGCTGACTTTGTTTAATATGGTAGGTATTTCACATTTATCAAATCTAAACAAAAGTATATATGTACTTTCAGTGCAAGGAGTTGAAGGTCATGTTTCTATCCTATTTTTTCAGAACATTTGTCAAATAAAAGAGTTTAAGTTGTCTATTTATATACTGTTTAAAATAAGATGCAGATGTTCCCATGTACATTTTAAGGATGCATTTTCTTTTTATGGTTGGCATATTATTGAATGTTTATGAGGTTTTATGGCAGATAACTCACTTCTAAAGTTATTTTCCAGACCGAAAAACAGGAACTAAAAAACTTTAGGATAGGAACAATTAGGTTTTAAACTTACCATGCCTGTTACTTTTAAACTGCCTTTTTGTTTTATATTAAGTCAAATATATTCAAACTGACTTGGTAGCAAAGTTTCTTTCTTCTAGAGAACTTAAAATCTTTCTGCAAATTTTAGAGAAAATGGTAGTCTGAGATCATCTGCCATCCAATGATTTTTTTTTAGTGTAATCAACTTCTCCTATAGTTTTCAACTTACATTTCTGAGAAAAAGATAGATTGAACACATATTGAAGTTGTTCTACTGCATGCTATCATGTAATTGTTCCAGGAATGTTGTCAGATTTGTCCACACTTGGAAACTTTTTCCAGCAATATTACAGAAGACAGTACTTATTTTTTGTAATGAGCTGTTCCTACTTTTTACTGACCTCAAACTGTCTTCCACCTAGAACACCATTATCATTTATTTAAACACATTCTTTGCAACTGCAACCCAGCCATTTAATATGTGCAGTTTTTTGTAATGTAACATCATAATCTAATTTTAGGTTGCAGAGCTATTTAGAGACAGGAGTCTAGGAAACAAAGTTAGTGTTGTATTAGTCGGGCTGATAGTACTGGAAGGTGATGAGGTACTAGCTTACTTTACATTGTTTTGGCATATCTGACCTACAGGGTCATGTGAGTCTTTCTAATCACTTTGTGTTGTCAGTGCCTTGGTCTGAAAACTGTGTGGGAAATACTTCAAAAACAGGTTCTTCTCAGAAATGTTGATACACAATTAACCCCAAATTAGACACAAATGGATACCAGAGTGGTTTCCAACTATTTTAATATGCTAGTCTAAGGGGGATGTATTCACATGTCACACTGTATTTTGAGAATGCCTTCACAGATTTTTTTTCATACTACAGACAGTTGTTAATTAAGTTTGCCTCATTGTCTATATACTTCTTGGTAATTTCCTCATTTGTTGTTATGTTATGGGACTTTTTTTGTGGAAAATAAGGAGAATTTTTTTAATTTCAGCTGGAGCTCAAAAAAGCACATCACCTCAGCAAAACATGTACTCTAATAATTTTTCTTTAAATAACTGCTTACAATTTAGAACATAGTGACAAAATTCATATAAAATACCAAAGAGATCACAATGTTAACAATGAAAAAATGTCTACAATTCTATTAAAAAGGTTTATAATAGTCATAATCTATGACAGCAAATCATTATGTGTCTTTCCTGCTAAATAATTAAATTAGACTAAAATATGCATAGACTTAATCCCATAGAAAAATATTGGTTTGCACATGATTAAAACCTTCATTGTGTAAAATAAATAAAAACGGAACATAAAATTATGCAGTCAGAATGTTCGTACAGTATCTTCTTTGTTGTTAGATATATGTGACTGCCAACAAAAAGGATTCATATTAAAATATTCCAATGAACATCTCTGGATATGGGTGTCACCCATATCTTTGCTTGTTTTTCCATATTGTTATGGGAATTCAGCTTGGATTTGGTTTTCATTGCTAATTATAATTTCTATACATGTTGGAGACAACTCCCATGTTAATGGATATATGATATTTTGTAGCCAGGGTTAACAATAGGATACCATGCTGATAAGACATTGAATAGTTTCTGTTCCTGGCAGGCAGTGTTAGAGGCAAACAGGGCCAGACAACATGATCATGCTATACTGATGACAGGCATGGATTTATGCTCTTATAAAAATTCTCCTTGTGACACTTTAGGTAAGTGTTCCAGTTATTGTCTATACTGTCTTTATGCTTTCAATACTTATCACATTCTAATCTCGGGAGATAAAGGACACTACAAATACAATTGGCCTAGTACCCAGAATTTCCTCTCATTATAGATTCAATGGAAACTACAAACTAAACAATTTGACATGCATGATGACTTTATTTTACTATTAATTGTTAGCAATATTCTATCAGCTCCATTTCCTAACCGATACATTATGCTACATTGATATCCAGTACTGGATGCTGTTGTTGACTATTCAACTACACCAACACAGATTTTTTTGGTACTTACGTTGAAGGAATCCCTTCAGATATCCATCACCATGACTTCCTTGATTAATATGTAAATATTAATTTCCCAAATAGGATGAGACATTTTCTGAGCCATATAGACAGGCTTTCCTTGTCCTGGATTTGACTTTTTCCTGGACATCATGATGAATAACTTGATGAGTGCCTTATTGAAGTGAAGCACTGCTTACCTATTCAGAGCACCTAAGGGCAATTATATTGTTTAGTACATAACAACTATATCAACGTTTTTATTAGATAAATTTGCCATGACTAGCTTTGTCTTAGCAATTGGAGACTATATCTCATGATGGGGACTATACCATTTCTCTAAGATTTCCTGATGGTATTTACTAAAGGTCCATAAATTCCCACATTTTTCATGTTCGATTTAGCAAGAATTATCTCCCTTTAAATTTTATCACAATGTACTAAAATATTATGCACTTCTTCCTTGAAGTTTTTCTTTATTGTAGTCTGAAGAGGTAGAGTGCACTCGCTTGCAGCATATGCACTATACTCACCACACAACACTACCGGAGAACATTTCCTTTTAAAGTCCATAATAAATAATTACTGTTTTCAGGTTATTTACTGTTTCTGTTTTTGGTTTCTTCTTTGTGTTGTGTTTTTTTGTCTCAATCCAGATTTTATCACCCTCCTACAGTTTATGATTTTTTTACCAATCAGTTTTCTTTTTCTTCTATACCATGAGGTTTACTGAGAAGTTTTTTGATTGAAAAAATTATACAAGAAAATATTATATAATCTTTTGATCTATTTTAGGATTTGCACCAATAGAAGGAATGTGTAATCGAGTGAGAAGCTGTACCATCAATGAGGACACAGGACTGTCCACTGCTTTTACCATAGCTCATGAAATGGGCCACAAGTAAGATTTATGTTTAATTATATTTTTGTGAAATTAAATTAAACAAAGAATGCAATATGGATCATAAAAAGGCCCATTATTAATTAATATTGTGTACACCATATAATATGTGAAGTACGTCCTAATGTTAGAATGCATATTGCATGAAACGAAAAGATGTTTATGTTGCATAAGGACCAGGAATTGTTTATTTTACAATATAATCTTGGGACTAATTAGACCTAAGCACCTGTTGTGATAGATATCTTAGAAAACTGCTGAAAGTAATATAAACACTATAGTCTAATCCAATTACATGCAAACTACTATGAAGACTGATATATCATATATATACATTAAAATACAACTGTTTTGTATATGCATTATCAATGTTTGTCCCTGGCCCATATCATATACCCTATATCACATACACTATATCACACCCCTAACCCTATATTGCCCCCCCCCCCCCCTTACAAAACAGTTGTATTTTACTGTATTTATATTACATAATGCCATATAACTCAAAATAACTTGTATTCTAACAACAATTCACTACTGTTAAAGTAAGCAATGTCTGTTTCTACATGGTTTTTTAACACCTTGTTATTTGTTTTTTTCAGTTTTGGAATGTTCCATGATGGAGAGGGAAATTACTGTTCCCAGTCAGCAGGTAAACTGATGTCTCCAACACTGGTCAGTAAAGACGGAAGGTTTGAGTGGTCAATATGTAGCAAAGCTTATCTGATGAGATTTTTAAAGTAAGTATACTGACAATCCAGCTCACTCTGATTTAAACCTTTGGCATTCAGAGACCAATTGAATGCAAAAACTGATATTTCTTTGTTGACCATAAATATGGGTGAAAAAACTACAAAACAAAAATAAAAAACAGAACTACATTGTGTGATTTGCAAGTAAAAACAAAAATAAACAAATTGCACAAAAATAATAAACAACTTAAGACAATTTTTTCAAAAGGAATCGGTTATAAATACAACTGAAATACAATAAATTTAAAGAATTCAGTATACAGTGTGGTGTGCCACAGATTGTCTTAAGATGAACACTTTAGTCTCTTCAGAGTGATACCCAAGACTTGGGGAGTAAAATGATTAAATTAATATTTGGTAAATATAATACAAATGTAAGGAAAAGTATTAGGAGATCAATCCGATCAATTTGTAACAGTAACTTAATCACCCCATGATATATCTTGAAAAATAAACACCAGATTATTGTGTGTTTCAGTACTCCACAAGCTCAGTGTCTCTCAAACACAGCTAAAAATGTGTCAGAGTTATCTTTTCCTGATAAGTTACCAGGACAACTGTATGATGCTGATATACAATGTAAATGGCAGTTTGGACAGAAAGCTAAACTGTGTGGATATGATTTTGGAAAGGTACTATTTATATATATATCATTGCAACATTGTTTTACAAAGTTCTCCAATACACCCTATCTTATTCCCATCATTATTTAATTGTCCAGCCTTGTTATTCCATCTCTTTCTTTCTCTTTATACTACTATCAAAGGACCTAGTAATTTTCCCTCTGCTGCCAAAGGATAACATTAATTCAATATTAATCAACCCATTCATGCCTACAAATTTTAAATAAATAAAGATGTGTAGCAACACTGAATATAACATTGATTCTGACTGGACAATGTAAATTTATTTCACTGCATCAATTCCATGATTGATGAGGTCTCATGCCTTTATGTTTTTTCCATTATGTATTTCTAGTAACTTAATTGTGACCATCAAATCACTCATTGATGTTGGCAAATCTTCAACCTTCTAAGTATTTAAAACTGATTCATGTTGACCCTGATACACATTTTACTACAATGTTGTAGATCTCATTTCATCATTCTTAAAAAAATTAAATACTACAGTAAGACATTGAAAATCAAACATTTTTTGAAAATAAGCACATAACAGAAATAATTAGTTTATGATCTTATTGTATAATATTGTGTATACATTCAGGATATATGTAAATCACTCTGGTGTTTCCGTGGGAGACAGCGTTGTGAAACAAAGTTTCTACCAGCAGCTGAGGGTACTTCCTGTGGTTATGGTAGGGTAGGTAGGCACCAATTTTATATTTTCCTTATCTGTTATACTGTTAGCTGTGTAACCATGCAAAAATTGAACCAGTTCACAATTTGTATTTTGATTTTTCAAACTTTTCAAAGTGTTTCTATTTTTCATTTGTGGAACCTGTATAACTTCAATACAGTAAAAAATAGAAAAAGAATGAATCAAAATAGTAAAAGAAAGTGGATCCTATGCAAAAAATGTAAAATAAACTGGAACAATGGAATAAGCAAAAACTTTATGAAAAGACAAACAAGACAAAGACATACTCTAATGAGGTCATGATTTTGACATGGAACTCACCTCAGCAGTGTGGTGATGGGGAGTGTTAAACTGATTCATAGAGATTTCAAACACCCCCCCCCCCCCCTTGAAATTTTTCTTCTTCTAAACAAACATATTGCACTAAAGAGAAGACATACATGGAATTTTTGCTTCATTATATTATGAAGAATCAATTTGATTGCTTGCCTTTGCACTAATAAGAGTGCTGAGATTCAATGGAACATTACCAAAAGTATTTATTTCAAACTGTATTATTGTGCTATGCAATATATTATACTATGGCAACTCATTGTATGTAATACCTATTTTAAGTGTTCCATAAAACATGATAATTTTGCTGTATTTTAATTTGTCCAAGTTGTCCACCATGTGATATTTTGTATTTTGGCCCATTGAATGATTTATTGCAGATTTACTTTTGCAAATTGCATGTTTACTAAAAATAGAACACAAAATTCCAAAAATTGTGTTACGTTTCGCAATCAGCCAATCAAATTTTACAACTGGTTATTAATCATCTGGAACAAAACAACAAACAATGGACAGTGGTGAGAACAAAAGGTTTGCACCCTTAAATAAGAACAAGATTTTAATTTTTTTATTTATTTATTTTTTTTTTTTTATTTTATTTTTTTTTATTTTTTTTTTTTATTTTTTTTTTTTTTTATGAGATAATTTAAAATACAGCAAAATTATCAATTAATTATAAGAAAAAAACAGCCTTTCTCTTACTCAATGCAAGTTATATATATCGACCGTCAATGTGGTATCTTCTAATGGAACTTATAAAATACAGTTCCATTGCTTAACATTTCTCGATTAAACTCTTTTTGACGTAACTTACCGATAATCAATCTGCACACAGATACATCGACTGACCAATTCTTATTTAGATATTGAATTAAATTATTGCAATGTTTTTGTGAAATATAGTATTTTTCACATAGCTAGTGGTAGCTTTATTTTGTATTGTCAGTTCCAATAGTTGGACTTGAGTTTTTTTTACTTAATAGACTTTCAGAAAAATGCAATGGCCCCACAGCGTTTATTAGGTCAAATATGGTACATTGTTTAAATGGAAGCTAAAATTACGAAATGTAATAAATATAACTGTTGAATTGTCTATAAAGTATTGTTACTAATTACTTACTTTGATCCATTTAGTTACTTCATCAAACTGTTTATATACTTCCAGTGGTGCAGACAAGGAGAATGTGTCAAGTTTGGACAGAATGGACCTAATCCTGTAGATGGTGGTTGGTCAGACTGGTCTAGTTGGTCTGAATGCTCCCGTACCTGTAGCGGAGGGGTCACACACAGAGAGCGACAGTGTAATAAACCCTTGTATGTGTTAGATTGTAATGTTTATTAGTAGGATGAAGCAGTTATATTGCCTTATAGATCTTTTGGATCACATGTTGGAAAAGTTCTGTTTAAAATATATATTTTAGAATAATGAAATTGTCAAGAAATAATAATCTTTATATTATAATATTTTTTTATTTAAAGGAATAAATGTTTGTCGACTTGTATTTTAAAAGGATTCATTTTATCATTTTTGATAGTATTTTGTAATGGTAATCGTCAAAACACAGGAACAGTTTGTAGAACGATTCCTTATGTGTCCTACATGTCCATTTTGTACAAGACCATCATTTGAATGGATTTTTATAGTAGTGCAACAGTATATTGTACACATGTCATCTTAATTAAACATGAACTCTGGTTCCAGACCAACTTATCTTTTCTAATTCAAACACACTCCACTGGAATCAAACAAAGAGAACAAAGTTGCAAGATTTCATATGATATTGTACTGCTTACTGTCATTTTTAATACTTTATGTATGTAAACATTAAAATAAATTTCTTTTAGACCACAGTATGGTGGAATGTATTGTGAAGGAGATGATAAAGTTTATAAAATGTGCAATATTAAGGTAATGTTTAGTGCACAAAGTTGCTGCTTAAAATTTGTAAATTGTGTGATAGAACATAACTAATTGTCTGTTTGTTGTGAGATGAGTGATAACTTATTGTATGGAAGATCTTCTTATGTTTATTCCAAGATGGCAGATAACTCATCCTATGTTTATTGTTAAGGGTTATAAATGGGAGATAACTCATCTTATGTTTATTGTTAGAGATTGTGAGATGGGAGATAACTCATACTATGTTTTTTGTTAAAGATTGTGAGATGGGAGATAACTCATCCTGTAGTATTTATTGTTGAGGTTATCCTCTACTAAATAATTAACTTAGCTGATCAGTATAACATTTTCTAGAATACTGAATTTACCTTAAGTTCACTATTAATGACAACCTTATTTTACCATGTCTTTGCTGGAAAATATCTCGATAGCACACTGAGTTTGAAGTCTAATAAGAATGTTTTGTAAATTTACAAATGTCAGAAATAAAACTTGTTGTCAGATGGGTATTGTTAGAGAGTGAGAGATGGGAGATAAATCATCATATTCTATTTTTATACTGTTTATAAGAAACATTATTATAATAATAGATGCATTTTCATACAAATTTACAAATATAATATGTTTTTTTATAAACAAAAATGTTAAAATTTTTTAATTATTTCTGACTTTAATAACTTCTGCAATACTTGTATATCCTAATATTTCAAAGGAACACAATTTTATGCATTTATAAAATAAAAAAATTTCCAATATTTTAACTGTATAAATATTAAATTTCATTAATTTTTCAGTTTTATATTCTAATATTGTATAGGTATGTCCAAAAGGAGATGATGATTTCTATGAAGTACAGTGTTCTAGCTATAATAAACAACCATACAGAGGCTGGTATCTTAAGTGGAAGCCTGACCTCAAGTTATATGACTGTAAGCTATACTTTGTAGTGGAATGTTTTATTTATAAAAATCTGTCCAGATCAAAGAATCTACAGTATAACATGTAAATTTTAATCTAAAAATAGTATTCATCTTGTTTTCAAAATTTTAGTGTGTTTATTCTTAGGTAAGAATTACAATCTATCTGCAAAATACAAAGCTCCTTAATGGTAAGAGAGAATTCAAATCACTATGTTTATGAAATTGGAATTGATATTACTTCAGGTTACTTCCCTTTAAGTCAAGGTTAAACAATTTTCTGAAAGGGAGTGTTGAAGTACATCTCTATACTTACTTATTGTATTTATTACAACGATGGGCTATGCTTCCATTTAGATTTCATACACCTAGTTAAACGGTGTAACCAACTCTTTGGCATTCTAGAGGTTTTTTGAGGATCTTGTTGTTTAGTTGACTTTTCCATTGCTAGATGGCCTAGTAAAATGATGTAATGAACTCTTTGGCATTCTAGAGGTTTTGAGGATCTTGTTTTTTGTTGACATCTCCATGGCTAGGTGGTTTGGATAAATGTTAGTACTTTTGTGATTGCTTGTTAAAAACTAAATTGTTTTCCTATTTTATTAAACTACTCTCATTCAATTCTGACAAAATCATAGGTCAAATCAATAACAAGAACTAAAATTTAAAACATTTTTTTTTCAATTTTTACTGATGAAATGACTTAAAACAGTCAGATTTCATAGAGGTAGATTTATAAAATACACATGGTTTTTTTTCTTACAGTACATGAGCCATGTAAATTACACTGTAAAGCAGAGACCTATAGTTACGTCTTTAACATAAAACATACAGCCATTGATGGGATGAAATGTATTGATACAAACAACCTCTGTATAGATGGCATATGTAAGGTAGGTAGTTGATACTCACTGGGTACTATATAAAGTTATTTTGGTGTTTCTTAAAGACCAGAGTTGATTTCATCACAAAAGTCATAAGTTTTAAAATCTATCTTAAGCGTTAGAAGATCAAAAAGAAATGCATTGTGACATGAATTTTATACTTGTGACTATTTGTGAAAAGCACTTCAGATCTCTTTCTTCCTTGGGATGCTAATATTTTCAAGAAAAACAAGGTTTTTTTCTGAATGAAATTTTTGATTGGTGTGATATGGCTTCTAGGTTTTGTAGGTCGAGCTTAAAGGAATTGCAGTTGCTACAAGGCATGTAGGCAATTATGTTTCATATTTAATATTATGTAAAATTTAAAATTTCAGATGCATAAACTAAACATAAATACAAACACTGTTCTAAAGACAAATCCTACTACTGTGCATTTTGTTGACTTTATTGTTTTGTAATTTAATTATTATGTCATCTTTGTCAACAGTCAGGTAATAAGTAAAACAGGGAAGAAAGAAACAAAGACTTTACAAGTTGGGGAAAACACTCATCAATAATAATAATAATAATAATTATACTCATTTTTTTATGAGGGTGAACTTAGTTTGAGCTTATGCAACAGAAAATAAGATATTAGACTACAAACAGAATGCAGCAAAAATTCATCAAATATGCAAGGGTTTTTTTTCTACTGTTCAGTTTTTGGTTAAGAAACATTGAAATTTTCATTTACAGCATTTCTTACAGCTTATGGATTCGTTTCATTATTACAGCTGCCCCATATTATATTATAACATATAATATTAACAAAACGTTGTATGGAGATTATATAGCAGGATATGTCTTTAACAATATAGGATTTAACACCGTTTTCAATGGATTTATCGATATATCAACAAGACCAACTCACTCACAAACAAATATAAGTCCGAAGGACTTTTATGATATGTTTGTGAGTGAGTTGGTCTTGTTGATATACCGATAAATCCATTGAAAACGGTGTTTAATCCTTATAATTCTTTAAAATTGCATTAATAAATTAATTTATCTAACGTGTTTCTCAACTTCATATTTCTTGTGTATAATTGGTAGCAGGATTGGCTGAATGTATGAATATTTTCTTTATTTTTAAACATACGATTATTTCCATAAACCATTTTCTGATTTTAATAAACACAATTTTTAGTTTTACATCAATCTGTAACCTTACTTTCTGTATCGAACACTAGGAAAGTTTTAAATTTAACAAATCATTAATGATAATTCATCACACAAATAATTTGTAAGTTGATTGCTACTTTTGATATTGAAAGTCGCCATCTTTGTTTACATTGGTTACGCTAAAAATAGTCGGTCAACATGGTTCATCCTAAAATAAATGGAGTCAACTTCATTTATCAAAAAATATATTTTGTTAAAAACCTCAACCGGAAGTAATCTGGACCAATCAAATAAACGTATTTCTAAATATGCAAATCATATTAGAATTATTGTAATGTAAATGTCATATGATAAGAAGGACATAATATTTATATCGTTTATATCAAATGGTTTGTATAATTTAATACAGCCAAATGATTTGATTATTCCAATGATTATATAGAATACATAATAAGATTTTCCATATATTGTTTAAATTTCAGCCAATAGGGTGTGACTGGATTGTTGGTTCTAATGCTTCTAATGACATATGTGGTGTGTGCAGGGGAGATAATTCAACATGCAGAATCATAAGTGGGGAATACACGGAGCAACCTAAACTCAATAGTAAGTATTAATTGTTGAAAATGATGCTTTAATTTATGTTAAGTTTAACATAATCCTTAACCAGAAATCTGTATGAATTGTTTATTCCTGTTTGAGAAAAAAACACTTGTTTTTGGCTCATTTGAATTGAAGATTGTTCTGTCAATTCAAGACTTATCAGCAGTGCTCAAGCCAAAAAATATTAAATAGCTAAAATAATTATGATGCTTAGGATATTGTATCACACCTTGGATAAAGAAGAACTATGGAATTTAAAACATTGTCACAATTTGAGGGCAGTAAATGTAAGCAAACATTATATATCAACATATATCAACACTTGGGAATTTATAGACTAATTTTTACAGTACATGTAGTAAAAAATAATTTACTTTAAATTTCAGCCTATTTCCCTGTAGCAGTAATTCCAAAAACAGCAAGATCTGTTAGAATCAAAGAAAATGCCTTGTCATCCAATTACCTGGCAATACGAGATATTTACGGGAAGTACCTACTGAACGGTGAACACCGAGTGGCATGGCCAGGAGAATACATTATAGGCGGAGCCAAGTTTTTCTACAATCGGCCATATAATGAACCGGAAACACTCATTTGTGATGGTCCACTAACTATTGATTTAGTGATAGAGGTAAATGAGGTTTTTACCTCATAATAGACTTGCCACAAGTCCCTTCAAGTTTTTTTGCTATTAGAGAGATACTTATTATCAACATTTCTTATACTATCAAATTGTGTACACCTTTGTAGACAAGTGGATAGTAAAGGACATGTTGATAATAAAGGTGTATCTATCTAATAGCAAAAAATTCAAAGGGACTTGTTGCAAGTCTAACCTCATATTAATCATAAAAATTTAACCAATCAATAGGTTTTAGCTGAAATATCAATCTGAGTGTATATATATCTCATACAAAAATCATTAAAAAAAAATAACTTGCATCTAGAATCCAAAGATTGCAATGACAGAAAGCTAGAATTATTCACTAGACTAAGGTTTCTTACAATTCTTTACCTACTGCTTTTACTAAGAAATTGATGTTTTAATACAAATTACTTATATGATTTGATGTCTTACAGATTTTGGTTCAGGATAAGAACCCTGGTATTAGTTATGAATATGCTCTGCCCAAACAAATAGACGACAAAATAACAGAGAAATCAGACAAATATTCCTGGAGTATTTCTGTGACAGCATGCTCTGAACCTTGTGCTGGAGGTAGGTTGTTTACATTTCTTAAAGCCACTTTTGTGTTTAAATTTTCCTCATAGTGCTGACTATCCTGTAAACATTTTACGTAATGTATTTTGTAAGTGTTGTGTAAAAGAATAACTTTAAAAAAATATTTAACCTCACTTTAGAATGTTTTGTTTTGGAGAAATTTATCATTTCTGTTCTTACAATGATGACGTACAAGAATGTTTGTCTGTTGACAGGCAGTAAAACAGTGTCAGCTGTCTGTCGTAAAAACCACTATGAAGAAGTTGATCCTTCTCACTGTGATTCTAAAAGTACACCAGAGACTGGTATCTTCTCCTGTAACCAAAATCCCTGTCCTCCAAGGTAAGTCAAAAACTCCCTGGCCTCCAAGGCAATTCAAAATCCCTGTCCTCCAAGGTAAGTCAAAATCCCTGTCCCCCAAGGTAAGTCAAAATCCCTGTCCTCCAAGGCAATTCAAAATCCCTGTCCTCCAAGGTGAGTCAAAATCCCTGTCCTCCAAGGTAAGTCAAAATCCCTGTCCTCCAAGGTAAGTCGAAATCCCTGTCCCCCCAAGGTAAGTCAAAATCCCTGTCCACCAAGGCAATTCAAAATCCCTGTCCTCCAAGGTAAGTCAAAATCACTGTCCTCCAAGGCAAGTCAAAATCCCTGTCCTTCAAGGTATGTCAAAGTTTAAATGTAATTGTTATTAATATGACTGTATTTTTTTTGCAAACTTGCTTTGAATTCTCAAATGTCAAAACTCGTAAATATTTTTTGTTTTGGTTTTGACTTTTTGGGCGGAGAAGGAAGAAACGAAGGAAGGAGTGGTTTTAAAGTAATAGTTAACCTAAGATCAATATAATTTTGCATAGTATTTATGGCAGAACTAGTTTGCATCATTAAATTGATAAAATGGTTTCTCTTACGATTGGGCTGTTTTATCAAATTATGAATATCACAATATCATATCCTGCACAATGTGATATGAAAAGGTGATAAAAAAAAATCGACTCATCTGATTGGATGATCGTGCATTGTTAATCACTTTTAATGCATTCTGATTAGTTGTTTTTGGGTAACTGCGATCTTGCAAACTTTTTCACCCCTGACACTGTTAACCTCATAAAGTAATGCAAGGAAAATCTGTGTGCAAGCAGGTGCTGTTGCACTGCTTGAGAAATAATCCATACAGAATCCAAAAAGAAAATGGTTTCATAACTCATGAGAGTTAATAATTGCTTCTATTTTTAGATGGGTACCGGAGGGATGGAGAGAATGCACTAAGACATGTGGTGGTGGTAAACAAAAGAGAAGAATTATGTGTAGACAGAAACATTCCATGTCTATTGACAAAGAAATCAAGAAAAAGTTCTGTAAAAATTTACCTAAACCAATCAAAAAACGACCTTGTAACAACCATGTTTGTCCTCCAAAGTGGTTTGTGGGAAAATGGTCTAAGGTAAGGAAATTTTTATAAATAAGAATTTCAACAAGCCCAAATGAATTACAAGAGACCCAATTTAAAGGGGTTAAGACAGTCGTGAGAACCCAGAAGTAAAGAACATGAATCCCAATTTTGCAGAAATAAAAGGGTAGTTTAAGGGGATGCAGGACACCATCAACCATTTTTTGTGAAAATTTCAAAATAGTACAACATTTATGGTAAATTTAATAATAATTTCTTTCATTATTAATTTCTTAATTTCAATAAAATTAAAAATAATAATTAAAGTCTTGTACCTATATTATTACTTCAATTTATTAATGGTTGAAATAAAAAGTAAAAAGTTTTTGTTTAAATGAGTTTGGTATTTGCAAAAATAATGAAAATGAAATTTTCAGCAAGGGAAGTAATTTTGACCAAAAAATGCCATTTTTTAGCACTTTTTGTCTAATTTTTACCCAATTGACAACAATTTAACTCAGAGACCCCTATTTTTCTTTCCATCACTAAAATGTATACCAATTGCTTGACATTATATCAAAAATTCAGAAAATTTCATTGGACAGAATTTGTGTAATCTTTCATTTTAGTGCTTTTTTATTCTCTTCTCTGTATTATCTATATGAAAATTTAAAATTTCAGGTATCAAACCCTGGAAAATAAGCTCTGAAACCCCCATTTTTTATTTTGAATTATGATACATTGTATAAAAAACTAACTATTTGGCGAATTCAAAGAAAATTTATTGACAAATTATTTTCGGTGAAAGTGGCCTGCATCCCCTTAATACATATTTAATATACTTTTTTCCATTTTTACTTGGCTTAAATAGAACAACATGTATTTTTTAGTGTTCTGTAAGTTGTGGAGATGGGATCCAGTCCAGAAAAGTGGTTTGTAAAAGTAAATGGGTCAAAGGTTACAATTTAGTGGAAGATGCTGAGTGTCAAGAGGTTAGACCAAACACCACAAGGTCATGTCAGGAAGTGGACTGTCCAAAGGACCATTTTGAATGGCAACTTTCACCATGGGGACCAGTAAGTTCACAGTCTCTTATGCTTAAAATTAGAAAAGATATGTTTGAGGTTATTTAAACTTTTCAAATCATAGTGTTCAGCTTCTTCCCTTTTTTAGGCATGCTTCATGAGATAGAGAATTAAGAACAGCTTCCTTTATTGTTCCTTAATCCCTGACTCTTTTACCCATAGTGCACTGTAGTGTGCAACTTCTTTTTCTCTGTTTATTTTATAAATAGACCATTCTTAAACCATACTAAGTGCCAGTATACAGTGAAATTTGGTCAAGACTTATAATATTTATGTCTGTCACTTGAACTTTTAAAATATTCAGTGTGGCAAAACACTAGCTGTATCACAACTGTTTGTCCAGATTTAAAGTGACATTTTAATGAAAATTATATATACTTTAAACACAATTAAACCCTTTATTGCCTCATTTGAAAAATGAGTTATATTGTATACTGAACCATTATTGATTTATAAAACAATAAAACATATCGATCACTATGTCATTTCTGTCATGAAGTTAAACTTATAAAACTTACAATTCCAGAATCTTTGCTTTAGTTAATGCGTTTGCTTAGAACATGCTATTCTTACATATGTTTACACTGCTTTGCTTAACTAATTCAGTAAACCATGCAATCATGCTTTTCAACAGTGTTCAGAAACCTGTGGAGAAGGTACCAGATCACGATACCTACGATGTAAACAATTAGTTGGTGGTCAAGTTAAGGAATTGTCCAGTAACAGAATGTGTTTTGACCTTCTGAAACCAGATGTTGCCATGATAGAATCATGTCATCTAATGCCATGCCCTGCTGCTTATGTTTGGTTACCACAGTGGCATGCATTGCCATGGTTACAGGTCTGGCTTTTATCAATTCTCTTTGTGTATACAATGTAACCTATCTTAACTGAACACTTTGGAAACTTTTGTAACAAGTACACCAATCAGACAATATATATCACAAATGGAAAGGCAAGAAAAGAAACTCCCAAACACTATGGCAAATGTATCTTGTTCAACCAGACGCTCTGCAAAGGATTGAAAAACAGATATCTTGTCTGTCAGCTTGGGAACTTCTTGAAGCAGCTTTCCACAAGTGATTTGATACTTTTTTCTAACCAGAGTTCCATGCTATTTAGGCGTTTCTTCATTATGTTTGGTAGCCCTTTGGGTATGCATAACTGTGTGTCAAGGACAGCATAATAAACTGGTTAGACAGAGACAGAGACAGAGAAATCTAAAGATATTTCTATACCTCTGATGAGAAAGTTCAATTCATATATAAATTTAAATATTATGACAAAAGTCTATATTTGATTCCAACAGGACTCAGACTTCAGGGTTCAGTTCAGATAGGTTTCGTTGCAATATTACTTTAGTCTTTAGAACGATGTCTCATCAATTAGAAATAACTTGCATGTTACAGCTATGCTTTAAAATTGGAGCTTGTCAAAACAAAATCTGCATTGATGAGCAACTGACATGGCCATTTCTTGAGACATTATGGTGTGGTGCAGGTGTACAAAATGTGTTTACATTTATTTTAGTTTTTTTTTTACTCCATTGAAAAGAGAAATACATATTTTAGTAAATAAAACAAAATTAACAGAATATATTTATTATTTATGTATAACTTGTATGGGATATTTTAATTTTCTATATTATTGCTCACATACAAATCTTGCATTTTGATTGGAAAACAGGCAGTATACATAGAAATATTTTTATCCCTGAGAAAACTAATTACCACATTTAGCTTGGACTACAAAATTTATGCAAGTATTGTAACAATGTCAAACCGGAATATGTTTTTAAACAACGTTATTTATGTATATTTAGATATTTTGTTTAAATCACATAAAACAAGTAAATTAAGAAACAAAACCACTCAAATATCAGTGATAGAAGGGTCATGGGAAAGGATGTTTCTGGCTCAAATGTCAGTTGACATGATCTTGTTGTGACATCCAACAGCCTGTGTCAACACCACAAAAAACAACAAACAAGAAACAAGTGCAATAAAAGTTAACAATATGTACCTGCAGTAACAATATGTAATCCCTCATTCTGTGATTTACCTCCACAACCAATCGGTATTCATTCTGATGACTTAAGCGACATTACCGTTAATAACTTGTCTTATTTTTATTCACTTCAGTCAATGGTCACCTCCACACATCCAACTGCAATTCTTCCACCAGAATTTGAATTTAAAGCTTTGCACACTTTTATCTTGACACTTCCCATGTTAATCTGTTATTTATTTAACATTATTTGATTTACATTTTGCCGTTATTTAATACATATGAACAAATTTACTTATTTTATTTATTTGATGTTTAACCAAAATATTGTTTATTTTTATACAAACTTTGGTTATTAATTTCAAATGAGCTTTAAAGTGTCATGAAAATAATTATGGGGTGTCACAAGGAAAATTGTTTATTGAAAATATTTTTATTTTATCAAAAATAACAAAATTTGATAATTTCCTAAATGTGTAATTCTGTTCTAAAAAACTATTTAATAAAAAATGCATGTTTAAAAATAATATGCATACACTTAAAATGTACATTTCCAACAAATGTTTAAAAAAAAATTACTAGTATGTTACAGTTAACATTTTATATATTTATTTTTCCATTAAATATTCCTAATTATAGATGTGAGCTATAATAGCGAGCACAGCTTGCAGCGGTAAGCTCTACGGCAATTATGTGTCATGTGATCAAAATGAAATCACGTGATCAAAATCTGCTTAATGCTGAAGTCCGGAAGTTGATATCATAAAACAAGTGTGGACACAGAAAAACGTCTCGCCTGAATATGCATCAGTAACGAAAATAAATTTCGTCATAAGCATTACGTAAATAGCATTAATTATGAGCAGTGGCCTGTATACCAAATATTGTCACCATACTATGCATAGTTACAGAGGAACTGTCCTAATACAAAAACTTTAACGCAGTCGCTGAACCGTGAAATTGAGGTCAAGGTCAGGTGACACCTACCAGATAATCATGTACTATTCATCAGCAACCTATATACCAAATATTGTCATCCTACCATGCTTGGTTACAGGGGAACAGCAGTAACCTAAAAACTTTAACGTAGTCACTGGACCATGAAATTGAGGTCAAGGTCACCTGGCACCTACCAGACAGTCATGTACTATTCATCAGCAACCTATATACCAAATATTGTCATCCTACCATGCATAGTTACAGAGAAACTGCAGTAACACAAAAACTTTAACATAGTCGCTGGACCGTGAAATTGAGGTCAAGGTCAGGTGACACCTACCAGACAGTCATGTACTAGTCATCAGCAACTTATATACCAAATATTGTCATCCTACCATGTGTGGTTATAGAGGAACTGTCGTAACCCAAAAACTTTAACGTAGTCGCTGGACCGTGAAATTTAGGTCAAGGTCAGGTGACACCTATCAGACAGTCATGTACTAGTCATCAGCAACTTATATACCAAATATTGTCATCCTACCATGCGTGGTTACAGAGGAACTGTCGTAACCCAAAAACTTTAACGTAGTCGCTGGACTGTGAAATTGAGGTCAAGGGCAGGTGACACCTACCAGACAGTCATGTACTAGTCATCAGCAACCTATACACCAAATATTGTCATCCTACCATGCGTGGTTACAGAGAAACTGTCGTAACCCAAAAACTTTAACGTAGTCGCTGGACCGTGAAATTGAGGTCAAGGGCAGGTGACACCTACCCGACAGTCATGTACTAGTCATCAGCAACCTATACACCAAATATTGTCATCCTACTATGCGTAGTTACAGAGGAACTGCCGTAACCCAAAAACTTTAACATAGTCGCTGGACCGTGAAATTGAGGTCAAGGTCAGGTGACAGGTGACTGACTGGCAAGTACTCATCATAAGCTACCTCTGTACCAAATTTGATGGACCTAGGGCTTGGGCTTACAAATATATGAAGCAAGATGTCAAGTGTTTACGCCGCCGCCGCCGCATTCCCATACATATGTCTCGCCTCCAGCGACTTTCGTCGCAGGCGAGACAAAAACTGGAACAAGGTGAATGAAGAAAAGTAATAAAAATAATTTCAAAAAAGAAAATAAAGTTGACATCGATAAAAAATAAATGTTATATTTAAAATTAACAACAAACATTTCATTCTATTTTTTTGCAATCTCTAAATCGATCTTTGAAAACTGACAATCAAATTACACTTCATGTGACGTCATAGTTACAAAGAAAGACGTCACATGACCACTGGAATTTAGAGGCACTTTTAGGAAGTAACGTTAATTATGAAATGCACATTATATATTGATAATAAAGGACTATATTGTCTGTGCTCGCATTTTGGCAATGCCTACTCCATATTATAAAAGTTATTGTGGTTTTAAAGAGGGTATATCATGTCTCATTCATGGCTTATAAGAAGTCAATATCAAAATAACATATAATGTAACTGTCACAGATACTGCAGAACCAAATTCCCAATTCAGTCATCTTTGGTTTTTATTGGTCATTTCTCTTTCTGTAAATGTGCTATTTTTAGGCAAGGGCAGACTGACTATTGGACAAAGCTGCCTGCTGGATATATGGTACATTATGTTCGCATTTAGTGTGTTCATTGCATATCTGTTGTTTTGTAAATTTATTTAATCGCATCTTCGCGACTTAAGCAACAGTGGGGATTATTTTCATCACTAGATACAATCTGCTGCAATTTTTCTGTTAGTGTAAGGTCTATTTACATTGTCGAGTATTGTGGGACAATCACATTAAAAAGAAATTTTTCATAATTTTATTTTTAAAAATAGGAGAACTATATCACACATACAGGGTTCCCAATTAATATATGTCATGTGGTTGAACATCATAGGCTGGGACCATACTGGGAGGGTTCCCAGTGCTTGACCCACAGAGCAGCCTAGCGCGTCCCCGGGTGGCGGATAGTGGAGACCCTCTTGTTGGGGGGTCATAATACGGAAAGCCTGATTGCGGACCATAGTGGGTAACGTGTTTGGAGAGTGCCACGCTCCTTGCACGATAAAGACCCCTTTTGTAGATTTCGAAAAAGAGTAGGCTCATTGTAGCCGCTACCAAAGGCTAGATTTTCCGCCCCTACCCAAAACTCCATACTTTTCCAGTGGCAGTCAAAATTGTATTCCCTGTGACCCATCCCACCCCCATTTTCTGTTGATTTATTGTTTGTTAACTTGTTCCTGTCCTGAATATAGCTGAAATACTGCTCGCTGGACGTAAAGCAGACATACAATCAATCAAATCATAGTCTTTTTTCAATTTTAATTGCCTAATAATATGACGGCAAGGCCAACAGAATTGCTGCTCAGTATTTAATAATTGTTTATAGATAAATATTTTAACTTCGTTTAAATACTCATACATGAGCAAAGTTTGTTATTTCGTATAACCTAGCTTGGTTTTTCAGCACGTGACTGATTGTGACGTCATAATAAGATGTATTGATGACGTTGACTATACATGAATTGTTCCGCAAACAACAAGTGACGACACTAAAATTGTGAATTGCAAATATTATTTGATTACTTGTAAAATATTGTTCTTGTTACTTCATTTTTACTATAGAATTTAAAATATAAGGTTTGTTTTCAATTGTTGGTTAGATTATTGGATATAAACGACTTTGGATCGATTTGCGCTGCAACATAAACCGCTTCAGCGTAAACATAAACCGATTCAGCGTAAATCGACCCAAAGTCGTTTATATCCAATAATCTAACCATCAATTGAAAACAATCCTTAAGTAATTATGTATTAACAAATATTAACGATAAAATGCTGGCCATTTATGCTGCATTATTTTACCCCTCTGTGTTGTCTGGATAAAATAATAACCAAAATGGCCAGCCTGTGGTAAAACAATGCTAAACCACAGTTTCTGTGAATTATTTCAATTCTAATATGACAATAACATTTAGGATATTTAGGGTACCTATAGCCAACATCATTTCTGCCATAAATTGGCTGTTCCAGAAATTTAACACAAAATATTTTGCAACAGATAATTATAATGCATATCGCTATTTATAAGATTAATTCATCATAAGCATCTTCTTTCAAGTGGGAGTACAATTTTGTAATTGGAATTGCCCTTCAAGACACACCCATTTTGTCACATATGGCTCATACATAAATATTTTTTTTTACCACAGATGTGGTCTCAACACATTTAAAGCATGTCATATAAGAATTAATTAATAATCTGTCTAGTAATCAGAGTTTTTTTAAATGTGCCACCCCCTCAACTATCTGTGTATTTATAATATTTCTTTGTGGAAGCAGGCAGTTTGGCATGCCATAAAACCTGGTTAAAATATGTCTGTATCAAGTCATGACCATTTTGTAGTTGCAAGCCTATATTTTTTGTTATTGGTTTAAAAGTTTGCCTGATTTTTGGACTTTGATTGGTGTATTGTCTTTTTTGACAGTTTCCTTAGTGTTCAGTATTTTGTTATTACATTGATATTATTACCATTTCATTTACCCTGTCAATGTTTAAGATCAAAAGGGATACTTATAAAAATCTGTCACCCTCTGAGCTATGTATAATGTTAGTCTTATTAACCTGGCATGTTAACATAGTGTAACAACTTATATTACTTTATTCCTATGAAAACTACTCACTGTTTTTATTGACTTATCTTCATTTCTTGAACATACCTTAATATTATATGATTAATTAAAATTCTAATAAAAACATTTTTTAACCAATGATTTGGAACAAAACCAACAAAAACATTTTTTTACCAATGATTTGGAACTAAACCAAGAAAAAAATTTGCAATAATTTTATGAAAATGTGCAAATGGCAAAGAAAAATTGTTGTTTGTGGTTTTATTTGTAAGTTGGTTTTTTTTTGGTAAGTTGGTTTTTTTTCGGTTTACATATATCATTTGTTATATATTAACAGTGTTCTGTGACTTGTGGTGAAGGAGAACAGAGACGTCAGGTTCGCTGTCTGAATATGAGGAACCAGGATGTAACTGGATGTGACCTTGATAAACGACCTTTAGCATCTCAAACCTGCAACTTAGCACCATGTCCAGTGAAAGAGATATATCGTAGTAAGTGTTAATGTCATAAAACAGATTCATTTTTGGAAATAAAATAGAGAGATGTACAGTAGAACAGTTTCTTGAATACCCCTTCACACTATATCCCTAATTTTTATACCCCCGCAAACTAGTTTGGGGGGGGTATATAGGAATCACTCTGTCTGTCTGTCTGTCTGTCTGTCCGTCCTTCCGTCCGTCCGTCCGTCCGTCCGTCCGTCCGTCCGTCTGTCCACATCCCTTGTAAGCGCTTCTCCTTTTGGGTTTGACAGATTTCGATGAAACTTTACATGAAGGAAGTACATCATATGTAGATGTGCATGAAGAATTTTCGTCGCTGTCGGATATTCAGGGGAGATAATTGGACTTGAAGCGGTGAGGGGGTATCCCTTTGTGAGCTTGCTCACAATCCACACTTGTTTATTGTGTTATTATAGGATTAAACACCGTTTTCAATGGATTTATCGGTATATAAACAAGACTCACTCAACAACAACTCACTCACAAACATATCATATCCTTCTTACTTTTATTTGTTTGTGAGTGAGTTGGTCTTGTTGATATACCGATAAATCCGTTGAAAACGGTGTTTAATCCTTATAATTCTTTAAAATTGCACTAAGAAATTAATTTATCTAACATGTTTCTCAACTTCATATTTATTGTGTATTTGGTAGCGGGATTGACTGAACGTATGAATATTTTGTTTATTTTATAGCGTACGATTATTTCCATAAACCATTTTCTGATTTTAATAAACACAATTTTTAGTTTTACATCAATCTGTAACCTTATTTTCTGTATCGAACACAAGGAAAGTTTTAAATTTAACAAATCATTAATGATAATTCATCAAACAAATAATTTGTAAGTTGATCGCTACTTTCGATATTGAAAACCGGCATCTTTGTTTACATTGGTTATGCTAAAAATAGTTCGGTCTACGTCGTTTATCCTAAAATAAATGGAGTCAACTTCATTTATCAAAAAATATATTTCGTTAAAAACCTCAACCGGAAGTAATCTAGTCCAATCAAATAGCCGTATTTCTAAATATGCAAATCATATTAGAATTATTGTTATTTATTATTATGTGTTTTATTATTATTAACGCCATTTTCAGCAATTTTTTCTCTATATCATGTCATCCAGTTGTTATTGTGGTAGGAAGCAAGAGTACCCTGAGAGAACCCCGATCATCAGTATGAAAACTGGCAATCCTTATCAATTAAGATTGGAGTTGAGTACACTCTGCTTGCTGTGAGACTTAAACCTGCAACCTCAGTGTTGACAGGTATGGGATAATTAATAGACTAAATACCTTAACCACTTGTCCACTAAGGTCCCTTATATCCCCAATATTACAGAGATGGACTACTATGACATGCCATATCTGTATGTTATGTTCAAGATATCTTATATTATTACATTTCATACTTGTAGCTTCCTTCATTTCTTAATCATCAATACTTTAAGATATAGCAGGATTTACTTATATATGGCATGGCTAACTATTTTGGTACAAGAACAATTTTATGTCCTTACAACAAAATTTGGAGGACATATGGACTTTTATGGTATGTTTGTGAGTGAGCTGGCCTCGTTGATACATAGATAAATCCATTGAAAACAATGTTTAATCCGTATAATTCTTTTAAATTGCATTAAGAAATTCATTTGCCTAAAGTTATCTCAATTCCATGTTTCTTGTGTATTTTGGTAGCGGAATTGGCCTAATGTATGAATATTTTGTAGATTTTTCGATTCCAAATGCTATTAAATAAACCATCTTTTGATTTTAATAAAAATAAACACACAAGTAAGTTAATCTGTAATTTTTTTTTCTTTAACAACCACAAGAAAAGCAACAAATCATTTGATCACTGTAGATATTGAATGCCGCCATCTTTGTTTACAATGGTTATGCTAAAAGAAGGTCAATGCCATTTATCAAAAAATAAATTCCATTTCAAATCTCTACCAGACATAATCTGATCAAATAAACATATTTCTAAATATGCAAATCATTTAAGAATTATTGTTTATAAGATATCTGTTAAAATTCAGTACATATCAGAAGATACCATTTGTATCTTATGATGTATAAGAGAATAAATATTGATATGGCATGCCAGACTGTTGTAGAACTTACTAATAGACAAAATCACTCATAATTTCTTCATTAAAGCTTTTATAAAACAATCTGGAAAACAAAGTAATTTCATACAACACAATTGGTGCTGAAAACTGTTATAAGTTTATCCTAATGAATTTTTTTTTGTTGGGGGGGGGGCCTTAGAAAATTAGGAATCAAATAGTGCATAATATGCTTTCTTTTATTCTAGGTCCAGTTTGTGAAGACAAATACAAGTGGTGTTTTTTGGTACTGGAACATAAAGTGTGTCATCATCATTTTTATGGCAGTAACTGTTGTAAAACTTGTCTTAGACTCAATATAAAGACACAGACACATACATAACAGTCAAATGGGCTTTCTATCTTACTGATGTCAAAACACCAGTTTTAGAATGAAATTGTGAAAGATCATATTAATGTTATCATAACTTTAAAATAACAAAGAGAAATATTAGTGAGTTATATACCTACCTTATTCAAAAATTGGTGAGGATAGGTAGGGGAGATAATCAGATAATTCTGTCATAAAGCTATTTTAAGAATTTTTACAAAAAAATACCATTAATATAGGAAGCAGTCTTGAACAGCAACTAAAATACAATTCAAAATTAGCCCAGATAGTTCTATGATATGTAATTTCAGACAATTTATTAATTGTTTATAAAAAAAGATTTTAAATGTAAACAATCTAAGGTAGCATATTTTGAAAGCCCAACATTTCCCAAGAAGCATTTTAATATCAGATGATTGTAAATATACTTGTTAAATTTCTGTGATATGAGATTTGCAATTAGTGATGTGTCATATAAAATGTTTATTTTTAGAACTTTTTTGCCAATTTATTATATTTTCCAATAAATCTTACTTAATAGATATTAAAATGTCAAAGAAATTTGTATAATTTGAATAAATGTCTCAGTTTTACACTTTTAACCATTTAAAAAGATGAACATTTCATTTCCATGGTAACTTTGTTAATTAAACGTTGCATACCTTGTATAGATATCATTAGATATTGATATGTTGGAACTATAAAATCAAAAACATCCAAGGCCAGTCTGTCCCCATCCTCACATGTCAAGGTTTCTGTGTCCACGAAACCCTGACAAACTTAGAGAGGAAATTCCTGGGCTAGAAGTCACTGTTTTGATTGGCTACATTGTACCTGAATGTAGCCAATCAAAAGCTCGCTTTTATTCATGACTTGGTTAGAGGATATCCCATGTCGATTGTAAATAAACCAAATGGATGTGTTGCATAGACCATGTGAAAATTAATGTATTTTGTACAGTAGTGTAATTAGTTTGTTATTACCGCGTTATTTATTAGTTGCGTTACGTTTTCTTCCCACTCAAGAATGACTAAGAATGATTACTGCCAAACACTTGCATCTTTCAAGCAAGCAATTTCATTAGTTGATATTTTGAAGGTTTGACGTCATAAGAAAATCATCTAGCCTGGGAATTTCCTAGCTAGGTTTGTCAGGATTTTGTGGACACATGTGAACACTGAAACCCAGACTTTTGAGGATGGTGTGTCCCTAATTATTTTATTTATGTGTTATTTTTTTGTGGTGCTTTAATGTGATAAAATGTATGTACCTCACAGTTTATTGTTGTTGTAAATATTGATATGTAAATAAAAACTATAGTGCTCAGCATTTTATTTTTTACTCTGTACACAGAAAAAAAGACCAGGTGTAATTGCTGGACACTATTTTGTAATCTGTACACAGAGAAAAGTACCAGATATTGAGAAATTATATATATGTGTTCATCATTATTAAAGGTGTTATTGCCGGATGTTAACATCAATCAATCAATCAATCAATCAATTGAAGTTGTTCTCTATTAACTTATATAAACCACAAATGTATCTAGTTTTATATAAAACCACAAAAATATTGAGAAAAAAAAAGTTTAAACAAAAAAAGTTTGCATGCCTGGCTGCAGTAAAAGGCAACCCCAGTGTTGACAAAATGGTGATGAATTGTCTAAATTCCTCTGCTACTGAGGCCATTGTTTGCTCTGTTTAAGATGGTCACTGTTATGGTGAATTTGGTGTATTGGAAATAGTTATTTATAGTTTTATTTTATATTACTATTGCATTTATCGGAAAGAACTAGTAGTTTAAGCTTATTAATCCTGTTTGTCATCACTTTTAGTTGTTTGTTATTCTGTCTTTTAGTGACTAACTGAATGATGTGGCTTATGTTTGATTTGTCTTTGTATAGGTCTTAAGAGCATTAAATTTTTTGGGTAACAGTCGGTAATAATCTACAAAATGGCTCAAACTAAGTACACAAAACAAGCATTAATACAATGTGGTTAGTGTTACATATAAGCCATACAGGTATATTGTTACTTTATTGACAAAAGGAATAAAGATCACAATATAATTAAATACTGTCCAACACACAGATTTACAAATTGCTTGAAAAGTTATTATTACTTTGAAAATTAATATTGTGTATAATTTGAATGATCAACAACACTTATCAGTAATCAACTCTTACATGTGGTATATTCCCCGTAGTTTTTGATACATGATTTTCATTGTGATGATCAACTGGAACAACATCAATGCCCATGATGGGCATATGGTTAAAGTCTGTCACTCGAGGAAGTAAATTCTGCTCTTCATGTGATGAAGACAATTTATGTTCCTCATTGTTTGTACTTCTGTGTCCATGTGTATAGTGTTGATTTTCGTGTAAAGTAGTGTCCATGTATGTTCTTGTAGAGGTGTATTTTGTTATATCGTAATTTAACCCAGATTCTATATTATTATCATGATACTTGACTTCGTGGTCCTGCCTGATGTAAATATCACTTCCTGTCTTTGAATCATCTAATTGATAGGAAACAATATTGGGAATATTTCCTGAACCCATTCCTACACATGTTGTCAGGGAACCAGTCTTACCCCTCTGTTCACAGGTACAGTTTACAACAACCTTTCCATTTATAACTCTGGAAAACCCCTTTTCACCATAGGAATAACATCTATCATTGACTCCAGAGCAACCTATAAAAGGACAAAGAATGAAAGTAAAGTGGTTTGAGTGTGCTGTTTAATGCAGGGCAGTTTTTCTACTGTTTAACTACAGAAACAAGAATGCTTCTATTTCTGCTTTGAAAAATCCAAGATGCATGACTAGAGTACAAGTATTATATTTACCACATCTTTTAAAAGGTAACAAATAAACGAGTAAAGCATGGTTGTCATACCATCACATGCTAGAAGGACAGTCAAGACAATTCAATTTATGCAAATCAGTTAGTATTTTGAATACAGCAAGAGGTGGGGCTTACACCATGGAATACCTTTAAGTTGTTTGATTATACCACAATTAAGCCATGCCTACTTCAATGTATTTGAATGGGGATTTTTATCGGGTGACATGTACCCTGGTTTAACAAGAAAGGTCTTTTTTTAAGTAAGATTAGGTACAACACACAGATTAAGTGTGATTAATTCATAAAAAACGAAAGGAAAAATCCTGTATTTTTTTACAAGTACACTGAAGTGACTGTCCACATTTAAAAATGTCACCACAACTGAACATATTATTAAATAGCTTTCCAGATCTTGCCTACTTTCCTTAAGAATGCATGCTGATTGTATAGCAAGAATTTTAAGGCTTTTAAACCAACCAGTTGTTTAAATGTTTTTTTAGCTTAATGCAGTTATAAAAATGCTGCATGCCAGAAATTAAATTATATCAAGTTTCAATGTTATTTATAAAAATTTTGTTAAAATTTTGTTATAAAATTTGTGTTTAATTAGAAATAACAAAAAATATTTTACAATTGGCTATCAGGTAAATATAGATTTTGTCCTATTGAATCTTCCATGATTTTAGGAAAGAGAAACACATTTCAGAAATAAAAATCAATGATCTTGTTAGCAGTATTCTCTAAATCATTCAACTAAAAGACAGAAGAGATATAACAGGTTGCAAATAAACAAAATAGCTAAGTGGCAGACACATTTTAAAGTCCAAAATACTCAAGAAAATAAATGAAAGTGCACTCAGGAAGAGTAAGTAGTTCCTGCCTGTTGGAACTCACTCCTTGTGTTGTTTGTAGTCAATTGAGGATAAATCAAGTCTGCTAAAGGAAGATACTACACAAACTCTATGACAAGACTGCTTCTGTACTCATTTGAGAGACAGGTGCCATGCACATGTTTACATGTACATGATGTCTTCTATAATATACTGATTATAAAGCTAATATATAATTTTTTACAAAACAGTAGAACTTTGTAGCTACATAGCTGAAAAATTGTTGAAAAGTTATGTTAAAACCTATCCAATTAATTGATTGTTTATTTGGTTATAATTTTTATTGTTGGAATGGACATTAGTTTCCTGAAGTCAGACTTAAACTCACAACCTACATGTTGACACTCCAGTGATCAGTTTTAGGTGATCATCTTAAACACTCTCCACTAATCAGTATCAATTATATTGTTCTGAAGAACATTAAATGTTGCTTGGAGTACAGTAAGGAAAAAGATTTATTCTGACCTCCTCTTTTAGGCTGTGATACGGCCATATTGTCCTCCAGAAAACAAAGTCTGTAGTAACACAAGTCATCATAGTAGTACTCTCCATATGGTATACATCTGTCCTTGTATATACATCCTAAAACACAAGTAAGGACAAAATTAAAGGTCTCTGTGTCAACATAAGCACAGAAACAAAAACCACAGAAAATGTTGCTTATTTCAATTAGGATTGTTTAACTGTACACTTCTTTGTTCTGTTAAAAGCAAATAATTTTGCAGAGAAGCAACAAAAAAAGGTGTTTGTTTGTTTGTTTGTTTGGTGTTTAAATGCCACTTTCAGCAATTTTTCAGCTGTATCATTGTGTCCAGTTTTTCATGGGGGAGGAAGCTGGAGTACCTGGAGAAAACCCCTGACATGCAGTAGGAAAACTGGCAATCCTTGTAAATTAAGATTGTAGACGGGTACACCCTGCCTGCAGTGAGAATCGAACCCGCAATTTCAGTGTTGACAGACTTCGTGATCAATAGTAGACGAAGTACATTAACCACTTGGCCACCGAGGCCCGAACAAAAGGGTGTTCTTTTGCACTAGTATAATATGATACATAAAACAAGATCTACTTTTGTTCAGATTTTGTATATTCTAGATGTTAGGTACTGCTTAGTTCTTACCATATTGTTTCCTGACCATAGTAGCATCTTCATTACAGTAATATTCCATACAACTTGATTCATTTTTATATGATGCATTGATATGTATACAGCCTAATCCTACAGCACAGCCTGAAAAAGAAGTAGGTGTGTATTGATATGTATACAGCCTAATCCTACAGCACAGCCTGAAAAAGAAGCAGGTATGTATTGATATGTATACATCCTAATCCTACAGCACAGCCTGAAAAAGAAGTAGATGTGTATTGATATGTATACAGCCTTATCCTACAGGACAGCCTGAAAAAGAAGCAGGTATGTATTGATATGTATACAGCCTAATCCTACAGGAAAGCCTGAAAAAGAAGCAGGTATGTATTGATATGTATACAGCCTAATCCTACAGGACAGCCTGAAAAAGAAGCAGGTATGTATTGATATGTATACATCCTAATCCTACAGCACAGCCTGAAAAAGAAGCAGGTATGTATTGATATGTATACAGCCTAATCCTACAGGAAAGCCTGAAAAAGAAGCAGGTATGTATTGATATGTATACATCCTAATCCTACAGCACAGCCTGAAAAAGGAGCAGGTATGTATTGATATGTATACAGCCTAATCCTACAGCACAGCCTGAAAAAGAAGCAGGTATGTATTGATATGTATACAGCCTAATCCTACAGCACAGCCTGAACAAGAAGCAGGTATGTATTGATATGTAAACAGCCTAATCCTACAGGAAATCCTGAAAAAGAAGCAAGTATGTATTGATGTATATACAGCCTAATCCTACAGGACAGCCTAAAAAAGAAGCAGGTATGTATTGATATGTATACAGCCTAATCCTACAGCACAGCCTGAAAAAGAATCAAGTATGTATTGATGTATAGACAGCCTAATCCTACAGGACAGCCTAAAAAAGAAGCAGGTATGTATTGATATGTATACAGCCTAATCCTACAGCACAGCCTGAAAAAGAAGCAGGTATGTATTGATATGTATACATCCTAATCCTACAGCACAGCCTGATAAAGAAGCAGGTATGTTATATACATGTAACATTCATATCTCTCAGCATAATTAATTGAAAAATTGACATCATTCTCATTTAGGATTAAATTTCTAATAAATCATGGCTTCACTAATAAGTTTGATTCGGATGGAATGATTTTAGCTATTGACTGCAATATGCAATAATATTTTTCTAGGATACATACATAAGAAATCATAAAGGTATGTGTACATGAGGAGTGGGAAACTGAGCTTGCACAACCTGGTTCAAACAGACAGTTAACAACCTATCATTACAACTAAGTTAACAGCCTATGTGTAACAACTACTGAAAGTATGACTTACTGAGAAATTAATTATGGGCTTATTGATCTAATAAATGTGCCTTAAAAGAATAAGTGTGGATTGTGAGCACGCTCACAAAGGGATACCCCCCGCTTGGCTTCAAGTCCAATGATCTCCCCTGAATAATATCCGACAGCAACGAAAATTCTTCATGCATCTACATATGATGTACTTCCTTCATGTAAAGTTTCATCAAAATCTGTGAAGCGGTTTAGGAGGAGAAGCGCTTACAAGGGATGTGGACAGACGGACAAACAGACAGACGGACAGACAGAGAGGGTGATTCCTATATACCACCCAAACAAGTTTGCGGGTGGTATAATTAAAAGACTATATCCATGGATGAGCCATTTTAAAGCTACAATGTGCATATACTTTTTATTGAAATGTTATAACATTAAAGGTCTTACCCCTTTGTATAGGATCCCATTTGATGTGTATTCCATCTTGTGTTGTACATTCAAATGTAAAACATCCATCCACAACAGTTTCAGAAAATTTATAACACCGTCCATTAAATTCACAACCTGTGAAAGAAAAAAAAGATTATTTATTATATAATTTTTATTATTTTGCAGTGCAAATTTAACAATTTTCCCACCAATAATTATCCAACACCATGTTGCTTATTAAAAGAAACCAATTTCATTAGATTGTTATTATTAATATCAGTTTTGCAGTAAATTAAAAATACACAAAAATAAATGTTAATTCATCCCCAATATTTATTACAAGACAAATCTTGGAAATTCCATACAATATACATGTATGAAAAACATTATTAATGTCTTACATACAAGAATTGACTTACATGACTGGTTCCATTTTTGGCCCAATCTTTTGGGAGGAAAAAATTGAATGAGCATAATGTAATGTACAACAACAGGTAAGTCACCATTTACACTGTTATTAATTAAATACCTGGTACAGAGGTCATAGTTGGCATTATTTCTCCTCTATTGTTAACCAGATCACAGTAATGGCCTTACCTGGAACAGAGGTAATAGTTGGCACTATTTCTCCTCTATTGTTAACCAGATCACAGTAATGACCTTACCTGGAACAGAGGTAATAGTTGGCACTATTTCTCCTCTGTTGTTGACTAGATCACAGTAATGACCTTACCTGGTACCGAGGTAATAGTTGGCATTATTTCTCCTCTGTTGTTGACTAGATCACAGTAATGACCTTACCTGGTACAGAGGTAATAGTTGGCATTATTTCTCCTCTATTGTTAACCAGATCACAGTAATGACCTTACCTGGAACAGAGGTAATAGTTGGCACTATTTCTCCTCTGTTGTTGACTAGATCACAGTAATGACCTTACCTGGTACAGAGGTAATAGTTGGCATTATTTCTCCTCTGTTGTTGACTAGATCACAGTAATGACCTTACCTGGTACAGAGGTAATAGTTGGCATTATTTCTCCTCTGTTGTTGACTAGATCACAGTAATGACCTTACCTGGTACAGAGGTAATAGTTGGCATTATTTCTCCTCTGTTGTTGACTAGATCACAGTAATGACCTTACCTGGTACAGAGGTAATAGTTGGCATTATTTCTCCTCTGTTGTTGACTAGATCACAGTAATGACCTTACCTGGTACAGAGGTAATAGTTGGCATTATTTCTCCTCTGTTGTTGACCAGATCACAGTAATGACCTTACCTGGTACAGAGGTAATAGTTGGCACTATTTCCCCTCTGTTGTTGACCAGATCACAGTAATGACCTTACCTGGTACAGAGGTAATAGTTGGCATTATTTCTCCTCTGTTGTTGACCAGATCACAGTAATGACCTTACCTGGTACAGAGGTAATAGTTGGCACTATTTCTCCTCTGTTGTTGACCAGATCACAGTAATGACCTTACCTGGTACAGAGGTAATAGTTGGCACTATTTCTCCTCTGTTGTTGACCAGATCACAGTATAAATATAGATGTTCTTACCTGGAACAGAGGTAAAAGTTGGCACAATTTCTCCTCTGTTGTTGACTAGATCACAGTATAAATATAGATGTTCTTACCTGGTACAGAGGTAATAGTTGGCACTATTTCTCCTCTGTTGTTGACTAGATCACAGTATAAATATAGATTTTCTTACCTGGTACAGAGGTAATAGTTGGCACTATTTCTCCTCTGTTGTTGACTAGATCGCAGTATAAATATAGATGTTCTTACCTGGTACAGAGGTAATAGTTGGCATTATTTCTCCTCCATTGTTAACCAGATCACAGTAATGACCTTACCTGGTACAGAGGTAATAGTTGGCACTATTTCTCCTCTATTGTTAACCAGATCACAGTAATGACCTTACCTGGAACAGAGGTAATAGTTGGCACTATTTCTCCTCTGTTGTTGACTAGATCGCAGTATAAATATAGATGTTCTTACCTGGTACAGAGGTAATAGTTGGCACTATTTCTCCTCTGTTGTTGACTAGATCACAGTATAAATATAGATGTTCTTACCTGGTACAGAGGTAATAGTTGGCATTATTTCTCCTCCATTGTTGACCAGATCACAGTAATGTCCTTACCTGGTACCGAGGTAATATTTGGCACTATTTCTCCACTGTTGTTGACTAGATTTCAGTATAAATATAGATGTTCTTACCTGGTACAGAGGTAATAGTTGGCATTATTTCTCCTCTGTTGTTGACTAGATCACAGTATAAATATAGATGTTCTTACCTGGTACAGAGGTAATAGTTGGCACTATTTCTCCTCTGTTGTTGACTAGATCACAGTAATGACCTTACCTGGTACAGAGGTAATAGTTGGCACTATTTCTCCTCTGTTGTTGACTAGATCACAGTATAAATATAGATGTTCTTACCTGGTACAGAGGTAATAGTTGGCACTATTTCTCCTCCATTGTTGACCAGATCACAGTAATGTTCTGTACAATTATCACCTGACCAGGAGGTTCCATCATTGTGACATATACCCTTGTGTTTACAACATCCACATCCTGTAATTTGTATTATTATATTATTTATTTATTTTATATATACAATGTATTTTATTGCTATTTTAATATTCTTCTGGTTAATTGAGTATTAGTTTTGTATGTTGTGCAAGAGTATTATAATCCGTAATATTTTTTTATATTACCATTATGCCTAGTTCTTTTATTGTTCTTCATATGAGAAACCCAAATATAATCAATACACGTATCCTGCAGTAAATGGTTTCAGACATTTTGATCAGTTTTGTGGCAATGTGTTATATCTACAAACCTGGTATACTCCCTATTTTCTCCACTCTGGCCTCCTTGACATATACTAAGTCTTCCTCTACACACCTGTACTGGTTACACTGGTACTCCCAGATCTCATCTGGAGCCTTACATTGATTATCCTGAGTCACACACCCTGAAATATGATACACTTATTTTTTTATATAATCACAATATGAATGGGGAATTAATATGTGGGGGAGGATTGGGGATCTAATTAACAGGTTCAACCTGTTTTATGTGCGTGGTCCAAGCCAGTAATTTATATCATTGTATTAGGTTTTCATCAATTTTTTTGTCATTTGTTGGCCTGTCTTTAATTGATGGATGGATGGTTGTAGTTAACATGTGAGGCTTGTGTTTGGTTCCATTATACCCCAACTTCAAAGAAGTGGGGGGGTCTACTGTTTAACCCTTGTCCATCCATCCGTCTGTTTGTTCTTTCATTAATTTGCAGTTTCTAAGCAACTATAGATTGCAGAAGCCTGATATTTTGCATATTGCTTTATCCTTTAGTACCATATGGTGTAAAGCGATTTATGCTCCTTTGTTTACTTCCTGTTTACCAAATACTTTTGTGAAATTGGGGGTATCGCTAATGTGCATTAGCTCACAGATTTACCTTTTATATTTTAATTACAGCTTTAACATCTTAAATTAATAAACACTGAAAATCTACTGTACCATTCACTGTGTTAACCATTCTCTGACTTAGTCTCTTCATATCTGTAACTGACTGACTATGGTTTAATATTAACTCTCCAATTTGTATGCATGATATGTATGTAAATTCAGAATAGAATAAGGGAGAGATAATTGTACAATAACAGAATACATACATGCCCTGCCATCTACGGCATAAAACTTCACTTTGTTGCCCATATGATAATCCTCAAAATACACACATGTCCGTGTAGAACATCCCTCCTTCCATTTTTCATCCACTCTGTAACACTTTCCATTATGTATACAACCTACAAAATAAAAGATAAACATCATTGATTGTGGTTGATCATCGAGTTAGAGTTAGTTTTAAAGGATGCTGACTTAGGTGTGCTTTTCAACAAATCCCTGACTCTTGGAAAGAAACTGACTATACTTATTAAGTTCGGCTCAAACTCACAACCTCAGTGTTAGCAGCCTGTCAGTAATAGATGACTAATTTGAATTGGTTCTTAATGTATCAATCCCAGCATAGCCTACAACTGTCAACATACAACAACTCTGACATCAATATGTTCTGCTTCTTTTTGTACAATAATAATAAAGTTAATACAAGATCATTTCAAGTGATAAATGTTTCCAAATTTTTACTCCTTTGAAGGGACTTAACAAAACAGTTATGTAACATAAATAGCAGCGGCACAATTAAGAAATACAACTTATTTTAATTTTGTACCTGTCACGTGATCAATCATGTGACCATCAATACATTTCTTCTGTTTACATGGTATAAGTGGATCAGTCCAAAGCTCACCATGTCTAACACCGTGAAATATACAATCAGCTGTAATTAAACATGTAAAATACTGTTACATTACACATGCTTCCACATTGAATGACTTATCAGTGATACTGTGCAAAGCCAAGAGTTTAATAATGACTTATCATAAATGCTCCAAGCCAAGAGTTTAATAATGACTTATCATAAATGCTCAAAGCCAAGTGTTTAATAATGACTTATCAGTAATGTACAAAGCCAAAAGTTAATAATGATTTATCAGTAATGCTCAAGGCCAAGACTTTAATAATAACTTATGAGTAATGCTCAAAGCCAAGAGTTTAATAATGACTTATCATAAATGCTCAAAGCAAAGAGTTTAATAATGACTTATCAGTAATGCCTAAAGCCACGAGTTTAATAATGACTTATCAGTAATGCTCAAAGCCAAGAGTTTAATAATGACTTAGCAGTAATGTGCAAAGCCAAGAGTTTAATAATGACTTATCAGTAATGTGCAAAGCGAAGAGTTTAATAATGACTTATCAGTATTGCTCAAAGCCAAGAGTTTAATAATGACTTATCAGTAATGCTGAAAACCAAGGACTTATCAGTAATGCTCAAAGCCAAGAGTTTAATAATGACTTATCAGTAATTAGCAAAGCTAAGAGTTTAATAATGACTTATCAGTAATGGTCAAAGCCACGAGTTTAATAATGACTTATCAGTTATGCTCAAAGCCAAGAGTTTAATAATGACTTATCAGTAATTAGCAAAGCTAAGAGTTTAATAATGACTTATCAGTAATGGTCAAAGCCAAAAGTTTAATAATGACTTATTAGTTATGTGCAAAGCCGAGTTTTAGTAAAATATAACCATTGGACCAAAGGAGTACCAAATCCATCTAAGAATAATGTAGCATGAGCAAGATAAACATTAGGATATAACAGTTTCAAAAGAATATTGTGTATACTTTGTAAGTACTACATGGACTTTTTCAAACATCAAAGGATGAAATTTTTCATTAAAAATAAGTTATGTTGAATATGAATCTGTATACAACTGAACAGAACTGCTAGTATTTTAAAATTATTTACTTGGGACTGATTGAACAAAAGCTGACTGATCCCAGTGTTATATCTTGTATACAGTTTTCAATTCAGTGGTAAAACTTAGCTTGGAGTTTTAAAAAAATCCACTTAAGAGCCAAACTTAGGCTTAAGTTCAAGTTTTATCTCGACCACCACAGCAACATCAAAATTCTCAAGTTATTATTGGCTGAACACAAAGATTACACTCAAAGTAGGGTAGATTCTTTTGAGAAATAAGGTCCTATAATTTATTTAAATTCTAGAATTCTAATATTTATCTCACTGCAGGCAGGGTGTACTCGACTCCAATCTTAATTGACAAGGATTGCCAGTTTTCCTACCGCAGGTCGGGGGTTCTCTCCGGGTACTCCGGCTTCCTCCCCCAATAAAAACTGGACGCCATGAAATAGCTGAAAAATTGCTGAAAGTGGCGTTAAAACACCATTCAAACAAAAAAATCTAATATTTAAAGACATTTGTAAAAATTGTGAAATTATAAATATGTACTAATTGTTCTGTTTGTTTAAATGGTGTTTAACACCACTTTCAGCAATTTTTCAGTTATATCAAGACATTAAATTCTTATTGGGGAGAACGCTCAATTGTTCTGCAACACCACAAAACAAAACCTAACAAACATTAGACTTTAGAATTGATAGCAAAACACAGAACGAAATAATTTTAAAAGGTGAAGGAAACCTACCTTTTACAACTTTCTGCCCTTTATCAGCTAATGATGTTATCTGTTGAAGTATAGCTAACACTATACCAATCCATATCAACATTGCTTCAATGATTCCTCCCTAAAATTATGAGAATTTACAAATTTCTAAAATATCTTAATTCTTAAATTATTAACTTTTTCGAACAAATTTAGTAAAAATTGATCTTCAATCAGACTTGTTTCCCAGCTGACCAGAAGAAGTAATAAATTAACAGCTGGTTTTAAGAACAGGTCATTAACCAGCATGCATTGACAAAACTGTTCTCTTTAATTCTTATAAATGGCTTGAAACAGCTTAATACCATTTCCAACAGCAATCATTGGAAATTATTAGAATTAACCAACCCTTTTATTACCGTACATTTAATCCATTTATAGAGTCAAGATCAAATTTGAACTATTAATATGTTTTAAATGTTCTTATATTTTTTCTATAAAAAAATGTGTTTACAATGTTATAGATTATAAGATTTGACAAGAAATATGTTATTGATACTGTTGCATGTAAATTGCAGTTTTAAACATGTGTATACACATTCCACTATACAGTCAGAGAAACATAGTTCACTGAACGCATTTTCAGTACAAAGTGATTATATTTGTTTACAAGGAACATATTCCTCTAACATATGTTACCAAAGACATTAGAAATGTATAGAACCAACTAAGTTTGAACAAGGGGGTACCTAATACATATACCTAAATACTAATAGCCTTACCTAACACTTTCAAACTGTATTTAGCCTCAGTATTTGCTTCCTTGTGAACAAACTTTTTAAGTTGTTCCTAAGTTTTATTTCAAGGACCAAAAGAAAATAAAAACTATTTGTGCACCGAAAATTGAATTGAAAGCTGCAATTATAATCCTGCATGTTAATTAAGAAAGGTTTAACAAATATTGTTTTGTGATCATGCATGCAATGTCACAACCAGCTGTGTACACCAATTAATAAGATCCAAGGACACAACAAAGTTAATTTTCGTTTGAGGTTTCTTTTACTTGCAACATTTTTTTAACTAAATCATGATATACAGTTTTTATTGGAGGAGAAACAAGAGTAACCACAAAATACTTTATAAAAGAAATCTGGCAGTCCTTGTCAGATAAGGCTTGACAATTTTATTTTTTTTAATTTTTAGTCTCCAAACCTTGTGATCAAGTCAGCATTTTTTTAAGGCAATGTTAAAAATCTAAATGTGAACCAATCTAATTAGAACTAAATCTGTCACAAGGTCCCCCTTTTTGTTATTGTTGCTAATAACAAAAAGGGGGGAGCATGTGAAAGATTTCAGTTTTATTAGATCGAATGTGAGCAGACTTTAAGGAGTTACATGAATGACAATAGATGGTCAATATTACATACACAAAATGATGTCAAAAGTCTGCACAGAAATACTGAAACCAAATCAGGATTTAGGTAGATTTTTATTAAAGCAGTAATTAATCTAGTTGTATTCTAAGTAAGACAGGGCTTGGAACAGATTTCCAATTGGCTCTGTCTCTGAAGTAGAATTCTGGTGTAAATGCATAATCTGTTCAAAGTAAAGGATATTGATGACAAAAGAAATAATAAGAAACAAGGTAATTTTCACTCAATATATTTCATATAATTTTTACTTGAACCTTTAAATAATTAAAAATTCAGAAAACAAACATAGGTATATCCAAAAAATACAAATCTGCAAATATTGTATTCCACTTGTATTATATAGCACAAATTAAGACCTTCACCTAGTCAGGTCAGGGGTTCACACTGAGCAATGTTTTCCTTTAACAATAAGAATCTTCATGACCTTCACCTACACTCAGGTCAGGGGTTCACACTGAGAAATGTTTTCCTTTAACAATAAGAATCTTCATGACCTTCACCTAGTCAGGTCAGGGGTTCACACTGAGCAATGTTTTCCTTTACCAATAAGAATCTTCATGACCTTCACCTACACTCAGGTCAGGGGTTCACACTGAGCAATGTTTTCCTTTACCAATAAGAATCTTCATGACCTTCACCTACACTAAGGTCAGGGGTTCACACTGAGCAATGTTTTCCTTTAACAATAAGAATCTTCATGACCTTCACCTAGTCAGGTCAGGGGTTCACACTGAGCAATGTTTTCCTTTAAAAATAAGAATCTTCATGACCTTCACCTAGTCAGGTCAGGGGTTCACACTGAGCAAAGTTTTCCTTTAACAATAAGAATCTTCATGACCTTCACCTAGTCAGGTCAAGGGTTCACATTAAGCAATGTTTTCCTTTAACAATATGAATCTTCATGACCTTCACCTAGTCAGGTCAGGGGTTCACACTGAGCAATGTTTTCCTTTAACAATAAGAATCTTCATGACCTTCACCTAGTCAGGTCAGGGGTTCACACTGAGCAAAGTTTTCCTTTAACAATAAGAATCTTCATGACCTTCACCTAGTCAGGTCAAGGGTTCACATTAAGCAATGTTTTCCTTTAACAATATGAATCTTCATGACCTTCACCTAGTCAGGTCAGGGGTTGACATTGAGCAATGTTTTCCTTTACCAATAAGAATCTTCATGACCTTCACCTACACTCAGGTCAGGGGTTCACACTGAGCAATGTTTTCTTTTAACAATAAGAATCTTCATGACCTTCACCTAGTCAGGTCAGGGGTTCACATTGAGCAATGTTTTCCTTTACCAATAAGAATCTTCATGACCTTCACCTACACTAAGGTCAGGGGTTCACACTGAGCAATGTTTTCCTTTACCAATAAGAATCTTCATGACCTTCACCTACAGTCAGGTCAGGGGTTCACATTAAGCAATGTTTTCCTTTACCAATAAGAATCTTCATGACCTTCATCTACAGTCAGGTCAGGGGTTCACATTGAGCAATGTTTTACTTTACCAATAAGAATCTTCATGACCTTCATCTACAGTCAGGTCAGGGGTTCACATTGAGCAATGTTTTTCTTTACCAATAAGAATATTGATATTGCTGAAGAATTGCTGAAAGTTGCATAAATTGTCACATACATGTACAAACATTTATAGGATAATCAAATGCCCTGAGTGAATATTGAAAATATGATAATAAGTGCTGTAGAATGTATCAGATTAAACAAGTGGTTGTTAGGAACTTGCACAAGTTTAATCTGAAGCGTTTCAACACAAGTGATCATATTTTCAATGACAAATATTTAATATATAGTCAAAAACTTGGATGACCTTTGTTTTGAATGTTCTTTTGCATCAATGTTTTCAAGAGATGTTGTTAAAGAATACCTTGTAACGTCCATTCCAGAGAGAGAAAGAGCTGAATTTATTTCACATGTGATTTACTGAAATAATTTTACTGGGAAATTTTGGTATTTCATTGCTATCAATGTAATAAACTGTATTCTACCATCAAATTAAAAAAATCTCTATTGAGTATATATTAAGTTACATCAAGGACTATATTTCTATCTTTCTTTAGTGCCCAACTATAGTGTACACTGACTGAAATTTATTAAAGAGCAATAAACAAAAAAAAGTTATGAAAGTATATTTTATTGGTTTTTATGATAAATTGTTTATGTTTATAATGAACACAACTGTCCAATACAGGAATGTAAATATATTACCATATTTGTTCTAAACATGCTTTGAATATTCCACCTGATAAAAACCCAAATTTTAATGACTGACAAATCAATTGCCTGGTCAATCTCCTAGTATATTTACTGACTACAACAGCATTTAGCTAGCAATGATTATAATATTTAACAAATGGGAATTGCACCTTAATTATTACAATTTAATGTTAGGATTTTTTTCTTCATATTATTCAAGGTCACACTGAACACAACAATTCATGTAATTTAACATGATTATCAACAAATATGGTAATGCATGGAATGAACAACTATCCCTTTTTCACAAAATTTCACTTGGAAATTTACAATATATATTTTTGTGTTGGTCTACTTGCTTGACAATAACACATTATTGACAGTAACAATGGTTTCAAAGGAGATGAATTAGTTGTAAGTGGTAGCTAACTTGTTTACCTATGTATAGGAAGGCATGCTATTGTTTTGACATCTTTTCTGAATTTTTTTTTAGTTTATACTAAAGCTTATGAACATGCAAACACTTATCAATAAAAATAATCCACTGAAAGAAAATCGTTAATTTTAAATATGCTGATAAACTGAAATTACATATTTTTAAGTTAAAAATACTTTTAATTTCAAATATCAATATAAATTGAATGGTTGAATTTCTTTTCTCGCAAAAAAAAGCAAAGAATCTTACAAACCTATATATATGCATTATACCAAAGGTATACATAAACACATGCTATATTATAGATATAGTTTCAATGTATTACAAAAAATAAAATGATACTTATAAAGAAGCTGCACACATCTATCAGACACAGACGGATGCAGACAGGTATAGCATTTGTAAAATAAATCAAGTGCTTGTCCTAGTTATGGAGAGAAACTGTGTGTATTTTTGGCCTTCTGTATTTTTTACCTAAATCGCCTATGAAAAAATTGCTTGCATTTTATATTTTATTGCCCAAATTATATTTAATCTTTCATCCCTGTAAATTTTTCAGCTTCTCAAACTGCAAGGCAGTAGCCAGGGGTGCAATAGGTACATGTGCAGCCCATTTTGCAGGGGAAAACAACCCAAAATCTTGACTTTTAAAAAAGAAACCAATTTTTAATAACTTATGGTTAAAAGTAAAAAGAATAGCTTCCAAAGGCTTTGCATCTGCTGGGAACCTTACGCAGTCTCCAGACCTTCACAGAATTGCAACCCAAATCTGAAATCCTTCCTACAGCTCTGGACAGTTTATTTTTAATGCAAAACATGTTATAATTCATTATTTGTACTGCACCCATCTGTTGGGCACTTTTGATTTGAGACTACTCTATTTCTAGACACACTTTTACATTCACTACACACATGAACAAAGGTATTGCAATTACACATCAGAACACAAAGTCATGTACATGTTTATGATACTGTATTAATATGTTGTTTAGTTTGTCATGTGATGTTGAGTTATTTGAAATAACTAAATAATTATTACTATTCTATGAGTAGGAACCTTTCCTGTATATACACTTTGGACTTTACAAACAACTGACCATTGATCGTAAGCTGCCAACACATCCCTTTCAGTTCAAAATTTAAATATACCGGTATACAAGTTTTGCAGAGAATAAAAAATACAATATATCATTTCGTTTAATTCAACTATTTCAATGGTCTGATAAGAAGTCTTTTTAAACCTTCTCCTTAACAGGCTTTTGAACATGTGTCCAATAAGTTCTCATGTTAAACTAAGTCCTGCAGTAGCAGCCATCTTAGATTTTTTATCCAAACAAACATACACTGGGACACTGTATACTGTCTGTACATAAACATCGTAAAAAAAACATATAATAAACATTTATATACAATATGGCTTTAATCAGCTGTGAAGTTTCTCAATAGAACACATTTGAACATGTATTTCATAGACTCCTATGTTAAACTAAGTCAGCATATTGTGCAGAGTGTTAAAAGAAATTCCTTAGGAAGTGCTTAGGCAATGGGAAAAAAGAAGATGTGTTTACCGGTGTAAGAATAAGGTGTAATTTAAATTAATGGTATTTAATTAACCTTTGAGGTAGAATTAACATTTTCAGTAACTTACCTGGTTTCTATCGTTTGCGCAAATAGAAATTACAGAAGGGATTCAAAAACAGTTTAAGAAACCAGCAGTGTTCTTGCCATCTGCTTTTGAGCTGACCAAGTTTCAGTATACTTTCATGGAATGTTGAAGCTTCCACAAAAAGAACAAAATATGTTATTTTTTAAAAATCATTACTTATATTTACTCCAAAAATTATGTCAAATAGACACTGCATGATATGAAATTGCATACAAATTACTGAAATAATTATTTAAAAAACAGGATTGCACTTGCAACCTTGTACATTTACAATATTCATCAGTATTTCCGTAACAACCTGTTTATACACAACACTGTATATTAGGAGCAAAATAGATTACTTCAATAGATTTCTGATAATGTGACAAAAAATAAAGTTTCTTTGATTTAAAACACTAAAATGAAAATATGTATTTACATGTATAAAACATACATTATTGTATATATGTACAAAACTAAAAAAATACTCTGATAAATAAATAATACAAAATCAACATGTAACAAAAATATATATATTTCAACAAATACAGAATATAAATTAACCATGTGTAATGTGCACATGTTACAGAGAATTTCTACCCTGCTACAAACACAGATTTTAGTACCTATTGTATATACACACACTATACAGTTAAAAATCTAAACTTTATCAATGGCGTTGTTATTTAATGACTTATACTGGAATGTTTCAGATGGACGGAAATATGTTTAATTGACCATTACGACACTTATACTAAAAAATTTCTTGACCTGATGCAAAACAAAATGCCATAACTGAAATTTGAAAATACATAAACTTATATTGGGTAATTCAAGGTACAAAAAACTTATTAATTTCCCTCAAGACAAACACTAGAATTGAAACAATGGCGATTTGTGCATATTTAATAACTTAAATACACAACCATGTACAACCACTGGTTTTTTTTACCGTGACTCACCTCCTGCACAATGTTTATAAACATTGGTACTTATGGCAATATAATGGCAAGTCCAGAAATTAACTTTTGGCAACCGGTATCAAAGACTATGTACATTTAAATCTATTATCATCATATAGAGATATTTCAAATTGCTTTGTAAATGAGCAAATATTTCTTTTTAAAAAGTGCCAAATTTTATATATACAGACTAAATGGGTACAATAACTTTATCAGTGCCATTAGTTAATGCTCTTAGTTATAATGCTTAGGATTTCATAAGTGTCTAACAGTGATAATTATAAGTACGTTTAAAAACATTGCTGAACAAACTTTTAATCGCAAAGAAAAACATATAAAATTATTTCTTTGCATTCAACAAACAAAAACACTTAAATTATGTCAAAAATACAGGTTTATAATGACACATAATATATGTTGCAGAAATAATAATCGTTAAAGTTAAAACAAACATCATCAATGGAATTTGATTCCACCATCATATGAATTGTCTAGGACATCATTGCATCAGTATATCAGCAGTATTATAATCACAACCCATCATAATTCACTCAAGTCATTTATGCATAATACTATAATCCTCCAATTAAATTAAGTTTTCAGATCTCTTTTCTTCCCTATAACTCTGGCAGTTCAATCTTTCTTTCACACAAAGTAAAATTTTTAAGTTCATCATTTATTTATTTTTGCTTGTTCCTCTAAAAATAATAATTGGTCAACTAAGAAACAATCACTGGGATTCTTCACAAACTTTCTAAGGCCTCTCATAATGTCTTCTTCTGCAGAATCCAAAGAATTCTGTTTTTCGTACCTAGCTTTCTTCAGATAGTTGTAGGCTTTTTCAAAGCCTTCTGCTCCAAGTACTTTTTCACATTCACTGAATTATAGTTAAGTACTTAAAAGACGAATAGATGTTTATAATCTTATTCATGCTTATTCATTTATATAAAGTGCTTCGATTCGCTAAAAACACTTTAATTACATCATCTCAGATAATTTATAAATTGATACTTCCTCTGAAGGACTAATTTCAAAATCCTTCAGACTTTATTTAGTTTGCGAGTCATCCAAGTTTACACATCGATAATTTCCTAAAACACAGTGTTTAATCCTTAAGTGAATTTTTGTAATATTTACCAATAAATGCCAAATGTTATAGAAAGCTACATTGATAGAACCAATAGATCCACCTGAGAGATGTTAATCAATTAACTAATAAATATTATATAAATTATCTAAATATTTGTGTTTCAATATTATATCAATAAACATCCACCCTTTTGTATTCAATATTAGTGAAATGGCAAGTTTAAATGTTTTAAGATCAGATAAAAAAAACTAGATATCAGTGAGATGGTATCTATCCATCTCTGTGGGCCTGCAGACCTTGAGGTCAAGGTAAAAGGTCATCAACCATGGTATGTGAAACATTGCCTTGATATTATCTACCACATACCAAATATCAAAAGCCTAACTCAAAAGATAAAAAAGTTTTAGCACGGACATGATTAGTTTCGGACAGACAGACTGACTATAGGGCTCTAATATCTTGTAAAGAACAACAGTTTCAACCAAAAACAAATACTGTAAACACTTACGATTACTGTATAGAAGTACCTAGTTTCACTTATTGTTTTCATAAATCATATTTACTTTATGAACAGCTGTGTGTGTTCATAGTTAAGTTGGTGTCTGTCTTTTGGATTCTGTGTCATTTTCTTATTCATGTGTTTTATTGCCTGTTTATTTAAAATAGTTGGGACGATTTCAGACAACAGCCACACTTCCTATTTTCAGTATAATATTACATGAAAATTTTGGTAATAACTTATTAAAACTCAATTCAACTACATAAATGGAATATTTTTCTTTACAAATGGTTTTTTACATGTTTAGTAAAACTTAACCTCGTTTTATTGTAAGGATACGCCCTAAGATTTTTAATTTTCTGTTCTCGGACAACAGGTCCAAATGCCCCTGCAATAACATCATCCTCAAATGTCATGGTGGACTCTATTAATTAAAAAAATATGTAATATTACTGTTGATTACTGCATCAAATATAGCATAAAGAAATTAATTCTTAATACAACAACTGTAACTAATTGAAATGACATAAAATCATAGGGGCCTCTGTGGTCGAGTGGTACAGATAGTTCATCTACCATTGATCACATGGTCTGTCAACACTAAGGTTGCGGGTTCGAATCTCACCCCAGGCAGGGTGCACTCAACTTGCAATCCTTAATTGAAAAGGATTGCAAGTCAGGGGTTTTCTCTGGTTACCTCGTCTTCCTCCCCCAATATAAACTGGATGCCATGATTTATCTGAAAACTTGCTGAAAGTGGCATCAAACACCATTCAAACAAACAAACATAAACTCATGAAAGGAAAACAGCAGTAAAACATTCAGCATTAATAAATATGTGTCTCTTTAAAATTTAGAATACTGCAAGATTAAAAATGGCAAAATCAAAAATAAGGCATGGATGTGCAAAAAGAAAAAAATGATTATTAAAATGTGTTGACAATTTCAAATGAATTAATATATAATAAAAAACAAATAATATAAAATGAAGGAAGGAAAACTTAGTACTTCATTTCCAGTAACTGTAATCATATTCTACCACTTGATTTTTAAAAAGCTAATAACCTTCCACTGACCTTGATCTTCCCCTTTCTCTAGAACATTCTGTAATAGGTCATATAACTGGCCTTCTTCACCACCTGTCACAGACCCCGGGACCACTGTACCTTGCTCAGAATTTCTATGTACAACTGTTTGCATCTCCTCATCCTCTGAACTTGATTTGTCAAAATCCTCATACTGGGAGTAAAATGTATCAGCTACCTCTGGATTGTCTGGTATACCTGTAAGTGAAAGTTGCTGTGAATATTCATGCTTTTGCATTTGTTAATACTTCACAAGATTTATCTTGATGATAACATTTTCCAACAGTTATTCCTGCTTTTGATTTTGTTAATAATTCCAACAATTTAACTATTCTGCCAACAAAAGACAGCATTTTCCAGAGTTATTCCTGCTTTTAATTTTGTTAAAACTTTCAAGGATTTAACTGTTTTGTAAGAAAAAGATAATTTTATCCAATGCTAATTAGTAAGTTTTAGAGTTTTACAAGTCTACAAACAATAGTTTTTTTTAATGCTTGAGTTTGGTAAATCGCAAACAAATTTTCAGTTGTATAATGCATCTATTTTTATTGGAGTATAATAAAAATAAAAATAAGGTACCTATAATAATAAGACCATTTAATATACCTTTCTTACAACTTGCCTACAAACCAGTTTAAAAGATAATGAACATGAACTACAAGACAAGTTCTACAGTGAAGGGCATAAGGGGCAGTTTTAACAAGCAGTGCAATGGAATGGTTAAGTGTCTAATATGAAATGTTCCAAATCCATTTTCTATATGCTAAAACAATACATGATGGGAATAAAGGGCTCAACTGTGAAGTCATTTAAGATTAGTTAGATTTTTACAAATTCATAATTAATTGTGTATTTTCCAAGCCTACATGACTAATATTGTTCTAAAATATCACTGGATTTGTTTGCCACGAAAAACTTACGGCACTGTAAAGTTTGGTTTTTACCTTTGAAAGAACAATAAATTGTCAACAGATTACTAATGATCACATATTATTAAAAAAGCATGCTTTAATGCTTGTCAACGCTACAAGTTTGTCAAAAAAGCTTTATATTTAAAGAATGTATCAATATGTTAATGCTTCCATAGCTGTTTTTCACAACAGTATATATACTTTAGAGTATTCCATTTGCCTCAATTGTATTTCTTTCTGTTCGTTCTGAGGCTCAAGGTGATTTTTGTTAACCTCTAATATGGTAATTTTTTTCCATGGGAGGAGTGTCTACAGTAGCTATGAAAACAGATCAAGAATGGACACGAGTTGAACACTAAACTTATCCATTCTATATACTTATATTCTCTCTCAATAGTTTCCTTCTATTTAAGAAGACATATAACCAGCATTACCATCTTTAAAATCTAAAGAAGAATTCTTGATGTCATAAACCATCCGATCACGTAATGGTGTGATTGGCCGATCCTCAGGACGAAATACAGGTAAGCTATGGTTAAGCTGAGCACCACTTAAGGTTCTAGACTTGATTGTCCCTTCATCCTCATCGCTGGATTCTACAATTTCATGCTGTATATACACTGTGTGAGTAGAGAGAAAGCCATGTGTCAAAAGCACTCTAGGTTAATAACTAACTTTTTTCTCATCACTTAATGGTAATTGTGCTTTAAGGTGTTTAAACAAGATAGCCATTCATATTTAACCTCAAATAATTCAAATATAGAAATGGCATAAAGTTAAACCTGCTCATTAGATCACATGTATTCAGTACCAGACTGTCATATTAGATAATAACTGATTTCTTGTCTCCAGTGGTACTTAAATCTGGTCTGAATTATTTAAAATGAATTACATTCAAACATTTACATAAGAGATGAGAAAACAATGTTCCAGAGAATGTGGACTTTAGATGTGCTAAAAGTTTTCTCAAAACTGCATTGGTGCAAACCAAAAATCACCATGGAAACACTTTGGACTTTATTTAGTATGTGAGCAAGTCGCCAGAGTTTACACATTGATAATTTCCTAAAACACTGTTTATTCCTTATAATTCTTTTAAAATAATCATAGTGATTTTTAAAGCTGCAAAAACAGTTACCGAAACCCATCTAGAACTCAAAATGTACCAAGGCATGAAACATAGGAATATGGAAAATATAGTACCAAAGGAATCTTTGTTCTGACTGAATTAATAGAAGAAAAAAAAACAAAATGAAATCCTATTTTTTATATATATTATATTTTATTTGAAATTTTGATAAATTTATTTAGAAATCAATGCGGCAGACAAAACATTGTCCCTTATCCCTTACGATAGGCTAGGAGGATGCCATCTTGTTTACGTTGGAAACTGAAGGTAGTCCGCTCTGAGGAAATATAGATTTATAAATTATCTGAGATGACGTAAATTAACATAAAAAAAGAGGAGCAAACAAAAACACCTATTACAATAGCTTTTGTGTAGACATCTGCTGATGTAATGAATGTCTATCCCAGTGCTAGCATGCAACAGTGTTAATAACCACTCCATGCACTGTATTTGTACTACATCTGTACTGTATCATGTCTTTCAACTTGAAAATGCCATTAAATGTTAAGGAACAGTTCAAACATGTTTAGGAACAGGTGTCTTTACAAACATGTTTAGAAAGAGATATTATTAAAAATATGTTTAGAGAGCAGGTGTCAACCAAACATACTTCTTTGCAAACATGTTTAGGAACAGGTTTCATTGCAAACATTTTTAAAAAATATGTGTATTCACAAACATGTTAAGGAACAGGGTCATCACAAACATGTTTTGGAACAGGTTTTATCACAAACATGTTAAGGAACAGGGTCTTCACAAACATGTTTAGGAAAAGGTTTCATCACAAACATGTTTAGGAAAAGGTTTCATCACAAACATGTTCAGGAACAGTTGTTGTTTACGAACAGGTGTAATTACAAAAAATGTTTTTAAATTTATGTCATTGTATTTTCTAAGAATAACATTTTATGTTTTACATTTAAAAAGCTTGTTCCAAGGGAAAAATGTAACCTCAGTGAATAGATTATTACTATTATACAAACTAAGTTTAGGTCAACATCTTTTCCAACATGTGCAGTGTTAGTATAACACATACATGGTGCAGATCTAGTTCCAAAGTCTTTACTTTTATTGTCTTTGACTGTCTGATCAGTTTCATGAACCACTGTCAATGCCTCTCTGAACCTCTCCCCTTCACCACTTCCTCCAGCCCATGCTGGTAACTAAATAATATAAATATCAAAAAGGTTACAATTTTTTTACTACTTGAATGACATCATAATATACAAATCATACATGGTAGCATGAATCATATTAGGATTTTTTCTATCTCATTATAGTAATAACTCCCTCTGGTAAAATGCAGTGTTCGCAGTGCGCAAGGTTTACCATTTTTACTTTATTTCTACATATATTAGGTACTGGGTCAATTTTTGCAATATTAATGCAAAATCTATGTATAATTTACCAAACATAGATCATGTAAATGTCAATGATTCTAATATGACATCCATACGCTTTGAGAACACAATAGGGTTCTAATAAGCATAGAAAATGGTATGACACATATACACTTAACTAGAAAATTTCAAACTGGAACAATGGAATTTTGTTAAGATTTCTCAATATTTTTTGCTACAAAGGTATGTATAGTCAATAAATACATGTTTATGTTTATGCCAATATTTTTTGCTTTAACATGCTGTTTCGGTAGATATCTTATTAGTTTTAAAAAAACAATGTTACCATTGAAAGCGTCCTCTTAGTGCAGCATAATAATTTTAAAACATTAGTTAAACATATTAGAATACTAGAAATAGATTATTGCAATTGTGCTCTATGTGAATTAGAACATGGTCAGACCTTAAATTTGTCTTCATTATTGCTCGGTTTAAAATATTGACAAATTTATATAAGGTCTGACCATGTTCTAATTCCCATAGAGCCCGCTCGAAATAATCTATTTCTGAAATAATACTAATATTGTAGTATTGATATTAATTACAGAAAAACAGAAACAGTAAAAAGAAGGGAGACAAATCTTTTTCTTTTCAAATGACAATTTTGGATTTCAAAACTTAACAAACTACAGTTATTGAGATAAGCTTATTTCATGATTGTACAAAACAATAAAGCTAAAACAGTTTGAATTAAATTTAGCAACTGCTTTCCTGCTTATAAATAGCATGTTCCATAGTAGGTAGTTAAAAATAACACAAGCTATTTTTAATCATGACATCATGACCACAAGACTATTTTGAAGTGAATGCTTGGTTTACTGGCCCAGCTACAAGTGAAGCAAGGGCCAGCTGGATTAAAGTTATGTAGCGTTATTTTACTGTCATAAAATCCTAATTTGATTGTCATATCAAAAGTATGGTTGCATTTTGTAAATTTATAAAACAGAAACTTGCATATGCAAACTAGATTGTGTGCAACTTTAGTGTATCATTATCTATAAAGATAAACATTTCTATAGATTATAAAGACTAAATGGTTTTCAATTATTTTTACATTCTTTTAATATAGCCATAATATCTTGTAACAAAAAATCGAAGAATGTGTCCATGGGACACGGATGCCCCCGCTAAATGAAGTCCCAAACAGGAAGTAGTTGTCCGACAGGTCTGAAAGTTGCTTAGGACATACAACTTATGATACTGAACCACCCTGCCAAATTTCAAATTGTTCTCATGTACCGTTTCTGAGAAAAGCTTGACGGAAATTCGTACATACGGACGGACGTATTTACGTACAAATGAAGTCCCAAACAGGAAGTAGTTGTAAGACAGGTCTGAAAGTCGCTTAGGACGTACAACTTGTGATACTGAACCACCCTGCCAAATTTCAAATTGTTCTCATGTATGGTTTCTGAGAAAAGCTTGACGGAAATTTGTTCGGACGTACAGACGGACGGACATGAGTAAAACTTAATGCCCCCCGACATGTCGTCGCGGGGGCATAAAAAGCCTATGTTACTGAAGTTAGGTAACTGTTTTATTAGAAATTTGTAACATTTTTCCAGATCTACTGCTGACAGCATTTAGTGCATGGAAAACCCAACTATTGAGATGTCAACTTACTGTTCTTTTCTGCAAGCTTTCCTGTATTTGGTTTTTCCTTTGAATGTTCTCAGACAGCTGTAGTTTTGCAGATTCCCTGTAAAACAACATATGTAGATTTTAAAAAGTTTCAAATTTTATCATTTTTTAAAAATGAAAGTAGAGTTTTTGTATTATTGGTAAATTAAATTCTCAAAAGGATTATGTTCTATAACAACATTTTTCTTAAACCAAATCTTTATTTCTTTCTGGCCTGTAAATATCTAACTGTTAGTGCCATATCATGCAATTTCAGGCTTTAGTCACCATTTATATGTACACTACCTCAACCTCTCAGCTTCTTGATCAGCCTGCTGCTGTTTTCTTATCCTCATCCTTTCCCTAGGTGGCAAGTTTTTCCATTTTTGATCCTCTTCTTTCTCCTTGAGGTCTTTCAAACGAGATTTTTCCTTTCTGTATTTTATAAAAATATCAATAAATACATAAGTCATGTGAACAATAAAAATTCTCTGTCATTTCTTTCAATATAAAATCATCAACACTTTTCATATAAGTTTTGTTTGACATAATATAAAAGAATATGTAAAATAACCAAGATTCAAGATTTTATTTACACTCAGACAGTTTACACTGTAACAAGAGGCAAACATATAACATATATGCACATCAAGATGACTTAAAATAACCATTGTGAAAATGTTAATTTCATGATCTGAATAATTATGTCACAGTAATGTCTCACAATTTGTCATCATTACAACGACAAACTCGAAGTTAAATCCCCCTTATTCAACATTGATCCAAATCACTATAGTGTTTTAGTGATTTGTTTCCTCTTCATCATGTAACCAATGTAATGCTGGGAACGTGAGTTCTTTAGATCCTCTGACAATTTTTTTTATCTGAAGAACCAATTTTTCCTCATGTAAAAACATGTGACTCTTAAGAGACGTTTTGCATTGGACCAATAATGAGATTTTTAATAATCTAATGATAAGTGAGTTTAAACATGTTTATCTTGTTTCTTGATAGTTTTCCTACACTGTGCATCTTTGCTATTGCTAGATGATATTTATCCTTTTTTTATATCCAAAAATAATTATCTTTTAACAAATCACGCAGATCACTGTTTGAGACATGAGTTCTCGGTGAATGATGTCATATTGGCATGGATAAAGATAAAGATACTATTTAAGCATGCGTTTATTTTTTTCGTGGTCAAACTTATTATAAATAACAAATTTGCATAGTGAACTTTTTGTTTTGTTTATAATTAGAGGAAGTTCCACTAATCACTTTACCGCAGGTCGGGGGTTTTCTCCGGGTACTCTGGCTTCATCCCCCAATAAAACTGGACGCCATAATATAGCTGAAAAAATGCTTCTACAAAGCTGTAATGATAACATTACTTTACCAGAATCTAGTCCTGAAGTTGTAAGTCATGTGATTACCATAAAAATTGGTAAAGGACCTAAAGAGTCATGGTTCCACAGCTACCAATAAAATAGTAAGTCCAAAATTTATAATTTTTATACAGATTTTTCCAATCATAATGTTTATGGTTATTTAAGGTAGAAATTCATGACAAATGAAAAAATGGCATGGTGTCTTCAAAAATATAATATTTGACAATGATTTATGCCTACATAGCTAGCCTGCCCCAAAGAAGACGCATCCTGAGATTGATATATCACTTACCTGGACAAAACCACATTTGGAATATAGGCATATTGATCAGCAGTGAACAACAAAAACTGTATCTTTTATACTTACAGTAACTTTGCAATTTCCTCTGCATCTTTTGTTGCCTGATCTGTATGCTGTCTAGCCTGATAATCCTTTGACATTTTCTATAACCAAAAATATGTGTATTTAAATTACACTGCTGAACACTTTTCTCCCAAACAAATATTTTATACAAATTTGTGGAAAATATAAATATCTTAAACAATCTTTTTTTTTGTTGTTATTTTTGCATAGGTATAATTCAATATAAACAGAAACAATTTCATTTTAAAAGAACTATCATAGTCTTAATCTAAGAGAAGAAAGTATTTCAACATACAGAGAAGCGTACACCTTGTATAAACAACAAGTGTACATTAGAAGGAAACATGTCAGATCAAAGTCCTGATCTTATTCAGTTAAGTAACATGCATATAAAGCGAAAAGTTTCCAGGTGTCTTAGTAGTCTAGTATAATTCAAATTGATAACCTGCTTGTCAACACTGGGGTAAGCAACAGTGTGATTACCCTTAATTGACAAGGATTGAAAGTTTACTTGCAGGAAACTCTGTCGTTCCTTCTAATAAAAACTGGATGAAAGTATATTGCTACAAAATTTTGAAATGTTATAAAAACTCATAAAACATACTGGTAATTACTTACTGCTATGTGATTGGCTAACAGTGGTTCCTTCAGTAAGTCTGTGGCTGATGGCCTTTTTTCTGGATCTCTATTTAACATTCTACGAAATAACAGCAAATATTTTAATAATGGGCCAGATATCACTGTGGTGAAAACAAGGTAGCAATACACCATACATGTACATTACACAGAATAGACAAATGTAACAAAGTTCTTTTCAAAACCTAGCATGCATGCGTCAATATTAACTATATTTTGGTTTGTTTGTTTCAATAATGTTTAATGCCACTTTCAGCAATTTTTCAGCTATACATGTCAGGTATCCATTTTTTTTTGTAAGAGGAAGCCAGAGTACCCTGGGAGAACCCTAACCTTCAGTAGGAAAACTGGCAATTCTTTTCAAGTAAGATTGGAATCGAGTACACCCTGCCAGCAGTGAGAATCGAACCCACAAACTCAGTGTTAACAGACCACGTAATCAATAGTAGACAAACTACCTTAACCACTCGGCCACCGAGGCCCCAACTATAGTTGGCAAGAATTCTCCAACACAAACATTATAGTTGAAATAAGAGGTATTATACCCAAACAGAAATTCTTCATAGCTTAAGGCTTTAAAGTTTATATATGATGGATGTAACACAATGCTTTTAATTCAATAACCTTAAGTATTCAATATGCTTACAAATTTAATACCCTGCTAAATTCACTAGAGTACATTTCTGGCAGTTTTGGTGGTTCTCCCTCTACTATTTTATACATGACGGCCATCAAACTCTTTCCATCAAATGCATGACAAAGGGCACACATTTCATATAGTATGCAGCCTATAGACCTGTAAAAATTGTTTGAAATACAGAATCACAAGCATATTTTTGTTCTAAGATTTAGAATTTTTTTAATTTCAGCAACTGCTTAAAATACCAGTGTCATAAAATTATTAAATTTACTGCACGATAAACATATACTGTACACATAAATCTTTGCATTATTCATGAAGCACGCATATAAAGTCTACTAGCTGTCTAGTACTTTTGCGATCACCTCCTTTTATATTTAATTATCTGTTCTGGTTCACTACATGCTGTTGGATATGATATTGTTTGTGGCCCAAGGTCATCACTAGATTACACTACATCTTTTAAGCTACTTTTTTGTACAAACTGTATATTTTATTGTTATTAAGGCTCACCACACTGGGGGAAGTGAGCGACAAAGTCTCACTTCTGACATTTGAAGTCATCATAAGGCACTTCAAAAGAGAAGTTCAAGTCACCCCTTTATTTCAGACAATCTCACTTAAGTCGCCCGACGGTTCATAGAAGATACTTGTTTATGGGGTTAAACTAATTTGCCAAGAGTACCGACCTTAACAGTAAATATGTAATTTCAATGACAACTGCAAAAAAATGTGCATATAAAATATTTATTTAAAGGATTTGCGTGTTTTAAATGGTTAACATGCCACTTGTTTATTTCCCAGATATGTCTAATAACCGGAAATGAACAATGAGACAGTACAATGGCCCATGATGAAAAATTGTAACATTTTTAATATATAGGTTTGATTTCTTTCAATGTATATTATATTTTAATTATTTTCTTCAATAAATATACAAGCTGCACTTGAAAGATTAAAGATAATTAGTAGTTATCGATCACATTATAATTTCTGTAGATGGGTAGACCAGGCGAATTTACTATTTTGTATAAATAAAAGGCCATAACTCTGAAGTGGCTTAAGTGATTTGGCTGGTTTTCCAACATGGTCAAGATATTATGCCCATTTTCCCCAAGTTTCATGAAGATGGGACAACAACTGTTGGAGTTAGAAAGTGAACATCGCTGTGGACGCACCCACCCACCATGGGTGTTACCATAATTAATACCACCTGTCTTTGACTGGCATATAAAAATTTTAATTTTTTGGTCTCCCTGAAGTCTACCCAGGGCTCACCACACTGGGCGAAGTGGGCGACAAAGTCGCCCTACTAGGACCTGAAGTCGCCCTAAGGCACCTCAAAAGCGAAGTCGAAGTCGCCCTGTCATTTCCCTCAAGTCGCCCGATGGTTCACATAAGATACTTGTAAATCTGGTCCAAATACTTCACCCTGACTACCAATTTATCAGTAAATGTGTAATTCCAATAAAAAACGGCAAACAATATGCGTATTAAACATATTTTCAAACGATTTACGTCTTTCAAATGTATTACGCGCCATTTGTTTATTTACCGGATGTGACTAATTACCGGAAGTGAACAACGAAGAAAAGTAATGTACAACGGCCCATAATGAAAAATCGTAATATTTTTGATAAACAAACACTTTTAATTGGTTTCAAACTTCAGTTCTTTCAACGAGTATTGTACTTTGACAATTTTCTTTGATAAGTATTTGAGCTTTACTTGAAAGAATAAAGATGTATAGTAATTATTGACATCATGATAAGTTCTGTAGATGGGTGTCCCATGAAGCAATATGGATCAGTACAACTTTGATTAATGATAAAGGTTATGTGCTGTTTGATATTGCATACCATGAATAATAATGAAAAAAAAAGAAAAAAAAAACTGAATCTAAGTTTGTTATGGTTTTAAAACACGAGAAATAATCCTGGAAATTGATGTAAATAATAAAAAAAGGTATGTAACTACTGCGAATATAATTATTTGTACGGTCCCCCTGACTTCTCCCTAGTGTCTCCTGAAGTCTCCCTATCAGGGCCTGACTTCTCCCTGTTTGGCTGCCAGGGAGAAGTCACTTCTCCCTACTTTTTTAGAGTGTGGTGACCCCTGCTACCTATCTGCCACTCTGTTTGGCTGTCAGAGAGAATTTACCAACTTTTTTAGAGTGTGGTGACCCTTGTGTTATATAAAGGATAAAAACAAATAATCATACATCAATGAGCCAAACACTTCTACTCATTGGTAACGCTTGTACCAAAATAACTTTTTTGACAATGTACAAATATTGTTACTTTTTAAAAACTATTAAGTAATAAATCATGTACTTGCATCAATATTTGATTATCACCTTTATCAATGTCTTTTATAAAAATAGATGTTAATGACAATTTCTTACCAGACATCAGATTTAGAGTTATATCCCTCATGTTTCAGCACCTCAGGACTCATATAGTATGGTGTACCAGTAAAGGTTGAAGCAAGGTCGGACGTACCCATCAAGATCTTTGATATTCCAAAATCACCTATTTTCACAACATTTCCTTTCAAAAATATATTTCTGAAAAGAAAACTAGAAGAAGTAACACCCAGCACTAAATTGATACAGCTGTATTAAAACAACACTACCTTCGAACTGGTATTGTGTCTGGGAGATGCTGCAGATGCCCTTGAACTCTGCTTTGAAAAAGCTGTATTAAACTAGTGAAGACACACACCTTGGAAAGTTTATTTCTTTGGGAGACACAAATGAAGCCTCCATATGTGTTTTGAGGAGCATCAAATGGTATAGACTTAAAATATGTGTGCTAGAAACATATGTCTACCTTGGTAGATTCATGAATAATGGCAGTATAAAGTGTTTGTCTTAATGTACAATTATAACAAGTGTGGACTGTGAGCACGCTCACAAAGCTATACCCAGCGATTTGCTTTCAAGTCTAATTATCTCCCCTTAATGATATCCGATGTCAATACAAATCCTTCATGCACATCTACATATAATGTACTTCCTTTATGCTAAGTTTCATTTAATTTCATCAAGCCGTTTAGGAGGAGTTGCACTTACGAGGTCTCCCACTGAATACTATATTTAAAAAGTCTAAGTCCAATTATCTCCCTTAAATAATATCCTACAGCGATGAAAATTCTTCATGCACATCTAAATATGATGTACTTCTTTTATGTAAAGTTTCATCAAAATCTGTGAAGCGGTTCAGGAGGAGAAGTGCTTACAAGGCATGTGGACAGACAGACAGGGTGATTCATATATAACAAGTTTGCGGGGTGTATAACTATTATTTTGATGACAATTCTTAAGTCCAAGGCTTGTAATTTCTTTTGAAAATCAGCCGAGCAAAATGAAATGTAAACTTGAACTGTAACTTAACACTTCAGCCTCATATACCAAAAATTAGCTCAATATCTAAAAGCATGTATTTAAAAAAGATAATTAATACTTTGATGAAATTTACAAGGCCCTTAATTTCTGTAAAAATCATTGGAGTGAAACAAAATATGAACTTGATCTTTAACTTATCTCTGTAGTCTCACATACCACTAATCTACAAGTGTTTACAAAAAGGGTCTAGAAAACATATGGGACTGATGGTACAGACAATACAGGAGCAAAACAATATGCCACTAACTAGTAGCTGTGAGAGTATATAAATTAGTACACAAGTCATTGAAATCAACGGATCCTTACAACAAGATAATATTATGAATGATATAACGCAAAAGACTGAATTAAATCTAAAGCAGTAAAAAAACACACACACACAAATAAACCAACTGAAATTACCTCACTACCACCCCATTTATATAACACATTGTTGTTTTAAAATTGAATAATTGACCATGATTATAGACATGCTACAATGTCCAATAATTCACAAAAATTCCACCAATGCAGGATGACCAAAAAAAACCAGAGTTACCTACCTTGATTTAAGATCCCTATGAAGTACTCTTCTAGTATGCATGTAATGGACAGCTAGAACTAACTGAACAAACCAATCCAAGATGATCTTCTCCTCTAAATACTTCTTCGTTTTTGCCAGTTCATTGATTTTAGCATCTAAATCACCACCCTGACCAGATCAAAATATAGAGTATTTTTATTAAATTTATGCATTTTAGTTAATAGAGCAAAAAGAACTTTTATAGAAATATTTTGATTGAGCCTTTCATTTCACTAGCATCTCATAATTTTTAAATTTAAATTTGGATTTTAAGATAAAAAAATTGAAGAGTGTGTCCATGGGACACGGATGCCCCCGCTAAATGAAGTCCCAAACGGGAAGTAGTTGTCCGACAGGTCTGAAAGTCGCTTAGGACGTACAACTTGTGATACTGAACCACCCTGCCAAATTACAAATTGTGCTGATGTACGGTTTCTGAGAAAAGCTTGACGGAAATTTTCATACTCATGTTAACACATTTTCATATCGGCCCAGTCGCAAACAGGAAGTAGTTGTCCGACAGGTCTGAAAGTGGCTTAGGACGTACAACTTGTGATACTGAACCACCCTGCCAAATTTCAAATTGTTCTGATGTACGGTTTCTGAGAAAAGCTTGACGGAAATTTTCATACTCATGTTAACACATTTTCATATCGGCCCAGTCGCAAACAGGAAGTAGTTGTCCGACAGGTCTGAAAGTCGCTTAGGACGTACAACTTGTGATACTGAACCACCCTGCCAAATTTCAAATTGTGCTGATGTACGGTTTCTGAGAAAAGCTTGACGGAAATTTTCATACTCATGTTAACACATTTTCATATCGGCCCAGTCGCAAACAGGAAGTAGTTGTCCGACAGGTCTGAAAGTCGCTTAGGACGTACAAATTGTGATACTGAACCACCCTGCTAAATTTCAAATTGTTCTGATGTACGGTTTCTGAGAAAAGCTTGACGGAAATTTTCATACTCATGTTAACACATTTTCATATCGGCCCAGTCGCAAACAGGAAGTAGTTGTCCGACAGGTCTGAAAGTCGCTTAGGACGTACAACTTGTGATACTGAACCACCCTGCCAAATTTCAAATTGTTCTAATGTACGGTTTCTGAGAAAAGCTTGACGGAAATTTGTACATACAGACGGACGTATTTACGTACAAATGAAGTCCCAAACAGGAAGTAGTTGTCCGACAGGTCTGAAATTCGCTTGGGACGTACAACTTGTGATACTGAACCACTCTGCCAAATTTAAAATTGTTCTCATGTACGGTTTCTGAGAAAAGCTTGACGGAAATTTGTTCGTACGTACGTACGTACGGACGGACGGACATGAGTAAAACTTAATGCCCCCCGACATGTCGTCGCGGGGGCATAAAAATTGAAGAGTGTGTCCATGGGACACGGATGCCCCCGCTAAATGAAGTCCCAAACAGGAAGTAGTTGTCCGACAGGTCTGAAAGTCGCTTAGGACGTACAACTTGTGATACTGAACCACAATGCCAAATTTCAAATTGTGCTGATGTACGGTTTCTGAGAAAAGCTTGACGGAAATTTTCATACTCATGTTAACACATTTTCATATCGGCCCAGTCGCAAACAGGAAGTAGTTGTCCGACAGGTCTGAAAGTCGCTTAGGACGTACAACTTGTGATACTGAACCACCCTGCCAAATTTCAAATTGTTCTGATGTACGGTTTCTGAGAAAAGCTTGACGGAAATTTTCATTCTCATGTTAACACATTTTCATATCGGCCCAGTCGCAAACAGGAAGTAGTTGTCCAACAGGTCTGAAAGTCGCTTAGGACGTACAACTTGTGATAGTGAACCACCCTGCCAAATTTCAAATTGTTCTGATGTACGGTTTCTGAGAAAAGCTTGACGGAAATTTTCATACTCATGTTAACACATTTTCATATCGGCCCAGTCGCAAACAGGAAGTAGTTGTCCGACAGGTCTGAAAGTCGCTTAGGACGTACAACTTGTGATACTGAACCACCCTGCCAAATTTCAAATTGTTCTGATGTACGGTTTCTGAGAAAAGCTTGACGGAAATTTTCATACTCATGTTAACACATTTTCATATCGGCCCAGTCGCAAACAGGAAGTAGTTGTGCGACAGGTCTGAAAGTCGCTTAGGACGTACAACTTGTGATACTGAACCACACTGCCAAATTTCAAATTGTTCTAATGTACGGTTTCTGAGAAAAGCTTGACGGAAATTTGTACATACAGACGGACGTATTTACGTACAAATGAAGTCCCAAACAGGAAGTAGTTGTCCGACAGGTCTGAAATTCGCTTAGGACATACAACTTGTGATACTGAACCACTCTGCCAAATTTAAAATTGTTCTCATGTACGGTTTCTGAGAAAAGCTTGACGGAAATTTGTTCGGACGTACGTACGGACGGACGGACATGAGTAAAACTTAATGCCCCCCGACATGTCGTCGCGGGGGCATAAAAAAAGATACTTTCAAAGCAAAACTATTTAAATTCTTGGAAATTCAGGGTAACCCTATTATTACTGACCCTGAGAAATGCAAATGACTTTATACCCTACAGAACTACATCTATTCAAATATAACCAAGGCTTAATAAATGAAGAAATAATTGATAGATAATTTACTATTTATATTTAGGAAGGCTTAATATTTATGAATATTTGCCCCAAGTGGGCATACATACTAAGAATCATGATTTTACAAATAATATGAAAGTTTATAAATTTTGAATTTCATTCTGGAGGTCAATGAAAATTCTTGATTGTTAGAAATTGAATAGTATAATTTTTTCCTCAAAATCAGATACTGTCAAAAATTAATGATAAATGGATTGATTTTTGTTTAACGTTCAGCAAGCAATATTTCAGCTATATTCAGGGTTTGTATGTCAAATAACAAATTTTAGAACATATAATTACAATGTCAAATAACAAATCTATGAACATATAATAACAATGTTATTTTACAAATCAGAACAACACAAGTCTTATGATATGTCCCATGACATCTTTGACATAAGAAAAATGACAATGGATGTAAGAAGGATGGTCCAAATGTAGGTTGAAAATATCTAACTACACACCACTGCAAACCTACAGCTACATGTATGTTGACTTGTTTAAAGCAACATTGTTATTTCTATGGAACTTTGAAGGTCGAAACAGACATCAAATACTGCAGATTTTACATGTTTTGTTTTGAAACTATAAGATTAAAATTTATAATAGCATAATATGCATGGATGTTATTCTATTGCATAGTTGTATCTAAATATCAATGTACAGTTTTGTTTCTAAAGCCAGTGGTAGATCCTGGGGGGCAGGAAAAAAAGAGAACAGGGAGGGTAACAACCAGTGCCAAAGGCAAAAATGTAATCCCCACTAGTCCTCGCAATAAATTAATGAATTAATGGTACTAATTCGTTTATTATGATATCTCTGTTGTATACTGTACCAAATAACGGTTACTGAACACTATAAAAACCTTAAGTTAAATAAATTTATTTTGCGAGAATGCAGGATTTTGCACCATTTTTCGAGCTTTTGGGGGCCTTACGCCAGACCCCTTGCCGTATATGCGCCTTTGTGTGGCCCTCCTTTTCCGATATCCCCTTTTATGCCCCCACCTTTCGAACATGGTGTATCCACCCCTGATAATTTATCAAAAATGCTGACACTGATATAAATCTTGTCATTATGTTAAGATTTGAAGAAGTGTCAATTTTGGTCTACACTTTCAAGTGGTACAACTGGTAAAAATTGTGAAAGTCAAATATCTATGAAATCAAGCTTTAAGCTAAAGACAGCATTTGTCAAGCTACTGAGGGCATACAAATCTATCAGAGATCTTTCAACAAATGTCACCTTAGATCACTTAAAGGCTAATATATAGAACTTTCTTATACTAAATCTATAAGACGAGAAAATTATTTGAATAATACTTTATATCATTTCTTTTGATTTGTATTCAAATATGAAAGCCAACATAATGATATATACTTTTGGAAATTGAACAAAAGGAAATCATTTTTTGTCATAAACCTAATGAAATGATTGTATACATTTAAAATGACACTGAATTAAATAGAATAAATAAATGTCACAATGCAGGCCTCAATTTTTTATATTGAAAATTGATTCTATTGAACTGTGTTCTGACAGTATGATCAATCGACTCAATAAAACATACTATGTACTAATCGTTGTAGCATTCATATATACCAGAACTAATCAAGCAAACCAAATGAATGAAAAGATAGTCTACATGAATGCCTTTGCAATACAAGTGAAATTTAACAGGTACTGCACATACAAGATTTTAATTAACATCCTGACCAGTCAATACATGTTCATTATATTAAATGAGAGATTTTAAACTTGTACCTGGATCACAAACTTTTGCCCAATGATTTAACATTTAATTTTGTAAATGTCAATCGATCACCATTAAACAAAGCTTTCCTGTATAAGTATGGGGAGAAAACATGTTTCCTTTTCAATATTACTCCTTCTAGTTTATCACATGTATTGATGCAGGTCAGAATCTGATTTGATGTATATTCCATACTGATACTGATAAAGCGAGGGTACGATTATTCGTACATGTTGTATAATTTTTTATGTCCGTAAATTATTAAGCATTATTTGAACACACTGGCCTGATAACCCCATATTAGATGCATCTCTGACATTTTCTGTTTTTATGTTATGTATTGTTATATTTCTTTGTTTATAACATTTACAATCATACTGAAGAAGAAAATAGATTTGCTAATCATGGGTTTATTCATTTGAAGTGTAAATGTATTATTGTTGAAATACGTAAATTTAACATAGTCAATGGTACTTACGTTATGGTAATACAATACTTTACGAAGATGTATATATTTGTATGTCAGTAACTTAAGTAATGAACATGTGGTAATAATAACCTGTAAATGCAGAGTCTTTAAGTGTAATACAAGCCCTTATATTGCCTAGGACTAGTATAACTAACGGGACTGGAAACTCATTAAGTCTTCAGTTTAAAAAGTACAATTTCTTTGTGGCGCGAGACCAGAACCAGATTTAAAGAGAACGCAGAAATGACAGCGTCTATAGTACAATACGAAACATATATTTCAGTTAAAATTTGTGCAGTTATCTTGTGACAGTAACTATTTTTTAAATTTTTTTTATTTTTAATTTTTTTTAATTTTTAATTTTTTTAAATTTAAAGTGTTTTATTTGCCTCATTGTATTATCATCACCATGTTTTATAATTTAAAAAATATTGAAATCCGCGAAAATCGGGAGCATTTTTAACTGTAGCCATTTTTGTATTTCATTTTTACAAACTTTATACTTTCAGACCATATATCATCGCAATGAAAAATTACACATTTAAAAGGTATATTCAAACCAATATGTCTTTTTTGTCGCATTGCAGCATATATTATTTTTGTTGTGAATCGCCAGTTATTATCGGATTATGTAGCTTGAAATATTAGCACGTTTTCGGGAAGACGGCACAAATTTTTAAATGGTCCCCTTGAATAAGACCAATACACTAGAATCAGAAATTAGAAATAAACAGTAAACAAGAAATACTTCTTTTAATTCCCAGCTACAGAGCCTCTATATATTTATATCAATTCAGTTATATCAGTTACATCTCAATGAAATGTACAAATGTAAAAGAAATACCTTCTTCAACCATATCATGGCGAGTGCAATACTGTTGTACATTATTATTTCTTACAATTGCAAATAATAAAGTCCATCAAACAACATTGAAAGTGTTATAAAAAACTTTACAATGAAAAGCACAAATATTTCAATTATGTTGACTGTAAAAGGTTGAATATTAATATTTATCTTACAGGAATGTAAAGTGCTGGCAAGAAAATGTCCAGCCACTAGAGCAAGCTAAAATTGCTGAGGCAACAACTGTACCTCTTGCTGAACAAGCAAATACAATGACAAGCTGAAAGCAGTGCAACTAGGGTTGCTGAGGAACCAACTGCACCTCAAGACCAAGCTAATAAAACTGCAGCAGAGCCTACACCACAACCATCGGCTGAAAATGACCCAGTCATGTCTAGGTTAGACACCATCGCCAGGACAATAGATTCCTTCTACAAGGAGATGGTACACAACAATCTTAATATACAAGGAAGATAGACGTTATCAATAAACGTGTCACAGCTATGGAAATAGCCATGAAAGGTATGCATTCATCCGTCGACTGACAGACAGTTATAGTCGCTGCAGGCACAGGCCCAAACACCAGAAACAACAAAACCAATGCCGAAGAATATGACCAAGCACCATCACAGAGTAAGAATATTCACTATGGTATAAAGCCTGAGCATCAAATCAGTCATATTTCATCGTTAAGGACAAACTTCAGGGGCCCAGGAAACCAAGAAAAGTTATTTCAGCACTGTTACCGGAATTGTTTGGACCCGACAATCTCCGCTTCCAGTATAGTAACCATGGCGGTGGCATTAAAGGAAAAAAGGTGCTTGAAGAATTCAGGAAAATGCAGCAAAACATTATGTTTGTTTGTTTGATGGTGTTTAACGCCACTTTCAGCAATTTTCCAGCTATATCATGGCGTCCAGTTTTTATTGGGGGAGGAAGCCAGAGTACCAGGAGAAAACCCCCGACCTGCGTTAGGAAAACTGGCAATCCTTGTCAATTAAGATTGGAGTCGAGTACACCCTGCCTGCAGTGAGAATCGAACCCGCAATCTCAGTGTTGACAGACCACGTGATCAATAGTAGACGAACTACCTTGACCACTCGGCCACCGAGGCCCCCCAAAACATTATGTTTTGCATTATTATCCTGAATGCGCCAAACTATACCAACCAATAATTAATAGCATAAACGAAAGTTTGCGACGACCAGACAGAAAGATGAATGATAGGACGCCACTGTCAGAGAAAAACATGAACTTATGAGACGAGAGTCCCAATTATTCAGCGGAACCTGTACTGGAGACAGTGGACGATTTTGAGTGTGACAAGTCATCTGGGAACATGTCGCTGTCTTTTATATGAAAATTAACTAGTGTGTAACCTTTCTTGCTATTTTTCCTATAGAACCGTAATGTTGCTATTCAAATATTTTAAAAGAGACAATATTTATGTATTTATTATTTATATTTGTCTTAAAATACATGTATAAAGGCTTAGCAAATACAAGTGTTTGTTTTACTTCTGAATCAGTATGTACTTAAAATAAAACAAATATATCTGATATAGACTAATTACGTTTGAGCAATTTGAAGCTACATTATTAAGTTTCACTGAAAATACTACAATTTGGGGATCGAGTGCAGCCCAAACGTCAAGTACATGTACAAGCAGAAACTCGGGCGATGGTTTTCAGATGACGACACATGAATACATGTGCTTGTATAATGTCAATATCAGCTATATAAATGTGTCTCATTTGATGTTGTCGCGGGTTAAGCACTGGTGACCGGTGATATCCTGGACCTTTAGCAGATCACCCTATCCCCTGTCTGTTATGAGTTGTATACATACGATAACCGCAACATGATAAGCAAGTTCTGAAGATTCTAACATATATAAATTAGAATACCGTCAACTGTATAACTTAAACGAACAAATTTAGTTATAACAATCACTAGCAGTAATATAGCCGATTAAAAGTCATCAATAAATATTTTAATGAATATCAAATCCCACAAACAACAAGATATCACTACAGTACACAGAAGTGAAATGATGCATCAATTATATAACGACACCAGCATACTCTTAAATACAACTAAATTACATGTAGTGTGCGTAACACGGTTTTTTACAAGGTTCTAAAAGGACAACTGTTTAGATTTGATTATTGCTTGAAAAAATACAATAAAATCTTTTAAGAACACTTCTATCCGCTTCACTGATATATTTAATAATTTAGAGAATTTTATTGTAAATAATTGTTACATTCATCAGCAACAATTATTAAGAATTATGAACTAGTTTTTTGAAGATATGCACGGAAAAATGGAAGCATTTTAATATTATATATGTATGAAAGAGACGTAAATGATTTGTACTACTTGTATTGAAAAATACTGGATATATATCGAAATACACATACTAAAAAGAATAACAGACTGCGTCATCCATTTCATGATCTATGTCAAGTAATTAAAATACTTCCACTATGTTTTGTCGTGCATTTAATCTTTTTCAGCCTTTTGCTTGTAGATACTAATCCCTTCACGCTGTATCGTCGCAGAGATAAAATTTTTGATTTACCTGTTGTGTGGACATGCTGAAATGTAATTATGTGGCAAACCATCACGAAAGTACTTAACCGTTGTGACGGACGGTTGTTTCAAAAACACGCTGCTCGCTCTGCATACAAGACATAATAATATGCAGAAAATTGCAACATACTTACACATGCATGTACAAATATTTACAAAATATATCTTGATAAATATAATATGCAACTATTTCTTGCGTTAGGATTCACACCATACATGTACACCTGTGGAAATGTCAAACTTCTGTTTTGCAGTGCATATAATAAATTTCCCCCACAGATAAATGCATGATAACATCAGCATGGGGGATCACACATTCTTCGATTTAGCCTTTTTCACATGCATGTAAAATGTAACTAATTATTTTATAAGTCTTGCTTTAATTACAAAATTTTCATTACTGTGGAAATATGGGGATATATAATAAAGTGCTAATCCATGTATTATTGCCAAACCGAGTAGTAATTCACGTACAATAGCTTAAGCACGTCTGTGCTACATTTGTATGTTTTCTATTTATTTTACTGGTAAATATTATTTAACCATACCTAGATGAAGTAAATCAAGATTTTAAATAAGGACATACGTACAGTAATGTGGCATTTCAGTAATTCACATTTACAATATACGGTCAGTAATTTGGTTCTTTCTCGGGAAAAGAAATAAAATGTTTTACACTGGACGATGTGATCCATTGCTCAAGCAACTGACATTTGTAAACACAATTATTTTCGTTAACAGAAAACTGCGCATCATGATTCTTTTTTAGGGAACATGAACTGTGCAAGTATCATCAATTACGCAATTGTAAGCGTTCTTTAGATAGATATATTTGTTAAGTTATTTAATCGATGCATTATTTGTAAATAATAATGTACGATACAATAATGTGAAACTGGCTCGTACTAACAGAAACATTATGGCAAACACGCAGAAATCCCAAATCCGCTGTGGGCACGTGGGAAGTGGAGTCCACGCGACCTGTAGTGTAGAAGTTGATTACACAAAATATGTACCATCTTCTGCTATTGTTCTGCAAAATGACTAAGATTGGAAATTTAGGAAAAAATTCATCAAACAATTCTGTAATGCAGGCCGGCGTACAACTTAAATTCATGTGCAACCTTTCTGTGAAGTTTCTGAGATCTGAGCTGAAAACTGTACATGAATTTGATTACACAATTTGATTTTTAGCAAATGTTCTGAAAAAAGACTAAGTTACCAAGTCTGGAAAAATAGGGAAAAAATCTTCGAACAGTTATAGCAGGGGAACAACTTTAAAACATGTGTAATCTTTCTGTGAAGTGTTAGAGAGCTGGGTTGAAAACTGTACGAGGAGTTCATTACAAAAATAGACACCCTATTTCCTTTGCCTGTGCAACTTCACCACACTATCACCCAGGTTTGCACTTAGTGCAACCTAGCCAATTATCAAAATTGACCCGACATTAATCAAGCACACCTTAGATGAATCAAACACACATGGCAACAATAAAATGGAATATGAAAGCAGTACACTAATGAAGTAACACTACATTAACACTTTTACAGCATAACAAGGATGTGTGTTCATGAATTTATCGAGGATGCATAATTTAGGATTAAATATTGGTTAAACCGTATGCAAATTCTTATCTCCAAACACCCTACTGTAGCACATGATAAAGTCTTTGTAAAAAAGAACATTATACTAGTACTTAGTAGTACTAGTATATAAAGGATACAAATAATATTTAATTACTTACCTCACAATATTCAGTGACGATACAGAACGATTCTCCATCAATAAAACTGTCATGGAATTTGACTATCCCTGGATGATTCAGTTTAGATAAAACTTTAGCTTCACTGACAGCATCCACTGTTTCGTCTGGTGCTAATTCACCTACTGATATCTCTTTTAATACTTTCCTAAAAAAAGTATTTTTATTTCTGAATACATGTATAATAAATAATCCTATTTCTTTCCAGTGTTTAGTTTTTCTAATACTAGTAGCTGTATATAGTGATATCACAAAAAGGTTTATCGAAGGCCCACAACCTTGACAAAATCAGTAATATGCCAAGAAATATTTCTGGACAGGAGTGGTAAACTGTATACCATTTCGACCATGTTAATATGCTGCAGAAAACTGGTATACTCTGGAAAATTTGTAAGTCTCCATAAATTCTAAAAACATCATAACTTTGTATATTTTTGTATGCTCAATATTCAAACAACATATCATGTATTGTGATACAACAGCCCAAAAATCAGGTTATTGTGAGTTTTACTATGCGATACCTATTCCTACTTGATAAACAGAAAAGTCAATAAAAATGTACGATACATGTACATGTGCCTTCCTGTTATATATAATTACATCTGTTTGCATTTCAAAGCATTAATAAAATTGCCAAGATTTTAATTCAACTACAAACATGAAATGAAAAAATGTGATAGAATATTAAAAATTCATCCATGCTTTTGTGAAATGCTGTATAATGTCAAATGGATAAAAACATGCCACACAAAATAATATCTCAAATAAGGCAATAGTATAAAGATTATATTATATAGTACCGGCTGGCCTAACTGGATGCTATTTCATTTGAATAAATGACAATTTACATAACAATTGAAAAAACATATACAACATTAGAATACCCGGTAAGCATTGTTTCCTACGGTGAATGGCAAGATAATTTGGACAATGATGATCATGTGTGATATTAATTAGCATAGACACATGTACAATGTATTCTTGTCAAAAGTGTGAAAACACAATTACTATTGTACGAAATCCTTAATGACACTATATATAGCTAGTATACTTTAAAACTTTCCAATTGGTACAAGTATGTAATGCAAATATATTCCATACAAAATATTGTTAATATCCCTTAAAGTTAGTATATACATGTGGAATAAAATTAAAGGCACTTAAATTATTTGTAATCATATTTAACATTAAATCACTACGACTAACCAGATGACATCAGGCTGCTTTAATAATATTATACCTGGTTAAAATGGGAAGACGTATAGTCCCAAACTATATTCTGATACTGAAATTACTCAATTTACAAATTCAACTTTATCTAATATAAGGAGGGGGAGGGGGGAAAGTGTACTCATTTTTTAAAAAAATGCTTTACATGTACTAGTACTTGTGATGTATTGAATTGTGAGGTGTGTATGTGTTTCACTTCTCATCAACACATCAAATCAATAGAGAACACTTATGACTCCTACTCATAAAATATTTAGTCTTAAATACAGATATCATCTTAGTTGTTTAGTTGAATAATCAAAAACGAAAAATATTTTGGAAAATGGAAACAATCAACTTTGTTGCAATATCCTACTGTAGTTCCTAGTCTGTTGTTTAGGCAAAGAGGCAGAGTTAGATACAAATATGTATATATAACTAATTTACAAAGAAATTTAGAATGAAAGTACATCAAGATTTTCTATACAGATCTTGATTACTAATAATGTTTTAAAAAAAAGTCTTAACAGATCAGTCTTGCTATAACAAAAAATATACCACAAAATTTCATCATTTGACATCTTCATGAAAAAGATAATAGGTTCCTACATACTTTTTAGGTAAAGAGGGGGTGATCTATGATAAATACAAATTTTACCTTTTTTTCAAGTGGAGTGGAGTGTAGTGTAGAGAAAAGTCACAAAGTAAAAAATTTCTGTCAGGTTTTCCCAAAAGCACATTAAAGTACCTGTATTTCTTCCTTAAACCAACAACTTTACATCGTGATATCATATAGACGAGATCCATTATATATATGAACATTTGGGTCAGGTGGGCTAAAAAAGTTTTTATGGTAAGTAATTATTTATAGTGCTTTGTAATGTTCATGGCAAGTTAATAATCAATTTAGTTATTATATATTGCATAAGTTTGAAGTACCAGGTCAAATGCATTAAAAAACACATATCAAATACCACTAGTTACACTTCAACACTAATCTGCAACAATATTATGCTATATGTAAAACACACTATTTTTTATCATTCTGGTCACAATTTATACCGGTCTTACTACCCAAATAAATGGAACTCAAGACATTTTACTGACAGCACATGTGGACTTTTTTACTGCACTGACATTGAGATTACAACTTTGATTTTTTTTTTAAGTGGCAAAGCAACCCTTATGCAAAAATGCAGCTGTGTACAAATGTGTTCGAAAAAAATTCAAACTTTCTCCAGGAAACCATTTTTTCCTAAAAGGTGTTTATTGCCATGAAATAGTCAGAATGCAGGATGTGACATTATTATGCCACACCTCAGATGAGGTGGGAAGGGTCACTAAACAATGCAGGACCTGTTCAGAAACATAAATGTAAAACCCATAGCAAAAGTCAAGGAAAGTTTGTGAACTTTAAGCAACAGAGGCATAGTATGAAATATGGACAGGATATCATGGGAAAATTTTTCTATTAGATTTTCGTTAAAAAAAAAATGTACAATTTTAAATAATTAAAAAAGCATGCAAAAAATGCACTCCACAGGGTATGAGTTTTAGTTTATTGGCAATTTGGCCTATGGCTGCAGGGTTCACCACAGAAAAAAATTCAAGGATGGAGGAACCGTACTCGTCAGACATGTCGATTCCCTAATACCAACTGAATGCAAAAAATAAATATATAAATATTCACCATATGTTTTTAATGTTTTTTTTTTATCCAGCATTCTTAGATGGTAAATGTTCAACATATATTATTCAATAAATTAATTTCTTTCCATATTTGTGAATAGATTAATTAATTGAAGAGCTTACAAAACTTGCCCTACACCTTATCATAGTCTTCCCTTTGGTTGATAAAATACAATTTTGTGTTTCCTTGCAGTGTAATTTGGGATTGGATATGGGTTATTATCTTATCATGGTGAAAACCTACTACCCTTGACACTTTTTATATTTTCTAAAGAAGTATTTGATTTCTATGTCCACAATAATTGCCTTTTTTAAAAGAAAATTTCAGTACTTCCATAAAAAAAATTGTGCATCCAGAGACATGCAATTATATGTCTCTAGTGCAACTGACCTTGGATTACTGAAATTAACATACAGAATAATTGCTGTTTTTATTTTATGACTGAATTGATCTCAGTTTCATAAAATGTCAATTAAAATGTTACAAATTCAATAAAATGTTCACATGTGTAATATTATAAGTTTAATTCTTGTTTATCAGTGATACTTGTAGGATTTTTTTATAGCGAGTCCTGGACTCATCACTTTTGAAAGTGGTGAGTCCCAAAAAATTTTCATGAGTCCCACATATCGCAGATGAGTCCAACTAAGTGCTTGCATACAACTGTTTTCTTTGATGACCGACCCATTAAATGTCTTTTTATAAAAAGATATAATATGGCTTGCAGAATGTTTATCCCATGCTATTTTATATTAGTAGTAGCTCAGTTTGGAAGTCTTTTGGAGTATGATTGAACTGCACTCATTACTTGAAACATGCTGGTGTTTGCCCATTAAACAGAGACTTTTGTCTTACCTGGATGCAGATGCTGACATTAATATCTCTTCCAAACAACTCATTACCCACCCACCCCCCTATTTTTCAGATCCTAGTCTATAGCAGATTATCTTATTGATATATACAAAAATTAAAAGTTTATTAGATAACTAATTAATGTTCATATTGAAGATATCTTTGTACCGGTCAAGAATTCTTACTTTAAAAAAAAATCGTAAGGCGTGCAACTGCAAGTGAAAGGTTCCGACCGTGTATTAAAATTTGAAACGAGTGTATTATCAACGCTTAATTTTAACCATAAAGAGTGTCCATCAACACTGCACGTTTACATCTTAATTAAAGCATATTTGCCGCCCGAGTGATTGCTACCTGCTGAGAATCGGACGAAACAGGTAAATATCGATCGCCATTTGTAAGAATACGTAATCACGCATCGGAGACGGAATTGACATGACGGAAATTCGTACGCATCTGACAACTGACACGGACGCGTACTGGGACGCGTTAGATGTTGAAAAGGCGCGTCCAGAACTGAAAAGACGCGTACAATACGCATCTAGACGCGTTGCGAGGATCCCTGGTTTATATCCGTTTTTATTATGATGTAGACTCGGGGATCCATGTAACGCTTCTAGATGCATATTGTACGCATGTTTTCAGTTCTTGCCACACTATTTCAACATCAAACGCATCCCTGTTCTCGTAGGTTAAAGCTACCGTATGCGTACGGATTTCCGTCTAGTTTGTTCCGTCTCCGATGCGTTATTAAATATTCTCACAAATGGCGATCGATATGTTACCTGTGTTTCTTCATCCGATTATCCACAGGTAACAATCACTCGGGCAGAAAATATGCCTAATTAGGATGTTTATTTAACAATAAACGTGTCATGGCTGATGGTCACCCTTTATAGTTGAAAATTAAGCGATGGTAATTACACTCGTGGTTTAAAAAGTGAAACCGAGAATGTGGCGGCGTACATGGATTTTAAAGTGGCGCTTGGAAATGAAGCGCGGCGGGAAAAAAATCAAGCGTGGCGGCCCTCCACGCTAAAACAGCCTGTGGTGAACCCTGGGCTGAAATGTAAAATGAACGATGCAGAGTACAGTCTAGATTGTGGCCTAAACCTTACTTTAAATAACACACATTTGTTACCATGTTTTGTTTATATTATACTAGAAAATAAATTAAAAATTTTACATAAATAACACCCACCATACCTCTTAGAACAATGATATTTATTGTATAAAATACTTCACTTACAAATCTGATTCTCCTTCTGCAACTCTTGATCGTAGCCGACGATCTCTCACCAAAAATGCTGTGCCAAAGTTTCCTTTCCCAAGACGTTTTACTACTTCATATCTATTGCAATATAACTTTGCTTTTTTCTTATCTTTTTCTTTCACACTGTTATTTTGTTTGTATTGCGACATTGTAAACTGATGGTTTTGTATCAAGTTTGTATGGTACACACAAAATCATATCCTTTGAATGCAATTATATTTGTTATCTATTTATATTTTCTTTTAAATGGCATGTATTATGAAATATACAACGGCTATGTACATGATGGCGAAACTGTCATCAAGACAAGCCCCATAGTAGCTGGTACAATGCCAAACTCGGATTCTTATGTCTGAAATCAGCCATGTTGGCGTCGTTCGTTACCCAATTAACATTGCCTTCTGGGTCAGTTGTGTTATTTAGCAAAGAATTATTTCAATGTAAAAGAAATAGAATTGAATTTGCACTTTTTATTTTACACTTCTTAACTTTCCTGACACGAAATCAATAGTTTTCTATGCATAGGTTTCAATGTGCTGTTTCGTGCAGGTGCCCGTCTTGTAAGCTGCATGATGGGATAGTTTACTGGTTCTGTGACGACATAGTTAGGAACAGAAACATGAAAGTCAATTTAAAACCAGTTCGAGTTTCGAATACGGAACCGGAAGTTTTTTAAAAGGGCAAATCTCATGATAATAGAGATTAAATGAAAACATCAAAGTAATTTTAAAATCCCATATTTATGCAGGAACCTTTAAATGATAAATAGTTTAATCTGATTGTGCTTATAAATATTTATTCTCTACATGTAGTGCTGCATTCATATTTAGAGTTAAAGCTCCTGATATATATAGGATCTTACATTGGTACGAGTGGATTATCGGATTTCTCCAATCGAGATAGTTAAATTATGGAATTTTAAGTCCGAGCCTTGGCGAGGACTTAAATTTCCATAATTTAACTATCGAGATTGGAGAAATCCGAGAATCCAAGAGTACTAATGTAAGATTCTGTTTCTCTAATTTTAAAAAGTAGTAAATTTGCGAAACGAAGTACAAATTCTCCCAACCCCAATTTTACGTTCATGACTTGAATACGCGGTAAATGGAAGGTGTTTGTTTATGACGTCATGAGTTCTTATTGTGACGTTATTATTTTTAACCTGAGAACAACAAATTCACTTGTGACGAGAAATATTTTTTCCACACCGGTCAATCGGTTGAAATATTACGTCAAAATTAGAGAAGAATATATAAGAAAAATAGCAAAGAAAACCGACCGAACAACAAGAGCCAAAAGTCAAGGGACAGTTACAAATCCGCAGGGGCGTAGCTAGACTAGTTACAATGTGGATTCACAAAGAACTAGTGGGGTCCGGGTATGCACCCCGGAATATTTTTGAAAACAGTGGTGCAATTTGGAGAATTCTAAAGTGGTTTATTTAGAACTGAAATGGACAGTTAATTGATTACAGGGATAGATTGCAATTTTGTTCTTAAGATAATGTGGATTCAGCCGCGTACTCGCGTATAGGCAGCTACGCCCCTGATCCGGATATAGACAAAATACCTTATACCTTATAATTGACAGTTCAATATCATGGTAATAGTATATATATTAATATAATACATATTAATTCAAAAGAATCTGTTCTTAGTCTATGTTTTTATGTTTTTTTATTTTTATTTTAATTGTCTTAACATGTCTTCATCATTGGTATTTTTACTCACTAGATGCCTACCTGCTTTTTATACTTTCTAAAATATTTTAACCTGCTGCTTTTTACTCGCTAGTTGCTTTAATAGCTACATCTACCTGTGCTGTTTGTATGTATATTGTTTTAACATGTATGTATGTATGTATATTTTAACATTGTGTCCCTGTTGTTGTCTATGTATGCTTGTCGGTTTTAAAAGCTCTGTAGAGCTTTATGTTTGCTGAACTTTACTGATGCACCGACTTTAAATAAAGCTTTTTGTCTTTGTCTTTGTCTTGTTATGCTCATCCCGGATTTAAGTAATTAAAAATATTCTGTTCTGGTAAAAGTCCGCCGCATTTGGCCTATGTTGCTATTATCTGACATATTGAAAAGACGTGACATAACAAATATAAAGTTGCACATCAATGAGGAAAAACTTGAACAACATAAAATTGTTAGAACAAACAATGAACTTAAGACGAGCAACATCTTTTCACTAAATAAAAGGAGTGAACTCTGAAGGTGTTCAGGACGGAAAAGAGCAAATGTGACGACTGTTTTCAAAAGCAATCAAGCAAACTATGTTAAAAATTACAGACCTATATCGCTTCTGAGTGTTTTATCAAAATGTATGGAACGCTGTGTATTTAAGCATCTAAAAATTTTAGACAACATCCCATTATATGATTACAACTAATTAATCGGGTTTCACCACATTATGCAGAGAACCAATTGATAAATATCACTTACGATTTTGGAAAAGCCCTTGATGACGGAAAAGAAATCCGAGTTGTATTATGCGACAGATCGAAAGCCTTTGATCGAGTTTGGCTTAAGGGATTGTTATATAAGATGCAAAAATATGTTATTTCGGGTAAAATTTTAGAATGGTTTGCGGACTATCTCCACGGGCGTCAAAAAGGGTCGTAATTAATGGGTCAAATTCAAATTGGCTACGGTAACCGCAAGGGTCCCTGAAGGTTTTATCCTTGGTCCTCTCTTATTTTTAATATACAGAAAACGGTATTTTAACAGACATTCAAGCAAAATATCAAACAATTTGCAGAAGACACAAGCTTATACCTCATTGTAGATAAACAATAACAGCTGCAAAAATACTTAATCAAGATTTAGCAAAAATTTCAACTTGGTTAAAGACTTGGCTTGTTAAATTATACCCCCAAAAACAGAATCAATGAGAATTTAACTAAAACTCATAAAATCCCAACAACCGAAACTCCAGATGGACGACCATGATATTTACTGATGTAACCAGTTACAAACATCTGTCTACTATTCCAATAACGACATATTGATTTCATATTTCAAAAAACATATAAAAGAATAAATAGTCTTTTCCAAAAACGTATGGAAGAACCTATTACAGTAATTAAAAATTGTTCAAAATTACACCATAAAGTCCAAAAGGTTTAAACCAGCTCAAATCTAGTGTTATACTACTTGAATTTCATCATCATTTTTGTATTTTGTCCTTCATGTTTTCCTCATGTATCCTAGCTGTTTTATCTATTTTCGTGTAGTCTTTTTTCGTTTTTTTTCTATGTACACACTAATTATTCTACCCTTATATTTCGAGGAAATAATAGTTATCTATTGTATTATTACAAAAGGTGTATTTATACCATGTATTAAGGAGACAGATTAACATAAGCACTCATTGCTTGTTTCTGAATCCTTCTCTTATATGAAGAATGGTGTTATATTGACGATTGACCTTAAAAAATTATGTTTACACTAGCTCTGAATGTGCTCTGGCAGAATAAGCAGTTTTGATAGTACATTTGGAACTGCTGTTTTACTAATGCACGGTAAGTCATTTTTTAATAAATACTTGGTAGTTTCTAAATACAAAAAAAGAATCGAGATACATAGGAACAATCATAAAAATAATAAGCCAAGAACAGACAAAACGTCCATGGTTAAACAAATGAGGGACAACAACCGAAAACAGGCACACAAAACAAAAACCCAACATTGAATAATCCGGACCCACTTAAACCAGTGTTGAGTCTAGGTGTTCGTGAAGGCTAAGCAACTCATGCTCCACGCATGGCACCCATCGTATTACTCAAGTACAAGTCCGGTGCTCGTCATATCCGGAGGCAGTTTTTCGCAAAGAAGGCGAGAAAGTGGTTACTACAAACAGAACATATGAATCGTCATTTATGACAGATATTCCGTAACGGTTTACTAAGTCATGACGCCGACCGTAAAATGTTCTAGGTGGCGACTTAAATCTTGCATTTTGTGAATCACTGTTTAAGTAGCTTTTCTGTCAGCAGACAACCTCTATGAAGAAAATCTATAATGTTTTTAATTGGATTTTAACACTACAAAGGTACAATATGGAATAATTAAAAAATGCTAGCAAAACATTGAGCGCAACGGGGTGTAACTTTAAGTATAGATAGGAAATCATGGCTACATGAGTACCTGATCAGTTGGGAGATGCAGTAGTTCTATTACGTAAAACCTCACATTTAACGTTTATATTTATCATTTTTCATCTGACTTTTACATTTTTTTTATTAATATTTGAAATGTGAGGTTTTATCTGTCTGTTGATTTTTCTCGGAGCAAAGTTTTTTTAGAAGTTTTGCATATTTTAACATGTGAAATATCATAAAACTAACATAAACACAAAGACTATAATTGTTTTCAATGAATTAAACTATATGTTCAATTAAGTAATCCATGTTTGAAATATCGAGACGAAATTATTCTGCGAGCTGACATTTTGAATTTAACGGTTAATCAACATTACGGAATCAACTAATATTTAATGGCGGAACGAATACAATTTGTCGCAATTGTAACACATGGAAAATTCGTTTCGTCAAAAACGGAGCCATAAGATAGATTTAATTGGGGCCAGCCTTAAAATGTAATGTAAAGGGAAAATTAAAATCAATCCTTTCGTTGGTTATCAGTCGAACTTTAATGTCAATTTTTAGATGTAGGTCAAGGAATGAGGCAGACCTATACTAAGTGTTGACGTATTGTGGAGAGGGTTTTTTGCGTTAAAAATGAAAACTGCTTACCGCGTATGGTTCAGCTTATGCTCCTTTTGTAGATCAAGAAAACTACTTTTTGAAATCAATAATTATTTCCTCGAGATATTCAGCGTTTTGAAATATGGCAGTTTTTAAATTTTGAAAGGGCGATTTTCATACTCAAATTTGACCTTAATTAGAACGGAAGTGTACTTTAGGAACAATCGAGTGTTGTCTACTCGAAATCCTTCGGGTGATGTCGTCTAGAGTTAAGGTGTAGGACCACCAAATACCGGGAACCAGTCCAGAGGTTGTACGTAAAAGTAGTACTAGTCAACAGACAGGTTCACTCTCGCATCATACAGAATTTGAACCGCACATGATACCAGAATAAATTTGGTATTTGTGGAAAGCTGCACATTCTAGGAAACTTGAGGATAAAGTTTTATTGGTTTTAAATGAACATAAAAATGTTGAGAGTCAATTAGGGACAAGCACTATTTTTGGACTGAAATAGAAAGTGAAAGTAGCTTTTTAGACCACGTGGACTTCAGGTTAAGCGTTTTTTCTTATATGCCATGAAACATATTGTGAAATTTTGACAGAATGTTCAGCCAGTGCATTTTTATAGGGGACAGAAGTGTCACTTAATTTGAAACAAAGGTAAATTTTCTAGGATAAGTCAAAATTATCAAATTTTAATATAGCCGAAGAGTAAAATAACTATGGTGGTCCTACACCTGAATTAAGGGCGGGAAAAGTCTCGCGGTTTGTCCGAATACCATTTAACGTCACGAAAGCAGACGAACATTTGTAAACATTGTAAGGTCCCTTTAGAAACAAAAATGGCTGACTTATTATGTAAAATTCCCGTAGCAAAAGTCCAGGTCGATTTGTAACAACTTAATACCAGAGGCATATTATAAAACATGGACAGGTTATCGTATCTACATTTTTTCTACTGAATTTTTGTAATAAAAAGGTAAAATATAAAATAATGAAAAAATGCAAGCAAACTTATTTTTCCAAGCGGGGTTGGCATTAAGTATAGATGTCTCTGTAGTGTGCTGAATTTCAAGTCCAGTGGGGTAGGTTCAATTTATATATTCACCGAACTTTTGATTATTAAATAAAAGCACGTCATCTGTCTAGTTGAACGTAAAATTGAAGAAGAGGGCTGACCTTTCGTTTCTGTTTTTTGCTTTATGCGTATTAAGCTACAATTAAGTCAACAAGAAGAGAAGCACAGTTGGTACGTAGTCTTATGCCGATGGTTTGTTGAAAAACACGTTCCTAATATTCAATAGATAATCATTGATACACCTATTACTGACTAGTGGTTTATGATAAGCAACCCTTTTCTAATGCACGAGTAAAAAGTCAAGGGAAAAAGTCACGGACAAAATAACGGAAAAAAGTCACAATGTAAATATTAATAAGTTGTTTTTTTGCTGAATATGTATTTTTAAATCTCAAAACATAGCATCTCGCAAAAGCTGGCCTTGATTAGATTTAAGTTGTTGAAATATCTGTTACTTGTCTTGTATACTTAAATTTACTTGTTGAGTGAGGAATTTGCTAGTTTATGTTTACCTGTTTTTATCTCAAAACCCAAGAAATTTGCAAAGCTATACTTGGAGTTCGTGTTAATGGTAAATGACAACAAAAATGATTGTTAAGAACATTTATTTTAATTTGCATATAATATCATCGTTTTATTTCTATTAATAAAATAGAATAATTAGGTCTATCTCGTCGAAATTTCTTGAATTGTAAAATAAAAACCATTCTAATGCAGTTCTTGATGTAACGTCAATTCTGATTGGATAACGTGAATAATTTCATGGCATCAATTCCACGATTGATGCCGTCAGATTTTAACGCAAGCGCAGACGTTATTTCCGGCAAATAAAAAATTTCAATTTTAATCAGTTAATTTTGTTTTATATTGCCGTAGCATTAGAATGGAGATAACTGTATTGTATTTGAAGATTTGCCGGAATCAATTGGTGATTTGATGGTCGGAAATATCCGTTTACTGGATCCGCTTACTCGTCGCCAATAAACTCAATTTCCGACCATCAAATCACCAATTGATGCCGTCAAATCTTCAAATACAATATAGTTATCTCCTAATTCTTACATTTTACCAATCCATGTTTGATGCCTTTCTAATACTTTTTTAGAATTGTGTTCTAGTTATAATGCACTTGTTTGTTTGTTTGAATGGTGTTTAACGCACTTTCAGCAATTTTTCAGTTATATCGTGGCGTCACAGGGTTTGTGGATTTGAGCCTGAACTTGGCAGGGTTGCTCGACTCTAACCATAATTTACAAGAATTGCTAGTTTCATGTCGAATGTCGACGTGGTTCTCATCTAGTACCACAGCGTTTACCATAAATAATAACTGCATGGACGACATTGTCTGGATATAACTAAAACTTTCACTAAACAATCGGCGGTATCTTTCTCTAATAACCTACAAGAATTTTGTTTACCACGCGACATCAAAAGCATCTATTTCCAGTCATCATAAATTTAAAATAAGTGTTTAGTCGTCTTGATCCTTGACCTTGATTGACTTTATGGCGCCAAATTTAATCGGTACTTCCTCAGTTGGTTACATGCATCAGCGTTTCACGAAGAACAAATGGTTTACTATAAAATACACAGAAATAATTTCTTGTCGCTCGCGACTGACTGCCAAACTTCTTACATAGAGATATAGACTAATGTCAATAAGAAATCCAAACTATAAATACAAAATCTTAGTTTTGACACATCTTTAAAAAGGCAGTGATAACGCCGTCGCCACTGAAAGAATCGCCGTGTTTTGGTCTACACATCCTCCCAAGCCATTTTGATAAGTCGGCCATTTTTGTTTCAAATGGGATATAATATTGTTTACAAACGTGCTGCTTTCGTGACGTACAACATCGTCAGAAACCCACGTCCGGTCGTATTCTCGCTTTGCTACCACTTACCGACACTCTGTAGATATTTTCTCGTTTTCATTAATATTCATTAAATTTAATTAGCCAATGTAAAAGACGTTTTTTGGATAAATCTAATTCGATTAGTTGTAAACTCATCGCCGGAAGTAAAAGCAACCAATCAAAATAGGGCATTAAATATTCGTGAAAACGAGAAAATATTATGTACAAGTGTGCCCACGGTCGGTAAGTGTTAGCAGCTCGATCAAACGCGGTAAGCATTTTTTTATTTGTCATGCCATAAGCCTTCATTAAATCATGCCGACTTCTACTATACACTGAGCAATGGTCATGACTTGGTACGGGCATTTAAGGATTGTTTTCAATTGCTGGTTAGATTATTGGATACAAACGACTTTGGGTCGATTAACGCTGAGTAAACCGCGAAGTCTAACCAACAATTGAAAACAAACCTTATATTTTAAATTCAATAGTAAAAATGAAGTAACAAGAATTATAGATTATTTGCGTTTTTTGAAACGAGATGCGTTTTCTCGTCCATATCTCATCGAAGGGCGACAGACCTGAGATGAGATGACGAGAAAATGCATCGAGTTTCAAAATACGTAAATAATCTGTTTATCGCTGTTTTGTAACATTGTGACGTCACAGTGTTTACTTAACGACGTCTTGACAGCAAGCTGAGATAGGCCTATCTCACGTTAGTAGAGCGAGATGGAATATTATCATATACTTATTGTAAATAACTTATATTTTTTATTGTATGATAAAAGGAATAATTGGGCAAAAATTTGATATTTTACCAGATTGGCAAAGCGGGCTGATATCAAAATGTTATTAACTTCTTCCGAAAGTTATTACACGCTTTTCCGTAAGTGTTATCACATGCCTTTCCGTAAATGATCGGAAATTACCAGAATTGTTTACAAATATGAAGGTAGCACAGTAGTAAATGTTTTGGCTATAGTCGAAAACACTAACATTACTGTGATTTGCATACCTTTCTAACATTGATCAGCATTTACCTGGACTAGGAAATTAATAAACTTTCATTTACCATTTAAAAAATATATGCCATATATATCCGTGACCAATTCCTTTTTTCGCTAGTTAGAACATTTTGAGACGCTCCCACTTTTACATGCAATTTCTAATGCAGTGAATGTAAAAATACTACATTGTTTAAAAAATTACCAAAATTTTATCTTGCAAGATCTGAGAAAAATTTTACCACTTTTTAAAACTTAATTTATGCAGGAGCTTACAGCTAAAAAATTGTACACATCTAACCACTATTTACCAAATTCGAACACAACAAAGTATTCAGTACTGTACTTAATGTAGGGTACACAATCTGGTAACTTGTTACTGGTACACATTTACTACTGTTATGCCTGAAGTCGAACGATAAAGCAGACGACATGAATGATACGAATGCATCGGAGATGGACAATACTTTGGATTATTTTAAGTCAATGAAAACTTACACACAAAAAGAAACAAACCGTGAGTGATCTGAAAATATAATCTAAATGACTTAAAACTCATTCGGAGCACATGAATAGCGGTACCAGAACTCAGATGAGATTTTGATATATCCAAGTCTATTTCATTTTCCCCTGCTGAAGCTTATGATAAAAAGACCATTACATGACATTTATGATATCATATGGATTATAATCCCTGGGTTGATATTGGCCCTCGAGCCTGCGGCTCTTGGGCCAATATCAAACCTTGGGCTAATAATGCATATGATATCAAAAATGTCATGTAATAATCTTATAATATCGCACACAACGATCAAAGGAAAATACTGCAAAATAGCGATAACAATATTTTACAAATAATCAAATAATATTTGCAATTCACAATTTTAGAGTCGTCACTTGTTGTTTGCGGAAGAATTCATGTATAGTCAACGTCATCAATACATCTTATTATGACGTCTGTTGGTTTGCTGATTAAAATGGATGGATACCATATACCACTAGTCAGTAATAGGTGTATCTAATAATTATCGTAGCACACTCACTGTACACTGAATTCAATAATTTGGAAAACTATCTGCAACCATATTTTCAAACGAGATAGAATATTTTTGGACGTGACTCATTTGGTATCTATAATAAACTTATTAAATGTCTTGGTAACCTTGGTTTATAAGTTTATCCCGACGAAATTGGTGACATTTTCAAAAATCAGTACACTCGCTGCAAGCTCTTGTATATCTGATAAATTGAGAAATATAGACAAGAAGCTAGAATACTGGTGTATAAGTGAGGACGTGCAGACAGAACTGTGATATAATAAGATGGCCTACAATATATTACTGGTGTATCAATGCATTGATTCCTATAAATATTCTAGAAATTGTAAGACAAATTTAAAGAGTTTTTTTTTCAAGCCCAAAGAAGCCGAAAATTTTATGGACTAATTCCTGTCCATAACCACACGATTATCGAGGTGTGCTAGAAATCCGCTTCCGATTGACTAATACTCAGGAGATTGCATACCCCTTGTCATTGTACATGGGCGTATCTAGCCAAAATAAAGTTTACGCAAAACGTTATGATCGACTTAAAAAGTTTCACGAACTTCCAACTTCGGAAGAGGTTCTTTTACTGCAGTGGATCTGGTGACCGCTGTAGTCCATGTAAGCTTTGATATAAATAACGCAATATGTGTCAAGCCGTTTCCCAACACTTAAACTGTCAGGTTAGACTAATCAGGTTTCCAGGAGAAACACATTTTTTGTTGTTGTATTGTTACGTCACTATCGTCAATAGAAACGTAGTTTTGCACTCTTCAATGTAATCCAAACGTAGAATATTCTTTATTGCACGGACGTTGATCCCTATAATGGGGTGGATTTTTTTTATTGAATGGAAATTCCAGAGGACACTTGCAAAGATGCAGAAAAAGTAATAGAAAAGCCTGTCCAACAAGACGACAATAAAGAGGAAAAGAAAAACCGATGTCGAATCTGTAACAAGAAAGTTGGACTAACAGGTTTGTCCTGTCGTTGTGGAGGGTGTTATTGTGGAACTCATATTTATTCTGATAAGCACGAGTGTACTTTCAACTATAAAGAGATGGCACAAGAATGTATAAGGAAAGAGAATCCGATGGTTATTGCCAAAAAGATCCAGGAAATTTAAAAGACATGAACAAAATTGTGACATGTCTTCATCGTACTTTTTAATATAGATAGGAAAATGGAAGTCTAATTAAATTATTTAGAACGTGCAATCGATAACGATTTATATTTTGGCTTATTATTGATTTTTTTTCGTCGGAATGGTTTTGTTTTTGTTTGTTAAAAATTTCCCACTTCCTGTGGAAAGACCTTCTTGCTTTTGCTTTATTATTTTTTATTCCGCCAACTTTCAAAACCAAACAGTTCAAATTGTACCCGACATATCATTTTGGCCACTGAAAGTCTATTCAGAATTAACCCTGTGAAACCGAAAGTTTTCTTTGCAGAGTGAATAACCTTATCGCGTTATCAATGTAACTAGGTTGAAGAAAACTGAAAAATAACAAATGTTCATGGAAATTTTGAGACAACTTTATGACATAATTTGGCTAAAAAGTTCTGATTAGCGGAGGCAAGCGGTATCACTTGAATGTTCAAAGACTCCGCTTCTTACTAAAACGCACAAACCACGATCAATATCACCTAAGGTCTTCATCATTTGTCGTCCTGTGACATGTTCTTAAAAAATCTCAGTCAAAATTCAGAAGTGACCTCAACCTTAGGACTCCATTCTTGTTATCATTACAATCAAAAACTATAAAAGATAGAAGAAGACAGTAAATGGGAAAAACTCGTCTCATCAAGACCCTCATTTCGTACATTGGTTCGAAACTGTGCGATTGACCATTTTCGAGTTACAGCTCTTTACTAATTTCGGTTAACCTGGTTTTTTTGCTTATTACATGAAAACGGTTAGAGATAGTAAACATATAGGTTTAATATGATCTCCAGCTCAATGCCTTCGATTTGAGTCCCAATTTCAAAGGTCACGGGTCCAATGTCACGGTAGCAACATGGTAACCATTATAAAAAGTCCTTAGCAACAGCAGAAGAAAAATTAATTCCTTACAGAATTCTGGGAAAGACGTTCTTATTGTTCTTGAACAATTAACCCTATCTTTTGTTGATTTGTTTTCATTTTGGAGGGGGATTCTGTTCAATTCAATCTATAAGACCTATTAATTTATTGTTGCGTGCACGTTAGTCCGAGACTCCTATGCCGTCGAACGCTTTTTAGACTGATGGAAGTACTTCAGAGAGTCTCCATAGACAAAAGTGCGGATTTTGCGACATGGTTCCGAGTCGGCACATTACAAGATCTCCCGATGATATAAAAATTTTCGTGTAGTTCAACTACATATAAATCGCTTTTCTAGATATTTTTCCCCATGAAAATATTCAATGCGTTAACTTAAAACACGTGTTAAAATGACAATAAAGTATGGTTTGTATTAATTATTGTGACCATAATTATGACAAATGCGGTAATCTGTGCATTGCTCAGCTGTATAAAAATTAGAAGTCCTAGAATTATCATCGTCCAACGCTTTTTAATACTTTGGTGGAAGCGTTGGACTCCAATAAAAAAACGTTGAACGGATTCTCGGACTAATAAATAGGGTATAATAATGTAGCTTTTTCGAAATTTTTGTTTATCTCGGCGAAGCTAGAAAGAGTTTCTATTACTCGTAATTGAGCAGCCCGGGAATGATTAACACCAGGGGTGAGATAAACACATTTTTAGAAAGTATCTTCATTGAGAGAGAAATAACCTTTCCTTTCCCAACGAACAAACAAAACAACGAGATTTAACGCGTGTTTGAGCAGCCACCGAAACTGTGGTATGCTGATTTGTCAAATAAAATCCGGATACGGTACTCTTTTTTCTTACTTGTTTGCGGGATTACATCTTGGTTTTGGCGCACAATTTTTGGCGTTTTGATAAGAAAAGAATCTAGTTCTTTAAACAATTAAATAATTGCCAGTAAAATGAAAACAAAAAAATAAAAATTTAATCTTTAAAAGTGGCGTTTCTTTTTTCCGTTAGTATAGTATCGAAGTATATATTTCTTAAGGAAAGTTTGGTGGCACAGGTTTCTTATTTCATATGTAACAGTGTAAAAGAAGACCACTCGACGACCATATCCCACATACGAGATATATCGAGAACATGATTTGGGGGTTAGTGCTTTTTCTGTAATGTAATAGTATAATAGATATGCCGTGTTAATTACCTTAAATTGAACCTTTGATGAAAGGTGAAAATGAACTGGAGGAAAGGGGTGTGTTCCCATTTCGCCTTAGGCTGTAAAATACAGGTCAACAGTTAAACATAAATACTAAGGCGAAATGGGAATTTAGGTAAATTTCTGTATATAAATTATGTAAACACATGACAATTTATGGATATACTTTGCGCTAGGAAATTGGTCACACACAAGAACTTAAACGTTTGTAAGTGGATGATATAAGTAGCTTTACACTGATCAAGTAAGATAGCAATATAAACATCTCATTTAGCGTGTTTATTTATAACATAAAATTTACCACACTTCATGATACACTGAAGGAGATATATATCTTAGTTTGAAATATGTTTATTAAGACAAAAACCCAGCTGTGACCATATTTGACATTTCGCCTTTATTTCCATCTTTGTCAACCACCAGTATGACGAAAGCAAATGAGCGCTTATTTGGAGCCAATGCTGTACTGTTTATTCGGAACACCTCTGTGTACCCCGACGGTCGAGGAAACTGTATCGAGCCACTGATCAGATGTTCCTGTTGTACACGTTTAACCAGTTTCAATGCATCTTTGTTATCAAGTATGTCTCGACTTGTATGGGCATAATAAAGTTCATAGTGGTGCGCTGTAATTGATAAAAAAATAATAACAACAACAAAAACAAAAGTTAATCAATCTGTGTGGTGCGTGAATAGGGTATGTCCTCTTGTTAGTTAAAAAAAACGTTACGTATTTTAGAATCCGTTTGTAGATGTAGATAAGGGTAATCTTATTGTAGCTGCTATAACTGACTAAATTTTCCGTTCCTAACCAACTTACATATTTACATACTTTTTTAAATTTTATTGGACGTCTGAAAAACTTTGAATCAAGTATGACAGGTATTGTTCTTACAGTCATAAAATTTCTAATACAACTTATTTTGAAAGTCACTTTCGTACTGTATAGCCACTTAGCGCTATAGACGATGATGTTGTCCACTGGGCTAATTTCTATAATTGTATGATTTAGGAACGAAATTCAAACTTTATCTGTAACTCGTGATGGTCGACACTCATATCGAATATCAGCTCAATAACTCTAAGAGTTTAGAAAAAAAGTCTGAAAAAATGTTATTGTAGAGAAATTTCCAAATGCCATAACTTTGTCAAAAGTCATTGAACCGGAACTAAATTCGAAATTAATGTTATTCATGGGTTGGCACTCATACCAAATCACCACAGGCATTTGGGGTCAGGATAATTTTTGTTATGGAATAAAATGCCAATAAATGAGTTTACAGTGTGTATTCACTCGTTTGGTAACTAGTCTGAAATGTCTCATTGTTAAATATTGACCCAAGAAAAATAATAAATTTCTGTTTAGAGAAATTTAGAAGGTTGATATTTCACGAGTGATAGAAATTTTATGTCTTTTCGCGAGTGGAGCGCAGCGGAACGAGCCAAAAAATATAAAAATTTCTACCACAAGTGAAAGTTCACACGGACGTTTCCAAAAACGTATGAAAGTACCTATTTCTTCCGTAAACTAACAACTTTCACATCGCTATAACATATAGACTCTCCATTGTCTCTGACGTCTAATCAAAACGCCGGATACAAGAACGTCATAGAAGAACGTTGTTATGCTTCCATAACAACGTTCTTGTTTCTGGCGTTTTGATTGGATGACGCAGCAAGTACAGATGTGTGCGCGTGAGCTCATCTGTACTGGGTCATCTGTATCAGAAATCGGCCATTTACGGAAGAAGGAATAATACCGCACACTAAGATCAAAGGAAAATAATGCAAAATAACGATAAATAATAATACCCCACACAAATATCAAAGGAAAATACTGCAAAAATACAACATAAAATAGAACGTTTTATTGAATTCCAATACTGGGCCCAATACTGGTGTTGCAAAATGAAGATTAATAGGTTCTTCCATACGTTTTTGGGAAAGACCGGTTGATCTTTAACGAGTGATAGAAATTTTATGTCTTTTCGCAAGTGGAGCGCAGCGAAACGAGCTAAAAGACATTAAAAATTTATATCACGAGTGAAAGTTCACACGGGCTTTCCCAAAAGCGCATGAAAGTACCTATTTCTTCCGTAAACCAACAACGTTCACATTGCTGTATCCTATAGACTCTCCATTGTTTTATACTCCATTGTCTCTGACATCCAATCAGAACGCCGGAAACAAGAACGTCATAGAAGAACGTTGTTATGCTTCCATGACAACGTTGTTTCTGGCGTTTTGATTGGATGACGCAACAAGTACAGATATGTACAAATCGGTCATTTACGGAAGAATCATAACTTCTCATTTAATCATACGTCCTTTAAAAGTAGTTTGATATGGGAAACTTTAAAATTGTTTATTCATAAAAAAGCATTTGTAGTGCAATATAAATTACAGAAGAAAATCCTCCGTTTCATATAAGAACCATACCTGTGCCGTGATCTAAATCTTCACCGACGGCTGTAAATTCTAAACTGATGCTTCTGTCTGCATTGACGACATGCAATAACTTCAAATTCTGTATTCTAGCTGGAGGTATACCATTACTGACGCTTCTTCTGACAATGTGGTTTAAATAAGGATGTATAGCGGTAACACGGTTCACTCCATGTCTCAGTGGAATTTTTGTAAATTTGTAGTCATAATCTAATAACACAAAAAGGAGAAACAATTGGTGAAAATTAGTCGGAATATCCGAAGACAAAGTCACAATTAGCACGAAAGTATTGTACAAAACCGTAAAGTAACACGAGTCCTTTGATCTTTTTAAGAATAAACAAGAGAGTATGTATGCTCTAAATTAATACACTGCGATAGTATTGCACGATAGGTCACGTGTTCCTGTTAAACGCAAGGGGGTGGGAACAGCCATGCAATAACCAACTACAATTAGAACCAACATTGCAAAAAAAACTCCTCTGTCAAAGTTTATTTTGATTTTCACTGCAAAATGATAGCACGAGCTCCGAATATCAGTTTTTCTTTTGATTAGTTGAATATCGGTCGCACCATAATACACACCACCCTCCTTGTTTATCACAAATTATTAATGGGCGGGATCTGGAGGCTTATTCACGTTACAAGAAATTAATAGCAGCGCTTCGCTTCGAAAGTGTACTTGCACAGAAGACTGTGCTATAAATATAACATATTATGGTTTGCTTTGCATTTGTACAGTAAATAGTACTTTGACGTAAGCGACGTTAAAAGAGAAAACGTGAACACAGTTGCTATACACCTACTCAAGGGTATTTTTAAATAATTCTATACATCTAGAGTTTTTTTCTAACCATTTTATTGGGTTGTTATACATACCACCAATATCGTCAGTTTTCATTACATGACCGCTATGGAGTGGGTCAGCTACTTCAATCACAATTTTTAGGCCTGGTTCATCCTGGTAATATGGCATAAACCTGGAGTAGATACCATCATCTCGCTGTATGTCTGCACCTGTCGATTCCAGGCATAACAATTATGGACTTTAGCCTTCATGTTTAGAGAATATATATAGCAGATTTTTAATTATGTAAACAAAAAAATAAAGGTTTGACTACTGTAAGCAAATTATACAAATAAATCCCCAGCAATTATAAATCAATGTTTGTCAACTTATTTATTCTATGCAAAAAAATACGCTAACATCTATTTATACGATTCGATTCGTAGACTTAACCACTGTTCGCCAACAAGTATACACTAAATGGTTGTACTATTAATCGGTCAAACAGTTTATTCTCAACCAAATATTATTAAACCGAAACGATTGCCACTTTTTATGAACGTGTTCAGTGTGCGTGGAAGGCTTAGTTCGATTGTTCTGAGTAAGTTTCATAATTTTTTTGTCATTATGATGCTGAGTAATCAGTTATTGGTTTGTTTTGTCAAATCTGTTACTGTTACTGTTACAATTTCAGTATTATGTGTTGTAAATTTCAAAGTATTTGTAACAATTACCGGCCAGTTTGACAACAGGTAGTTTTTAGAAGGTCAATAACCGTGTATTGGCGAAATGAAGACACTAAGTACGAATGCTTGATGAGTGTGAAAGGAATGGAGGTAGGTGGGTTGGAATCAAAACAAACCTGAACCATTATCATACAAATCAGTATGAAACCCTTTGGTAACATCAGTCTGTACAGTTGCTGTGACCTTAAGACCAAGAACTGGGTGGTGACCTAGACTGACCTCAGCAAACACTGCTACCCTATGTTCACCATGGTAATAGCGATCGCTAGCTTTCGCAGATATCGTGATAGGAACAGAGTTTGCTGTTGTTGAGCTGATAAAAATTTCCAGATCGTTCCTCTTAGAATTCTTCGTCGACACCGTAATGTCCCATTTTCCCTTCTGAAGTTACAATAAGAATGCTAAAATTGTGTAGAAGTATTACAGAACGCCAATAGGGGAGATCACCCTGATCATATCATTTTCAATTATAACTCAATTTAAGAGCTGTGAATTTAATTATAGTTGTTACACATCCTAAACGAATGACAGATCGAGTCAAAGAAAAGTGGTCATATGTTGGATGAATTAATTAATTTATGAAAGTTTACAAGTTTCAACAATGACTACAAGACGATTTCTCGTGGTTTGCCTCAACCAACCAGTCAGTTTATCAGAAGAGCGATGTATCTTTCGTAATATTGTGACAGGTGTCTCTGTTCCTATTAAGATCTATTTAAACAAGAATAGAGACACATTACTTCATGTCAAATTAACAAAAAAATTCCAACGGTCAGCTTCGATAATATGTTTATAAAATGTAAATAGATGTGGATAATACTTTTATTTTGTTATCAATTACGTCACTCTGTTTCGTATATTGTAAAATTTATTTTGTTTGCACCAAATTATTTTAAATAAAACAGTGCTAGCCAGTTCCTTCGCGTCACAGCATGTGGAATATCAGTTAATCATTAATATCTCTTCCGTGTTTTATCGTCGATTGACCATACAAAAATAATTTCATTGAACTGTATTCTGTGTTCAGTATGCAAGTTCAGCAGTTGTATCCAATCATCCTCCCTCATAACATGCAATAATAGGCCAACTAGGACAAAGGAAGCGATTGGTCGAAATATAAAAAAAGTCGTTACAGTTATATTATGCTTTAAATCGTGAACCTATCAACCAGTTAGTTAAACAGGGTCCAGACCAGTACCGTATAATATTTATATTGCATGTATAGGCTTAATGTAAGTGAAAAAAATGCAAGGCTGTCGTTTGGGAAATTAAATAGGTTGAAAAAAAAAATTTTGTGTTTATTTTTAAATTCCACTTTAAGCTATTTAAGAAATAATTCATGGCTGCCCCAATTTTATGGATTATTCTAATATGACGTCCTTCAAACGCTTTGGAAACACACCTCTATTTAAATATTCAACAAAATACGGCTGTTCCAGCCATTTCAAAAACCCCCGTGTGTTGATGTTTTTGCTTTAAATTTATTTTATTTTGTACCTTTGTAAGAAAATCCAATAGATAACACGTTTTCACGATATCAAGTCCTTTTTCTATTCTATGCCTTTATTGTTTACATGTTACAAGTCTTCCTTGACTTTAGCTACGTTGTGTATTCAAGGGACGTTGCGTTGTTTACAATGACGTTCAATGCAAACCGCGAGACTTTTCCCGCCGCCACCACAAACGAATTTACCGTTACGTATCAAAATGAAAACGCAACCGAATTTCAAAATGTTGATTAATTGTGGAAAATAACTGTCGATTTAAATTTGCACCATTGTGGATCTAAAACAGGAGCACAAGATCGACCAAATGCGGTAAGCGGTTTTGATTTCTCACGCAAACACAGCAACACATGAACAATCCCAGACACGCCACACGGCGACTGATGTAATGAAGCATTTAATTTTGTCGTTCTTTGTTTTGATTGTTAAATTTTATTTTAAATGTCAATAAATATGTTTGTTTGTTTATAATTTATATTTCTTCGTTTTTTCTACTAAGTTTTACACGAGAAATATAATAATTTCGAAACAAGGGAGGTTCTCGGAAATTGGAACAGCCAAAATAAACCCTTTACCTAGGTAGTCGCGAAATGTAAAATTTTTGTATTTTCATATCAGAATCGAAATAATTCATGGCTGCCCCAATTTTATGGATTATTTAAATATGGGTAAGCATTATATTCATGATATTTTACCATTCGCTAACGCTCATGGCAAAATATTCATGAATATAATGCCTACCCATATTTAAATAATCCATAAAATTGGGGCAGCCATGAATTATTTCTTAATTTAAATATGGGTAGGCATTATATTCATGAATATTTTGCCATGAGCGTTAGCGAATGGTAAAATATCATGAATATAATGCTTACCCATATTTAAATAATCCATAAAATTGGGGCAGCCATGAATTATTTCGATTCTGATATGAAAATACAGAAATTTTACATTTCGCGACTACCTAGGTAAAGGTTTATTTTGGCTGTTCCAATTTCCGAGAACCTCCCTTGTTTCGAAATTATTATATTTCTCGTGTAAAACTTAGTAGAAAAAAACGAAGAAATATAAATTAAAAACAAACAAACATATTTATTAACATTTAAAATAAAATTTAACAATCAAAACAAAGAACGACAAAATTAAATGCTTCATTACATCAGTCGCCGTGTGGCGTGTCTGGGACTGTTCGTGTGTTGCTGTGTTTGCGCGAGAAATGAAAACCGCTTACCGCATTTGGTCGATCTTATGCTCCTGCTTTAGATCCACAATGGTGCAAATTTAAATCGACAGTTATTTTCCACAATTAATCAACATTTTGAAATTCGGTTGCGTTTTCATGTTGATACGTAACGGTAAATTCGTTTGTGGTGGGGGCGGGAAAAGTCTCGCGGTTTGCATTGAACGTCATTGTAAACAACGCAACGTCCATTGAAAACACAACGTAGCTAAAGTCAAGGAAGACTTGTAACATGTAAACAATAAAGGCATAGAATAGAAAATGGACTTGTTATCGTGAAAACATGTTATCTATTGGATTTTCTTACAAAGGTACAAAATAAAATAAATTTTAAAGCAAAAACATCAACACACGGGGGTTTTTGAAATGGCTGGAACAGCCGTATTTTGTTGAATATTTAAATAGAGGTGTGTTTCCAAAGCGTTTGAAGGACGTCATATTAGAATAATCCATAAAATTGGGGCAGCCATGAATTATTTCTTAATTTAAATATGGGTAGGCATTATATTCATGAATATTTTGCCATGAGCGTTAGCGAATGGTAAAATATCATGAATATAATGCTTACCCATATTTAAATAATCCATAAAATTGGGGCAGCCATGAATTATTTCGATTCTGATATGAAAATACAGAAATTTTACATTTCGCGACTACCTAGGTAAAGGTTTATTTTGGCTGTTCCAATTTCCGAGAACCTCCCTTGTTTCGAAATTATTATATTTCTCGTGTAAAACTTAGTAGAAAAAAACGAAGAAATATAAATTAAAAACAAACAAACATATTTATTAACATTTAAAATAAAATTTAACAATCAAAACAAAGAACGACAAAATTAAATGCTTCATTACATCAGTCTGGGACTGTTCATGTGTTGCTGTGTTTGCGCGAGAAATGAAAACCGCTTACCGCATTTGGTCGATCTTATGCTCCTGCTTTAGATCCACAATGGTGCAAATTTAAATCGACAGTTATTTTCCACAATTAATCAACATTTTAAAATTCGGTTGCGTTTTCATGTTGATACGTAACGGTAAATTCGTTTGTGGTGGGGGCGGGAAAAGTCTCGCGGTTTGCATTGAACGTCATTGTAAACAACGCAACGTCCATTGAAAACACAACGTAGCTAAAGTCAAGGAAGACTTGTAACATGTAAACAATAAAGGCATAGAATAGAAAATGGACTTGTTATCGTGAAAACATGTTATCTATTGGATTTTCTTACAAAGGTACAAAATAAAATAAATTTTAAAGCAAAAACATCAACACACGGGGGTTTTTGAAATGGCTGGAACAGCCGTATTTTGTTGAATATTTAAATAGAGGTGTGTTTCCAAAGCGTTTGAAGGACGTCATATTAGAATTTTCAGTCGTATCACTGCCTCTAGTTTTTATTGGAGAAGCAAGCCGGAGAACCCATTGAGAACCTCCGACCTAAGTTCTAAAGAACTATTTATGTTGATATAGGTGCAGATTCAACAAGCTTAGGCTTCGATAACTAGTCTTCTGACCTGGAATGTTTTTCTCCTTAATATTCATTAAAACTATATGAATAAACCCACGAATGTCGGAGTTGGGACAAAGGAAATAATGAAATTGGCCGACGGTATTTACAAAATGACAATATGATTGGAAAATAAACAAAATACTTACTTCCGGTTTTTCTACTTTGATAGTCACAACCTTCAAAATATGATCAACTGATGTACTAATGTTGGTGACTGGGCCACTTTGTGAATGGAGATGTACGTCTGGAACTATATCGTCCGTGTATGAAATACGAATGTATAGTTTTCCATCCAGATATTCGTCAACTATAAAGGTATCCTGATGAATTCTGCCATTCTTTAGATTCAAAGCTTTATAATAAATCTAGAAAGCAAATACAACAAACTAGCTGTTTAAATTAAGTAAAGATGTTTTTTTTTTGTTTTCGTCCGATGTACCTTTATCATTTACGTAATCAGTCGTTCGTATGAAAAATACTTTTAATTGTGAATTTTCATGTTTCTTTGCTTTTAACTTTATTATAATAACTATTATTAACATTATTAACAATTCTTCAAATCATGATACACTTATAATGTGTATTTTATGCCACTTCGGGGACTACACTTAGCATCAGAACATTACTTGTTCTGCTTACATGTGGGAATTTTTAACGTCAACCGCTGACATCCTTAAATGCCCTTGGTCGAACTGTGTAGAATCGGTATCGTCGTATGGAGACAAAGTAAAGTAACGACCATTTGAAAGACTAGCTGTTCAAAAGTACGGATTATTGTACAAGTTATGTATACATATATAATCCGTTCAAATGTATAAAAACTTAAGAAGTTATCAATATCTACTCACGTGAACTGAAACTCCTCCGTTGTAGTGGAGAAAGTATGTTAATTCAAATACACCGATACGTCTTGTATTTGGACCTTTTCCTATATAACAAAGTTACAGCACATGATGATTTATATGTGAAGAGTTTAAAAGCTGAAATATCGGTTTTCTACAATATTACATAGTTGTTTAGCTTATTTAAATAATTCAAATTGTCTATTAATCAGCCTACCTTTCCAACACAAATAATGAATCCTGTCAGCTGTCAGATTCTCGTTCAGTGTATTGTTACAGCTGATTACTATTAGTTGATGTTCATTTGACGCATGCTCCTAAAACATTAATATTTATTTTAACACACACACAACAAAATAATACGTATGCTTTGAATATAATGTATTTTTAACAAACAAATTTCAACAATTAAAGCTAAATAAAATACGTTCTCAGTATTTACCATTATTACTAAATTTGATTTGAAAGATGGAACAACACTGGCTATGCCCTTGGGACACTTAACGCATTGATATACTGATAAATTTAAAATAAATCCGTAATGTCAACCACTTCTGAATTAATTAATAAGCAAAACTTTGGTTTTGAAAATCATTATAAATATTTAGTTTTTAAGCAGGTTATGTGTAGACACAAAGTAGGTTATATCATAAAAACTATCGTCAGAACTGGAAATTAAAGAAACTACATAAACAGCTTCATCTACATTATATTTAGACTTACACCTCGAATGTGACGCCAATGTTCATTTCAGCACAAGAATTTACGACAAATGAGACGACTTTAATTTCAAAATTATAAATTTTCCTCACTTATGCAGCAAAATTCTAGCTTCTCCTGCATATGGTGTCTACAATACTCGGTTGATCAGGTATGCAACAGCTTCCAGTTTCTTCAGAATAGACTATAAATCAAGGTTACAAGAAAAAAACGACTCGTTTGCGCTTTCATAACGTTTTACTATAGATACCATTTCCAGGTTGAATAATCTTCTATCTCGTTAGAAATATGATTACAAATAGTTTTCTAAATATTTGAATTCAGTCAATATATAGTTAGTGTAAACATATTTATTCAAAGAGAAATCATCATTATTAGTATAACAGCATTCTTCATACACAAGAAGGATTCAGAAACAAACAATAAATGCTTATGTTAATCTGTCTCCTTGATACATAGTGAAAATACACAATATTATTAACAACAAAAATGCACATGCTTTTGTAATAATACAATGAAAAACTATTATTTATAGTTATTGGGATGCGATGATTATTTAGTTATTGGGATGCGATGATTATTGGATACACCTTTTACTGACTACTTGTGTATGATACCCAACTATTTTCATCAGTGACACCAACTCACACACTAGTAATGGAAGCGGGATGTTCAATTAACATGTCATAAAACTTGGTTTAACCAAAAATTTCTTTTAAAATCCCTGTACCAGGTCAGGACCATTGCTTTAGTTGCTATATTTTTGGTTGTTGGTTCTCTAGTTAGCCGGTTTCTTGGACTGTTGGTTTGTGGATTGTCCTTCTGACAGTTTGTTATTACATTACCTTCATTGAATAAATACACTAACATTAATAGATTTCATGCAAAGGTCTGGAGGATATTACTTTAAAGAACTAAAAATTTCTGCAGAGCTTCATCGTCGGAAACCGACGTCCTGTCGCGTTCTCGCTTTATTACCACTTACCGACCGTGGGCACACTTGTAGATATTTTCTCGTTTTCATGAATATTCAATGCCCTATTTTTATTGGTCGCTTGTACTTCTGGCGAAGCCATGACGAATCAAAATAGTTTTATCCAATAAATGCCTTCTCATTGGCTAATTAAATTTAATGAATATTCATGAAAACTAGAAAATGACTACATGTGTGCCCACGGTAGGTAAGTAGTAGTAAAGCGAGAGCGCGACCAGACGTGGGTTTCCAACGGTGGCAGAGCTTACGAAAATTTGTAAAGTGCAAATGACCTTTGATATACTATTCTCCAACAATTCACCAGTCGTGTCCATATTTATCTTCTTGTTCTCAATTTTGACTGCTCTTTTTACAATATGTTGACCAATGTGCTTGTTTGGATGTCGCAGTACTATTTCCGTGTCTGGATGGATCGTGTAAATGACATGCTCTAGCAATTGATTTGAAGCCAAGTTATCATCGTCCTGTATTATATAAACATGAATGAAATGTTCTGAATTATTACTAGATATACAGATGACGCGCCTTTTTTTATATTGTACGAACTAAATATTATTTGAAAACTTCTCTATCGATTATACATCTCAGTAAAAAAAAAACTGTAATGGTTACATTAGTCAACATCATTGTCCCTTTAATTCAAAGGTATATCGCCAGTTAACTTAGCATATATATATTTTCAATTGTATGCTAATGCTGTCAAACATCATTCATCCTACCAAGTCGGGGTTCTGTTTACACGTTCGCTCCACTGGTGAAGCGAACGCGGACTTAAAAACCCTGACTTGGGAGGATGACATTAGTGTACGCATGATATAGCAAGCTTATGTGGTTAAAATTGCGATGAAAAGGTAAAAGCATATTAAAAATACAGTTTAAGTCTCTTTTTTTGTAATTTAACTTTTGTGACATTTTAATGCAATTTAATTCCCTTGTATTGCTAGAGTGGAAAACGAGGCGCAATAAACATTTATTACATATTAAATAGAATATTGTGTGTTTTTTATTGTCTAAAAACTACTTTGTGATCATGTGAAATTGCAACAGTTCTAAAATTGCATCAAAATATGGTTATTCTAATATGCTTTGGAAACAAACCTCTATTTAAATATTCTACAAAGTATGACAGTTCCAGCCATTTCAAAAATCACACCCCCTTGTGTTGATGTTTTTGCTTGCCTTTTTCAAATTGTACCTTTGTATTACGAAAATCCAATAGAAAAAAAATGTTTTCATCTTTATTGTTTACATGTCACAAATCTTCCTTGACAATTGCTACGTTGTATTTTCAAGGGACGTTGTTTACAATGCGGTTCAATGCAAACCGCCTCCACCGCAAACGAATTTACTGCATCAAAATGAAAACACGACCGAATTTCAAAATGTTGATTAATTGTGGAAAATAACTGCATGTTGATTTACATTTGCACCATTTTGGATCTACATCAGGAGCATAAGCTCGACCAAATGCGGTAAGCAGTTTTCATTTGTCACCCAAACACAGAAATACAGTCACAGACAAGGTGACTGATGTAACGAAGCATTTAACTTTGTCGTTCTTTGTTCTTGTTGTTAAATTATATTGTTAATGTTTATAAATATTTTAGTTTGTTCTAATTTATATTTCTTCCTTTTTTCTACCAATTTTTACACGACAAAAATAATAATTTTGTAACAAGGGAGGATCTCGGAAATTGGAACAGCCAAAATAAACCTTTACCTATGTAGTCGCGAAATATAAAATTTCTATACTTTCATATCAGAATCGAAATAATTCATGGCTGCCCAAAATTTTATGTATTGTTTAAATATGGGTAGGCATTATATTGATGATATTTTAGCACTCGCTAACGCTCGTGGCAAAATATTCATAAGTATAATGCCTTCCAATATTTAAATAATCCTTAAAATTGTGGCAGCCATGAATTATTTCTTAATTCAAGCAAAAACCAATATTAATCTATTAATATTAAAACCAGATCGAAAAGTACATTTGTTCAGTAGCCTGATTCATGTACTTATTTTGTCAACAACAATGAAAGCGTCTGTTGCCAATAGATTTGCTACGATAGACGAATATGTGTTAGTTTTATTCCCATGTAATAAAACAGTTACTGACTTTGATACGCTGTCGCTATCGGTATTTCTCAACTCCTGTCAAAAATGTATATGTACCTCGCAAAGCGGCTTTGTGAATGTTACATTTTCTCTGCATGGTTGAGGAATTTCGATGGCGACCTATATAAAAGTCATAAATTATCTAATTAAGAAATAATTCACGGAGGCTGTGATTTATCATTGTTTTACAACGGGGTGACCATTTATGTCGTATTATTTTATCCTGATCGATAGCACCCCGTGGTAAAACAATGATAAATCACAGCCTCCGTGAATTATTTCTATTCTAATACTAGTAAGACAATTACGGTACATTTATACCATAAATGGCTTGTTCGTCAATGTAACACACAATATATTGCAACGGATAATTAAAGCGCGTGTCGCTAAGATTAATACGTCATGCGCAATAGCTTTCCGGTGGGAGTTACAGTTTTGTAATTGGAACAGCCCTGTAAAACACGCCCTTCTCAGCGCGTGTTGCTCATATATAAATCATTTTTTTTACCACAGTTGTGGTCTCAAAGCCATTAAAGCACGTCATATTAGAATTAAGAAATAATTCACAGAGGCTGTGGTTTATCATTGTTTTACCACGGGGTGACCATTTATGTGGTATTATTTTATCCCGAGCGATAGCGAGGAATAACTTAACGATATAAATGGTCATCCCGTGGTAAAACAATGATAAATCACAGTCTCCGTGAATTATTTCTATTCTAATAAGACAATTATAGTACATTTACAATATTTTCGTACCTATAGAAAATATCATTTCCGCCATAAACTGGCTGTTCCGTCAATGTAAGACACGAAGACACAATATATTGTAACGGATAATTAAAGCGCCTGTCGCTATTTATAAGATTTATACGTCATATGCAATAGCTTTCCGGTGGGAGTTACAGTTTTGTAATTGGAACAGCCATTTAAAACACGCCCTTCGCAGCGCGTGTTGCTCATAGATAAATCATTTTTTAGCACAGTTGTGGTCTCAAAGCCTTTAAAGCACGTCATATTAGAATAAGGAATAAATTTCATGCTAACATTGAATATTGTTGCTCGTTTCGCCCGTGCTGCTTTAATTATCTTAAAGGTTGGCGAAACGTTCGAAATCTCACGTGGTTGGTTCTCACTATTTCTAAAATCTTCTGTATTTTCTATGACATCCCAGGTACTACGGTAGCCACACAGTCTGTTTTGTTGGTTGGGAGCTTCGTTGTTGTGTCCATATTTCTTTGTTCTGTAGTCTATTCGATCGTCACAGAAGTCCGTTATCTTAAATAAGATCACAATTCTTTCAACAATATCAGGGGCGTAGCTGCCTTTACGCAAATACGCAGTTGCGTACTTTCGGAAACAGTAACAAAAATTAAAAAGTGACAAAAATGTCTTCATGCAGCGTTAAATTTATACTTTTCAATTCAGATAATATAAACTACAATCCTATAACTCGTCTCCGCATTCATAAACACCATCAATCCGGAAATTGTACTCTTCCGACCGTATAAGTTTGCGTTTTACTTTTTTAAAAGTTTGCATTGCATAAAATTTAAAATGACCTCTTCGTCAAGGACTGAGTTTCTCGAATCGTCAACACCTTATCCAGACATATTAAAGCTCGACGGCGAGCATCATTCCATCACCGATGATGTCAAATATAAAGTGTTAACTTTGAAATGGGAAAACGTTCACCTATTCAATTTTCCAATATATCTACCGTATTTTGTTGAGCCAAAAATAGATTTGGTTTTCCGTCATGTCATAATCATATTTGAAGCCCAGTTAAGGTCTCTCAAAAAGTGGTTCAAAACTGTTCAAAATCGCTAAAATCCGGGAGCTTCCGTGGGGGCTTCGCCCCCCAGGTCCCCCCAGACCCCTCGCCGTAATTTTGCGTACATCAAATTTAGGTCCAGCTACGCCCCTGAATATTTTACAAATAAACTCCCTACAATCAGAAATTTATTTGTTGCATGATTGTAAATGCACAAAAGATCAAAATATTTTGTTGACATATAAGAGATAACTATTGTATTTTATTTGCTTGCATCAACTGGTGGTTTGATGATCAAAAACATAGTCTTCCGAAGACGTGTTGCTACTGTTATGCCGGCATGTACACTACGGTTTTTTTCTCAGCAAACTAGACATGGTTGAGATGGTGTCCATCTCAGTTAGCCCGATGTAAAGAGGTTGATATCCAAATTAACTAACGAAATAGGAAAATAGGAAAAATTCAATAATGCTAGAATACCTGTGCAAGTGTCTGTTTCTCTAATTTAAAAAAAAGTAGTAATTTTGCGAAAGGAATACAAATTCTCTCAAACTCAATTTTACGGTCACGTGGATAAACGGATGTTGTTTTGTTTATGACATATTTACATTTGTTTATTACGTTTTCATTTTATCCAATCAACAGATGAGAACCACTTATTCACTAGCGACGAGTGCATTTATTCCACACCACTCAGGCGACCACTCAGGCGGTTTGAATATTACATTTTAGGTCTGGATCTTTTAAACCGCTTTCTGCCGTTGAATACAAATCTCTGTTCAAACAAGGTTTGTTGTAGATAAGTTGATGTTATCGCTGTCGACACCATGATATAATTGATCGCTATGGGAATTCAATCATAGACAAGTCTACAGTGAGTAACTCGACGGGTGTCTAATTAGTGGCAGGCACTGCTTACTCGTCCGGAGCACCTAAGTGCACCCATGGTTTTATTGGGTTTGGGTTACCGGAACTTACTTTCTATTTTTGTGTGTTTTATTCTTGTTTTGTGTTGTATATGTTTATTTATATCCGGGTTTGTAGTTGTCCCTTGACTTTCAGCTCTTGTTGTTCGGACGGTTTTTCTTGCTATTTGTCTTTCAGTAGTGTGAAAATATTACTTAAAGAATAGTGTGTAACTTCTGCAAGAATAATGAAATTAAAAAGATAACTTATTGAATATACATACAGTTTTTAATATATCGATGATATTTTATAACTAACAAATTGTACGAATCAGAATTTGACAAACTAATTTAAAAAATACTTATACTCTTTCAAACAATAAATGTCGAGATTTAACCTAATGTTTCACGTGATTTGGAAATTTTGCAACGATTCATACATAAGGGTGTATTTAAATCGAAATCTTGGGCGAAACTTGATTATACTATATAGTAGTCGCTCATTTGTCACTCCGCCGTGTATAAATTGATGAAAAAGTAGTTGGTTAATTGATTGTAATTTTATCGCCTTTATTTTGATAAAAACGGTGCAAACAATTTGTTGTTCATTGAAAAAAAAATCTTATTGTTAGCCAAAATTGAATTAAAGCTTTAATATTAATTACAGCTGGAATAAGTTGAGAATTACATAGTGATCATTTAAACAGATGTAAAGAGATTTAAGATATTACCTCTTTTATTTGTGGATGATCCATCAAAGATTCGAATCCATCATTGTTATAAGGATAAGGAGTATACCGACATCCCTCTTCAAGCAATCCTGTTATAGGGTCTATTTTTGTGCATATATGGGAGGTTCCATTTGAGTATCTCACTATTATTCTTCCTTTAAGTCCTAAAGAACATCGAATTGCTTCGGGTTTTCCAGTAACGGTGGAGTAGTAGAACTGGTTTTCTCCCGGACTAGGATATTCATTGAACACCCCCCATCTAAAATTGGCCCATTCATGTACAATCAGTTTTTCTACAACAAATATATGCAATGATGAAAAGTTTTATGTTTCAAAATTTAACCTGGCAATCATTATGGAAAAATCTACGTTGAATTTCAGTTCAACAAAAACGGTTTTAAAAAATCGTTACAATTGTATTCAGAGATCATAATTAACAAACAAGCAGAAGTAGTAATTCACCTATACAAAATTAATTATCGCTTACCAAATTCATATATGTATTTGTGTGTTAAACATCATTGCAAATGCAAGAACATGTATAAATCAAATCAAACTTTATAAAACAAAACAATATCCATAACACAACATAAAAAACTATACCAATAACTGTTCAAAATCTTTACCAGGCTTTTCAGGTAATTGCCCTTTTGATGGGTTAAGAAACACATCTGCCATCATTTGAATGTGAATTCCGGGATGACCACACCCAGCATATGCTCTGGTGTAAGGATAGTTTCTGTGTGAAGGCCTAGGTCCAGATACTACTATGTCTGCATTTTGAAGGGTCTGACCCACAGCTGCTGGAGTAATCCCTGGAACGTCTTTCCAAGAATTCGGTACTAATATAATTATCTCTTTAAAATATGTCCTCTTTCTTGTAGCATTATATAAAAACTCAGAAGCTTTTGTGAATTCAGTCTGAAAGCAATCGGAAGTTATAGTCTTGTCAAATTAAGAGCGTTAATTCATAAACAATTATACTATTATAGTTTGTGTATTAGCGTGCAACGTAACAAATTACGTATACGGGTAGTAATTGGGATGAAAGTTGGGACAGAGATGATAAAAGACATAAAACAACCACATAATAGTTAAGCAGAGGCACATTTTTTAACTGTATGGCGAATGTTTACTTTAATATATCTTTGAATATTCTTGAATTTATCAACACTGACTTAACCTTTTATAACGTCTCTGTTGCATGTAGACATTTATTTCTTTTTTTTCAAATCAAATGGAAATCAATGCATATTAATATCTCTTTTAATACACTTATAAACAAAATGAATAATGTTTCCATATATTTAAAACAAAAAATTGACATCTTAATATTTTGTTTAGAGTTACTTACCTTGATTTTGTTAAGTATAGTCTCATCTGTGACACTATCGTGTATTGCCAGGAGTACGTTAGAATAACCATTGTCTTTAAGGATGATATTAGATTGGCGGTACAGAGAGTTACAAAATTTAAATAAAAATATAAACAAACAAACGCGAATGAACATTTTCTACGACTTAACTTATCGCGTCTTATACATTATATAATGCCATACTATTGTTACTTAGATACTATTCAACGCACGATATTGATATGTCAATGTTGAAGTGTTATTTTCCTTCTTATATCATATTTTACCAGCCGTACTTCGTACTAGTTTTATATTATTTCAAACACTGATAACAAACGTACGAAATAAGAAGTAATTATACCTATTATCAGTGGTTATTATTATAGTTGCCGGAAACAATTGTTTGATTTTAAATGTGCATTAAGGAGATCGCAGTGCAAACAAATAATTTTTTCACATGGTGGAATAACAAGAAAATGTGTAATGAACTTACAGTAAATTAAAGCACAAATGGTCTCATTGTTATTGGGGCCTCGTTTGCCTAACAATGTCTACAATTGTTATAACCGGTGTGTCAACATTGGTGTTGTGAGTCCAAACCCGACTTTGAGTTAGCATTGCTCTACTCCTACCTTAATTGACCAAGATTGGCAGCTTTTATGTCACAGGTAGGGAGTTTTGAACTCCGGTTCACACAGAGCTAGAATAAAACTGAATTTCATGATATGGCTGAAAGTTGCTTAAAGGGTTGTATCAAACAACCAATCATCGGCCGGTTAGGGCATATATAATCAAATTTGATACATACAATGTATAACATCAGTTATAACTTTCACACACATTTTCTCTCTTTCACTTTCGTACCTCTCATACTGATTGAAATGATTTCTTTTTTACACACAATAAACATAAAATAAAAGACAAAATTGAGACCTTGGTCGATGCCACGGCATGAAGAAAAAAGTCAAATCCGAGCAATTATATTACACAGATATATGTGACAAAATTCAATATTTAATACATGTATTAAAAACATATGCAAATATGCAATAATTATATTTTACAAAAATATGGCATATATAGTTGGATAAGTAATACAGTACACCAAAAGTAAAATAGGACTTATAACCTAATTTTTAGTTACAACATACATAGTCTATAAATATATTCTACACACTTGTGTAACCTTTTTACTATATGTAAGTGTTTTTATTTATCCTTAGTATTAGGATTCTTTCTAATCTCAAAGCATGTTTGTAAAAATATGCTTAGTTTATTGAGAACATAGAAGTCTTCGTTGTTTAGTAACCAAACGAGTTTATTTTTCTCATTAAGTGTTGAGAATTTTTTATATAATATTGATATGTTCTTAAAAAAAACTTCTCTCTCTAAGTTATATCGTGGACAACTATTTAAGAAGTGACACTCATCTTCAACCTGATTTAGATTGCAATATTGACATATTCTGCCTTCCCTTTCGAGCATTTTATATTTTCCCGTTGTTAGCCGGACACGTTCATATCGCCCGGTCTCTATTCTTAAGCTGTGAGCGCTTGTTCTAAATCTTGTTAGAATTTGTCTATCTCTAAAAACTTTCATGTCAAGATAAGCTTCTGGTCTAAAGCTATCTTTCAAAAGAAAATAGGTTGTTAACTTTCCCGAGTTTTCCCATGTTTCGCTCATGTTTTTCCAAATTGATAAAAAATATTTTGTCAAAATACGTTTAACAATATATTTATCATTTGAAAAAAATGTTAATATTGTGCAACTTTACGAGGCTTGTTATTGTTGGTATAAATTTAATGACTATTTTGTCAATAAAATGTTCCAATGTTAATTGCAACGACTTATTGTGGTTTATTTTTTTGTGTTAATGGTGTTTAAAGCCACTTTCAGGATAATGGCGTCAAGTTTTTACTGGGGGAAGAAGCCGGAGTTAACGGAGAAAACCCCCGACCTTCGGTAGTTTGCTAGAAAAACTGGCTATCCTTGTCAGTTAAGATTGGAGTCCAGTGCACCCTGCCCGCAGTGAGACCCGAACCCGCAATAGGAGAACTATCTTAACCACTCAGCCACGCACCAACTAATACGATTTTGATTTTTAAGTTCCACTGTAATGTATCGTGAGTAAAAAGTTTTTGAGTATCGCCGGCAGTCATGGTTACTCTACGTAAGTTTGTTACCGACGATGGTTCTGATGTACATTTTAATTCCAAAAAGCTATAATTTTGGTATAAACTACAGTGCTTACAGTTTGTACACCACCTGTTATTTAGATAATACAAACGCATATATTGTTATTGTATTATATAAATGCGAAATATGGGAGAGACAGACGTGATTTTATCATAATTTGAGAATGTGTGTTTAAAAAAACCCTGAAGATAGGAGTCGAGCGCACCCTGCCCGCAGTGAGACTAGAACCCGCAACCTCTGTTGACAGACCACGTGATCAACGGTAGACGAACAACCTTAACCACAGACCGAGGCCCCTAATTTGAGAATGAAATGGACTTTCACCGCAGTAGTAATAAGTGTATTATTATATAATTATTGTTTTTTATAAAAATTGTCGTTAGTTGAATATTGGGTATTCGTGTACGTTTTCATTATTTTTCTATACATTTAGTAATTTTTACGCCATTTTTTAACATAAAAAAAGTACACAAAATGCATGATTTATATCAATGTCTCGTATCGAATATTGGTATATATAATGATTGATTTGCTTGGGGGAGTTTTTAACGTCCTACACCAACAACATAATGCCCCGAATATAAATAGAGCCGGATATACAGTGAAAACAATCAGAAGACAAATGGGGGGGACAAGTTCAGAAGAGTAGCATTGTACCAAACCATTCAGACAAGTCTTCTACGTTTTAGGTGTGGTACAAATGACTTTCCGTATTTCATCCGAGATTGTGAAATTTAAGCCGAAACATAATCTTATATTCAGATTGATCCTGTCTAATAAAAGTAGTCATTTAAATTATTAATAAGTATTTTTAGTTGTGATTTCATTATTATTGTATTATCGAAATGACTAAATTACACTGCACAAAATAATTGACTAAATATCTTGTATAAACTATCTAACCGCAGGGCCTGCCAGTCTAATCCATAAGCTTTTATCAAATTTTTCCTCTTTTGTTAGCTTAACAAATGCGCTTTGCAGTCCTGTTTTGCCTGCGGTTCTATACATTCTGTTGTTAATACCTTTCTCCCGGGCAAGTACAAAATAAATTGACGCAAGTTCATATTTCCTCTTAGGAATATAAACTTTCATCCACATTTGACCCCTGGCAGTAGTCGAGAATGTATAGGTTTACTTATAATGAATTTAGCCTACAGGAATGGAAAATATACGCAATTTGTTGGCACAGAATTGTGTGAATTACCAGAAATCTTCAGTAATCCATTTATGTAACGTTCTTGTCATTGATGTGTAATATAGACATATAGTTATACTTATTTTGCAACTGATATTTCCTCTCCTGCAGTAATAGTTGATTGCGCAAAGTAGATGCTTAGATTTGTGCCTAAACCGGGAATCTGCGTTTCGGATTAACGTGATAATCGGTTTTTAAAATAGTTATGGTCTTATTCCGAGATATTTAGGAAAAACCCAGAATGTTATTCATATTGGTATCAACACTTATAATTAATTTGTATATAATCGCTACACAAATTTTTGATACATATAAATACAACTTCTTCAAAAAAAAGTTTTTGTTCTGAGTCTCAAACCTCAAAATTTATATTTAGTTTTTAAACTTGAAGTACTGGATACTAGTACGGCTTCTGTGGGTGTGACTCGCAAAGCTGCTAATGAAGTCCCTGGATGGCGAATAGAGGTTAACTTATTGGAGGGGGGAGATTTGGAGGGGATTGTCTAGTAATAATAACGGCTAATCATAGTGGGTGACGTGTTTGAAAGTGTTATGTGTTAAAGACAACCTTCTTATATGCCAAAAAGATGCGCATTGCAGACGCAACGAAATTTTAATGCGAAGTTTCTATCCCTTTTGTCTATCGAAAATCGAAATTTCCTTTCTATTTTATTCTAGTTGTCAGTGAATTGATTATTAATCGCCAGGCATTAAGCCACTCTCCCATTCGTAGACGAAGTTGGACAAACAAGTTTAAAAGTAAACACCACCCTGCACACTCGTACACCTATATTATTACTTAGATATGATTTGACGTATTTGATCAATAACTCTGTTAAACTTGTAACGAATTATTTAATATAGTTTCTACACCACCAAACATGGAAAGAACTCGGAAATAAACCCCTTCCCATATCGTTTAATTCACATGTTTATAAATCTGTATTATTCGTTATTTAAAAACTGTTAAGATGGGATAGAGGTACCGTTATTAATTCCTACATGTTATTCCATGTTACATATCTGCAACAATAACAATATTAACATCATCTTCGAATATCCCTACATGAAGGAATATTGTTTTTAAAGTAATGTACTTGAAAGGAGTTTCAAGGCTAATTTCAGAAATTTCTCCGCCATTTCATTGGGGTCCAATTTTAATTCTGGCTATCCTTGTCAATTAGGGTTGGAGTTGAGCGCACCCTGCAGCAAAAAGGCGCAAGACCGCAACCTCATGAACCACAGTTTTTACATCATTTGCGTTAAGTTAAATACATTTAAGTTAAATAAGAGACCTCGGTGGACGAGTGGTACAAGTAGTCTAATATCGCCGAAATGTCAACAGTGAGGTTGTGTGTTCGAGCCCTACTGCAGGTAGTACAACCTTAATTGACAAGAATTGCTTATTTTTCCACCTTCACCTGAAAAGGTTTACAATCCGATAATCTTATTTTCGAAGATAAGAGTATTGGGTCGTAACCTTTGGCCTGGCGACGATGCTGGTTTTCCTGTCAAAGGTCTGGAGTTACCAACAGGTACTAAGGCTTACTGATCCAATAAAAGCTGGACCCCTTGAAAAAGCTGTTCAAAACACTGCTGAGATCGGGAAACTGACAAGTGACGCAAAAATCATGGTTTCTTAAAAACATTTCTCCATGCAGCAAATTCAGACATCCATCAGTGCAGAACAACGTTATACACACATAATTCATTTGTTGCTTACCAATAAAAGTTCATGACAGCTTCATTAAAACATCTGGTTGTCCTTTGAGTTATTGTCTTATATTTAATGAGGAATAACTTTATACACTACCGTAAAAATTCACTAGTCACCGTGTTTTTATGGTTTTGTTGAACCGTGTGTTTCCTTTTCATAATTCATATTAAACCTTTCACGTACCCCCTCGTTTTGTAATGTCGTTGCGTTTAGCAAAAAGAGGAAGCAATTGAAAGATACAGATTGTATTACTCGAGTACTATCATGACTATATTACTTTATGGCTGACATATACATGCATATGTATATATATTATTAATGCCACAATACAGTATTTTATTAGTAACTTTAACTTACATAAAACCATACAAAATAAAATAACAACAAAAATACTTAGAAATGGATTTCAACAAACACTTAAACTGCGTCACTAGCTGATACTTCAATAAAAGCGAACTTATAGCGTGTGAAGCGAAGTTCATGCTACAGTATGTGGCAGTTTAGCCATGTAAAAGGTAACATTTAAGTAAAGAGTCTACATACAATTTGTCAACCTTTTTTGCAGTTATTGCGCGTGAATAAGTATTCACTAAACTGTTGTCCTTCCACACCTCCCCCAGTCGAAGCTTCTACTCGGAAGCCATTATTAAGTAGTCTTTGAAAAACCTGGACAGAGTTAAGCTTACAAAATCCATTAAGCGGGAATCGAATGACGTATCGATTGTCCAAATTAAAACCAGAGTTTCTTGAATCCATCAATGCTGAACAAAGTTCTGGAAAAACTTCTTCAATCAAGCGTTTTTCAGCACTAAGTGAAATTCGTTCTCCTAGATCGGGACTTATGGAAACTGCGATGCAATCACAGAACTCCTTGTTATTTCCGCCTGCGGAGCAGACGACCGAGTCGGGTTTCTCACTTTTAATATTCTTTGCCTTTCTGACTATTTCAATGTGATGGATCAAGCCATGTAGATCGTAGTATTTGGCCTCTTCATACAACTGATCATACTCTGTGAAATTTTCCGGTAGTATTAGTTTAGATGACCGTAAGTAATTCAGAATGTGACGAAACGTTTTCCCATCGCGATCAATAAAATAGTGCTGCTTGAGAGTATCCAAGACAATCGGAATACTTCCATTAAATAATTTTGCCAGTCTTGATTCCGGAAATCTGAAAATACGTTACAACTATTGTTAATTTGATATGTCAACAACTTTAATATCGCTCGTGCGATACTAGCTATCAAGAAATAAAATCGAGCAGTGAAAAACCGAATCTTCCCTGTGGCCTCCATCTATATATTGAAAACATAACAATGCAATACAATTCATAAGATGAATCTAAAACTATAGTTTACATTAATTCACAGCAATAATTAATACTAGTACTCAAGAAAATTCAGTATACCTTTTGTCGCCATTCAAAAAATTTTAATGTTGTATGCAATACAAATAGAAATATGTTTATTCGGATCAAAATGTCCGATAAAAGGAAGTTTGTCGTATCCAAAATAAAGCTGTTGCAAGAGGCTGTTCAACATTGCTTTAATCAAGGAAAACGGAGAATCATATTTTTGTATTTCTTACAAAAATCTTCAATTTTATTCTAAGTTACAGTAATTGGTCTACAATTTACTTTAAACACATAAAAAGTGTGCACAAAGACTAATTTACAAATGATGCAAGACACAGACCATCCTCCCAAGTCCAGGGTTCTAATTTAACGTTCGCAGCGATCATCACGGATGATGGAGCGAACGTGGAATCAACCCCTGACTTGGGAGGATGAACACAGACAGCATGTGTTTGGGCCTTTATTGATTTTTTGTTTTTTGAATGCTGTTTAAACGCCACTTTCAGCAATTTTTCAGCTAAATCATGGCGTCCAGTTTCTATTGGGGGAGGAAGCCGGAGTACCCCGACCTGCGAAAGGAAAACTCGCAATCCTTGTCAATTACGATTGGAGTCGAGTACACCCTGCCTGCGGTGAGATTAGCCTTTATTGAGGTAAAATGCTTAAAATATGAACAAATTAGTATGAACTGAACCGGCAGTTGAAATATTGTTGTTACGGTACATGTATATCTGATGGATTTCTGAACTAGGGTCTCCAATTGACATCTTGGACCCTCATCTTGTGCTCGCTGTAGTTAACGTTTCATTTTTGATACGTCGTCTCTTCAGCCCGGGGTGGGAGTGTGATATGGGTGAGATCGAACGCTAATTTTAACAACAATTTATTTGACAGGAATACTTTTACTATGACGAAGACTTTCAGAGATTTCCAAGTAGCCATAGAAACATTTTCTTTTCCACGTTACACTGTGTACAACTAAAGCATCGCGAGACAATGTAGTAATGAAAAATCAGCGAATAGCTAATTTATAGCTCAGAATTATCTGTAGTATTCATTCGTCCATCCATAGATCCAAATATTGATGATGGAGCGAACTTGGAATCGGAACCATTGACTTCGGAGGATGCGAATTTATATTTTCAACACTTAATATCATACGTTTTCACCAAATTACGGTAAAAAATATTAAGATTGCATATTTAGAGTTCTTGGATCAATTTCTTTTAAATTAAACAGAGAAATAACAAAGAAAAACTTAAATTCAGACCGAACTAACTGGTTCCTTAAATTTGACTAAACTTAGATAAATCGGAACTTTTATTGAAAGAGGAACCAAAAACGCAAAGTTAATTATTTAGTAAACTTTATAACAGTAAGTTAAGAGTAGATTACACCCACGTCTAAAAGACGATAAGCTGCCATGAACGCAGACACCATGCGTGTTGCCCATGACCCTGTCTACTTATCCTTCCGGAGTAAATAATAATTAACAAACAAAGAACGAAAACAATCTATATTGAAATATTAACCTTAAGACCTAGATTGTGTTCAATTCTAAAGAATCGAAAGATATATGTACGTTTTAATATTCAATACACGTTTGTTAAACGTATGTGAACCGGTATCAGGATTTCGTTATTCAGATAAAATTTAAGATGTTGCCGGAGGACAGATAGTTTATATTTTAAAATTTAAACCAGGATATAGTCTTTAAAACATTCATTCACTTGTTCATTTTTGTACTTTTGAATTTCCTCCGGCATTTAACTGTGTATTATTACTAACCAAAGCAATTTTAAGACGCGTAATATTTAAATCCTGCCAGAAGGTGTTATATTTGAGCCAGTAAATTAAATTACTTCCAGGGGATATTTTCTATATTGCAAGACTATCCAATTAAGCTGTAGTATAAAATGTTTCAGGGCACGAATTTTGTTCTCGTGTAAATCTTTCAACAGTTCTGGATCATGTCGATAGAAAATTGATCCTGTAGGCGCTGTCATCAATTCTGAGTAATAAGCAGAAGTTTCCCTCAAGCTAAATCCAGATCTATTTTGTTGAAAAGAACACTTCGTTCTGGGCGCCTTCAATGATTAATAAATATTAATGACGAGATGAGAATTTTTACATACTGTTGAGCGGATGTTCCTTTATAATAATTTTTAGAATCCGACATCCCTTTTATTACAGGAGGTACCATTTCATTGTCTGTTCACCGTTTACTTGTAGCAAAATGTAAGGGCAAATATCAAAGTTTATTATTACCAAGTTATTTGGGGAGCCGCATCCATGATGCTTAAAATCCAACACGTTAAATAGTGTCTAGCATCGAAGCTATGGTCAAGCCATAACCGTACAATAACCATTCATGTTTTTTTTTGGCTAAAGAGGAAACTTACAACGCTTAATAGTAAAAAATAGCAGGAGTATATAAGGGTCTCTCATTTACATCGGTTTTTGTACAGGTGTTAAATAATTGCAGTGAAAAACAAATATTACATCTGTTTAATTAATATCATGTTAACTAGGTATTATTGTTGCTTAATCATCGTACAATACGGTTTCCGCTGTAAATGTAAAAATTAATATAACGTAATTATAAAAAATCATGGTCGGCAGTTCTTAGTGTTAAACATGTAATAAAAGCAGTATTAATCAAGTATAATATTACTATGGCAGTGAGCAGTAAATTGACCAGTTGGTATTGGGTCGATTTATATCGTCACGTCATATGTATTGTATTGGCCATTATATTATGGCTTTACCGGTCCATTATAGATTTGCCGGTCCATTGTGGCTTTTCCCGGTCAATTGATTTTTGGTCAATTCATCATGGATTCAAGTGAGCAGTTGAAATGTTTTAAAGTTCTCAACTCCAACCTTATTTCCATAGTTACATAATTTTAAAAGGATGGCCAAAAAATTTGAAGAGGTAATAATGAAAATGAAAGGGAAAGACAAAAAATATCATGACATTAAGAAGCTAAAAGTTTGGTATACTTTTCCAGATTGTTTGTTTCTTTTACTAAATGGTTAGTAATTGTATTTATAATTTTTTGTAATGAACTGGTTATGTTTCCTCGGTTTGTCCCGGGATACTAGTTCTTCGATTAAAGCGCTTATTACAACATTATTAAAGTATAAAGTAGAGAAATCGTTTAATTTATTGATGTTGAACAGCAAAATTTCAGCAACTTTCAGGATGAGAGCAAGGCGCAGAAACCACTTCTCGTAGGTAGTAAACGGACAAATGTGATAGGTCGATAGAGGAAACTTTTAAATAAAGGTATAATGAATAGGGTTTTAAACATTCAGTCTTGTAGCCGGTGACCTTTGGATAACTTGAAACGAGCTCCTTTTTACACGTGATCGTTTATCACTTTAAACTTTTCTCTAAACAGAAAAAATTAAGATTATTTTTGCAGAAAGAGTTGCACTGTCCCAACACTTATACTTGTATCGGAACGAAAATTCCTTATCTTCAGTAAGCACCAATGAAACGGCACAAAAAATCCGGAAAGTGACGCATAAAATTTTCTTACTTTGAATGCGAGAAAAGAGATGCAACATCAATAAAATGGGAGCAATATCTATGATGATGTAATACCATGTATGTTTTATGTAATTTTTTACTGCCGTTCATTACTTTGTAATGTGTTTTCGTATTTAAATAATATGTGTATAATTATGAATAAGCTTATACAAAATATCCACAAACCATTCACATTAAAACTAAAGGAAACCATACTCTTCAGTTTATACCTACTTCGTCAGAGTTTCTAGAGATGCTGTATATATGACACCCCCTACGTCAATGTGTACTGGAGCTGTGTATCGTGTAGGGGTTGCTGGACATGGCACCCCTGACATCGGTATTTTCGCGAATCCATTGTGCAGAGTTCTAGGAGAAGTTGCTGTTTGGTTCGGTACGGGCGACGTCATTGTCCATCTAAATTCTGCGTTGACCACTTGATTTTTGATTACTTCCAACTGCAAATATATGTGCTTATTTGATAATAAGAGATACATAAATTTGTAACATTTACATTGATTGATTGATTGATTGATTGATTTATTTATTTATGTCCAGCGAGCAGTATTAAAGCTACATTCAGGACGAGAACAAGACTCGGGATCGTAGTAAGTTGAGATGCATAACTACAGCTGTATAAACAGCTATTTATATGTGCCAGCGGTTATGCCGTGTGTTGATCAAGTACAAATAAACACCCGGCATTAAATATGCACACTAGCAAATCTTGTCCAGGCCACAATATAGATTAAGGTGTAACACAACATTGACAGTCACAGATTGTTGTGAAATGAAAGTACTTCTTAGTCTTCCCACATTTAAATAGACAATGTCTATAACACCTCTAACGATGATATAACGACGCCCCCTACTTCTCCCCCCCCCCCTTCCGTAACAAAAGGTGACTTTGGTTAAACCTTACCCCTATCAACATTGTGCAGAACTCTATTGATGAAAATGAACAATTACCAAACTCTACAATCTCATATTTTTTATATTATGCAAAAGTGTAGTTCATCCATTTTTGAAAATATGCACTTTATGGCACCAGTCTAATGCCAATATCCTGAAAGTACATAAGATAATTACTAAATTCTATTCCAGAAGAATCTTGTGATATAGAGTGTATTATTATTAACAAAGGCCCTAGGAAAAAACATATATTATCAGGTTAAGAGAAAGCACAAGATATAAAGTGTCTCATTTGTTTAACTGTTTAGGATGGCTTTGAACAGAATCGGACCCAAAGATTGAACTTGCACTATTGTGTCATATAAAACACATTTATGCTTTAGAATGAAGTTTGAGTTACCTGAAAATTGTTGGCTTTAAACGATGGTCAGTTTAGTCGATAATTTAAAAAATAAGTTAATACAAAACTACAACAGGAACCACTTTTATATTTATATAATTAACGTTTATTGTAACAAATGGACGTAACAATACTTGACATTGGAAAAAAAGAGGGGCGACTAACGTCCTGAGCCGACATTTAATACCCTTGGATGCACGGCAATTAAACAGAGCTTTTGTCCCGATATATCCCGACTTGTTGAATGTAATAGAATGTGTAGAAATATGTTCGCAGTTATAAATAAAGTTGTAACAGATATTGACGTTTATAAATACCATTATAATTGACAAATACCCTGAAGGTAGATTTGTATGTATTAATATTGACAAAAGATGAACAACCTCTATGTCTGTAAGGACATGTTTGCGTCGATCCCGGGTAAAGTTTCATTAAAATTTAAAAAAAACTTTCGAAACATATATACCTTTGTTTGTTTTTAATAGTTGTGTTTGACTCTGTACATATAAATTCCGTTCAGTGTTCCATATGACCCCCAATCCAAAAAGCAATGAAATATCTACATGTATTCATTTCCAGTAGTACAATTTCCTTCAATATTACCCCTTGCAACCTATATCAGAGTGTATTACCTCATCCTAAATAAGTAACATCACATTGATTTCAATTAAATTTCAAACAATTGCAATGTTAGAAAACCTTTAATTTAATATTTTTAACAACATGTGAAATCATTACTTATCAAAAGTTCACAACATATTAAAAAATTAAGTTAAACTTAAATCTAACGTTTAATAAAGATTACATCGATAATAAACATGTTAAATGTTGTTTAAAAACGTGCTATTTTATGCCTGTCCATTAAATGTAGGTAAAAATTGCCACCCGACTAATAAAACATAAAAATGCGATTATACAGACATACATCATAAAAATATCTGTAAAAACATTTACCTTAAGCAATCGTCTTTTTGAAAATAATAATAAGAAAAATCCTTTCTTTACATGTAAATATCACTAAAATGTTCTACAACTTGCCTTATCCGCCTTCTTCATTTAAATGAGCTTATAATGGCGTCGGCATTGAACTGGCGGGTATTCTACCTTAGGGCAAAATCATATTAGCGCGGTATTCTACATTATGCTGTCGGCTCCATTGTAACATGTAGGTCATGTTTAAATGAAGAAACTTTGCCCAAGGCAAAGATCCATAGCAACCAAACAGATGCTGTGTTCAATCAGTTTGGCACAATACATTCATTAGTAATTTATAAACGACGAACATGTCAGGGGGCAGTTTTTTCATTAATCTTTCTTACACTTTAAGGTCAAACTTTTTAACTACTACATCTACGTATTGCAATCAAATGTACGTTTGGATATCGTATTAAATAAAACTCCAAAAGAATAGCCAGAGGGTAAGGGATGATAAGAATTGTTACTTACCTCTCATCATCGAAACAGTTCGAATCTATGAATTCCAAGGTTTGTTTTAGAACAAATATTGGATTTAGTTGTGCTACGAGCATCTAATTAAAAAAACACAACTTCTCTTTACAAGTGCCCATGTACGTATTTTTACTTTGTTTAATAAAGTCGGTGCCCTTTTCTATCGGTTTAAACGGTCGAGTTATATGCTTTGAGATTTTTGCTGAAAATTATACCGTAGTTAAAGTAGTCTGAGGTTAAAATAATGAAACTAGTACGAGTTATTATTACACCAAGTTAAAGCAGACATACGGTACACGTATACATATATATCAGTGTTCCACTCCAGTGTCGTGCTTTTTTTTTATTTAAAAGATGTTGAATATGTTGAATGCATCCATCCATTACAATTTGTTTTTTTTCATGCTAACACAAGCAAGACCACAAGTTTTTCTCAATCAAAACCAGATTTCAAAATGCAGGCGTCCGACTTTTTAATCACCGTGTAGATACATTAAGAATGGTAGAAAAAAGCACACGGGTCTTCAATTACTACCAGAAAAATATCGATGTTTGTACATCTTCTGGGTCTTGTATGTGCTCTGTCTGTAGCAGTTTCTTAAATTATCTCCTTGTGTAATATTTTTTTTATTGCATTCATAAGTCATTTCTGTCGAAAGAAATTACAAACTACACGAATTGTTGACGTAAATAGGACTTGTTTAAGCGAAATTAAATTATTGCTTACAATACACTTTTCTGATTTTAGTTTCGTAATTTGTCGGTTTTCCTCTCAAAAAAAAAAAGAAAAAAGAAAATATGGCAAGGGTACGAATATTTATTCTAAATAGAGTGTAGCAAGAAACATAATCATATTTATACGAAGATATAGTTAAAATTTCTTCGGGATACACTTATAAAACAAGATTACAAGAAAAAGAAACCGACTCGTCCCGTCTTTAATACGTTTTCTATCGATACCACTTCTTCGTCGAAAAAATAGGCTCGTTTGAAAATGTGCTACAATGATTATTGGATACACCTAATACTGACTAGTGGTATATGATACCCATGCTAACTCGTATACAACATACTACAGTAAAGGAGGCGGTAGGTTATGCATGCCATAAACCCTGATTTCACCCACCATTCTTTTTTTAAAAATACCTGTATAAAGTCAAGAATATTGATGTAGTTACTATATGTTTGGTTGTTGGTTCTGGAGTTTGTTGGTTTCTCGGATTTTCATTTGTGGTTGTCTTTTTGACAGTTTCCAACCTGTTCGGTATTTTGTTATTAACTTCCTGTACAGGAAAACTTTATTTCGATCTTCATGAAGGCAAAAAAAAAATTAAGCGGACGGCATTTAGTTAATAACATATCATGATAAAGTTAAGCGGACGGCATTTTGATAATAACTGACTGTTAATTTTTTATAGCGGAAGGAAACTTAACATATATTCTTAAGAAGAAGCGGACCTCGTGCATGCGCTTAGACTTACCACAAGTGCCTCTGAATTTATTTTTTTTTTGCTATTATAGAGTTAATTATCAACATTTTTTCTACATACTATCCCTTTTACGTGTGAAAAGTATAGGAATGTTGAAATATGTTCGACTGCAATACTCATTCGTACGCACTATCGTCTCGTATATACCTTGTACACTTTATTTTATATACAGCTGGTGCTATCTTCCTACACTTTCAATGATTTCTAACATGTTCACGTCTTTTGTGTCTTCAAGGGGAATAATTCGCGAAATTGGGTAAAGAATTAAATGCTAAGCACGGTTTTATAGACACAATCTATGGATAAATAACCGAAAGCTCTGTCATTTGAACCCTCATCATAAGCATATTTAAATTAAAATACATGTTAAAATGGGGTGACATGTGAAAAATTTCGATCTTTTATACATGTATATGAATCGGTTCACAGGATGTCGAACATTTATTAAATAAGGATTTCAAAGAATTAAATCCCATCTAAACGGCATTTAAAGTGTATAAAGTTCACATTTCTCCCATTTTTACTAGTTTAATAATATTTAAACAATCGTCCCATACCAGAATATCAATTTCCTAATAGTCTTATCAAGCTTCTGTTCAATGAAACAAGATGCAGCGCAGGAATGGAACATACAAAATAATAGTAAGCGCCATGCAATATCTTCCTTTATAATGGGATATTTGATTACTTTTTTTATTGTTTCGAAAGACATAATGCAAATAAAGAGCTGTAATAAACTGTTAATAGAAAATGTTACACTTCAAGGGACACAACTGCAACGGCTTTTCTACAACTTACAGTTGGGTTCAGTTTGACTATTTCGTGTTTGAACCTTTTCAGAACTAAAGGTGAAAAAAATGTATACATAACGGGTAACTAGGACCAGTATAACTAACTTGTCCAAGTGGCAACCTTCAAATCCAATCAGAAAATAAGAAAATTTGAAAAAAGATTATTTGCAGATGGTTTGAGCACTCTGGTTTCCACCCAAGCAAGAACTGCAAAATATTATACAAGCAAAACATTTGTCTATTAGATCAAAACAAACAAAAAAGTGGCCATGACACGAAACCAGGTTTTCAACGATTTAACAATTTATTTCAGAAGTAGATTAAGTGGAAACTATATTTCTAATTTTAGTAACAGTGACCTTGACCCAACTGGCCCCAATTTTAATTCCAAGCTAGGTTGCTACATCCAAAGTTTCAGCAAGATTGGTTTATCTGAACTGAAGTTGTTGACCTGAAACTATTTCTATTTTCAGTAAAAGCGACCTTGACCTGACTGGCCCCAATTCCAATCTAGGACTTTATGCAAGCGTGCTATATCCAAAGTCATTTGTTTATCCAAACTGAAGTTATTGACTGGAAGCTGTTTGATACCCCCCCCCCCCCCCACCCTAAATCTAATAACCTGGTTTTTTGAAGATCAGGTTAAAAATCATTTGCTGCTGGTTATTCTCAGTCCTCACAAGTCTGTTGAAAAAACCTGGACAAGTTTAGTTAATAAATTCCAATAACGGTGTGGACACAGAAAACCCTACACATGCTTAGCAAGTTGTTTCAGAGTTTTAATTTCAGCCAAGCAAAAACAGGTATGCGTATTACAGACATGTTTACCCCTTTTCAGTACTCCCAGTAATCCTTATAATTTTTTTCAGTAATTTGGCACATTTATCAGTAATCTAAAACTTTGCACATAAAAATGTCCATGTCCGAACAATATTAAAAGATTTTCTGGCCAGTCTTTTACTGTACAACATCAATTAAAAACATGTTTCAATTTCACAAAATCACAAACAAAAGCATTTGAAAGTTAATTCTAATACCTTTAGTTTTTTAATACCAAAAATATCATACCAAGCGTCCAACTGACAAAGATTAAAAACTAAAGTTGCTACAATGGCGGAAATGCCTAATTCGGCATGCATTTCCTTGATGCGCATTTTTAGACCCAAATTCGGAATGATTCCGGAAAATCTGGGATGGTAAACACCTCTTCTATTATTATTTTTGCCAGATCAACATGAAACAACTTAAGGTATCGGGACCATAATTGACCACGTGATCATATTTGATGACCCGGATGTCATTGGCATTGCTTTTCAATGGAGCAGACATCGGTAATGTTCGGCAAACATCGGAAATACTATTTGAGTAACCAATTTTTTTTGCTCCAAACTGTCAACATTTACTCAAAGTAGCAATATATATTTAATTTGTATCATTAAATAGCATAGATTGATTTTAATAAAGTTGTATTTCTTGGTCGAAAAATAAAATTAAACAGTGACTTCAATTATGGGTCGGATACCTTAGTATTTAAAGATTGAGCATATATTTGTGAAGAAACATCCTACAAGTATGGTTCAAATTGGCTTAGAACTTATGTGGTTTAATATGATGCACAAAAATAGTGTTCAGTAAGCCTCTTTCACTGCCAAAATGGCGAAAAGTTTTTTTTACTTGTAGAATTAATTTGAATAAACATCTGAATAATAAAAAAAAATTCCAAATACAATTGCATTAGAATAATATAGAACAAGATCACTGGTGATGTGTATTCTTTACTATGTACAACATGAATTAAAACATTTACATCAAAGTAAAAACATGATTGAATTTTATGGTCTGTAAAAAGTGTCAATGATCTGATGTGATCTCTCGCTCTCCTCTGATACAGCTGTTTTTGTTCCTCAGTATCTTGGCCCTCCTGAAAAAAAATAATTAAAACATTAATAGAAAGAGATTTTATTGCAATTTTAAGAAGGTTTTCATTTCTGTATCATTAAAAAAAATTTTTAAGAGCAACAAAAGCGTTGACAAATAACATTAATAGCAATACAAACAAAAATCGGTCAGACAGAAATGGCAGTGGTGGAAAAAATTTCTCCTTAAGGTCAAGCCCAGGGCTTTTAAAGATTTTTAATGCCCAAGCCCAGCTGTTTTCATTCAAAGCCCAATTCATACCAAGATATTTTGTAACTGGTATATAACAATAAAATGTATGCATATTATTTTTAGGTGTGTGGAATGCCAATGGACTAATTCTATTAATTTAAAATATTATTGATGTATTAGCAATTTCGTCTGTAATAAAAACAGTTTATGTTATCAAGAGATTTTATTTATTGCATATAATAAAGTATGAGTTCAGAGTTTGTAGATTTTAGTCTTTAAGATGTTTTGAAAGTTCAGACTCGCTTTTCACGGTCATACTTTTTATCTTTAGATACACCAGGGATTTACACTAACAGTCGCCCAATCGCCCAAGGCGACTAAATATTTGCATGGGCGAGTAAAGTTTGCTTTTCGATCGTCCAGGTGGCGATCTGTGATGATTTGGTTGATTTTCGTTTCCACGAATTTTGCCCTGTCATTCTGAGCAGTAGCGGTATGTCTCCTTTCAATTTTATTTCAATATTGGTAAGAAATCTTAAATATTTTTCTTTCTGCGTCATTGTTTATACTGTTTACGTGCCACACAGTGTTAGCTGGTCCCTTCTGGCTTTTACTTTGTACCGGAAACCAGTTCAAGCGAAAGAATATACGAAAATTTCCGGATTGGGTATGAACTCCGGCCATAGATTGCAATTGCGATGCGGCTAGTGTTGAAATGAGTATGGCAATGATTTATACATAATACAAATTAGTACTTTGGCAGTAACTTTCAAAAAAGTAAATTTTAATCATTAAATACTTTAAATAGTGCATTTTTTTTGTTAACTACATAATATTATTTGTTTCACAATGGTCTTTTTTACTTCTGGTTCTATCCTATCATTTTATTGAACAGTTTTAATTTATGGGAGTGTATTCTTTTTTATTATAAAAAATATGAAAAAATGTGGGCGCCTAACTTTTTCACTGGGCGCCAAAATTTTTTAAGTTAGGAGACCAGGTGGCAACCATTATAAAAAAGTTAGTGTCCCTGTACACGATATCATCATCGTCATCAGTGGCCTTTCTTTTATTCTGCTCCGATCCCTTGGTCACGTTCTGTTTACTTGAAGTAAACTTGAAATTGAAGAGTGACATTTATCATTCACGACCCTATCAACTAGATTTAATAAAGCAATAACAAGTAAGCGCTTGAATCGATACCCAAAAACCGGTTACTTTCAAACTCCGAAATGATTTGGATTCTAATTAGAATATTCATATATTTATTTCCGATATCGTAAATAGACTAAACCAGGAAGTAATCTCTCGATGTCGTTATGCTAAAATTAATGCAAAATGAAAGGCAAACTATCAATCAAGATGTCAAATGAAATTAAAGAAACGTTTTTTATTTGAATAGGCAGACGGACTTTTTTCTATGGAAAAAAGCGTGCCTGTAGATACAACTGCACTGCCCCAGGCATCGGACTAACACATTTTTCCACCCCTGAATGGCCTGATTTTGTAACTGTCAGTTAACAGGAAGTAGGTGTGACACCTGAAATTGAATTCCACATACAAGAGGCCACACTGATGCTGCTTACCAAATTTCAAGAGAATGTGATTATTTGCTGAGAAAACTGTTAGGAAAATTTTTCCTATTTTGACCCTTGAAACAGACCAAATCGGCTTGGAAAACAGGAAGTAGACAACTGACTGACCTGGAAAGGGGAGGCATCATCCCATGGTACAACCCATCATGCTAAAGCTGTGCACCAAATTTGAAATCAATCCCTTTCGTAGAAGCGGAGAAAACTGTTACGAAAAATTTTTCCCCACCTGCTCAAAATTCACCATATTATAACCCGGATTTTCACTCTGTGAAATCCGAGTGAAATCCGGCCAAAAAATGGCTCAAACTGGAAGCATTAAACAACCGTCATTGCAGCTAAACCTCACAATGTAAATTGTGTATATAATCTACTACAGTAAATATGGTAATAAATACTTTAAAGGCTTTACTTTGACATGATCATATTCAGTGTATAAATGTTAAGCCAATTATCGGAATCCTGGTGAACCTTAAACTGGCAGAGTCAGAATTCATGCTTTATATGGAGGACTGGCCATAGATTTCATAGTCTAGAGTTGTTTTGACAATTATTTCAGAGAAATTGATATTGGTACAATAGATGTGTTTTTTCATCATTTGTCAGCTGAAAAGAATCTTAAGATTTATGGAGTCAAATTACCTCTGAATTGGCCTCCTCCTCCTCCACCCCCACCTCGACTATATCCTCCTCCTGGTGGTCCACGGGGAGGTCCTGCAAAACAAGTGGTGTAGGATTAGCTCTTAAACACTAAATGATTAGCAATATACTCATTAGGACTAAATATCTGTAATAATTAAAAGGATCCCTTTGTATCTGCTTAATACCAAAACATGCTACTGGTGCTAGATTATTGGCGTTAGACATGTACTTATTTACTGTAAGAAGAAACTCTTATAATGGATGAATGCAAAACTTAAATGGTTACCATTGACACAAAATTTGTAAACAATATCCTAATTCTTGTGTTCCCAGTCAAAGGTAATTTTTTGCACATTATACAAATAGTATTTATAAATTTTGCATGAGGAAGAGCACCAACGATTTAGGTGTGGATATTTAATATCAGATGTAAATAAAATGTAGCAAGACACAGGCTGATGTGATGGCAAAAGGTTACCTTTGTACAATCTATTATCTTTAAAACATGTCATATAGCCATTTTGTTGAAAATCTTAATTTATCACTTCATCATTCCTATTTAATAGTTAAGAAACAACAACATACCTCCACGTCCACCTGGCTGCATACTTTGGTATGATGGCCCACCAACACCTCTAGCAGGTCCCTGTAGACCAGGTCCACCTCCACCACCAGGACCAACACCACGACCAGCAGCCCTTCCCATACCTTGCCCAGGACCAGCTCCTGATAAAGGAACTCGAGCAATTCCCTCCTGCCAAAAAAATATTTTTTTAGATGATTTGCTAGCTATACTTCAAATATTTGGGTTCATTATAGAGCAGGGTTCCCACGGTTTTTTAAAATCATTTTTGAGGTCCTGTAAATAGTGAGACATCACCAGTTTCAATCATCAACATTTCCGGTAAGGTTTTTTCTTATTTATTACCGAAGTTATACTTCGGTTTCGCACTGCATGGGTTCTTTCATTCATTTTAATCTTCAAGTCTGATCCTGTCAAGTTTGGTGCTGGGCGATTTGAATACTATTATATGTTGTTTGTTTTCTAAATAAAATTTAGTTATTTAGAAATAAAATATGTATTTTCTATTTGATGTTTTGATTTGTTACATTTGATACGGAAAGTTGTTGGGTTTAGACTTTTTAGAAATTCCGAAATTTCATGGGATAACTCTTATGCCTTATTGTTCCAGTAAGTTTTATATCATGTAAAAGGGGCCTAGGCGGCCGAGTGGTCAAGGTAGTTTGTCTACTATTGATCACGTGGTCTGTCAACACTGAGGTTGCGGGTTCGAGTCTCATTGCAGTCAGGTTGTACTCGACTTCAATCTTAATTGACAATAATTGCCAGTTTTCCTACCGAGGTCGGGGGGGGGGTTCTCTCAAGGTACTCCGGCTGCCCCCCCCCCAAATAAAAACTGGACGCCATGAAATAGCTGAATAATTGCTGAATGGGCGTTAAACATCACTCAAACAAACAAACAATATATCATGTAATATTATGGCCGAGTTGTCCTTTTGCCAGACTAATGATCTTAACAATGCAGCTGAGTAGTTGTACATATTAGTGTCAGAAAATAAGTAAAAAAAAGGATTTACTCAAGTTTGAATTTTTAATAATGCAAAATGATACTTTCCCAATAACTGCTTTTACGCACAAAATTTCCCAATTTGTGCGATGGGGGACACCTTTGAAAATGTCTACAATCATCCCTTAAGTATTTCCTTCAAAGTAAGACTGAGACAGATGTATCAAAAAAGATGCAAATAGCACAATAATCTTTCTTATTGACACAGCACTTAAGACAGCATTTATTTTTTGTTTCAAGTTAAAGAAACTTGCTTTCAAAAAAAAAAGAGGATAAATTTGTATACTTGCAAAACAAATATTCAACTGATTGATTGGATGTTTGCTTTACATCCCGAGAGCAGCATTTCAGCTATATTCAAGAAGGGAATAGGAATAAGTAAAAAAACAACAAGTTAATTTAGGAAATATGGACCAAAGGTAACAAATTGTGAATGAATGCAGATGGGGAAGAGAATTTAGCATTTTGTAGCCGCTACAAGAGCATCATCTTATCAAATCTACAAAAGGGGTCTTTATCTTGCCTAGCACTCTCCAAACACATAATGTGGGAAGCTTTTAGAACGAATAATCGTACCCTCGCTGGCCAGGGTATGAATTTAGTCCCGTAATAAAGCAGAGCGGTAGTGAATCACTCCTGGCACTTTGAGGTCCAAAAGAAGTTGCATATATAATGAACCGTGGTTGATCTTGGTATCTTTCGACAGTGTCACCATTTTTTAATCGTTTTTGTGTTTAAAATCGATCATTATTAATACGTGATGATAGTTATTGCCATTTTTAATAACCCTCTTTGCATTGTGTATTTATTGACATTCGTGTCTCTTTTTAATTATGTTTACTACATGAAAAACATTGAGAAACACTAAAATAATGGTGTGTTGCATCTTGGGTAATACATATATGTAAATTACTGGATTTTTACTACAGAATGGTTGTTATAGTATGCAAATAAGCACGTTTATAATCAAATTAGGTCACATTATCCATATCAGAAAAAATATCCAGGTGCACCTTAAAAGACGAACTAGAGGCTCCCAGGAGCCTGTATCGCTCACCTGAACCTGAAACCAAACAACCCTTTTCTATCCAGCTTTTCTTTGCTATAAGGAATTGCCCAACACTTCTGCAAAAGTCATAATAATTCCTATAAGGAGGAGCTTTTGATGCTTAGAGGGAGAAGGGAGGTTCACTTCAAATTTGCTGTACCTGTTATACTTTTTTAACTATCAGTCGAAAACTCTCTCGACTCCCCCCCCCCCCCCCCCCCCATTTTCTATTTTAAGCTAACGTAGCTATATAGGTAGTCAGGTGTCATGATTTGCACAATTTTGGTAGAGGACGTCCTAAAGATGATGTGTGCAATGTTTCAAAGCAGTCCTTTAATGGGTTAAAGAGGAGAAGATTTTTTAAAATCAATTAAAATTGATTAAAAAATTGAAGAGTGTGTCCATGGGACACGGATGCCCCCGCTAAAGGAAGTCCCAAACAGGAAGTAGTTGTCCGACAGGTCTGAAAGTCGCTTAGGACGTACAACTTGTGATACTGAACCACCCTGCCAAATTTCAAATTGTTCTGATGTACGGTTTCTGAGAAAAGCTTGACGGAAATTTTCATACTCATGTTAACACATTTTCATATCGGCCCAGTCGCAAACAGGAAGTAGTTGTCTGAAAGGTCTGAAAGTCGCTTAGGACGTACAACTTGTGATACTGAACCACCCTGCCAAATTTCAAATTGTGCTGATGTACGGTTTCTGAGAAAAGCTTGACGGAAATTTTCATACTCATGTTAACACATTTTCATATCGGCCCAGTCGCAAACAGGAAGTAGTTGTCCGACAGGTCTGAAAGTCGCTTAGGACGTACAACTTGTGATACTGAACCACCCTGCCAAATTTCAAATTGTTCTGATGTACGGTTTCTGAGAAAAGCTTGACGGAAATTTTCATACTCATGTTAACACATTTTCATATCGGCCCAGTCGCAAACAGGAAGTAGTTGTCCGACAGGTCTGAAAGTCGCTTAGGACGTACAACTTGTGATACTGAACCACCCTGCCAAATTTCAAATTGTTCTGATGTACGGTTTCTGAGAAAAGCTTGACGGAAATTTTCATACTCATGTTAACACATTTTCATATCGGCCCAGTCGCAAACAGGAAGTAGTTGTCCGACAGGTCTGAAAGTCGCTTAGGACGTACAACTTGTGATACTGAACCACCCTGCCAAATTTCAAATTGTTCTGATGTACGGTTTCTGAGAAAAGCTTGACGGAAATTTGTACATACAGACGGACGTATTTACGTACAAATGAAGTCCCAAACAGGAAGTAGTTGTCCGACAGGTCTGAAATTCGCTTAGGACGTACAACTTGTGATACTGAACCACTCTGCCAAATTTAAAATTGTTCTCATGTACGGTTTCTGAGAAAAGCTTGACGGAAATTTGTTCGGACGTACGTACGTACGGACGGACGGACATGAGTAAAACTTAATGCCCCCCGACATGTCGTCGCGGGGGCATAAAAAATGTTCAAGGAGAATAATTCCTAAACAGTTCATCAGACAATCTTGACCCTAAGTCATTTTTGTAGCCCTCATAGAGCAGAACAATTAAGCAATACTAACTTTTTCTCTAGTTCAAATAATTTTCAAGATTTTAAGGCAAAAATGTAAAAAATAATCAATTTTGACAATTAAAGGGCAATAACTCCTATAAGGAGTCCTCATACAACTTCAACCCAATGGAGTGTTTCGTAGAGCTTTTGATGCTGATGAAGGCATGTCTCTTCGGTTTTCTTGTATCTGTTATACTTTTTGAACTATAAGCCAAAAACAGTATTTTACCCCCCCCTCCATTCTATTTTTAGCCATGGTGGCCATGTTGGTTTATCTGCAGCCATGGTTGGTGCAAACTTGGTTAAGGACATTTGACGGATGATGTGTACAAAGTTTCAAAGCAGTACTTTCAGTGGTTTCAGAGGAGAAGATTTTAAACTAGAGGCTCCCAGGAGCCTGTATCGCTCACCTGAACCTGAAACCAAACAACCCTTTTTTATCCAGCTTTTCTTTGCTATAAGGAATTGCCCAACACTTCTGCAAAAATCATTAATTTTGACCTTTTAAGGGAAATAACTCCTATAAGGAGGATCTTTTGATGATTAGAGGGAGAAGGGAGGTTCACTTCAAATTTGCTGTACCTGTTATACTTTTTTAACTATCAGTCGAAAACTCTCGACCCCCCCCCTTTTTTCATTTTTTCTATTTTAATCCAACGTAGCTATGTAGGTAGTCAGGTGTCATGATTTGCACAATTTTGGTAGAGGACATCCTAAAGATGATGTGTGCAATTTTTCAAAGTAGTCCTTTCATTGGTTTAAGAGGAGAAGATTTTTTAAAATCAAGTAAAATTGATTAAAAAAATGTTCAAGGAGAATAATTCCTGAATGGTCCATCAGACAATCTTGACCCTAAAGTCTTTTTTGTAGCCCTCATAGAGCAGAACAATTAATCAATGCTAACTTTTTCTTTAGTTCTAATAATTTTCAAGATTTTGAGGCAAAAATGGCAAAAATCATCAATTTTGACAATTAAAGGGCAATAACTCCTATAAGAAGTCATCATACAACTTCAACCCAATGGAGTGTTTCTTAGAGCTTTTGATGCAGATGAAGGCATGTCTCTTCGGTTTTCCTGTATCTGTTACACTTTTTTAAATATAAGCCAAAAACTGTATTTTACCACCCCCCCCCCCCAATCCTATTTTTAGCCATGGTGGCCATGTTGGTTAATCTGCAGTCATGGTTGGTGCAAACTTGGTTGAGGACATTTGACAGATGATGTGTACAAAGTTTCAAAGCAGTACTTTCAGTTGTTTCAGAGGAGAAGATTTTAAAAAATCAATTAAAACCGATTAAAAAAAACAGTTCAAGGGGAATAACTCTTAAACGGTTAATCAGACAATCTTGACCCTTAAGTCATTTTTGTAGCCCTCATAGCGCAGAACAATTAAGCAATGCTAACTTTTTCTCTAGTTCTAATAATTTTCAAGATTTTGAGGCAAAAATGGCAAAAATCATCAATTTTGACACTTAAAGGGCAATAACTCCTACAAGGAGTCATCATACAACTTTGACCCAATGGAGTGTTTTGTAGAGCTTTAGATGCTGAAGAAGGAAGGTCTCTTCGGTTTTCCTGTATCTGTTATACTTTTTGAACTATAAGCAAACTAGAGGCTCCCAGGAGCCTGTATCGCTCACCTGAACCTGAAACCAAACAACCCTTTTTTATCCAGCTTTTCTTTGCTATAAGGAATTGCCCAACACTTCTGCAAAAATCATTAATTTCGACCTTTTAAGGGAAATAACTCCTATAAGGAGGAGCTTTTGATGCTTAGAGGGAGAAGGGAAGTTCACTTCAAATTTGCTGTACCTGTTGTACTTTTTTAACTATCAGTCGAAAACTCTCTCGACCCCCCCCCCCCCCCCCCCCCGCCTTTTTTCAATTTTTCTATTTAAAGCAAACGTAGCTATATAGGTAGTCAGGTGGTAGAGGACGTCCTAAAGATGATGTGTGCAATGTTTCAAAGCAGTCCTTTCATTGGTTAAAGAGGAGAAGATTTTTTAAAATCTAGTAAAATTGATTAAAAAAATTTTCAAGGAGAATAATTCCTAAACGGTTCATCAGACAATCTTGACCCTTAAGTCATTTTTGTAGCCCTCATAGAGCAGAACAATTAAGCAATGCTAACTTTTTCTCTAGTTCTAATAATTTTCAAGATTTTGAGGCAAAAATGTCAAAAATAATCAATTTCGACAATTAAAGGGCAATAACTCCTATAAGGAGTCATCATACAACTTCAACCCAATGGAGTGTTTTGTAGAGCTTTTGATGCAGATGAAGGCATGTCTCTTCGGTTTTCCTGTATCTGTTACACTTTTTTAAATATAAGCAAAAAACTGTATTTTACCCCCCCCCCCCCCCCACCGTCCTATTTTTAGCCATGGTGGCCATGTTGGTTAATCTGCAGCCATGGTTGGTGCAAACTTGGTTGAGGACATTTGACAGATGATGTGTACAAAGTTTCAAAGCAGTACTTTCAGTTGTTTCAGAGGAGAAGATTTTAAAAAATCAATTAAAACCGATTAAAAAAAACAGTTCAAGGGGAATAACTCTTAAACGGTTAATCAGACAATCTTGACCCGTAAGTCATTTTTGTAGCCCTCATAGAGCAGAACAATTAAGCAATGCTATCTTTTTCTCTAGTTCTAATAATTTTCAAGATTTTGAAGCAAAAATGGCAAAAATCATCAATTTTGACAATTAAAGGGCAATAACTCCTACAAGGAGTCATCATACAACTTTGACCCAATGGAGTGTTTTGTAGAGCTTTAGATGCTGAAGAAGGAAGGTCTGTTCGGTTTTCCTATATCTGTTATACTTTTTGAACTATAAGCAAAAAACTGTATTTTGACCCCCCTGTTCTATTTTTAGCCATGGCGGCCATGTTGGTTGGTCTGAGGCCATGATTTGAGCAAACTTGGTAGAGGACATTTTACTGATGATGTGTGCAAAGTTTCAAAGCAATCCCTTCAGTGGTTTTGGAGGAGAAGATTTTTGAAGAAAAGTTAACGACGACGACGACGAACGCCAAGTGATGGCAATAGCTCACATGACCCTTCGGGTCAGGTGAGCTAAAAATCAATTAAAACCGATTAAAATAAACAGTTCAAGGGGAATAACTCTTAAACGTGTAATCAGACAATCTTGACCCTAAGGCAATTTTGTAGCCCTAATAGAGCAGAACAATTAAGCAATGCTAACTTTTTCTCTAGTTCTAATAATTTTCAAGATTTTGAGGCAAAAATGGCTAAAATCAACAATTTCGACAATTAAAGGGCAATAACTCCTATAAGGAGTCATCATACAACTTCAACCCAATGGAGTGTTTCGTAGAGCTTTTGATGCAGATGAAGGCTTGTCTCTTCGGTTTTCCTGTATCTGTTACACTTTTTTAAATATAAGCCAAAAACTGTATTTTACCGCCCCCCCCCCACCATCCAATTTTTAGCCATGGTGGCCAGGTTGGTTAATCTGCAGCCATGGTTGGTGCAAACTTGGTTGAGGACATTTGACAGATGATGTGTACAAAGTTTCAAAGCAGTACTTTCAGTTGTTTCAGAGGAGAAGATTTTAAAAAATCAATTAAAACCTATAAAAAAAAACAGTTCAAGGGGAATAACTCTTAAACGGTTAATCAGACAATCTTGACCCTTAAGTCATTTTTGTAGCCCTCATAGAGCAGAACAATTAAGCAATGCTAACTTTTTCTCTAGTTCTAATAATTTTCAAGATTTTGAGACCAAAATGGCAAAAATCATCAATTTTGACAATTAAAGGGCAATAACTCCTACAAGGAGTCATCATACAACTTTGACCCATTGCAGTGTTTTGTAGAGCTTTAGATGCTGAAGAAGGACGGTCTCTTCGGTTTTCCTGTATCTGTTATACTTTTTGAACTATAAGCAAAAAACTGTATTTTGACCCCTCTGTTCTATTTTTAGCCATGGCGGCCATGTTGGTCTGAGGCCATGATTTGGGCAAACTTGGTAGAGGGCATTTTACTGATGATGTATGCAAAGTTTCAAAGCAATCCCTTCAGTGGTTTTTGAGGAGAAGATTTTTGAAGAAAAGTTAACGACGACGACGGACGCCAAGTGATGGCAATAGCTCACACGACCCTTCGGGTCAGGTGAGCTAAAAAAGAAATTTCAATAAAGATCGTTTCCCGTTAGTTTGGCAATGTCTGAATCTTTAAAAACGTAAAGAAGATGAATATTATGTTTTAATTTTGTATAAATAGACCGAAGTTAGAATTTATTATTTGCTACATTACGAGCAATGAGACTGAATTCTGCCGTTAATCCGACAAATCACAAAACTAACTTCTGCTAATAACGGCAGTAAAATTTGCCTAGGAAGCTATGTAAACCCTAAGGGTATGGTGCAAGAAAATTCTACTGAAATCGTTTTTAGTGTTGTCCATATTGATCTTAGGGGGAAATAAAGTTCCTTTTTATTCAAGTGTGACATTAGCTCATATTACACTACACCTAATTTACCTCTGCAGGAGGCGGTCCTTCAACAGTCATGGAAACGAGATGTTCTCCACGCAAAAGCACTAAGCCCAAAACTCTCTTTTCCTCCTTGTCAGTACCCTTTGAGCTCTTTGGCTTGATCTTACGGAATTCATCACAGTCTCCCAATATTAAATTCATGTGCTTGTCAAAAGCTTTGAAGGTTCCAATGAAAGTGCGACCATCTTGCAGGGTGCATCGCATCCTGTAGTTGATGTGCTGCAACATCTTTGAACTCCTTGCAAACGTCTAAATAAAAAGAAAAATTATTTATCTTTATTTATTGTAAAAATGAAAAAAAAAATGTTCAAAGTGACTTCCGTCCAGATAAAAATTGTTGTTCGCTTGGTAGAAGAAAACAAAAAATTTTAATGAAATACGATGCAACATTGGAGTGAAGTTAAGTGGTAGTTAGTAATAAAGGTCATGTACATTTACATGTCAGACTAGTTAACAAACGAGTGAATACACACTGTAAACTAATTTATTGGCTTTTTATTCCATAAAAAAATTATCCTGACCCCTAGTGCCTGTGGTTCATAGCTCTACAGACCTTACGTAGATTTGTTAAAGAAAACAAAACAGATAAAAAAAGTCAGCTGTGTTTCCAGAGTATCACACCAAAACGTGCATTCTTTTTTTTTTAAATTCTGGTTATTATTAAATTAAAAGAATAATATACACATTATGATACTGTCAAACTCTTTTAGCATTTACAATTTACTGTACAATTTTCATCGACTTGTTTTTCGGATCAATAATTATCTATATTGTTTTAAATCATACAACTATGGCTACATACACATTTCTATTAGAATGCATTAAAGCAAATTTAAAGCTGAAATGCCACAACAAAATAATAACCCGCCGCTTTTACCGGCTTCTCTTTTGTGTCAGAAATATGTGAATTAGCTTAATTAAGCATGTAAAAAACACAAAAGATACATGAAATAACATTATATGAAATAAATTAGAATTGCATTACCATGTTGAATAAAGATTTCGGCGCCGATTAATCAAGATTAATATTTGGCACCAGTTAAAAACATTCAAGACGGAAATCGTCCTTTAAGCGTATGTCAGTGCGCCACCTACAACGGAAGTTTATAGCAGGTTCTCTGCCCTTGCAAAATAGATAAATAAAAAATAAATTAATTTATTATAAATAAATAAATAAATAAATAGATGGATTATTTCTAAAAACGTTAAGGGATTATCTTTAATGGAAAGAGTTATTCAGTATATATCTGTTTAAGCTTGATAATTTTTCTAAAGGCAATATTTCGCTGCGAGACATGTGAGAATGATAACCAAACGAGTAAATATATACAATAAACTCATTTATTGACATTTTATTTATTTAAAAACAAATTATCCTGACCCCAAGTGCCTGTGTTGCAGACGTGCTTTGCAATGCGAAGAATGCATGAATAAATAAATAAATAAATAAATAGATGGATTATTTCTAAAAACGTTAAGGGATTTTCTTTAATGGAAAGAGTTATTCAGTAGATATCTGTTTAAGCTTGATCATTTTTCTAAAGGCAATATTTCGCTGCGAGACATGTGAGAATGATAACCAAACGAGTAAATATATACAATAAACTCATTTATTGACATTTTATTTATTTAAAAACAAATTATCCTGACCCCAAGTGCCTGTGTTGCAGACGTGCTTTGCAATGCGAAGAATGCATGAATAAATAAATAAATAAATAAATAGATGGATTATTTCTAAAAACGTTAAGGGATTATCTTTAATGGAAAGAGTTATTCAGTATATCTCTGTTTAAGCTTGATCATTTTTCTAAAGGCAATATTTCGCTACGAGACATGTGAGAATGATAACCAAACGAGTAAATATATACAATAAACTCATTTATTGACATTTTATTTATTTAAAAACAAATTATCCTGACCCCAAGTGCCTGTGTTGCAGACATGCTTTGCAATGCGAAGAATGCATGGAAAAATTTTGAGGAGTTTAATGACCATCCTTGCTGTAAAATTATATATATAATTGGTAATAAAATAATTTATTATAATAAAATACTTGGTGACCATAGCCTTCCTGTGTCGTCCTTTTTTTCGTGAGCACTCTACTACTAATCATAGGAATTACATTTTCCTTTGCAATCAATTGAAGATTAGTTGAAGAAATATCTTCCTCTGACTGCAATAATGTATCAACAAGCAATGCAAGCTCTATGTCAGCCATATCTATAAACTTTTCATTTACTAAAAAATCTCCAAACCAAAACTGGTTTGAAACTTTTTTCGAAAACTAGTTTCAAACCATGAAACTGAACTAGAACCAGTATTTTACCAATAAATTCGCCCTAGGATATCGCGATCTGAAATTTACTGGTTCACAGAAGAAATCGGTACGTTCGTGTGCTTTTGGGAAAGCAGTTCAATGATCTTCCACTCGAGATAGAATTCTATCACTCACGGTAGGTCTTTCCCCATCTGTACTCGTTGCGTCATCCAATCTAAACGTATGAAACAAGTAGATTATCTCAAATAAATCCAAAGTGAAACCTATACAAAACAACCATAATCTCAAACCGATAGTTTCTTCCTCAGCTACAGTTACTTTTGCTAACTTGAAAACATTTAAAAAACAAAAATCAAATTGATAATAGGATTATGATGTAATTTTGGTGGAAATTACAAAAGTTTAAATAAGCTTAGTAGCGTTAAACTTGTGTAACTTTTACATTTAAATTGTGTCACAAATAAAGTGTCTTAGATATAATATCGCGAATCAAAATTGGCGTCTGTACTTTTCAACTAGTCTTGCACGAAAAGCTTTGAGACCAGTTTATTTCCGAATATGGAAAACTCTTCTCAAGAAATTTTGCTGGCTATTAGCTAACATGCTATTTAAACAGATTTCGGATTATACAAAAATTAACTTCTAATGACAAACTACTAATAGAGCGAAAATGGGATAAGGGACTTACTTCGCCACACCTTTACTTATTTTATTGAAATTGACCCTGAAATTTCTTCTTTTGTTAAAAAATACTTAATTGACATTTTTATCCAGTGATTTGCTTAAAATTAAAAATGCGACACACAAATAGTAGTTTTTGGATGTATTTGTAGTCTTTATATTATATTAACCCCCGCCCGGAAGAAAAGTTTAAAAAAAAAATTAAAAAAAAACCATTAAAATAAATAAATAAATAAATAAATAAATAAATAAATAAATAAATAAATAAATAAATAAATAAATAAATAAATAAATAAATAAATAACAATTGAAATGTTAAAGATTAACTGAACAAATTGCCACTAGCAGCTTTTTAGTCAAAGGCAACCAATGCCATGCTTGGAGGTATCAGTCAATATACTAATCCCAGTTTCCATTAAATTTTTATACATATTTCATAAAGAAGCTATAACATTTTTGACGCATAATCAATTGCAATCAATAAAGAGTCAACAAAATGTATTGCCGTTAATATATATCTGATTATTGATCTCTAATTAAAACAGTGCGTGAATAACTGAATAAGTGGTGTCATGACAACTAATACAACAATCGATAGAGGGCGCTAAGAATATAGTTGCTGAAACTGACGTAACATGGCTGCTGTCGGTGGAGATAGTTTTGGGACGTCCGGAGTGAGACAACGATTAATATCCCCCGAATCAGAAGACCCAAACTGGGATCCTAGTTTACCGTACGGTGGTAAAGTCTATTTAGCTAGAAAGAAGAAACCGGACCCTTTACATATCAGAATAATTGAGGTATTTATTTTATTGACTTGGACACGAGTCGATGATCATATTGATGACCTGACATTCTTGATCATTCTTGAACATTCGCAAATTTCAACAGTTTGTTTTGTGTATTCAGTACAGTTAATTACAAACTGGCGCTTTTGTGATTCACTAATATTCAGCTGAATTATTATTAAAAATTAACTGCATAGTCTGATTCGTATCCAAAAAATGTAAACTGCAATGTTTAGTCCGAGAATCCTCTGCTGTCTGGACAATATTTTTCTGGGTAGGTCGCAGAGGTTTTTCGGACTATGCAATGTTATATCCAATCATGTATTAGATCTACATTTACATTCAACACATACGGGCAAAACTTTTATAGATTTCCATGACTCATAGGCGTAGCACCCAGAAACACAAGGGTGCTGTCGGTCTTTTAAGGATCGACAACCGTGAATAAGGATTTTCCATGTGCTATTATTTGTCACTTACCAAATGCACTCGAGATCGTGGCTGTTGTTTTCTATTGAAAGTCATTTTTTTTTAAATTAGATTTACGTTGAACGTTTCACAAATTAAAGAGTATATGTAACGAAATTCTATCATTTTTATTTCTATTACAAAAAAACAAAAACAAAAAAAAAAACAAACACAAAAAAAACAAAAAAAACAAAACAAAACAAAACATTACAAAACAAAACAAAACAAAACAAAACAAACAAACAAACAAACAAAAAAACTGGTGCGGTCTTTCGTACCAGCAATTTAAAGTGGTACGGTTGGAACCGTACGGACGTACCTCTTGCTTCGCCTATGAGACTTAAAATTTTTTTTTAATGTACTAGTTTTTTTTGCCACTAGCTCGGTCCCACGTACTGGTCATGCGATTCACGCTATTTAGTCTTAAAAGTGATACATATAAGAGTAACTTGTTTTGATGGAAGACAGTGAAATCTATCAAGTGTAGGCTTAGCAATAGGTTTTAATGGAAAAATAACGGCACATTCAGAGCTAGAACTACTACACATTTGTAATACATTTTCTGGACATGCAGATAAACTGAATTAAGTTAATTAACATCCTTTTTACTGGTAAAGTCTGCATTTGAAATTTTTGTGCCAGTAGTGGTTTTTTGTATCGACAATCTGATGAGGCGATCTTAGAGGCCAATTTTAATGTATCTCGGTTTATTTTCCCACTTACCGTTGTATATTTAAAATATACCACGACACAGTAAATGGCAGGAGAAAATATACCACGACGTGACACATAAGAAAAAAAATTAAAAGTCGTAAAATGTGCAGAAAAATATCGCAGCTCTTATCCAATGAAAATCTCGCATTTTAAATAAGGTCAATCTAATTTAAATTAAATCTGTCACTTTTTGCTATATGGACGCTACGTTACACGCACGTTAAAGATTTAATTTTAATTAGATTGATATATATTGTATTATTGAAATTGAATTTATAAATAAATATGTTTAAATTAATTAGATTGTAATAAGGTGGAATTATTTACAATAGCCTCCAGACTTCAAATGGATAAAAATTACTTAATTTATATGTGCATTTTCGGTTGAAATGTGGGCTCCGTATCAAAATAACTGTGTGTGTGTGTGGTTTTTTTTCGTTTTATTTTGTTGGTTTTTTTTTCAATTTGTGTATTGTACCACGAGAAACAATTGAATAAATGCCCACACCTTTTTGTACTATACTCAAAATTTAAAAGCATTCGATCTTTCATGCAACATGTTAATTCGGCGTTGGAATGATTTGTTAAGTTTTACATGTATATAGTCTCGTCTCCTTCTTGTTTTTGGAGCCGACTTACAGTTTGAGCCACTGATATAACGATTGGCCTGTCGCGTCATAATGGGGTCTATGTGTCAATAAAGCCTGTTGTGGCGTTATCTTAAGCTGTTAGACAAAATATTATGTCATGGGTGCTGAGTCCTCTTTTACCGAACGTGGACTCGGAACCCCGGAACTGAGAGAATGTTTATGAATGTATTTATATTGTTTATTTGTTTGGTGTCTGAGGCTGTTATAGACACAATATTTTGTAACCCCCCCCCCCCCATTTGATAAAAGTGTCCTGTTACGCCTGACTTGTTAGGATGTGTTATGCCTGTACTTAGGAAACTGTGATTATGAAACTCCCTAGCTTTATTAAGGGGTAAAAATATTATATGCTGTGGTTCTTTTCTGGTATTTTTATTTGTATTGTATTATTATGAATTATGAAGTTGTAATCAATATTACCACTATCTTTTGTTTCTCTTTTTAGGCATCAGTTGTGATTGGAACCCTCATATTTGCACTCTATGCATACTACTATTTTGATCACCTTCATTTTAATGTTACCTATGCATATGGGTGGTTAGGATACCCACAGGCACAGCATCAAGTTGGACAACGATATCTTCACGGTATGAAGAGGAAATAATATAACCATAAAAACGCGAGGAATTTTTTGTCTGACAGTGTGCTGACATTCTTTATTGAAGATATCTATATTGACAACTTTTTCCTTATGTTTTTTTTTCGTTTATTTTGTTTTTACTTTGTATCAAATTAAAATTTAAATTGAAATTATTTTATTGGATACAGCAAGTCAAGTACATTACAGAGTCAATACTGCCTAATCCTATGCATAACAAACATAGTACATTTATCAATAAAAGTATACTTTTTTGCCTTTTATAATTATAATGAAATAATCAATTATGAATAATTTTCAGTATAGTATGACAATCTATATCATGTTTAAAACGAATCGTATATAATAAACAGTTTTATTAATTTTTATATCTCACAGGTAAAGGAGTTGAAAAGCACGAAAATAATGCAATGGAATGGTTCAAGTGAGTTTTTCCTAATTAATGTTTTTATAATTAGAGTTGACTTGACCCCACACGGGCTCTTCCCACATGTGCTGTGAAAAAATATTGATGTTTACGGTCCATACTCCTGATAGTCTAATCTTTCAGATATATTCATGAGTAGAACTGACAGCAATTAACAAATTTTCCTCTTAAAATTACTGCTATACACACACACACACACACACAACCGCAAACATAAATTTAAATTTATGCAATAATATTTTTAACTGTAATGTCTACCAACATAACCGATTATTTAAATTGCTCATTTGTTTTATTTACTTCAATTTCGTTTGCCGTTATGAAATCAGTTTTGTACAGAAAACAACCAACCGAAAACGGACAATCCTTATCAAACACCTCAAAACAACTTTATTATACTCTTGTTATTTTTATGCATTTGAAATGAAGATTTTAATATAAAATATGTGAACTGTTTTAGAAAAGCTGCTGATCAGGGTCATCCACACGCATCATACAATCTAGCCATTGGTCATTTAAAGGGATATAAAACCGGATTAAAAGCTGGGTATGTTGGTTCATTTTTCCCATATATATATATTAGACCTTTTTTATTTATTGGATAAATTTATAAAAACGTTTATGTATTATCTTTTGCTAATACTGTTTAAATGTGTGGTTCTGTCATAACCAAGTTTATGGTATATTCTCTCTTGAATTAAAAATGGACATAGTTTTCAAGAAAAACTTTATTTTTCAGAGAGGCTCACCAACTGATTGCCCATGCTGCATCTAAAGGTGTAAAAGAGGCACACAGGGTTCTTAATGAAGTGTGTGCAAGGGGTGGATGTAAACATTGACCAGTCAAAGCAGAAAACATTCTGAAATACAAATAAATCATGCATGCACAAATGAGTAGACTTTGCACAACACATTCAGTGGAATTTTAATTTAATTAATGGAGGGCAGGCGATTTATTGTACACAGATCAAAGACTTATATTTACCTCTTGTAAACAGTATTGTTTGTTTTAAAATTACCAAAATAAGCTTTATTACTTATTATCATTACTGATCCAATAGAAAATCACATTTGCAAACTATAGCATTGATGATGTTGATTACTAGCTTCTTAGGACGATTTTAGAATGTGTATTCTTTTTCTAAGAAAAATACAAATATTTTATAGTCTAGTAAAGGTAAGAGAAAGATACAATGATGTTTTAGATAAATGTATTATATTCTAGCATACAAAAATCCATCCTACCTATTCAGGGGTCTGATTACCATAACAGGAGGTAAAAATATAACACTGAAAATAGTCGGGCTCCACAAAATTATACTCCTCCTGCATAGCTTTTACTTTTAATTTATTTCATATCAGTATAATTATGTTTGTTTTAATTGGATAAAACAAGGTCAGCTGGTATTAATTAATTTGCAGTAATTTGACGTGAGGGCATTATCACACCATGATAACGCCCACGGGCGTTATCACGTCGTGGTAATGCCCTCTCCAGTAACAAGCAACATAAAACTGTTTATTTTTCATTTATAACAAAATATATGTACATGTACAACCCAAATGAGGAAAAAATGTCATAAAGTTTAGAAAACTAACTGTGTATTGCCTAAAAATGCCAAACAATGATATATCATGAGGCCAAACATTCAAATAATACAGCAAGCAGCTACATAATACAGTCTTAAACACAAGGTTTCTTTATTCTTCAATAAAATAAATATAATAGTTGCTTATATAGCTGGCATTGTCATGATACTTGACAGCACTCGGGACAGTGGTATTGCCTTTAACATTGATAATGCCCTCGCCTTTGGCTCGGGCATTATCAATGTTTCAGGCAATACCACTCTCCCTTGTGCAGTCAAGATATCATGACAATGCCCTCTATATAAGCAACTATTGTAAAAGTATGATATTTATCATGACATGTGTACCTTACTTAACTAAATCATTCTGTTTGTGGGGAGGGTGGAGCTAAGGGCAATATTATTTATGGAAATAATTTGAAGATTTTTTTTAATCTATAATAAACGAGACACCATTGGTGTTAAGTGAAACTTGCATTGTTTTGACATATATACATGTATGTACATAGATCTTCGCACTATTTGTGTTATTGATGTCAATATATTTTCATGCCATAGGTAACTTTATATTTAGACTATTAAAATCTTCACATTAGTTTTTCTCTTACAAAACTAGTAATCACTAGACATGATTTTGCATTCAAATTATAAAAACAGTAGTGCTTACCTTCTGCCCTCAAGACTTCATTGCTTTACTTATCGAAAATGGCCAATGAATGTGTGAAAGAACAAATAAAAAATGGGCACAATGGTCCATCTATATAACATGTACTCGGTATATGATGTATCTTAAAAGTTATATTCCAAGCTCCAATTTAATGTTATCTTTGTTGTTTATGCTAATAATCTTAATTTTATCTCTGCATGGGTTCTAGGTCGTGCATACTCTGGTTTCTACTGTGACGGCTTCTTTGTTCTTAAGTATCATATGAAATGTTTACAGCAATTGGCGTGCTTCATACATATAAACCAAAATAGAAGCAAATTGTGCAATGTAATGATCCCATATTCATTATGGCTGCATGGAGGCTACGTGATGGCCGTAATACTTATATTTTTGGTGTCAATTAAACATTCGAGACGACTGTTGCTTAAGAACTATTTACTTATTCCTTGAAAACATCTAAGATACAAACGACTTTTTACAAATAACTCTGATAACCAAACAATATATGTACATTTGTATATGAATTCTTTGGCTTTTTAAAGCACCAGGAAGACAAAGTTAATACTAATTACAAATTAAACCTGACACTGTTAGAATAGGGTTGTTTTTGCTACCCCTGAGCGGAATTTAAATCTTACCCATTTAACTGCCCAACGCCACTATACACCTTAACAACCACTTTTATCACACAAAATATAACTAAATTCAATGCAGACGTAGTGAATTTGTGCTATATAGGGTCTTACGATGGAATTTTTGTAACCAAACGTAGTAAATCAAATACATGTACACAAGTTATCTAATTCAGCTTTTTATATCATCCTCTGGATAGACATCATTTACAGTATTCAAAACTTGAACGCGTATAGTTTAACTCACCAGTAACATATATTTATAGGGTTCTAGACCGCTGGACATAGTGCAGGCGATTTGGTGCCAGTGTCACAACGGTGTGAGTTCGAATCCCGCTGAGGGTAAACAAAAATTTGACAGTGTTACAAATCTAATTCAAACAGTGTTGGGCTTAATTTGTAGGAGTATATATATATATACACACACACACACTACTCTAACATGTAATCTTAAAAATGCTAAATCGGTCAGTATGGACAATGTATAAACATCATGGCGGGTATGTAGTTGTTATTTAAGTTTACAAATTCCCAAATCAGTCCGATCCCTAACATGGACTGCTTGAAAAAGGAACCTGGTGTTGAACATTCGGTTGGCATTCTTACATAAATACGTGCACCCAAATAACGTGGAGGGGGGGGGGGGGGTGTTAATATATGGTAATCGATGTTCGTCTTTCCGTCTTTCCATTACACTATCTCATATTCTAATATGACGTGCTTTAAAGGCTTTGAGACCACAACTGTGGTAAAAAAAATGATTTATCTATGAGCAACACGCGCTGAGAAGGGCGTGTTTTAAATGGCTGTTCCAATTACAAAACTGTAACTCCCACCGGAAAGCTATTGCATATGACGTATAAATCTTATAAATAGCGACACGCGCTGTAATTATCCGTTGCAATATATTGTGTGTTACATTGACGGAACAGCCAGTTTATGGCGAAATGATGTTTTCTATAGGTTCGAAAATATTATTAATGTACAATAATTGTCTTATTAGAATAGAAATAATTCACAGAGGCTGTGATTTATCATTGTTTTACCACGGGATGACCACCCCGTGGTAAAACAATGATAAACCACAGCCTCCGTGAATTATTTCTTAATCCGCTTCTCCTTACACCACTGAATGGAATTTGATCAACTTTTACAGCATCATTGCATGTAGTAATATAGTGTCGTTGTCCATGATTTGAATAATATTTGGGGTTTCCTTGAAATTTTTCGAAACAGACCAACATACACTTAGGTCAGCCTCTTACGTTTACCTACTTTTGGAAATAGACTGGGCAAAACGAAAAACTAGTTGGAAACCCACGTCCGGTCGCGTTCTCGATTTTTTTACTACTTACCGACCGAGAGGCGGATATTTTCACGTTTTCAAAAATATATTTAATGTCCTATTTTGATTGGTTGCTTGTTATTTCGGCGATGGGTTTGCAACTAATCAAAATAGTTTAATAAACGTTATTATACAATAAGGGTCCTTCCCATTGGTTAATTAAATTTAACAAATATGCATGAAAACGAGCAAATATCTACAAGTGTGCCCACGGTTGGTAAGTTGTAGCAAAGCGAGAACGCGACCGGACTTTTCCGCCATGGTCTACGACAAACGTGATGACTATAAAGTGGGACCAATTGGCAAAGACTTGGGACGAATTGGCTGGGACCAATTTGCATGTGGGACCAATTGACCAGACACCACTATAACTTTCCAATTGCCAACTTTCCATTCATTAATAGAAACATTTCAGCAGCTCTGGCGTGTGGTGTGTACATTTCAAACTTATACCGCGATCTGGATTTCGATTTTAGATTGGTCACTGATGTTGACTACAAATGTACATGTACTTGAAGGAGGTTTGTTGTCCCTAGGTTGTTGTTATTCCTTCAGAAATTCTGTGGTCGTCACCAGGACTTATTTGTTCGTTATTGGAAATCATTCTCTCAAATACAATCGGATATTTTTGTTGAGTTATAGGTAGTGTTTCCTATTTCTGGATTTGACTTGTCTAGACATTATAGACAGTTGAACAATTAGAGGCAGGCACTGCTTACTCGTCCACAGCACATAAATGCACCCATGGTTTTTAACTGGTTTGGATTCAAAGGCGTAGCATCGCATTTGATATTGGTACGGCGGAATGCTAATCAGGATCGCGCGTAGCGATCCTATCCACCCCGCAGAGGTGGTTTAACGGCAGAGGTTCGGGGCCCTCGGGGTAAATGTTGCAAAATCTTGCATTCTGGTGATTTCCTAGCACTTAATCTCGGGTCTGAAAGTTATTGGTAAGGCGGAGGCCGTACCTGCCGTACCGGCTGCATGCTACGCCTATGGGGTTGCTACTTATGTTTTTTTTTTTTTGCTTTTGTTTCGTGTAGTATATGTTTGTCTAAATTTAGATTTGTATAGTCGTCCCTTGTTTAGCGGTTCTTGTTATTATGTTACCCTTCTTGTTTTTTTCCTTCAAAATGAATATTTATCATGCAAGGAGCGTGACACTCAACAAATACGTTAGCCACAGCAGCTCTAGCACTGGGAACCTTCCCAGTATAAAGATCAGTATAGTCCCATTTTTTGCAACGATAAATGATATAAAGCGAATATTGAATAAAAAACATAAGACTCTCTAAAATGTGTTTCGTCCAATTGTTGTTTGTTTGTTTGTTTGTTTGAATGGTGGTTTAACGCCACTTTCAGCAATTTTTAAGCTATTTCATGGCGTCCAGTTTTTATTGGGGGAGGAAGCCGGAGTACCCGGAGAGAACCCCCGACCTGCGGTAGGAAAACTGGCAATCCTTGTCAATTAAGATTGGAGTCGAGTACACCCTGCCTGCAGTGAGAATCGAACCCGCAATCTCAGTGTTGACAGACCACGTGATCAATAGTAGACGAACTAACTTGACCACTCGGCTCCAATTGTTGTAAATGCACGAACCTAGATTGAACAGTGAACTAAATAAAAATATATTCTGGATGGCTGAAAAAATATTAACTTGCGATCTTTGCGTAATATTTTTCTTTCTATGGTATTTGGGTGGCATAGTGGACAGTCGGTGTCTGGTCAATTGGTCCCACATGCAAATTGGTCCAGGCAATTCGTCCCAAGTCTTTGCCAATTGGTCCCAACACTTTTGAAATTGGTCCCAACACTTTTAAAAAGTATATGTTAGAACAAATGTTGGTTTTGTATAGCAATTTATAATAAGTTATCGAAATTTAAGAATTTAATTATCACTTTTTTATCTTTTGAAAGCATAAGGTTTTAGTTTTAATTAAAAAATTCATGGAGCTATCAATGCAATTGATTGTCTTTGAATGTCATTATACAAACATCAAGCAGTTAAATGTTTATCTGAAATTTACTCTTGATCTATAAATTTGTATATTTCACAATTAAATTTTTTACTCACTGTCCCTTTTGAATGTTACAGAAACAATGTCATGAATGTCGAAGACGCACATGATTGTGACTTCAGCTTGGGTGGTAGGGGTAAAAAATATGTCTTATGATAGGTCACTTATAGAAAAACAAATCAAATTTAGTGTTTAAATGAAAAAAATATAAAAGAAAAAAAATAACTGTAATCTGGGACTAGTATAGCTAACTTGATTTATAGGTTCCTGCTGTAATAATCACTTTATTTGACAAAAAATAACTCCTTCTACCATTTTAAAGTCAGTTAATAGTTAACAGTTAAATTTTTTTCCAGCGTTTGCATTACTTCTTGATAAACTATATAGTGGATAATTAAATGCAATGTCAAATTATTGTGTTTAAATTTTCGCGCACACAGCAGTTGGTTGGTAACGGATATTCTTCGTACTTGTACACAACAAATGTATCAGGTTTTATTAATAAAGATATTTTTTAATTAAATTTTACATTTTTTATTTTTTTTGTTTAAAATATACACCTTTTGAATGAATTTTCGTCATAAGATAAATTGTGTTTGTTTTATCTTTGAGAGTATTATGATTCAGAACGGAAATCAAGTCAGCGCATGTCATTTTAAAACGTAGTTGCCAAGGGAAAATACTTCAACAGAACTAAACACAAACACACAAAAAGATGGTAAGTATATACTACATAACTGTTAATTTTTAATTTTATTGTACATACTAACAAACTAAAGATATTTATTTCTCTCAAAAGCTACCTGTTGTTACAAACATGTAAATAATAAAGAATTTTTTCGGCATTTCACGTTAGCATAACCAACATAAGTTATAACATTGAATTTCATGTCGCATTTGTTGATTTGTTCAATTATTGGTCCGATTGAAAATTTTGATAGACTTTTAGTATTTTCAATATCATTGAGAGTCTGTCAGGTAGACACTAACAGCCGGGTACATGTAACTGCAGTGCAGAATTCTCAGTCATATTGTATTGGGGCTTGGGCGATTTACACTTACTGAATACTGTTGGATAATGTTTATTTTATTTATGTATAAGTTAAATACATAAAAAATATCTACATACTGGGAAAATGTTTAAGAGTTATGATTTGGAATGTTGTTAGGGATCTTTTAATAATTTATTGATAATGAATAATGAACAGCAATGCTTTAAATTTTAGTCTGAAGTAGAAGAAACTTTAAAGAGAATTCAGGCACACCGTGGTGTTATAGGAACTATTGTTGTCAATATGGAAGGTAAAGTGTACTAGTAGAGCAGGAGCAGATCCAGAAAATCAGGCTAAGGGGACGAAATTCAGGGGGAGAAGGGAGCTCTTTATTTTCTCTCTGTCTTTCCTCCTTTTTTGCTCACTTTTTTTTCCCCCTTTTTTAGGGGGCGAAGGTCCCTCAGCCCTCCCCCCTCTGGATAAAATAAAAATATTGCATGTAATGAGAGAAAAAAATTATAATGACCCCAAAAATCCAGTGACATTAACATTTCTTTTGTACTTGTGTTTTTATTTCAGGAAGTCACCAGTAACTTTGTATGATTCTTAATATTGAATTTGAATTGTGTTCAATGTTTTATATGAATATACTTAGTACAATAATTGCAACAATGTTTATTTGAATAAGAAGCCATGACACTTTGGTAAACTCCAACGGATATACTTTATCACATCTATTTCAGAGTAAATTGTATTGACCTTTTTGAAATCCTATAGTCACATGGTTCTTTTGAGGGGATAAGATCTGCAGATATCGTGTCTTTCCGTCAAGTATCAGCGGAAGATAAAAAAGTACTACTAAATTTCAATTTCCATAAGTTATTTTTACAGTAATTAAAATTGTTTCAATTGGTCATCACAGAAATATCTCTTACCCTCACCACCATCACCACCACACCTTGTTCTCTGCAAATATTGTGCATAAGTTAGGGATTTCAAAATTGTCAATAGTTTATCGTAATTGTACAAAGCAGAATAAATACAATTTAAAAAAGCTATTAAAAGGCAACCTTGCTGCTGCATCAGTATTAATTAGTGACACTGTCAGAAAGGGACACTTTATTTTATGTCTGATTTTTGTGTATAATGAGATCATTGTATGTGGAAGAAATATTTATAGGTATTCCCATAAGGACAACTTTAGATAATTCTACGACAGTACAGTATGCTGGTTTGATAACACAATTAACGTCTAAAGCCAGAAGTACAGTTCGTGATATAGACCCACAGAATGACCTGACATTCCTTAGAATACGATCTAAAAAACATGAAATTATGGTAGCACCAGGTAGGTGAATGCTGCGTATAAAGCTTTGATTAATCAATATGTAATATACTGGTCACTGTAAATTGCCATTATTTAAGTTTTCTGCAAAATAACATGTTATAAGACTTACATAGTAGTAAGATGATCAATTTAATGTGTATTCAAAGTTGAAAAAGATATTTAATTTATTTTCCATGATATGTTTTAAGGCATCTCACAATTTGCCATCACAGGGAGAATAATTTTTTTTTTCTCGAGTGTTTTACATGTATATATGATTTTTATTCTACATTTATTAAATTTGTCACAAGGTATGAACATCTGTTGAAAATTTAAATTCAGACATACATTATATACCATCAACATTTTTTTCTACAAATATTTATCAACAATCGATAATGCAACTAAGCTCTCTTATGTAGAACAGTTGTGGAATAAAATTTTATATACACACATATGCCTATATAAACATGCTAATTACACATGCTGTTTGTATGCTTGCACTTTAATTGGTCAGGTGCTTTCTAGATATTTATGCTGTTTAGTGTTTGCACAATAAACACAGTACTAATATTAAATGTTATAAACAATTTACAGTTGCATTTTGTTTTACTAATTTTATAAGTAACAAACAGGTCAGATTCCTTTCATAAGGTTGATTTGATTTGAAATATTCCCATTATAATGGACTTGATAGGTAACTGTTCTTTAGAAAAATCTTGGCTTTTGTGAATTTAAATTGAAAGGAACATAAATGTATATTCACTTTAGATTCTTCTTGCATATATAATCAAAATGATAGGAGCACAGCCTTTAATTAATGACTGTTGAATCTCTGTTAGGCCGAATTTTACTGCCATTATAATCCGAAGTTAGTTTTGTTATTTGTCAGATTAACCAAAAAAGCGAGGGTACGATTATTCGTTCTATATCTCTGTAGGAGTGAACATAATGCTTGTACTTATTATTCTCTGCTATAACTTGTAGTCCAAGATGACCCCTTGATTTTTACTAATCATACATTCTATATGGTATACATTTGGAATTCTGGTTTTAAATATAGTTTATAAACAAACATTTATACCTAACTGCACATTTTTGTGTGTGGAGATTATTCACATTAAAATAAAATTATATTACATACAATGTATTAAGACGGTAGATATTATAACTAATATCTTTTGCTGCTCACTAAGAACTGCTTGCTTGGATGTTTTATTTTCAACATATTTAAAAAATTAAGCTAGCAATCAGTATTTCCATACCAATACAGTAACATATTTATCTTGAAAGGAAAGTTGGGCCTTTTTAAAAATTATATTTTACTAAAGTCTAATATGTTTGCAATATTCTCCTTTTCTTGAAATTTTAGTTTATTAATGATCATATCAGTCATCTTAAAATGCTCATCATATCAAAGTTCATCTTCATAACAAGTATAAATATAAAACATAAACCAATTAAATAACATATTTAATTAGTTGCATGATTTCTTTTATATACATTACTTGCAATAAAGTAGAGCATTGCTTTTATGTATATTTCATCTCTCTTTATACAGAAAATGAATATTTGTTGATTGTCATCCAGAACCCAGATGCAGTGTAAAATTGGAGTTATCTCCTCATTAAAGACAGGTACTTCTTGATGCTGAATCTATGTCCTCTGTTTTTTTTAAAGAAAAGATTATCATTATGTTCTTGTAGAATTCTGTTGAGTTCCGTGAAGTGGTCTTTATTTTACAGTCATCTTAAAGTTTTAATTAACGACAGTCATTTTGTATGCTTTTTAGCATGTAGCAGTAAATTTTTTATAAACATTCAGTTCTTTCTGTAGGTTACACCTTTATTTTGCATGAATATTAATTCTAGAGCAATATGCCTGAAATGAAATTGCTTTTATTGTAGTTTAATTGTAGCACTTAATTGTCACCAACACATGGGTATGGTATACACATTCAAATTACTGGTATCATTATACTATTATTGGCTTCCCTGCCCATCTTAACGGTCGGGTGAGCTGTTATCATCACTTTGTGTATGTCATGGTCTTTCTCTGAAACCACTGTGCAGATTGAAAACAAACTTAGTCACTATTTTCCTCCACCAAGTTTCATGCTCACCATTGGCTTTGCACAACAGTGTTACAAGGACCCTATGGCAAATTGTTCAGATTCTCAATAAATGCAAATCTGATTGAATCCATATATTTCTAAGTTTTTTTTTGGCCATGATGTCACAAAGTTTAACATAGAACTGTTTAAGAGATAAGGAAAAATGTTTAAAAAGCTATGGAGCCAGTTAAACTCAGGTGAGCAGTACAAGCTTTTGAATGTCTCTGGTATACAATGTGGTCACTATATGTTTTTGTTACTGGTAAATTTCAGATCTGAATAATGAAGAACTTGCTTATTTAGCTATTCAATATCTTGGTATCTGTTGCCGCCTTAGATGGCCATTTACTTTTTTCATATCAATCTTCTCTAAAACCACTTGGTTAATTAGATCTAAACTTGGCAGGGAATTCATTGGGTGGTACTCAACATAACATAGTGCCAATTAAAAGTTAACATGGCTGCCAACTCTGCATTCTCATAAGCTGAAGTTTAAAAAATCCCCCTACATACCAAGTTATTTGAATAGTGCTATTGTAAAAACCTACCACATATCATGACATATGGCCCTCCTGTTATAAATTAATGTTTTTCTTCTTAGAAAATGTCTTACCACCTTTAAATAGAATCATGCATAAATGTCACGGTGGTGATCTACTATTATTGACTTTTTGGTGCTGATTGGTTACTTTAGGCCAATGGAAGAAAATGCTTACAATTTTTTTCTACGATGTCCTTGGGACAATAGTTATCATGACCCAGTCTGCCATTTTGGTCAAAGGGGCCAAACTGTTTTTTATATGAATAGATTATTAGAAAATTTTAATAACATTTTTTTAATTTGAAATCTTCAATGTTTCATGTCAATATAGTTTTCTCTTTTTTTTTTACTTGATGTATTATTGCTGAAATGGCAACATTTGTTACATCCAATGGAATATAGTGACATACCATCCATCTGAATGTTTTTGGCATGTGCAGTCATTTCTTGGCCCATTTTTTTGTGGTGGAGGGGAAGGAGCATTTGTGGCTTGATAATGGAATAGGAATAGGGCTAGTAACTTGGTGCTAATCAGTTGAGGGGGGGTGTGGGGGTTTATCGGTTTCAAATATGAACTTAATAAACAAAATATTTACCATGTTTACAACCACATGAAAGTGTTTGTAGTTTGATATTAATAAGTTTTTCTAGTTTTGTACTTATTGTTTCTAGTTTTGTGCTTACTGTCTTTTTCTTTTTTTTCAGAGAAAGAATACACACTGATTTGTATTCAGTCACCATACGACAGTTAGACTGTGGCATCTCCTGTGTTTTCTTGCAATTGGATATTTTTAGTTTCTTTGTCAATTGTTCTTGTACATATGTCTTAAATGTTACATATTTCACCATAATGAACAAAACGAAAAAAATTGAATTTTAAAAATTTATTTATATTGACATGTAATTTTATCATTAATATACTGATAATAACTGTTGATTTTGTTTCTATTGTGTCCAATTGTCTATAGAGTTTTTTCTGTAACTGCAAAAGTATCTAACAGAAATCGGACAAAACTACACATCAAATACTGGAAAAACTTAACATATTGGAAATGTTCCAGGATTTATCTGAGAACACTGGCCTTAGTTTAGAGAGTAAACGATTAAGATACAATTTGTGGTTTTTAATAAAGAGTAGACACTTTGCAGCTGCTACAGAATGCTAAATTCTCTGGCTATACCAAACACTAGGTCTCCATACTGTTTAGTTGCAGTCAACATTTTTTGCCTTGTAGTCCTTTCTATTTTTAAATCTTGAATACCAGGTTTATCCAAAATACTGCTAGCTGCATTATTGTAGCTAAAATACTGCTTGGTCTACATTTTAGTAAACATACAATCAATATAGAGATCTGTTCGAAGCTTACATCTTGATTGGTACCTACGGAAGGTCTGGGTTTTCTCTGGGTACTCTAGCTTTCTCGCCCAATAAAAACTGGACGCCATGAGTGAAAAATTACTGAAAGTGGCTTTAAACATCATTTAAACAAACAAACACATCTTGATTGGTTTTTATTTATTTTAACCTCAACTGGAAGAAAATGATCTTTAGAAACAGTCATTAACAATATTGATAACAACTAGATATCGGTGAGATAACAGAAAACAATTATTCTTTCCCCCTACTATTAGACAATGGAACTCCTTACCTGAAAACATCATTAATACAGACACCATGGACTCTTTCAAAAACCACGTAGCTAAAATGTAAACTCATTCAATACTGTATATAGTTTTAATTTTTCTTATTTGATCACCTACAGTATTGTATATTGTGTATATTGAATTATTCGCCCAGCTTGATTTTTCTGCATATAAATATATCTTGTGTATATAAATTTTGTCTCTGATCTGATCTATGTCTTGCTCTTTTACATTTTTGTAACCCTCTCCCGTGGCATTTCCTTCAATTCGTTGAAGTTGGCCACTATAGGAAGATAGATATTGATGGTATCCATATCTGTGGGCCCACCGACCTTGAAGTCAAGGTTAAAGGTCATTAACCCTGGTATGCGACACACTGTCATTATCTACCCACATCTCAAATATCAAAAGCCAACCTCAAAATATAATAAAAGTTTTAGCTTCGGACGGACAGACTGATAACTATAGGGCGTTAGACATAACAGTTCCAATGCATACAGGAGTCTGCATTTCTGCGTTGCTCCTACACTCGCATCTTCAAATTCACAGGGCTATTGAGAAGTAGTAATAAGAAAGTCGAGGTATTTTATTAAAACGGATAATGTGATCTGAAAGCTTAGTACTTTTAAAAAAAAACAACGTGTAGAAATATTAGCTGAAAAATTTAATATTGGCATTGGTATCTGGTACACCATATTTGCATATAATTAAAAACAACGAGTCATGTGAGCTACTGTCATTAATTTGCATTTGTGGTCGTCGGTAAACTTTTTACATTTCAATCTTCTCTGAAAGTACTGGGCCAGTTGAAACCAATCTTGGTTACAATGTTCATTGGATGGATCTTTACAAAGTTGATGTATTTTTATTCGGAGTGGAAAACCAATATGGCCACCGCAGGACTTAATTTAGTATGGGGAAACATTTTTAAAAGCTTCTTGGAAAACGGTTAACCAATGGAAACAAAGTAAGGAATATTAATCAGATGGTCCATCACAATTGTTTATGCCAATAAGACAGTCACAAAGGCTGCCATTACCATAAAAGACTAAAGTTTACCACATGACTATAGGACTAATTTTTAAATGTAATCTTTCTGAAACTGCAAAGCTGATTCAAGCCATATTCTATGTTAATGTTAATTGGTTGGTTCTTTTAAAATTGTATTCTTGTTTATTTGTTCGAAATCCATGGTGGCTGCAATTGTAGGAATTAATTTAACATAGACACCTATAGAAAAATATGGCTTTCTATCTGAAACTATTGAACCAGTTGACTTTTGTTTCAACTGGCGTTTAACACAACTTTCAGCCATTTTTCCGCTATATCATTGCATCCAGATTTTATTGGGGAGGCAGCCAGAGTACCTTGAGAAAACTCTAAACCTATGGTCGAAAACTGGCAATCCTTGTCAATTAAGTATACCCAGGCTGCAGCGAGAATCGAACCACCAATCTCGTTGTTGCAGATCACTTGATCAAAAGGAGACGAACTACCTTAACTACTCTGCCACCGAGGCCCCTTTAAACCAGTTGAAACCAAACAGCAAGATATATTTGATGGTCTCAACAAAGGTAATGTTTTTTATGCCAGTAGAAACTATATAAATCAGGTGAGCGAGACAGGCATTCGAGAGCCCTGGTTACACTTGTGTAATATTGGAAGTGGGTTGCTGAACTTTCTTGGTCAGGACAGACATTTTTCTACGTAAACAGGGATTTTATGGCAGATCGATTTTAAAGCAGTAGCCAAAAAAGGAGCAAAGAAACACTCAATTCACGCATATCACTGAATCCTCTCGCTGGCGTTACTAGCTTATGTGAACAACATTTAGTATTCGTATAGATCTGTAGCCATATTAAAAGAGAAAGTTGGATACTGGTTCTTTGTTCTGCTTGGGTGGAATATGCAAATATAGGTATATTTTACACATGAAATTCCTTGTAAGCAATTATGTCAACCAGACTTTATATAAATGTTTTGGCAATCCTTGTTATGTCCAGTCACAGCCTTAAAAGGGGGCAACTACCACAATGAAATATTGGTGGACCGACAGAAAACTATTCATTTTTTTTTTACAGAAATAAGAGGCTTTGTAGGACATTAAACGACATTTAAAGTTTTGCCATGCAATTTATAGTTCTAATGGTTTTACCAATCATGCAATTATTTTGTTTTAGCCTACTTGGTTTAGGTGTTCTCATTTGTAAGTTTCATTTGTTTGTTAGAAGGGTGTTTAACGCCGATTCCAGCAATTTTTTCAGCTCTATCATGGCATTCAGTTTTTATTGGGAAGGAACCAGCGACCTGCGATAAAATAACTGACAATCTTTGTCAATTAAGTAAATTGCATTTGACAACCCTGCCCTCAATATGCATCTAATGGTGTTAATCGTTTACACAAATAGTGAATCATAAGGAAAATAGGCATTGAGAAAAATGTAGGTCAGCAAAAATCGAAATATACAGCACACAAAAAAAAATCGGATTAAGGCAAAAACGCATATGACACAGCTGTGACTATTAAAAATAACTTGAACAATAGCTAGGCTAGAGTAGAAACCGAAAACAATAACAAAAGCATAAAGAGTAACTCGAGCCCAATAAAAAAAAAATAAAAAAGCATTACGGCTTTTCTGAGAAATTTGTATTTGATGATAATTTGGAAGAGCAGAACTTTATTGTAATAGTAGATACATCTAGAAACGGTGGTTTTTAATACTATTTGTTTGTATAATTGGTACTGTGTTTGACTTGAGTACGAGACACTGCGATTTGACCAATAGCAGTGAAATATCGAGTAGAGACAGGTCGTCTCCAAGTTTGTTATACCCGCTCTAGAATGATGGATTTGCAACTGTGCAAACTTTTTTAATACCAATTGTCCGTCGTCTTTCGTAAACTTTAACCAGAGGCTCTTAAGAGCCTGTATCGCTCACCTGATTTTATAGGCAATGCAGATGGCATTTCTTTGATGTTAAAGTAAGTCCTGTAATTTTCAATAAACTTTAAATAGGACCATCCAAACAATATTACTAGAAAGTTTTGTTTCCATTGGTTAATCAGTTTCAGAAAAGAAACCTAATAAAACTTTTTCCCATAGGGTCTACTGTTAATCTATGTAATACTGTGGTGGCCATTTTGATTTCCCCATTGGTATAAACAACATAAACTTCAAAGAGGACCATCCAAACAATATTGCTAGCAAGTTTTGTTTCCATTGGATAACCTGTTTTAGAGAAGAAGCCTTTTAAAAATTGTTCCCAAAGGGTCCTATGTTAAACTAAGTCCTGCTGTGGTGGCAATTTTGATTTTCCAATTGGCATAAAAACACAAACTTTATAAATGACCATCCAAAATAATATTGGTAGTAGGTTTTGTTTCCATGGGTTATAAACGGTTTCAGAGAAGAAGCCTTTTTTAACCTTTTCCCTTAGAGTCCAATGTTAAACTACGTCCTGCGGTGGCGGCCATTTTGAATTTCTGATTGGGATAAAAAAAAAACATGAACTTTATAGAGGACCATCCAAACAATATTGCTAGTAAGTTTTGTTTCGATTGGTTAACCGGTTTCAGAGAAGAGCCTTTTAAACATTTTACCATAGGGTCCTATGGTAAACTACTTCCTGCGTTGGTGGCCATTTTGAATTTCCAATTGTCGTAAAAACATAAACTTTATAGAGGACCATCCAAACAATATTGCTAGTAAGTTTTGTTTACATTGGTTAACCGGTTTCAGAGAAGACGCCTTTTTAACTTTTCCCCAAAGGGTCATTGTTAAACTAAGTCCTGCGGAGGCGTCCATTTTGATTTTCTGATTGGCATAAAAAAAAACATAAACTTTATAAAGGACCATGCAAACAATATTGGTAGTAAGTTTTGATTCGATTTGTTAACTGGTTTCAGAGAAGAAGCCATTTTAAATTTTTCCCATAGGGACCAATGTTAAACAAAGTCCTGTGGTGGTGGCCATTTTGAATTTCCTATTGGGATAAAAACACAAACTTTAAAGAGGACCATCCAAATAATATTGCTAGTAAGTTTTGTTTCCATTGGTTAACCAATTTCAGAGAAGAAGCCTTTTAAACTTTTTCCCATAGGGTCCTATGTTAAACTAAGTCCGCGGTGGAGGCCATTTTGAATTTCCAATTGCCATAAAAACACAAACTTTACAGAGAACCATCCAAACAATATTGCTAGTAAGTTTTTGTTTCCATTGGTTAACCGGTTTTAGAGAAGAAGCCTTTTATTAACCTTTTTCCCCATAGGTTCCTATGTTAAACTAAGTCCTGTGTTGGCGGCCATTTTGAATTTCCAGTTGGCATAGAAAACATAAACTTTATAAAGGACCTTCCATACAATATTGCTAGTAAGTTTTGTTTTGATTGGTTAAACGGTTTCAGAGAAGAGGCCCTTTTAAACTTTTTTCCAAATTGTCCTATGTTAAACTAAGTCTTGCGGTGGCGGCCATATTGGTTTACCAATCCCAAATAAAAAACACAAACTTTTTAAAGGTCCATCCAATTAACATTATGGCCAAGTTTGGTTTCAATTGGCCAAGTGGTTTCAGAGAAGAAGGATTAAAATGTAAAAAGTTTACAGACGCCGACGACGACGACCCGACGGACGCAAAGTGATAACAATAGCTCACATGACCCTTTGGGTCTGGTAAGCTAAAAACGATTTTCCGCTTAAACCAATTTGTCACAATCGTTCTAAGGGTACCTATTTTTAAATTTGTACCCAAGGTGTCAACACACTTTCCATTTCTTAAACAAATATAATAGCTATAGAGAAAAACTTTACCCAAATTTATCAGCACATTAAGCTCTACAAAAATTCCTCTATGTCCAAAGTTGTGTAATGACTTCCTGTAGGAGTTATTGGCCTTAAATTACGATATTTTAAAACCAAATTTTCAGCTTTTACAATATAACTTAAAAACTATAAGAGCTAAATTGACTTTGAAAATAATTTGAATGATCAGCAAGGCAATTCCTACAAAACACAACTGGTCCATATTTGTTTGACCACTCCTTATGAGAGGTATTGCCCTTATACGACTATTTTTTCTAATGAAGTTATGTTTTTGTCTTGATTGTAGACAAAATGATTATTTTTTGCCTAATAAATTAAAAACCGCAATACCTAGAGAAAAACTTTAAACAGCAAAAATAATCAGAAGAGGCCTACAAATTATTTTAGAGGTGACCATTTATGTTGTATTATTTTATCCCGAGCGAAAGCGAGGGATAAAATAACAACATAAATCGGCATCCCGTTGTAAAACAATGATAAATCATAGCCTCCGTGAATTATTTCTATTCTAATAAGACAATTACGGTACATTTATAATATTTTCGTACCTATAGAAAACATCGTTTTCACCATAAATGGCTGTTCCGTAAAGGTAACACACAATATATTGCAACGGATAATTATAGCGCGTGTCGCTGTTAATAAGATTAATACGTCATACGCAGTAGCTTTCCGGTGGGAGTTATAGTTTGTAATTGAACAGCCCTTTAAAACACGCCCTCCTCAGCGCGTGTTGCTCATATATAAATCAGTTTTTTACCACAGTTGTGGTCTCAAAGCCTTTAAAGCACGTCATATTAGAATATAAGTTAAAGTATATAAACGCTAGAGTTAACAATTTAAATTAGTAAATTAACCTTAAGGATAAGACCTACAAATTATTTCATTTTTAAGATATTGATTGTTGGAGCGAACGTGGAACGAAAACCTCTGACTTGTGAGTTTCAGTTTTAGTTGTCACGGGGCAAGCATTTTGTTGACAAACTTTCTCACATTAATAAGTATCCACATATGAATAAACAAATTCAGACAACAAAGTATAATATCGACAATTAACAATATAGCAGAGAAATATTTGATGTTGTATATACCACATATTTGATGTTTTGTCCATTTTTTTCCTTTTTAAACATTAAAGTCAAAATGATTAATTAATTAATAAAGAATACTTAAAATTTTAGAGTTCATTTGGTGTCCGTGTAAATATGCAAAGCAAGATGAAAAGCCACAAAAACCACATTGAGGGTTAAAGATATATTATAAAATATGAACTTGTATGAACAAAAAATGAAAAACAGCACGAACTGTCCTTTAGTATTTAATTCAATAGAGTAAAAGAATTAGACTGAGCGATTTTTTCTAACTAAATATACGGCAAGGAAAGGGGTTATATTATACCATCATGGAATACTACTGAGGGAACCGTTTCTAAATGTGTTATCTGGTGAGGCGTTATCGGAATTCTTTAGGAAGAAAGACACTCTACATTTAGATCGATTGATTGATTGGATGTTTGCTTTACGTCCAGCGAGCAGTATTTTAGCTATATTCAGGATGGGAACAAGTTAACAAACAATACATCAATTGAACTAGAGGCTCTCAGGAGCCTGTAATCGCTCACCTGGAATCCAAATGACTTCAACTATATTTAATTTTTTGAAATTAACAGTTTCAGTCTAGTTGTTATAGCTTTTAAGTTACTGTGCAAAAACTAAACATTTCTTCAAAAATTTTAGTTAAATACAATAACTCCTATAAGGTGCCATCAGACAATTTCTGAAAATTAAATGGTTTGTAGGCCTTGTCCTTTAGGATAATTTAGAAATTTACAGTTTTTCTCTAGGTGTGTTATAGACTTATATATAATTCAACCAGAGGCTCTTAAGAGCCTGTATCGCTCACCTGATTTTATAGGCAATGAAGATGGCATTTCCCTGATGTTAAACTAAGTCCTGTAATTTTCAATAAACTTTAAATAGGACCATCCAAACAATATTACTAGAAAGCTTTGTTTCATTGGTTAACCGGTTGTATAGAGAAGATTTTTTTTATTTGCCCATAGGGTCCTATGTTAAACTAAGTCCTGCGCCGTGGTGGCCATTTTGAATTTCCAATTGCCATAAAAAACATAAACTTTATAAAGGACCATCCAAACAATATTGCTAGTAAGTTTTTGTTTCCATTGATTAACCGGTTTCAGAGAAGCAGCCTTTAAAAACTTTTTCCCATAGGGTCCTATGTTAAACTAAGTCCTGCGGTAGCGGCCATTTTGAATTTCCAATTGCCATAAAAAACATAAACTTTATAGAGGACCATCCAAACAATATTGCTAGTAAGTTTTTGTTTCCATTGATTAACCTGTTTCAGAGAAGCAGCCTTTAAAAACTTTTTCCCATAGGGTCCTATGTTAAACTAAGTCCTGCGGTAGCGGCCATTTTGAATTTCCAATTGCCATAAAAAACATAAACTTTATAGAGGACCATCCAAACAATATTGCTAGAAAGTTTTGTTTTGATTGGTTAAACGGTTTCAGAGAAGAAGCCCTTTTAAACTTTTTTCTCATAGGGTCGAATGTTAAACCAAGTCCTGCGGTGGCGGCCATTTTGAATTTCCGATTGGGATAAAAAACATTAACTTTATAGAGGACCATCCAAACAATATTGCTAGTAAGTTTTGTTTCCATTGGTTGACTGGTTTCAGAAAAGAAGCCTTTCAAACTTTTTCCCATAGGGTCCTATGTTAAATTAAGTCCTGCGGTGGCAGCCATTTTGAATTTCCAATTGCCATAAAAAACACAAACTTTATAGAGGACCATCCAAACAATATTGCTAGTAAGTTTTTGTTTCCATTGATTAACCGGTTTCAGAGAAGAAGCCTTTTAAAACTTTTTCCCATAGGGTTCTATGTTAAACTAAGTCCTGCGGTGGCGGCCATTTTGAATTTCCAATTCCCACCAAAAACACAAACTTTATAGAGGACCATCCAAACAATATTGCTAGTAAGTTTTGTTTTGATTGGTTAAACGGTTTCAGAGAAGAAGCCCTTTTTAACTTTTTTCCCATAGGGTCCTATGTTAAACTAAGTCTTGAGGTGGCGGCCATATTGGTTTACCAATCAAAATAAAAAACACAAACTTTGTAAAGGTCCATCCAATGAACATTATGGCCAAGTTTGGTTTCAATTGGCCAAGTGGTTTCAGAGAAGAAGATTAAAATGTAAAAAGTTTACAGACGCCGACGACGACGACGACGACGACGCCGACGGACGCAAAGTGATAACAATAGCTCACATGACCCTTTGGGTCAGGTGAGCTAAAAACTGTTCATTTGTCCAAATTCATAATGAAAGTGCAACTCCCATAAAGAGTTATCTTGAAATTTTGGACTAAGCAATCATTTGTAGGGCTTCTATAGCTGATCATTTGTGCAATTTACAGTTTCTAGCTGCTATAGTTTTCAAGTTACAGGACAAAAATGGAAAATTCATTAAAAAATTGTCATTTAAGGGCAATAACCCCTATAAGGAGTCATCTGACAATTTCAGACCAATTAAGTGAATTGTAGGGCTTTTATTGCCGATCATTTTTGCAATTTATAATTTCACCCTAGCTGTTATAGTTTTTAAGTTACAGGACAAAACGGAAAATTTCACAAAAATTGCAATTTAAGAGCAATAAAATCCTATAAGGAGTCATCTGACAATTTCAGACTTTATAGTAATTTGTAGGGCTTGTATTGCTGATCATTTTTGCTATTAAAAGTTATACTCTAGCTGTTACAGTTTTTAAGTTACGGGACAAAAACGGAAAATTTCATAAAAAAATGTCCATTTATGGGCAATAACTAATTTAAGGAGTTGTCTAACAATTTCAGACCAATCAAGTGAATTGTAGGGCCTTTATTGCTGATCATTTGTGCAATTTACAGTTTCAATCTAGCTGCTATAGTTTTCAAGTTACAGGACAAAAACGGAAAATTTCATTAAAAAATTGCCATTTAAGGGCAATAACTCCTATAAGGAGTCATCTGACAATTTCAGACTACAATACAGTAAATTGTAGGGCTTGTATTGCAGATCATTTGTGCTATTTACAGTTTTACTCTAGCTGTTATAGTTTTAACGTTACGGGACAAATAGGGAAAATTTCATAAAAAATTGTCATTTAAGGGCAATAACTCATATAAGGAGTCATCTGACAATTTCAGACCAATGAAGTGAATTGCAGGGCATTTATTGCTGATCATTTTTGCCTTTACAGTTTCACTCTACCTCATATAGTTTTCAGGTTATATTGTAAATACCAAAAATTTTGTCAAAAATCGTCAATAAAGGGCAATAACTCCTACAAGAAGCCAATACACTACTTCACACTTATAGCAACTATAAGCTATTATAATTTTTGAGATAATGATCAAAAACCTGTGTTGACCCCCCCATGTTCTATTTTTAGTAACAGCGGCCATATTTGTCTGTTGATCAACACCTTGGGTACAAACTTGAAACTAGGAACCCTAAGTATGATTGTGGCCAAGTTTGAAAAAAATTGGCCCAGTGGTTTCAGAGAAGATTTTTGAAAAAGTTTACGACGGACGACGGACAACAGACGACGGACGACGAATGACAAGTGATGGCAAAAGCTCACCTGGACCTTCGGTCCAGGTGAGCTAAAAAGGGATGGGATGGGACACAGGGAACAAAATTGACTGCCACTGGAAAAGTATTGGGTAGGGTTGGAGAATTTAGCCTTTTGTAGCGGCGGCTACAATGAGAGTACTCTTTTTCGAAATCTACAAAAGGGATCTTTATCGTGCAAGGAGCGTGGCACTCTCCAAACACGTTACCCACTAAGTTCCGCGGCCAGGTTTTCCATATTATGACCTGACACGCTCCCCCCCCCCCCCGAGAGGGTCTCCCATATCCGCCACCCGGGGATGCGCTGGGCTGCTCTGTGGGTCGATCACTGGGAACCATCCCAGTATAGTCCCAGCTTTAGATTTAGTAGATATAACATATTATTGAACAGGCTTGCTCCATCTTGACTACGGTTGACTATATATTTACTATCGTTTATTGTTAATGACCTTCAGCACCACTTTCAACAGCTATATCATGGTGTCTAGTTTGAATTTGGGTAGTAAGTATGCCGGAGTATCCAAAGAAAACACTGACCTTCAGTTGGAAAACTGGCAATCCATGTCAATTATGATTGGAGTCGAGTTCAAACTTTAAGCAGTATGACTTGAACAAAGATGACCACTGTTACTAAAAATAGAACATAGGAGTCAACACATTTTTTTCTCAAATATTATTATAGCTAAAGAGAACAACTTTACCTCAAATTTATCAGCACATTAAGCTCTACATAAATTCCTTCAGAAGTTGTGTACTGACTTCCTGTATGAGTAATTGCCACTTGCAGATTGCAACCTTAATGTTTACAGGCAAGTGATCAATTGTAGATGACTACATTAATCACTCTACAACCGATGCCTCCACATGATGATGTATAATCAGGTATCATCGTATTAACAAGTATAGTCACCCCGAGTCAATTTTAAAAAAGACTTCAAAAGGCTACCTGACTAATAAAAATACTATTTTTACTTCTTACTTTGGTAATAAAAGCATTTGACATGACCGTCAGACATGTTGGTTACCAGATGATAAATTAAATATGTTCGAACCTAACATTGCTGCTTGTAAGTATTTCCCATATAATGCCATGTTTACTATTTACCATGGCAACTGGAAATGATTTTAAATACATAGTAACATGATTTAGTGTCCATAGAACTAAAAAGTATTCTTATATGAAACAGAAAAATCCTGTATTATTTGGCTAAGACTTGTTGGAAATTTTCAAAATAAGTCAAATACAAATGTGTCTGATAATTTGAGGAATTTAAGAAATGATGTTAAATATTCTATTTAAATATAATAACATTACTTCAGACTGGTCTTTACAGGTAGTGAAAGCAAATATAAGGGTTTGCATTTTATAGCAGAAAAACTCTGTTATAAAAATATACAATATACAATCAACCGGTGTATGTTTGAACAGTTTTATCTGGTTTCAAACCTCAAAGATGTTAAATTTCTTTGTGTTCAATAATACAAACTGCCAATATTCATCCTTACTATGTGGTTTATTAATACACAGATATGAACAGCGCCATGTATTTTTATTCACTATTTTTTTACTCCTGACATAATTCATTACGCTTTAACATATTTTTTATAAAATCTTAACATTTGGTCAACTTCTTGGCAAATAGACCAGAACAACTGCTGAAACTGGCATTACATATATTCTGGTTGGTAATCATCCTTTACAGCTCTATCAATTGAATACTTGAATACAGATTTCTTTAATACTATTCTCTGTTTATTACATTTATCAACAATAAATTTGTATAATCATCAGTGGTTATCGTCCAAACAATTTAACGAAGGTTTAATCTGTACCATCCTGCATTCAGTATAATTTGCGTTCACAGCATAGCAAAATCAAGAGCATTAATTTATATGTTATACAGAACTGATAACGTCAATGACAGTTCTAACATCTAAAAAACTTTCTCTGGTTTCATTAAACAAAAATATAGTTTTGTTTATTTGAAACTTTTTAATACAATATAAATTGAATATAAAAAGTTTCCCAAAAATTAGTTCAAGGGGTGTTCTTAATATGGAAAGAGTGTGAAATGAGAATGGATTTTGGCAATGCATTTACACTGTCACTGAAATTTACAGAAAATTATATACAAGAAAAAATCCATATGATGTAATCAAAATCTGCATCTAAACTGTTTGAACAACCATCATATTCAAATAACAAGCCATTGACCTAATATGCATGACATAATAAAAAAAATTTATGTGTTTAGCACTACATAAAAACTTTTATAATTCTCAAATGTTCATAAATAATTTCCATATTTCTGATCCAAAAATTAATAAATCTTTGAAAATTGAATAACAAGAAAATGTGTTTGGTGACAATGATGTGCTGTTTGGCACATACTGGTAAAAAAACTCTTTTTCTATGTTCACTCAAGAATGAAATATTTGGCACATCCAAATAGAATTTTGATATTGATAGTAAATTGAAAGTGGAGACACTTCATCATGTTGTAACTGTAAACTAAACTAATGAAAATGAGCAGTAATCTTCATAAAAAAAGCTTTAATGAAAAGGTAAACCTGATAGAGGTAAAAAATCTGATCTGACAAACAAGTAGACTGAAAATCTGCATGTCCCCTAAATTTTGATGGCAGTAAACAAATATCTATTACATATGTGTAATATGGTAAAAGGTAATAAGATTGAGTGAATTCTAATTTGTTGTCTCAATTTTAAATTTCTTATAGCACATCAGATTCTGCCTGTAAATTGTACAGTGCAGCAGGTAAATGTGATGGAATCTTCCATCCCCCCCTCCCCCCCCCCCCCATTTACTGATATTGCATGGATTTTCTACAATGCTTTGAACACTAACTCGAAGGATAGACAATCTGTTTGATATATAGATAGTTGTAATGTCGCTAATCAAAAAGACAATTGTATACATATTGTTGGTATTCAGTAATACTTCAAGTGTTGAAATATCTCTTCAACTTCAAATTTAACTGACGAACATTTTATTGCACATTTAAAAGTTGTTGATGTACTGAATTTTACTTTATAATGAACCTATATAACAACAACAAACAATAACGGAGCAAATGACCTTTGATCTTTATTACACTTATTTATTTGTTACCAATGGCAGATTCCATTACATCCTTAAAATGAATTTTCATCAAATTACACTGTCAAATGAGGCAGTTACTTTCTCCACTTACTGTGTTAAAATAAATGCAGCATTTTTACATTTACTAATAAAAAAAGTTCACCAATGGGTGAAGGAGTGTAACAGAATCAGCCATTGTTTAACTTATGCAAGCTGTTTAAGTGTTTAACACTCAACATTGAGGATATGCTCAGAAAAGTCTAACTTTAGCAGTGTTTTGGACACATTTCTAATCCAGGGATCCTGATGACATTCTGAGTTTAGGGAGTCAAACAAAATTTTCAAGGGTCAAATTTATTATTCAGCTTTGATAACAAAAAAACTGTTATTGAACAATGTTGCTAAAGAGAGTAAACAAAACCACAGCCTTAAATTACATTTAGATTGTAATATTATTTCTGGCTGAATTTAAACTTCTGAAATGACACATGCATATCTGGTGTATAAAAAAAATGTTGTTTTGGTCCTAATACAAATGATTTCAATAATTGTTTATGAAAAAAGAATTTGATAGTATCATAGATGTGTATGTAACCAGAATTAAAAAGAATGCACGTCTTTGTCGAGAGTCAAAGACTAATAAATTAATTACATGAAACATTTATCATTTAACAGCTTAAACAGGCTTGTTTTAAAAACATGTTCAACATGTCAAAGGAAAAAATAGTGCATGTACATCAATAAACGACCAATCAAAATAAATGTTTAACATAAAAAAAAATATATCAGCACTCACAAGTTGGACTAGATATTTTGTGAAAAAAAAAATGTATTCTTTTATGAAAACAAAACTTGTGATTAAAAAAATTTTTTGGTCGACATCAAAGCACAATTGAATGGATACTGTAAAAATCTTTACCATGAAACATAAACAGGCAGTGGTATAAAGCAATATACTTCTATTACACATAACTTAGAACAAAACAAGTACAACATATACACAAAATAATTTGTATTATAGTATGAAAACCTCCTGAGCATCGCAAAACAAAAATGCCTCAACAGCACCTGTTGTATAAGATGTTAACCAACTAAAATGTACCGCCTCCCATGGATAATTATCATTGGTCTATAAATGTATAAAAGAAACTTTAGTTATTTTCAAAGATGAATTAATAGCTCCTGCAGGTAAAAATCTGTAGCAGGTTAAATACCAACCTGATACTTATAATCTCTAAGAATTAACCAGATGTTTAAATATGAATAGTGAAAAAAATATAAAGCATAACAAAGTTTGAAACTGAGACTTCGAAACTGATTAAATGCTGAAAATAAAAAAAGTTAACAACATTTAACAATGTGAAGGCAAAGTTCACCATGCCTATGACCAGATAAGCCAATATATGTACAATTCTGACAATGTAAGGCTTCAGAAGAACTTGCAAATAACATGTCATTTAAGTTGGTTCACATTAAAGACTGTATAATACAAACAAAACAACACTAGTAAATCAAATCTATCATGTACATCTATCTATATATTCTTGTATATGTAGATTTCTCCAGTCTCTAGACACATCATCAAAATGATTATCAAAGTCTACTATTTGCCTGTATGCGTCAGGTGTAGATAGTAACATACTAGTAACCTTCAGTGTTTCCTCATCAGTTGTAGGCCTGAAATATAATTGAAACCCAGCCTTATTAAAATGAATAAACCACAAAATTTCAAAACATTAATTAACTGTGGAAAATAATTATTGAATTCAATTTGCACATTTTTTTTATTTATGCAAGATTCATAAGTTCGACAAACGCTGTAAGCAGTATTCATTTGTCATGTAAAAAACATCATTTCAGAAACACCATACTTTCTCAGAAAACACTATCCATTAAAAAAACAATCATTTTATCTGTTGTCAACAATGAACGGACAGATTCCTGGAATAAAGTCTTTTATATTGTCATATCAAAAATAAATTTTAATTTGATTAAAATTGTACCAAAAATACAAATAAGTTACACATTGTTACTATGCATCCAGACCAACAAGTGCTGCCCACCACGTCCACTGATGGCGGAAAGGATGGACGCTCTTGTTGGCGGGTTATCAGGCTATAATACATAAAGCCTGACACATTTGTTTGTTTTTGAATGGTGTTTTAACGCCACTTTCAGCAATTTTTCAGCTATTTCATGGCGTCCAGTTTTTATTGGGGGAGGAAGCCAGAGTACCCGGAGAGAACCCCCGACCTGCGGTAGGAAAACTGGGAATCCTGGTCAAGATTTGTAGATTTCAAAAAAGAGTTCCTTGTTACTGCTAGAAAGGCTAAATCCTTCTCACTACTTTTTCAATGTCAGTCAAAATTTGGTTGCAGTTGTTCCTAGGCCGAATTTTACTGCCGTTTTTTAATCTGATGTTAGGTTTGTGATTTGTTGGATTAACGGCAGAATTTAGTCCCATTACTCGTAATGTAGCAAATAAAAATTCTGACTTCGATCTATTTATACAAAATTCAAACATAATATACATCTCTTTTACATTTTTAAATCTTCAGACATTGCAAAACTAACGGGAAACGATCTTTATTGAAGGAATTTCTTTTTTTATCTTTGAAAATGTACAAGAAAATGCTATGTTGATAATTTTTTCCATATATGGATAATGTGACCTAATTTTATTATAAACGTGCTAATTTGAATACTATAACAACCATTCCGTAGTAAGAATCCAGTAATTTACATGTGTGTTACCCAAGATGCAACACGCCATTCAATTTCCTGTTTCTCAATGTTTTTCATGTAGTAAATGTAATTAAAAGGAGACATGAATGTCAATTAATACACAACGCACAGCGGGTTATTAAAAACGACAATAAGTATCATCACATATCAATAATGATCGATTTTAAACACGAAACCAAAAAAAAATGGTGACAATGTCGAAAGATATCAAGATCGACCACGTCTGATATGCAACTTCTTTTGGACAACAAAATGCCAAGAGTATTTCACTCCAGCTCTTCTACATTATGAGTCATGGGACTAAATTCTTACCCTAGCCAAAAAAAAAGTGAGGGTACGATTATTCGTTCTAAGTTGTTCCATCCCTTTTCCCTGTTGACTGTTTATAAACTTCTTCCTTGTCATGAAAATAGCTAAAATGTTGCTTGCTGGATGTTAAATAAATATTCAAACATTTAATAAATCAATCAATAAGTTATAATATATACCTCTTGTCAACCTTGCACCAATTTGAGTCTTTAAATGTATACACACTGTAAGCTTCTGACACAGCTAATGGCGACACTTTAGTGTTATCAACCTGAAAATGAACAACTGTTAGTCCTTCTAAAAATCATGCAGACCCCATTATAATATATCATGGTGGTAAATCAATTAGCAAGAACCAGCCCCCTTTAACAGGGTAGGAAACCTACGTCATCAACAACGTCTCTATATTTCAACACTATATTTCATATCTTTTATAAAAAACATTGTTGTGCACATTTGCCAAGAATTGCGTTTTGAAAAAATATAAAGTGTTTTCTTCAAAAGAATTAATTATGCAGGGAATTTTTTAGCGCTCGCCACTTTCGTCATAGACGAAAAAATTTGAAAACTTACGATAGATTTCTAAATCAATTTCGTCACCTGATTTCCAACAAGTACTAACATTTTTCGTTACAAATTCATTCTACCAAGTGTAAAACGACATATTTATGACCCCAAAGTCAATTAACAGGAAATTAAATTATTTGACCTCGGGAATCGATGTTTTTACAGGTAATCTGATTCACACGATTAACGTTGTGCTTCTGGTCAATATACGCAAACAAAAGTGTCGTAGATCGTAATGATGCGCACAGACTTCCACCTTTTGATTAAATATGTAATGCAAACAAAAATTGCAAAGATTTTGCGTATTTAACTCATTTTTCGTATGTTTTGCTGGTTTCAAATGGATTACGCGCCATTTGTGTACATCCAAGATATGTCTAATTACCGATGGCTACCACTTAGAAAACGAAGAGTACAACGGCCCTTAATGAAAAATTGTAACCGATTGATTTACAAACTCTAAGTAAGTTTTAAAATTAAAATTCTTTGAAAATTTATAAACATTTTGTTATAATCATTTTTTAAAACAAATTTATATGCTGCAATTGAAAGAATATAGTTTTTTATACTATGATATTCACCAGTACAATGAATGCATGCTTCTGAGCAGATGCTTATACGACTCATCCGCTAAAGTGACTAAAGCCCTCAAAATCCTAAAAAATTCCCTGATTATGGTAATTTTATTCGACTATTTGCTGATTTTGGAACAGACATTTATTGACTAAAATGCGTATATACACTTAAAATAATGTTAATGGAGATAAAATGTGGCCGAAACATTACCTCCAAAACGAAAATGTGGAGGTGTTCCAGAAAACAAGCACTTAAATCCTGCAATTTGAAACATGAACACACCTCTCGGGCGATATGTTGAGAACATTTGTTAAAGATTATTGCAGAAATGAAGTAAATAAAGTGAGAAAGTTCTTACTGTGTGTTGCCGTCTGCATCGTTATTCCGGTGTGTACAAAACCTTGTTGATGATGTAGGTTTCCTACCCTGTTTAAGGCAGACTGGAGTGACATGACTACGGACAATTAATTACAATCTCACTATAAGAATAACCCCAAGATATTTCTGTGAACTAATTTATTACTCAGACGAGGAATTGGGAACAAGTTTACTGTTGCTGTCATTTATTGGTGTAGTTTTTTCATCTCAAATGAATACATACAATATGCACATAAATATAGAACTAGAATGCACAACTTATGGTTCAAAGGTTGATTGTTTTTGTGCAATGCTCACAGTTTTTATGTATTTGAACTGTAAAATGTTCAATGTTTTATTTACTAATTAGTACTTACTAAAAATAAACATGCATCAGGATTATTATCATGGATTCTTTTTCCAATAACTTTTGCTGTGTTATTTAATCTGAAACAGCACACAATACAACAGCATTAACATAAAGATTGACATAAAGAAAATCAAAGGAAAACATGGCACTAAGTGCCACAAACTTGAATGTTAGCTTTAAGAAACTAAATGGTGAAAGTGAAACAGAACCCCGTATTGGATAAAATTAAATTGTATGCAACAAAACGAAAGTCATCTGAGGTCTCAAAATATTTTAGCGGTGGTTTTCCTGTATTTTGTTAAGTACATCACATAAGTGCTGCTTACTGAAGTAAGTTGAGATACCAAATGAAAACTAGACAAAGTCGATCTAGCGATCACTAATACCCCCGCATTTTGTAAAAATTTCCAACGTTTTTCGTGGACTGTGACCTTGAAATTTGATAGATTTCCACCAAAATCAATAGGCTTCTTACCAACAAAATATATAACAATATTTTACAGTTTCATTAAAATCGGATGCAAACTTTTTGAGTTATTGTCCGGAAACAACTTTTTTGTAAAAATTTCTAAAGTTTTTCGTGGACTGTGACCTTGAAATTTGACGTATTTCCCCCCAAATCAATAGGCTTCTTACCAACCTGATATATAACAATATCCCAAAGTTTCATTCAAATCACATGCAAACTTTTTGAGTTATCGTACGGAAACAACTTTTTTGTAAAAATTTCTAACGTTTTTCGTGGACTGTGACCTTGAAATTTAACCCATTCCCCCCAAAATCAAAAGGCTTTTTACAAACCTGATACATAACAATATCCCAAAGTTTCATTCAAATTGAATGCAAACTTTTTGAGTTATTGTCCGGAAACAACTTTTTTGTAAAAATTTCTAACGTTTTTCTTGGACTGTGACCTTGAAATTTGACGTATTTCCCCCAAAATCAATAGGCTTCTTACCAACCTGATATATGACAATATCCCAAAGTTTCATTCAAATCAGATGTAAACTTTTTGAGTTATTGTCCAGAAACAACTTTTTTGTTAAAATTTCCAACGTTTTTCGTGGACTGTGACCTTGAAATTTGACGGATTTCCCCCAAAATCAATAGGCTTCTTACCAACCTGATTATAACAATATCCCAAAGTTTCATTCAAATCGGATGTAAACTTTTTGAGTTATCATCCGGAAACCAAATGTGGACGGACGGACGGACGGACGGACCGACGGACGGACATGAGGACCACTATATACCCCCGACTCTGTCGAGCGGGGGTATAATGATAGCGAAAAAAGTTATTTTATACTAAAACTTTTCAGTATTCGTTTACCGTGGACAAGACCATTGTAACTGCACAATCATACCTTGAAACTTATAATCTCTAGCATTATCTATCACCATGACAATATGATCATATAGGGACAAAAGGATATTCCTGATTAAACCTTAAACAAGTTAGTTGATCTGTTCAAAAGTGAATGGGCAAAAAAATTGTTGTTTTAAATACAATGTTTTAAAACTTTATTTAGATATCAAACAATTCTTTCCTAATTGTGGAGTTTAAGATTCGTTTAAGAAAAAAGTTATTTCATACTAAAACCTTTCAGTATTTGTTTATCGTGGACAAGACCATTGTCACTGCACAATCATACCTTGAAGCTTAAAAGCTCTAGCGTTATCTATCACCTTGAGAGTATGATAATACAGGGGCAAAAGGATATTCCTGATTAAACCTTAAACAAGTTAGTTGATCTGTTCAAAAGTGAATGGACAAAAAAATTGTTGTTGTAAATACAATGTTTTAAATCTTTATTTAGATATCAAACAATTCTTTCCTAATTGTGGAGTTTAAGATTTGCAAGGGCAAAAACTGCATTTAAAAGGGTAATAAAATCTATTGACAGCAAAGGGCAATAGTTATAGTGTCCTACCTTATGGCATTTTAATTTAGTTTGTGGTTTTGAACCACAATCGGAAAGTTAGGTGCAAAGGAATTTTGAAGGGAGTATAATCTCAACCATAAGCAAGTTACTTTGTAATAAGTTTGAGGATAAACCATGATTAAATTTGCACCTGTTCATGGGAGTGCATCCTATAGCTACATTAGTGGCAAAGGACACATTGCACTTAAGGCACCTCCGAAGGTTTACAACGATGTTCTTGTCAATTTTTTTTTTGTCACCTCCTACCCTGGAATTTTAAGGAAAAAGTCTGTAAAATTAAAAATAAAATGGCCTTATTGTTAAATGAGGTTTGTTTGGTATAAAAAAAAAGCCATTAGGTCCCAAAAAAGCAGTTTTCATCGCTAAACCCCTTCTGTTAGCTTGTACTTGTAGTGGTTATAATTCTGTATACAGTCAAACCTGTCTTTACGACCCCCTCCATATAACGACTTCTTGTGTTATGCGACCGTATTTATTCCTCCCGAGCATTTTCCCATTCAATTTACCTTTATATAACGACTCCCTGTCTTACGCGACTAACGACCATGTTTTCCATTCGTTTTGACCAAGTAAACCTGTCTAAAACGACTCTCTGGACTGTTAAAATCATTAAGCATTAAATAAACCCTGTCTGACGAAAAGAAGATTCGTAGACCATTGGCATTGAACATTGTCAATTATCAAGGTTCTTCGAAACGGAAAACTAAAGTATAAAGCGATCAAAAACTGTTTTATTATCTTAGAAGCGAAGTTCAGATTGCCCTGTAAAATTTGAATAATCGTCAATGTCGACATTCGATTTTGTTGCCATTCGGGTTGGAAATGATGATGTTTCTCATAACGACGTGTTTACTGTATAATTACGCCATTTTGTTTTACAAAGGGAAATAATAAATACGAAACCGGTGTACACTGGTTCTAAACCGACTTGCACTCTACATAGAGCTTATTGTTAAAACACAAGGAAACCAGTAAAACCGGTACAAAGAAAAATACAACAACTAAATGGGGGAATAAAGTTGACCTGCGTTAATTCAATCGGAAATCAAAACACTCATTATTGTTGTATATTTTGTACTTCCGTTATTTACATAAAATAAATGTCATATTTTATTGTTTACTTAATAAAACAGACAATACAGGTCTTCAATTAACTCTTTCACATGCTGACAACATGACTTTGTTGATTGGTCTGCAAACATCATAACCTGTGTATAAAGACCCCCTGTCTTATGTGACCTTTTTTACAATTTCCCTTCAAAGGTCGCTTAAGACAGGTTTGACTGTATTTGTTCAGGGCTGTAATTGCAAAAGACTTGGCTACCAGAATTATATGTTATTCCAGTTTAAGAATATGAGGATATATAATATTACATGTTAAACATAAAAGACTTTTTGGCATATTGTCTTCACATTTACATATTTCAAGTTTATGTCTGTACAACATGGCTGTTGAAACAAAAAAGAAAAGGTTTCAGATGTTGGGTTCTTACATATTTTTCTTTTAACCAGAACTGAATAGTTACAGAGTTCAAAGAACCCTAATAATATACTTAAGTATTGAGTTCAGCAGGAACAAATTATATTAGTGACCTGCAATCTTGGGATTAACTTGAATACTCACACATTGTCATCTAAATTTTCATTTGCTTGATAGTATCCAGCAATCACACATCCAACACTTTTACTGTAAGCTTCAATCTGTAAATATTTGTATGCAATTAGAATCAAGATACATTGTGTGTCTGAAAAAAATCAGAACAGTGTTAAAAAAATGTAACAAAATACCAGTGCAAAGCAAAGCACTTACAATTATATAATTTTAATCTTCATGTGAAAGTTTAATCATGCATCTCATTTCATAGTTGCAGATATGTAGCTCTTTTGGTCCTTTGGCTATTTCATTAATAGTCAAATGAAAAAAATTGTCAAAGTACGAATGCTACATTGTACTCATTTCGTCCCATACTTGTAACAACTTTAATTAATAAAACATTTTAATAGTAATGATGTCTTACTGTCTTTTTGTAAACTTTACCTACATTCACAACGATGTAAAAATAAATTGTTTTTGACTAATGTTTTACATGAACAAAGTTATTCTAACTTTTAAAACAATTTTAAATATTTGTTAATGTAATCAACAGAATTATCAACAGGGGTCACCACACTCTGAAAAAGTAGGGAGAAGTGACTTCTCCCTGGCAGCCAAACTGGGAGAAGTCAGGCCCTGATAGGGAGACTTCAGGAGACAATAGGGAGAAGTCAGGGGGACCGTACAAATAGAAAATTTCGCGGTAGTTAAGATATATTTTTCATTATTTACAGCAATTTCCAGGATTATTTCTCTTTTGTTTTAAAACCATAACACACCTAAATTCAGTTTTTTTCTTTCTTTTTCATTATTATTCATGGTATGCAATATCAAACAGTACATAACCTTTATCATTAATCAATGAAAAAAGCACCAGATATAGGGACTATTTTTCTATCTACTTCATTACTTGTAGCCATACAAGGTATTCACAAATAAAAATAGATCAACAAAAATATTTGTATATGTGTACATGTAGACATAAACTTCATTCATGAGTTCTTGTATCATAATATTCCTAACAGTTTGTTATGAACATTCCATGTTTATCTTATCAAATTTCCAAAGAAGATAGATAAAATAACATTTCATTTAACCCAGAAATAATTCTTCGGTTCAGCACACTTCCACTTGGATAAAGTTGTGCTGATCCAATTGCTTCATGGGACACCCATCTACAGCACTTATCATGATGTCAATAATTACTATATATCTGTACTCTTTCATGTGGAGCTCATATACTTATCAAAGAAAATTGTTAAAGTACAATACTCTTTGAAAGAAATGAAGTTTGACACCAATTAAAAGTGTTTGTTCATAAAAAAAAATTACGATTTTTCATTATGGGCCGTTGTACATTACTTTTCTTTGTTGTTCACTTCCGGTAATTAGTCACATCCGGTAAATAAACAAATGGCGCGTAATACATTTGAGAGACGTAAATCGTTTGAAAATATGTTAAATACGCATATTGTTTGTCGTTTTTTATTGGAATTACACATTAACTGATAAATTGGTAGTCTGGTGAAGTATTTGAACCAGATTTACAAGTATCTTATGTGAACCATCGGGCGACTTGAGGGAAATGACAGGGCGACTTCGACTTCGCTTTTGAGGCGCCTTAGGGCGACTTCAGGTACTAGTAGGGCGACTTTGTCGCCCACTTCGCCCAGTGTGGTGAGCCCTGATCAATGGCACACTGTAATTGTTGGTCCAAGAGAACTAGAACTTCTTCTCTTACTTGGTGGTGTGTTATATGTGTTTTTAGTTTTGCCTATAAATAATTCTTAGTGTTTTAGATGCTTGCTACTAGAATGAATGTATTTTAATGATTTTGCATCTTTTTAATAATATTTGTGCTGTGTTATAGGGTAGTAAAGGGCTCTACAGAGTTCGTGTTTTGTCAGTTCTAATGATGTACATCTATACCAAATATAAACATGATAAATAAAGCTTTTTTTCTTGTCTTGTGGTTATATGATGGTTTATATTGGTTGTGTACCATTTTTTACCTGCCATTTGGTATTACATTATGGTCACTTGTTGGCCTGAGTCGCCTTCCAAAGCGAGCTTAGGATTCACGCAGAATTAAGGCACAAATTATACACCAGATTCAATGTATTATGTTTTGTAACTTACATTTCCTTAATGGTTACATTGGTTACATGCATGGTGTTGACAGACTAGGTGCTTAATAGTAGACGACCTCCCTAAATGGCTCGGTACGAAATGGTAAATTTGGGTACGAAGCGGTTGTAAAATTATAACAGGAAATGGGAAATAATCTTATAAACCGTTATCAGAACAACTTCTATTTGGCATAATTTCACACTATCAAAACTTTCTTTGATTACCACATTACTTAATTGAAGACATTCTACATCAATAAACACCTGTATCAAAGCAGCTTCCAGCATTGGTGCGAGACTCAATGACAAGTGAAATAATGGAATACAGTCTACAAAGCGTATATGTTTATGATCTTTCTGCTTTGAATCTTCTGCTAAAAGCACTCCATTTACAGCACAATGAGGAAATTTGGCTGCATGGAGCAAAATCTTGCAATAAGCTGCGCTTGTTAAAAATATATCCGCCATGTTTGTTGGCATTCGCAGTCCTCTAAAATTTCATTGCAGCCTCCGATCCAATCAGAGGAGTCCACATTTCATTAACTGCGAAACTACAATATGTCAGCGTCCATAGTGTAACATTATCGTTATTGCGGGGGAGGTCCGTACACTGATGCACACTTTCTAAGTAAGTGGCTGGCACTGATGGTGTTGTCCTTTATTATAACAGTAATATATACTATTATCAAACTTAATTACAGTTGTACATTTCAAAGAATCCCCAATCAACATAGATAATTAGTAATTTTTTTATTTTAAATTACAATTTTCAACATGTCATGTATTAAAATTTATTAAAATTTTCCTTTTAAACTATTTCATCTCGTAATAAGTATAAATCATTTATCAGGTCAGGTGCCGAAACTCAATGCCGATTTGACTATACATAGGTGCCGAATTAACTACTTTCCGGTGCCGATTTGACTTTTTTTTTAGGTGCCGTTTTGACTGAGTGCCGATTTGACTTGAGAGGTCATTATCCTTTTGGATGGCCTGAGCAAAAGTAACCGAACGGGCGAGACATAAAAAATTTTTATTAAAAAAATCTTCCTTTCACGTTAAATTTCATATATGGGGCATTACACATATAATGCTAAATTACATAAAAATGGAGACAAAAGTATACCTGTCCACGGATTTTTTTTGGGAAAATTACCTTAAAGTTTAAGAATGGTTTTTCTACTTTCATTTCAGTGTTGTGGTCACATTGTACCACATTACACACTTTAGGAAGTGCTTCCACTGTAAAGACATTGACTGGAAAAAAATATATTCTTGTTCTACAGTAATGCCATACCTTTCAAAATATCCAACTCTTAAGCAATAGCAGTTATAGGCAAAAGCAGAAACAAAAGAGAAAATTGGGACTATTTTTTCATCCTGCCATCTTTTGACATGCACCGGAAATTCATTACATGAATAGGATAATGACCCCTTTAAGCAAAGCCAACAGTTCCGGATTTCCACCAAAATTTTTTTATATGTTATTTAATGATTCTGTAAATAAAATAAGCATGCAGTTTGAATATATTGCTACTCAAATAAAAATTATGACAGTTTCCAAAGATGTGGTGAAACCCTGTTTTAGCAATTTTTAACTGATAAGGACAGTAAGGGTATAATTTTTTTCTTCTGTTCAACAATTTTGGCACAACAGTCAAAATATCACCTTTTTATGACAGTACAGGTGTAATAGTTACCAAATAAGCAGAAACACATCTGATAAAAGCAACTTTTTATCAAGTGAGGGCTCATTTGAATATAGGGGGGGTTGAAAACAGTCGGTTCTGTTGCTATGACGGTATGATATAAAAATTAACATTTTTCCTCACAAAAGAAAAAAACTAACTAAAAAAGCTTGTCTTAGCTGTAATGAGTGTATAAATGAACTTATTAAGTAGAAATACACCACAATGGAATTCAGGTTGAGAAGCAGAGGTCTCTTTTCTGTAGCTTAAACTTTAATAAAACTATACACAAAGTAGAGTTATGACTAGTTTTAAGAAAACTGACATATAATTGTTATACAAAAAGACTCATTGGCATCTTTTCAGTCCTTTTTGCATGCCAAGTCACTGAAAAAGTAGAAAACATAGCAACTGACTAGACTGATTGGTTCAAAGTACCCAAAAGCATACTAGATTCTCAGACTTTACATTAAAACGGCACATTGCAAATGATGCCTACCCATGCCAAATAATTACCTAGAGGCCAGAGGAATGAATAAACACTACATATTGATTAAAATACTGCTGTATAACCTTCTTTTAAGAAACAAAATGAATACATTTAATCTTTAGTTACAATCTTCAAGGTATGATACATGTTTCTGTCTAGCAATAAGTGCTGGTACATGAAATAGGATCATGGTTTACCTTTATTTAATCAATTTTTGGTCTGAAAGGTATTATTTAATACCAATAATACATTTTTATTTCATGTCACCTTGGGTTCTACCTTACTGTACTCTATAGAATTGTTAACAGTGGGCTTTTTGCAAAAATAATCACTTTTTATGATACCATAGGCCAAAAAGTCAAATTTTACTGCAGATAATGAAACAGACTATAACTATAAACCCTGAAGATATATTTTGCAGAAAAGATGTTTTCCTATAACGAGTTATGGTACCCTTTCATAAAAAGTACCTGACAAATGGGATTTGTGTATTTGACCAATTTGTAAATTTTGCTCTTACAGAGGTCATTATCCTTTTGGATGGCCTGAGCAAAAGTAACCGAACGGGCGAGACATAAAAAATTTTTATTAAAAAAATCTTCCTTTCACGTTAAATTTCATATATGGGGCATTACACATATAATGCTAAATTACATAAAAATGGAGACAAAAGTATACCTGTCCACGGATTTTTTTTGGGAAAATTACCTTAAAGTTTAAGAATGGTTTTTCTACTTTCATTTCAGTGTTGTGGTCACATTGTACCACATTACACACTTTAGGAAGTGCTTCCACTGTAAAGACATTGACTGGAAAAAAATATATTCTTGTTCTACAGTAATGCCATACCTTTCAAAATATCCAACTCTTAAGCAATAGCAGTTATAGGCAAAAGCAGAAACAAAAGAGAAAATTGGGACTATTTTTTCATCCTGCCATCTTTTGACATGCACCGGAAATTCATTACATGAATAGGATAATGACCCCTTGACACCGTTAGATAGTCGGAAAACTCAGATCGGTTGTAAACAAGAAAAGATATGGGTTAAACCCATATCCAGAGATGTTCGATTTATATGTTATAGGTGTATCCCATTTGGTTTAATAGTTTTTTTTTTAATTTGTTTTATTTTTAAAATTTCATCATATGCTGTAAAGGGATGCAAATATAGACGATTGTGAAAGGCAAGAAATAATCATCTTGATTATAATATCTCAACTTTGAGAAGAGTACTGTAATAAAAAAAAGCAAGTTTTGGAAAAACAAATATATGTTTACCAATAAAAATACATTGACCATAGTCAAGTGGTTCTGTGGGGGAAAATGTGAATGTAAGATCGGCAGTTATCGCGTCCTCGGAAAATCAAAGAAAACATACCGACAAGTTACAATTTTTATTGATTTAATTTTTAAAATTGTTTCAAAAGTTTTGCAATTAAATGTATTTCAAACGTGAAACTAGCATTCATGTGCATAAACATTGCTAAGAACTTTATAAAATTTCCAGAATTTAAAATATAAAAAAAAACAATTAGAAGAAGAGTCTTATTTTGCAAAACAATTGATGAGATTATTAACTTCTATAATTATTTTCAACAATATAAACTGTTGATGACCTTTATTCGAACGTAACTTAATTTTTTTTCTGTTGTATTATATAAATATTTGATATTAACCCTGTATTTCTGATGTTTCAGAAATCCGCTGGATAGATATATTATATGGTTGTCACAATACTTAGACGTTTGTATATAATTTACTTACTGTGACTGCATGACAAGTAACTTTGTCATCCTATATAATATATACAAAAATGCTGAATTAGATTACTGTCAGATTAATACGTATTGGCTACGAAAATTCCATCGTCACACGCTAGTACACATGTACTATGTCTATGTCTAAGATTCACCCCGGTTAATGAAGCTATATTTTTATATAGCGGATTTGGCCGAGGGGTCTAGACCGCTGGACATAGTGCAGGCGAATTGGTGCCACAGTGTCACAACGGTGTGAGTTCGAATCCCGCTGAGGGAAAGCAAAAATTTGACAGTGTTAAAAATCTAATTCAAACAGTGTTGGGCTTAATTTGTAGACGTATATATAAATATTTGATATTAACCCTGTATTTCTGATGTTTCAGAAATCCGCTGGATAGATATATTATATGGTTGTCACAATACTTAGACGTTTGTATATAATTTACTTACTGTGACTGCATGACAAGTAACTTTGTCATCCTATATAATATATACAAAAATGCTGAATTAGATTACTGTCAGATTAATACGTATTGGTTACGAAAATTCCATCGTCACACGCTAGTACACATGTACTATGTCTATGTCTAAGATTCACCCCGGTTAATGAAGCTATATTTTTATATAGCTGATTTGGCCGAGGGGTCTAGACCGCTGGACATAGTGCAGGCGAATTGGTGCCACAGTGTCACAACGGTGTGAGTTCGAATCCCGCTGAGGGAAAGCAAAAATTTGACAGTGTTAAAAATCTAATTCAAACAGTGTTGGGCTTAATTTGTAGACGTATATAGTAATATTTGATATTAACCCTGTATTTCTGATGTTTCAGAAATCCGCTGGATAGATATATTATATGGTTGTCACAATACTTAGACGTTTGTATATATATATATATATATATATATATATACCTTGCTTCGTTTAAATATCTTAACATCAAAATTTTTAAATCTTGAATTAAATAAAAAATCTACATCTTTTGTGCTTTTTTATTATTGAGAAATTTCTTTTCCCTACTAATTTCTAACACATTTTTCACTGATTCAGACATCAATTTTTTTTAAAATAACATGACTGTTTGAAAATCTAATTTTGTATATATAGTTTCTTCTCACACAGCCAATAATACAATTGGTACAGAGAAAGTAACAAATAAACAAACAAAACAACAGGCTATATACAATATATATCAAAATCATAATATAAATTAGCCATTTTAGCGGCTTATTATGCGAGTCTGATTGGTCTTTCATTTTTACCTTTCATCAAAGTTCAGTGTCGGGTAATAAATAATCAATTAGCAAATAAACAAGGCACATCCAATATACAATTACATCACAGAAATGTCTCTGACCCTCCCTAAAACCACCACTACCATACACGAATAGTTCACGAGAGTTTGGGATTTCGAAACCGTCAATAAACAAAACCCAGGGAAATTAAATTTAATATTCAAGATGACTAATTTTCTGCGTAAAAGTTCCATTTTCTACCTTATAAATTATGAAATAATCCAGAAATAAGTTTTCTGGATGAGTGGTCACAAGCGCGTTAAACAAAATCTAAAAATGCACTTTTATTGTCAAATTATCTAAGTAACTAATAAAAGAAACCGAAAAATTTACACTTTATCATGTTGAAATAAAAATGCATAAAAAAATAATCCAAGAAATACAATTGAAGCGATGAAATACATTACGTAATATAACATAACACAATTTTTAAATGCCTTTTTCTTATCAAATTAAATAACTAATTAAAAAAAGAAACTGAAGTATATACATTTTATTATTTCAAGAATAGAATGCATTAATAAAAATCCTAGGCTTACCCTATAGATAGTAAAATAATCCAAAAATAAAAACTGAAGCGGATCTATTCATTCTACCGAGATACTGGTCAAGCGCGCATTAATATGCAATCATGTACATCTTTACTTCTTCTTATTAGATCAGGACAACAAAAAACGTATTTTAAAGCTTGAAGGATTTAACAAATACGAAAAACTGTAATTGAAATATTTTCTTTAATATTAAATTTGTCTTTTTATCACTTACAACATGAACTATATTGTAGAGTATGGTTTTTACCTTTTTGCTCAATTTACCCGAAAACAATTATATATCATTAAGAGATAATAAGAAGAGATCGAACATATGATAATACACGTATATTAAACAAATTGAATACGTAGCATAAAATAGAATGTATTACATACAATTCCATGATCTGTCTCGTAGTATTATGAGGTGTCATGAATAATTCAATTTACTCAATAATAATAAGATGTCAACAATTATTCATGTAGTATTGATACATGTATAAAATCTAAATTCTAATGCCTCTTCAGTGACTAACACACAAATTGCACATAATATGATGTTCTAAAGTTTGAACTAAAGTGTAACCATAAAGATTTAATTTATGAGTATAAAATAGAATGTGTTAATTATCCAATGATGGCCCATTAAGGGCAAAATGACAAAACATAACAAGGGGCCTCTGTGGCAGAGTGGTTATGGTCTGTCCATACTTAGATTGCGAGATCGAGTCTCATTGCATGCAGAGTGCACTCAACTCCAAATGTTATTGATAAGGAATCCCAGTTTTCCTACCGAAGGTCGTTGGTTTTCTCCAAGTATTACGTCTGAAGGGGTCATTGTCGACCTGGGTACTATATCAGCGTACCCAGGGTACGTTTATAATTCTAAAAAGTACCCTGATAAATTAGTTTCATATAAACGTACCCAGGATATAAGAAGCGGCTGCAATCGTACCCTGATAGATGCAAAGAAGATAATCAGCATCATCAACTTTGGTACGAAAAATCGCGAAGATCCGGAAAGGCTTTTGATCACGTGATAGTAGAACGAGAACAGGGTACGATTGCAGCCGCTTCTTATATCCTGGGTACGTTTATATGAAACTAATTTATCAGGGTACTTTTAAAAATTATAAACGTACCCTGGGTACGCTGATATAGTACCCAAATCGACAATGACCCCTTCAGCAGTACTACGCCTTCCTCCCCCAATAAAATTTCAATGATAGATATAGCTGAAAAATGGCTGATGTGGCATTTGCAAGTTAGTTGTACTAAAACTTAATACAGTGTAATGCGTCTCTTACAGTGGTAAGAAATCAAATCACATCTCATTATGCAGTGGGTAACACAAAGCCATGGTTTAACATTAGCTGTTATTGCTGGAGTAATGGCATCCCTTGGATCAACATGTGCTAAACTTGCCATGAGTGGGGATGTCATAAAGTCACATTGTCAGCTTTTGGCTGGCACAACAATTTGTCAACAGGTACTTTCAATGTTGTAATTATGAACAAGTTTTCTTTATTAAAAATTGAATTAACAAGATTTTGTATTTGTGTTGTTTGATGTTAGCCTACTCATTATTTTTCATGGAACATTGAATCTAATTATGTCCATAAGCCTCAAAAATTAATTTCTTAATTAAATACAGAGGTTTTATAAGCATTTTAGAACATTGATATTAAATTTATCTTGCATCTTGTAAATTTACTATAAATTTTTTTACTACACATTCTAAGAAAAAAGCAAAACAACAAACTAAACATTCTACTAAGGGTACATACTAAATTCCAAGTGGACAAACAATGTGACATAAGCAAACACACAACTACAATTAGGATGAATTAGGATACACAAGTCAAAATGAAATGTAACATGCATTTATTTGCCCCTTGACATTAACTCATGTGCTGAATTGGGGACAATTAGAAGTTATTTATATAACATACAAATAATACTGCTGTCCAGTCAAGGTCTAATTTTACTGTAGTGACAATTTAATTTTAGTTTTGCGATTTGTTTGATTGTCTGGTAAAAAAACAAGAGGGTACAAAATTCATTCTACTGTCCAACACTCTTTAGTATGTAAAAGCAAGTACTCATAGCAGGATCATATACCTTAGTATTGTAGAGGATGTACATGGAACATACTATTTCTATTTTTGTTTATCCATCCATTTATGTTCTTTTTCAGGTATGTTTATACATACAAGTGATGTTTTTCCTGTTGATATTTGTGTGTAATGCCATTATGTGGACATTCTTCACCAAATCTTTACAGTACTGCTCATCATCTGTTCAAGCTACAGTCACAAATACAGCTTCAAATTTCTTGTTTACTGTGAGTATCTTTATTTATATCAGGTTTGCTTTTTAAAATAAACTGTACACTAGACACATCAAAATAAATTATAACTGATACACATATTGTTTGTATTTATATTTGACACATTTTATTATACATGTATATATTGTTTGGGATCAAACTACCATAAAAGTTGTCTAAAGTCTGCATTTATGTATTATTGGCACCCTTTTCTTGGACCAAACAACTGCAGAACAATGCTTAATATTTACATGTAGAATTCCATAGACAAGAAAAACCCATTTATAGTAGTAGTGTTATCTTTTATGGTAGTGTTACCATTTATGGTACATGTAGTGTATTACCTTCTATGTTTATAGGGTTACTTCTAGAAGCATGGATCACCAGGGCAGTATGTCACTGATGATGACCTCATAATACATTTAGAATGGATGTTTACTATACACCTCACCATAAGTTAGCAACACCCTATTATTTTCCAGGCATTCATTTAAGATTTTATATACATGTATTTTAATATTTTTTAGAGAAATGACAATATACTGAACATACATGACAAATGAAACATACAAACTACATGTTTACCATCACTTTATTTATTGTTTGATGAAAAAATGTTCAAAGCAAAGTATACATGTATAAAAAAACAGTGCAAATATAACTTTCATTATTCAAAAAATAAGTTTGATTGCATACTTCAATTTCATGAACTTAAAGTAAACACTTGATCACAGGTCATAGTTCAGGGAAAGAAAAGTCACATTGAAATGAGTTAAATGCAAAAATACTCAGTCTGAAGCATTTAAGTTCCCCGCAAGTAGTAAAATCTGACATCTGAGGCAAGTTTTGACTAAATTGATAACAAATGGCCATCACATTTTAACATGTCATGTTTTATAAAATTAGTTCACATTCTATACACTAAGAACAAATAGGAGTAAGTTTTATGCAGTTCATACATGAATGTTTGTCTTTTTACAGGCTTTAGTAGGACTTGTATTATTCAATGAGAGCTTGTCATTAAGATGGTGGTTTGGATCTCTCCTTATACTGTTAGGCTTGATTTTAATTAATCGTGGGAACCTAAAAGATGAACAGACAAAACAAAACATGAAAGACAAGTGATTGAGAAAACTTCACAAGAAAGATACGATCTGAAATCCTGTGGTACATGTCTGCCCACCTAAAGTGAAAAGGGGAGACAATAGCAGACAAGAAGAAGACCTGCCAAATGCAAGTCTACTGCAGCATTTGACTTCGAATGGACTTCATCTCCGTATGGCTAATTTACATTAATGGAGCGAATCTTACTAACTTAGCAGTTGATTTTGAATCATTAAACAGTTTAATTATAAACAGATGACAAGAAGAATGTTTGACAAAAAAGTATTTTTTTTATTGCTTATTTTTGTTTTAATTGCTCATACCATGCTTTTGTTGTGAGAAATTAATAAAAACTTTTTCTCCATAGTATTTTGTAATTAAAAATGTTGATAGCATGTTTCATTTATCATAGGCATATACGAGGTACTTGATTCTCTCCTACCTCATATACAGATTTTTTTAATATTGCTAGGTTGAGAGTTTTGGCTGGGCTGTCCCACTCCACCATTCATTGACAAGTATACCAGTTTTAGTGCCAAAGGAGAGGTCATGGCTTTCACCAGGTATCTTGGCTTTCTAGCCAATCAACACTCGAGTTCATAATTTAGCTGAAAAATGACAAAAGCCAACATTCTCCAACATTATAAGTTTAATAAGCCATTTGCAGATTCCACAAATAAAAAACTAATAATTTCTGCAACCAGCAGCATTAAATGTAAAATTTGTGAAAATTTCAGCAATTTATCAAATGTGTTTCAGGTTGGTAGTTTATTTTAGGTTATTCTGGTAGGACCAGATTAAAATAAACTGAGCTGATGTATTCTTATTGTGAACAGAAATAAAACATTGATTTATGGATCTGGTGTCAAGCTTTGATTGTTGTGAATTTGCTTTGGTCACTGGAGTAACAGTCCTCAGAGTGCCAAGTTGTATTCTTTGGTGCTTGCTCAATGAGTCCATAGAGTGCACTTTATAGTGGTTGTTCACTGGAGTAACAGTGCATTGAGACTTGAGTTGTTTTACTGAACTTACCTTCTGGAGAAACAGTCCACAAATTGCTGAGTTGTATATTATAGTGTATGCTCATTGAAGTAAAATCTAATGAGTCTATGTTGGTTGAATGGTTTGGAGGTTGGCCACATAAATTAGAGTGCATAGAGGGCTTATATACTTATGTTTTATGGACTTTCTTACTAGAGTAACTGTGTATAGAATGCTGAGTTGTATTTTATAGTGCTTGCTCAATGGAGTCACAGTCCATAGAGTGCAGAATTGTATCTTTAGTGCTTAATTGCCAGAGTAACAATTCACAGAATAAAAGGGTGTATTTTAATGGAGCTTGATTACTGAAGGTACAGAGTTTAGAGATGTATTTTATTGGAGTAACATTCCTAAGTGCAGAGTTGTCTTTTATAGTGCTTGCTTACTTGATTAAGTCCATATAATTCATAGTTTTTTTTAGCTCACCTGACTCGAAGGGTCATGGGAATTATTGCTATCGCTTGGCGTCTGTCGTCGTCGTTAATTTTTCTTTTAAAAATCTTCTCCTCCAAAACCACTAAGAGGATTGCTTTGAAACTTTGCACATATTATCAGTAAAATGTCCTCTACCAAGTTTGCACAAATCATGGCCTATTACCATCCAGCATGGCCGGCTTGGCTAAAAATATAACAAGGGGTCAAAATATAGTTTTTGACTTACAGTTCAAAAAGTATACTAGATACAGGAAAACAGAACAGACGTTACTTCTTCAGCATCAAAATCTCTGCAAAACACTCAATTGGGTCGAAGTTGTATGATGACTCGTAGGAGTTATTGCCCTTTAATTGTCGAAATTTTTGCCTCAAAATCTTGAAAATGATGAGAACTAGAAAAAAGTTAACATTGCTTAATTGTTCTGATCTTTTAGAGCTATTAAAATGGCCTAGGATCAAGATTGTCTAATTAACCGTTTAAGAGTTATTCCCCTTGAACTGTTTTTTTAATGAATTTTAATTTTGTCTTAATTGATTTTTAAAAATCTTTTCCTCTGAAACCACTGAAAGGACTGCTTTTACACATCATCCGTCACATGTCATCTACCAAGTTTGCACAAACCATGGCCACAGATTAACCAACATGGCAGCCGTTGCTAAAAATAGAACGGGGGGGGGGGGCCTGGGGTGTCAAAATATAGTTTTCGTCTTATAGTTAAAAAAGTATAACAGATACAGGAAAACCGAATGACTTTACTTCTTCAACATCAAAAGCTCTACAAAACAATTCATTGATTCAAAGTTGTATGATGACTCCTTGTAGGAGTTATTGCCCTTTAATTGTCGAAATTAAATATTTTTTGCCATTTTTGCCTCAAAATCTTGAAAATTATTATAACTAGAGAAAAAGATAGCATTGTTTAATTGTTCTGCTCTATGAGTGCTACAAAAATGACATTAAGATCAAGTTTGTCTGATGAACCGTTTAGGAGTTATTCTCCTTGAACAATTTTTTAATTGATTTAAAAAAAATCTTCACCTCGTAAACCAATGAAAGGACTGCTTTGAAACATTGCACACATCATTTTAGGATGTCCTCTACCTAAAATTATGCAAAGCATGACAGCTGACTACCAACATGGCTACTTTGGCTTTAAATAGAAAAGGGGTTGAGGTCAAGTTTTTGGCTGATAGTTTAAAAAGTATAACAGATACAGCAAATTTGAAGTGAACCTCGTTCCTAAGCTCCAAAAGATCCTCCTTATATGAGTTATTTCCATTAAAAGGTCAAAATTAATGATTTTTGCGAAAGAAAAGCTGGATAAAAAGAGTAGCATGTTTTCAGGTGCAGGTGAGCGATACAGGCTCCTGGGAGCCTCTAGTTTATAGAGCCTGCCCAATGGAGGTACAAACCAGCAGTACGTAGAGTACTCAGTTGTATTATATAGAGCTTGCCCACTGGAGTTACAATCCAGCAGTACGTAGCGTGCTGAGTTGTATTTTATTCAGCTTGCCGACTTGAGTTACAATCCAGCAGTACAAAGAATGTTCAATGGTATTTAACAGAGCTTTCTCACTGAGTTACAATTCAGCAGTATACATATAATGTAGAGCTGTTTTTTTATAGAACCTGCTCACTGGAGTTACAATCCAGCAGTCCATAGAGTGCTGAGTTATATTTTATAGAGCAGAACTTGGTTTACAATCCAGTAGTACATAGACTGTTGTATTGTATTACATAGAGCTTGTATTATATAGAGTTACTGTCCACTGTACAGAGAGCGCTGAGCTGTATTTTATACTGCTCAAAGGAGTTGCTATCCAGCATTACAGTGTTGGGTTGTATTGCTCGTTTCTACTAAAACTCCAAACTGAACCCAGTATTAACAAGTATTAATGTTGTTGGTGGATTTGTTCGAGGTTTAACCCTATATTAGTAATCATCGGAACTTCCTATGAGCATGGATGATGAGCATTCTTTTTGCTGTAATCTTGTTATCTTATTTCCTTCCTCTGTAAGAACTGGATGCCAGAGTATTAACTGGTATAAAACTTCATCCCGAGGATCGGATTCATTTTCTTCTAACTGCATTGTAATAGATTGTTTTTTAAATATAAATTCTTTGTCCCCGCAGACTGGCTTTTGTTAACCCATACACATAACCCTAAAGTACTTGTGGTATAAACAACAGCATTATAAGCCTGGGCGCGGACCTTGTTGGTCAAAGTTTAGGGAATGCCACGCTCATTGCACAATCAAGACCCTTTTGTAAATATTGTATTCTGAAGGGGACTTCATAAGTATGATTTACTTTTGTCTAATCCATTTCGTTTTTAACAAATAAAATATGTTTCAAATAAACTAAACTAAACTAAAGACCCCTTTTTTGATTTCGAAAACGAGTAGGCTCATTGTAGCAGCTACAAAAGGCTAAATTCTCCACCAATACCCATTACTCTACTTTTCCATTGGTAGTCAAAATTTCGTTCCCGACGTCTCATATCTTTTTCAGTTCATTTATTGTATAATGTTTCTACTTGTTCTCGCCCTGAACATAGCTTAAATATTTCTCGCCGGACGTTAAGCAACACGTTAAGTCCATCAGTCTGGCCACTACTGCGATAAACATTATCTTTTTTATTATTTCGAATACTCTACGACAACCAATGTAGTCCTACCGAAGGTCGGGTTTTATTCGGGTACTCTGGCTTCCTCTGAGAATCCATGATACAGCTGAAAAATTGCTGAAAACAAAAATTGCTGTTAAATAATATTCAAACAAACAAAAACCAATGAAGTCTATATCTACCGCGAAAATCTAGGGGAAATTCACTTGACGAACTGAATTAGAAATAGAGTGAATGATACAACTGCGTTCCTCAAACGAATTTATCATTTTAATGCTGATTTACACTGTGTCGTGATACATAATGCTGAGCGACTTACAAGTGCCCTGTTTATGCTAGTCCGATGTAAAGCTGTTTGGAATTTTAGAAGACCCACATTCAGTCCAGAAACAACCCAACCCCCGCATCGTAATAACTTCAGGATATAACGGGCGATTCCCTGTCGTGTTTAAACAAAGTGCACTGCCAGTTCTCTCAAAACAGACAGTATTCAGGGAAATGAAACGAAAGACTGACAAGCCCGAGGTAAATTCAAAATAGTCAGCAAGATTGAAGGCATATTGTCTCCACCAGCACTTTTTATTTTGTTTTCAACAATTAAACTATCATTACAAGAATAAATAAATAATGAACAATATATATTAAAATAAAATATAGTACACCCAAAATATTTTTAGTATTTTTACTTACTTTTAATTGTAATAATTGTAATATAACTCAATTGATTTTGTTTTATTTCCAAAATAAATATATTAACATTTTCTTTTTATCGTTCGATTTTATTATATTTTTATAACACATGTATTGCAGTCATTATAAGGATACATTTATTTGTTTATAATTTTTACGTACAAGCTTTGTTCAATTCTCAACTTTTTACACGTTTTTCAAAATTTACGAATGAAATAGATAACTAATAGTCATGACATTTTATTAGCTTTTTTAATAAAAACAAGACATGGTTTGTAATGTTAAGTATTTTAAAATATTTTAAATACATTTTTTTATTAGAAAAATGACATATTTACTCTTTATTTCTAACTTTTACCAATTATTTACTGAGTTTTCCTGGTCCAAATTATTAAGAGTAATTGTAATAAACGAGTACAATATATTTTTACACCTATAGGCAGCCAATCAGTTACCTGGCCGGTGAGTAGTACTCCATATAAGTGTTTATCATAACCATACCAGGTGTACCTTGAACAGACGTTGCAATGGCGAGCAAGGCAAAGAAAAGAGGAAAAGTAACTGACGAATCTGTGGTAAGTATAGATTTTAATAATTACGTTAGATATAAAGCGGTAATACTACTGCTTTTAAATTTCTAAATTGTCAAGGGTTTTTTTTAATAAAACAGTGTTAGGTCCTTTATTCCATGGTATTATTAAAGGCATTCAAGAAGTGATTCATGGCACACAAACAGTTTATGTTTGACTACATTTAAGGAGTAAATAATCACAATGGTTCTTCATTCTGATTGCAATTTTGATAGCAATGATGCATAACATCGTGGCTGTCAAAAAGGGGGAAAGAACTTATTTCACACAGGACACGGAAAATGTTCCCGAAATAACATAATTCCCACAAGACCCGGAGAATTTGTTTTGTGGGGAGTTGGGGGAGGGAGACTGCTGTACCCGGTAAAACCGCGACCTTCGGTCGAAAATTAAAAAGCGATTCTTTATAGTATATGTATCTAGCAACAATTTAAAGAAAATATTCAATGATACACCTTTTGAAAACCAGTCCCCAGTATTACACGTTCTGGACAGGCCATCACATAAACTGAAGTAGGGGCCTCGGTGGCCGAGTGGTTAAGGTAGTTCGTCTACTATCGATCCCGTGGTCTGTCAGCGTTGAGATTGCGGTTTCGAGACTCACTGCGGGCAGGGTGTACTCGACTCTAATCTTAATTGACAATGATTGCCAGTTTTCCTACCTAAATTCGGGGGTTTTCTCCGGGTAATCAAGCTTCCTCTCCCTATAAAAACTGGACGCCTTGATACAGGTAAAAAATTGCTGAAAACAGTATTCAAACAAACTTAGACTGAAGTATCGGATGATGTAGCTAAACAATTGCTGACAGTGGCCATTCAAACAAACATTTTGCAGTTATTATTTTAAAAGTGGAAAAGAATCAGCAAAAGTATGTATGTTCCGTACATGACATATGTCAAATATCTCATTTTGTCCCAAATTCTTGCAGAATGAAAAGGAAAATGTACCCAGTCGACGAACGGGAAGAACAAAGAAAGAAGTAAATTATAACGAAGAATCTCCATCCCCAGCAAATAGCAAGAAGAAAAGGGGAGACAAAAATACAAGTACTGCTAATAATCTAGAAAAAGTGGCAATACAGAACGCGAAGGAAAAGGCGTCAAATAAACGAACTACGAAAGAAGAAACAGATGATAGTACCACAGTGTCTGAAACCAACGTCAGGTCCAACGGTTCTAAACCAAAGCCATTAGCACAATCTAACAGTAAAAAGAAAGACACAAAACCTGTGCAAGAAAATGTAGTTGAAGAATCCGTTCAACATTCAACAAAATCTTATTCAGGAAAAATTGTGCAAGCTCCCAAGGAATCCGAAGTATTAATGAAAGCGCCACCAAAGTCTGGTACAAAACGAGATAGGAAAGGGAAAATTGTATCTAAGGATGTAGAAAATGAAGAGAAAATTCAAAACCATCAAGATGTTAACGACTTAAATGAACACGAAGGTAAAAAAAGTATAGCAGACACTTCGAACGACAGTAGAAAAGGACAAACGAAAACGAACAGAAAACAAACTAAAGACAACGCAAGAAAAACACACAACAAACAAACAGAGAACCAATTAAATGAGAAATCAGAAAAAGAATCGAATTCAGAAATCAAGGAAAATACTGAAACAATTCCAGAGGTGATAGCTCTCGATAAAGGAAGTTCTAAAAACGAGAGTGTTGACGTTATGGAGCAGGTATCGTGCCCTCAAGACAATAAAAAAACTGATGTAAAACAAGAAAGTTGTTTAAATACCGCAAATAAAAATACCGCAAACAATACATTCACGGTTGACGATGTTCCAGAAACTCCTATTAGCAGTGGTACAAGAAGAACACCGGGTCGAAATATACTGCCAAAAACACCATCAAGTGAAAGTCGTGTACATCAAGCCAAGGAGAACTTGAGAAACAGTTTATGCACACCCTCAAATACTGCGCATGCGGACTGTTCTGATAAAATGAGCCAAATATATGAAATCCTAGAACTGGTGACGGAGCAGCTGACGGACCTGAAATCTGAAATGGAGATAATTAAGGTAATTAGTTGTGTATATATCGATCTTGAAGGGGCGTAGCTAGACTAATTAAATTGTGGATAAACAAAATAATGTCCGGGGTAGGGGCGGGCCTGCCTCCACGAAGCATTTTGAAAACAATATTGCATCTGGGAGTTTTATTGCGCTTTATATTTTTCTAATTTTGCAGCAATAAATTGCATTTTATTGTCAAAATCATGTGGATTCAGCGTATTGGCAGCTACGCACCTGTCTGGATTTTATGACCACTAAGAGGTGTATCCCATTCGCAAACAAATACATGTATAACAATAGGTTTCCGATTTAAATTATGATATCCCGGGTTTGCACATGCTCCACAGACAGACCAATACTAGTAATTCCTGCAAACTGTATGTAGAAATACATATATTTGAAAATTGTTGAAAAATTCGTTAATACACATGTACATACAATCAGATGAATTTTTTACCGATAATCGCTAGAGTTTAGCTTCTTTACAACAATAATGCATATGTGGTACAGGTTAAGACATTACACTAAATAGTGTACTGTACTGATTTTAAATAAACATTTTTGTTCCAATATTTACAGTCCACTAACGAGTCAATGAAAACAGAGTTAGAATCGACCCAAAACGAATCCAGGCGACTGAAAGAAGAAATGAACAATCTGAAAAACACAGCTGTCAGCCAGGTAATGATAACTTACAGCTAAAGATATTCATACTATCAAACTGTAGGTAAAGAAATGATACTTCCTGTGAAGTGTTTTCCAATGCTAGGTTTACATGTGCAATATTAATTGTCAGATACTTTAACACCGCCTAATTGGAAACCTGGAATTTTACTTTTGCCATAATTTATGATGCATTAATGTTATGAGCACAGACTGGTTTGCATTGAATAATTAAATTAAAATAATGTTTTTTTCAGGGAGACTGATCTAACTAGCAAATGTTCATTGACTTAGCGTAATGGTACAAATCCGTACGACTGATTTTTGTAACGCTGAGGGGTTCTTGCTAAATGTTTGTACAAAATCATCCCTATTGTTCTAGGGACGAGATTTCCACGATATAACTTAACAAAGCTAACTAACACAAGAAACAGACAGGCTAAACATACAACAAACAAACAATAAGCAGAAAGAAAATAAAACATTAAGCGCATAATATACCTAAATGCTCCATGTATAAAATAAAGTTAGTACAGTCACATTGCAATCTTTTTTTCGATTTCTTGAAGAACATCATTGTATAAGTTACAAACAAACTGTTCAGAAAGTGCATTTTCCAATTTTTTGGTATAATTATATTTAGTTTTCTATAGTAGATATTTTAATTATCATTATATACAATTTCAGTTGACTTGAAGTTCAACAACGATACTGATGGCTCCCATAGTGTAGAAACACATTTTTATATAATGTCGGACTTTTATTATTTTTGAAAACAAAATTTTCACTGCACTTTTAAAAGTATCTATATTTTATTGTTTTATAAATAAAAATAAAAACATTCGTTCTTTTGTTTGTTTGTACGAAACACACATGTATTTAACACTTGCAGACGACACAATCACACACAAGAAGCTTTAGTTGTTGTCTGTATATGCGTAAGACACATGCTGCCACATCTGGCTGGCAATAACGATGGAATTTAAATATTTTACTCTATCGCAAGTCATTTAGTTGAATAAAAAAGCGCATTCATATACACACTCATAATAAAAAGTATCAAAACAGTCTTATGTTAGCAGAAAAAAACGTACTCGGGATTCTTTGCAGTTTTTCCTTATTATAATAAGGCACAATTGAAGCATCTTAATCAAGGTTAAAGAACATGGTGACAGCGGGGTTAGGTAGAGTGGTGTGTGGAGTAAGATGTGAAAAGTTAGGCGTACGAGACATATCACTTTTTGTAAGATACACATCTGTATGCTAACAAGACAGTACGGCAATCAGCCGCCGGTATAAACACATGCATATACTAGCAGCGTGGGAATTGACATTCTTAACTTTTTAGGACCGGTTTAGACCTAGTCACTACAAAAATTCAGTCTGTTGATTTATAACAAAATAGAAAGTGAAAACAAAATGCAATTTTAAGAGAAATAAATATCTCCGTGCATTACTATTTATTGCACGTCCCGAATACAGCAGAAATATTGCATGCTAGAGGTATAACAAGAATCAACCAATCAATACTATTTATTGCAGTGCAAAAAAAACCCAATTAAACTCTGCCCTTTTGCCGAATATCAGAACTCTGCCATTTGACAAACTCTTCATTACTAAAAATAATTTGAGAACCCAAACAAATAGTTGTTTTGCTATTATTTGTTTATTTGCAGAAATCGTTGACTAACCCAGATGAGGTTGATATTTTATTGAAACAATGCGACTCGCAGAAAAAGACAATTCGATCTTTACACGAAGAAGTCGACAGTGTAAGACAAGAGTTTAATCACAAATTTGATAAATACAAAGTAAGTACGAGTAATAATTCTGAGGTAGAAGACTTCCATTTTAACCTCCAAGATGGATTAGTGATTGTCTCGTGAAAGCTCGTCTGTTTTTGTCTAGTCTTCCTTCATGCATTAGCACCCGGAGGTATATTGCCCTCTCGTGATTTGTCTGTTTGGTAACCGTGACATGGTTTGGTGACAGAACATGTAGTTTTACGTGGGCTGAGGGAAAACGCAAAATATTGCAGACAATTCCTCAATGATATAAACACAATAGTTGCTTATTTAGATGGCATTGGAATGATATACTGACAGCACATGGAAAAGTGGTTTTGCAACATTCATAATGCCTTCTCATGCGACATATGCATTATTATTGTTTCAGGCAAAAGTACATTTGCTCATACAGTCAATACATTATGCCAATGGCTTTTATAAAAGCAACGTCCTGAATATAGCTTTAATATTGATTGCTGTATGTTAAAACAAACATACCAATAAAAAACACATACAGACAAACACGCATGCGTTCATACCAGATTTTCTTTTATGACATTATTCAAACAACAGAACGTACCGGTGCGTATTCCATACACACCGGCGTTGTGTTCTGATTGTGGTCGTGGTTATTACTCTGTTACATATTAACACGCGATAGCACACTGGTGTCTGTTATAATTGTTCTATATAAGACACTAAAATCTGGATTCAAACAATTAGAAAGCTAGAAGTGTTTTCATAAGTGCCAGAATGTCGCACCGTAATAACTAGTGGTGTAGCACCATTTTCCAAGAAGATCTTAATGCGTCTTGAAAAATTCCCAGTAATCTGACATATAGTTAAAGAAAAAAAACGTTTGAGATCGTCTACACATAAAGCTACCTTGGCTTATAGTTTTTTTCCATGAATACTTTTATTACAATTACATTAAAAATGGGTAGGGTTAGTGGGCATCGAATTTATACAACATACGCCTAAGTGTTTTGTGTAATCTTTTGTAGAAAGCCATGGTCTTTATTTTATGCAAAACAAGACCGGACATGAAACATTCCGACGTGTCCAAGTTGCGGAATATGTTAAACAAAACCGAACAGTATTTAGACCTTACTCTTGATGATATCTGCTCGTCTATGGAGACTGAGATTGATGAGATCCCAACAGGAAATCGTCATGTTGCACCTTCTAACTGTACTATTATCCCCGAGTCGGATTCTACTCAAGAGAGACAGATCGATCAAGCACCAGTCCGTAATGAAAATGAACGAAACGAAAACGCATTTGTCGTTCCCAGTGAAACTCCTCAAAGACAACTAAACACGTCAAATCCATTTCAGGCAAGCCATCGAATAAAACGGACACCTGTTGGTAACCCACCAAAATAAAAGACGACTTAACCAGAAACAAGAATGTCTTAACATATATTTTACCAGAACCTTATATTATTTACGCATGTGCTTTATTTTTACTACTACTAATAAAGATAGATGTTTTATATATTTATATTCTTTTTCCACACATACCTCTACTTTTTTCTGTGTTATAACATAGTTTTCAAGTGTATAAGAAAGAAGCGTAAGGTGTTTTCGATAACTAATTTGATGACATAGTAGACAAGATTAGAATTTGAAGCTGTTGTAAGTAAACTGAAAAAAAGAGAAAGATCTGAATTGAATTTTATTACAGAAACCGTTTATTATAGAGTTGTACATTTAAAACTTAAGAGAGCAAAAATATTAGAGTGGGATATCACTGTCTGTATTTTATACGTAAGTAGTGAGTTTGAAAAACTTGGAAAATCTTATACAATTAAAAACATAGGTTATTGTCTTTATAAACATATGCAGTCATCCAGGTACTTACATAAAAATACCTTAACATACATTTAAATTGAAATAAGTTATTAGCCATTTTGACACTGTTAACTTTTCTAATAAAAATACAGCCCCTCTAAACCCTTAAATTCTGATGGTAAATCCTAATGTCACATGATGACGCTAACAATACATTGCACATGGCTACCGATAAGTGCATACAACAAATCGAGTTAATGTTCGAAATTAGAACTGATGAAATCTGTAGCGAAACACAAAAGTGCGTAAGAAAAAGGTCTGAAAATGAAACGGAGAAAAAACAAAACTTACGTTTTAAGAGGCATTATCATTTAAAGTTGTCCCACATATATCAATCGTGACAATTTATATATATACTCACTTTGTCGATCCGATACTTAATAAGTTTACTGGTTGGTACATTCTTTAGACTTTTTATATAACATTTTTAACTACCTGTATTGTGTATTTTCACGATCCCTGTGGATTTATATTATTCCATCTCCAAATGAAAAAATACTTTAAGTATTTAGAGTTAAACACCACTGATTAGTCTTTAGTAGACGAAACGCGCGTCTGGCGTAATGAAATTGTCACCTTAGTGACTTTGATTACATCTTGTTGGAATATTTGAGCAAAGCCAAGTAACAGCACGGCATGTCCGCGGGTGGCGGACTGGGATGCAACTATTTCGGGTTCAGTTGGAGTGAGAAAGTTTAAGATCAATATGTTATGACTTGTTTAAGTCATTTATTTATATTGACATTCAATGACTAAGGCCATTCGTTGGTCAGTCTTTGTCTAAATTTTTGACTAGAAACACCGTCATTTGTATCGTTGCATAATCTTCTAGACTTTTATATAATTTTTTTGTTTATGTTGTATCGTCATGTTTGCCGATCCAATACTTAATAAATTTACTGCTTGGTGAATTCTTTAGACTTTTTATATAATATTTTGAACTATATACCTGAATTGGTTGGTCAGTCTTTGTCTAAATTTTTGACAAGAAACACCGCCATTTGTATCGTTGCATTATCTTGTAGACTTGTATATATAAGTACGTAAATAGTAATGTACATCACTAGCAGAACTGAAAATAAACTAGCTATCGAAAACACCTTGAGAGACCATAGTTTTTTCTCGTCGTACACAACTTCTCGTGGTACACACAAACGAAGAAGACGCCACTCAAGATGTAATAAAAAACCGAAAATCAATATCGTTGAACGAGCACGTACGTGATCAAAATATTAATCAGACAAACACAAACAACAACAACAATCGAGAACAAACAAAATCTTATATGCCAGAAAACCCACAAATCTATAGGGTAGCGTTGATTCTCTCTCTCTCTCTCTCTCTCTCTCTCTCTCTATATATATATATATATATATTATATATACCGCCTTTATCAATTGGCAAAGGGGCCTCGGTTACCGAGTGGTTAAAGTAGTTCGTCTACTATTGATCACGTGGTCTTTCAACACTGAGATTGCGGGTTCGAACCTCACTGCGGACAGGGTGCGCTCGACTCCAATTATAATTGACAAGGATTGCCAATTTTCTTACCGAAGGGGGTTTTCTCCGGGTACTCGGGCGTCCTCCCACAATAAATACTGGGCGCTGGATAAAGCTGAAAAATTGCTGAAAATGGCGTTAAAACAACATTCAATCAAAGAAAACAAATCAATTGCCAAGTTCAGTAAATGTTTAATTAGGTTACCAAATTATGTACCTACATTCAGTACATCTTTGAATACCGGCGTTGTGTTCTGATCATCTTCCCAAGTCAGGGGTTCTGATTGGGTCAATATTGGTACATGTGTACAATTTGTTGTCTGCAACCTCCTACATGAATTAATTTGTAAAAAGTGGTAACATTGTACTCAGAATATTCGAAAACTAATTGTTTGTATTTTAAAAAAAATCAATTTAGTAATACATTCACTGCGCACGCATGAGAAATTGCAACGTTCTAACTAGTAACAAAAAGGTCACAGCTATAAATGTTGTTGAGTGAACGTTTATTAATTTCCTAGCTCAGATAAATGTTGATCAATTTCAGAATGTATGCAAGTCCCCGAGAAATGGTAGCATTTTTGACTATGGCCAAAACATTTACTACCATTCTACCCGTAATGAGTTATTTCTCCTTATACAATTACAAACTAATTTACTATTATCGGTTTTTTGTATTGACGTGTTTCACACAATATTAGGTCGGTTTTGCTAAGCGTATTTAATTTACTGTCTGGACAGAATACATTTTATAGCTTCAGTAAGTTAACGAGAATAAGTGGACGTGAAAACTCCATCGTACTCAGGTTAACACATAAAAACGGTGTAATTTATGCAACAAAGCATTCAGATCGTATGTACGTCTGTGAACGAAAGAACAAATAATATCCTGATTCTGCGAGGAGCCACCATTTAAAGCCGAACAATCATTATATAAGACAACAAATACAAGCAAAAATGTAAACAAAAACAGTCAAAAAGCCCGGATAACTCAAAGTAAAATTTAACCCGGTCATGCGGTAGTGACGGCAAATATTCCTGAAAGACTCGCAAGCAATGTATCTTGTGACATATATTAAAGCCGAGTATAGGATTCCAGCTTTGGAGAAGTCACCACTGGTACAATTTCATTAGGTAATCTAGGGTTTACTGGAAGGCATATTTCTTGGATTGAGTAAATTCAGAAAGATGTCATCACGTATTCGTTGGCCAAAGGACAACGATCCTCTACTTGTATCTCCAAGAATGTTTAAATATACGCTTTTTCTTAGGGGCGAAAACGAGTTGTACAGCACAACAAATTCCTTCCCTCTGCCGTTTTCGGTTTAAACTCATTTAATCAACTGGAGTACTTTATATCCGTAGAATACCCTTTAGTGAAGAGAATATACATAAGACCTTCATGATAAATATTTTATAGTACTGATAAATATAAATGTTTCCATATTTCATGGCATTTTTTTTATTTAAGTACATCATATAAAAATGTTAAAATACAAAACTCATAGTATGGAACGTCATAGCTGCCTTATGAAGACGTTTTTCATTATGTGATGATATTTCTTTATTATGGGATGATACTGTGTCATTATGTAATAATACTTCTTCATTATGTGATGATACTTTGTCATTATGTGATGATACTTTGTCATTATGTGATGATACTTCTTCATTATGTGATGATATTTTGTCATTATGCGATGATACATCTTCATTATGTGATGATACTTTGTCATTATGTGATGATACTTCTTCATTATGTGATGATACTTTGTCATTATGTAATGATACTTTGTCATTATGTGATGATACTTCTTCATTATATGATGATACTTCTTAATTATGTAAGAATACTTTGTCATTATGTAAAGATACTTTGTCATTATGAGATGATACTTTGTCATTATGCGATGATACATCTTCATTATGTGATGATACTTTGTCATTATGTGATGATACTTCTTCATTATGAGATGATACTTTGTCATTTTGTGAAGATACTTTGTCATTATGTGATGATACTTCTTCATTATGTGATGATACATTTTCATTATTTGATAGTGCTTTTCCCGCCAAGAAAACACACAAACATTTTGGATGAATAAAGTATTTCTGATGTATTAAAACATAGGTCTTTCTGGTTTGTATACGAACTTCGAGAGAGAACAAAATTTTCCTTATAAAATTAAAGATTTTGTTAGAACTGGATTTGACAAATGTTGCATATTACTGAGTATTTTTTAGTATAGAATCAATAGGGAACACCTATCTTAAAAAGTCTACTAAATAATTTTTTGTGAGAATGTTTTTCAAAGACCTTAATAAAAAAGGGGTTATTAAAATTATATATATTATATATTAAAATTGTGAAAATAATGAAAAATATTTTTTTTTTCCTATTATTTCTATACAAATTATCTCCACTAAAACAGTACGGGAAAATTTCGCCCGTCAACTGTTACATTTTTGTCTCTTCCTCCAAACCCGCCATGCCAATTTAAATCAAACCTTGGTATGGATAAGTCTTGGAAGGTCCCAAACAAACATAATATCTGATAGCCCCTCTTATTAGCCAGGATGGTCACCGTGACTAAAATATAGAATATCTTGTAATACTAGTAGGCTAATTCCGCATATTATTATACTGACTATGGAAACCAGTACTAAAATAAATTAAATATTAGAAGCAAAAACGTTTTTGTCTCGCTTAAAACTGCACGTGGGTAAAATAACCGTCTGGATATTCCCATGATATTTGCACGAAGACAAAATAACTAATTATTTGTTCGACATGCCAAAGCGCGCCAAATTTGAAAGGGGGAAATAACTAATTATTTGTTCGACGTGCAAAAGTGCGTCAAATTTCAAAGGGTTAGTTATGACTAAACAGTCCCCTTGTTCTTGTTCGTGTTTAGTTCAGTATTATAATACAGTTAAGGCCTTTAATTGACTTCAGGTAATATCAAAATCTCGGAAGATTTTTTTTCATCGGCAGAGCGGACGTCGGAAAAATAACCCTTCGCGACTTGATAATTATGGATATTACCTTCATTAAAGGCCATAATTGTTATTGATTAGGCAAAACAAGCTCACAGAAGGTAGTCGAACTAAACTCGAGAAGGATGATACTTAGATCCTAATTAAATTTTTATTCAATAGCCCCGACCTTCGCGCAATTAAGATGACCATTTTTTTGTCCTAAGTTTAAACAGTTGTCTCATATGGGTAAGTCTTTGACACATATTTAGCATTTTTTCTGTAAAATGGACAAATCGACAGTTTTATTTTTATGATATATCCTTGTCCTATCTGTACTACACTGAATATTGCCAAATGAATGCTTTTACTACAAATCTTAATGAGTGGTTTTTAATTAGATTATTGTTTGCGTACTTGTATAGAATAATTCCTCTTATTGCTCAGCAACAGAGACAATGTGATGGATGAAAAATATTTAATTCTCCTTGGAACTATTTTCAGCCTTCTTATCATGATATTACACATATTATATGACAGAAACGTTTTATTACGATCGTAAAAACTGTTTTGCCGTCAATAAAACATTGTTTTGCAGACAAATCGTTACTATATTAATTTTTGGAACTAAGAACACGCCGTTAATATATTTGGAGGGTTCTATTATACGTAACAGATTATACATCGTTGACACATAGAGTGTTTAGTACTTTCTGAACTTAAAGATCGAACTCAACAGACACTGTATAACATGAGAAACAGTATAGTCAATCTAATATAGATTGTGACGAACTAATCAGACACAACACAGGTTCATAAAATAAGATATCTGTCATACAATTCTTGCAGCATCAGTTCAAACGTGTGAAATATTTACCAAAACAGAAAAAATGCATGCACGCCTTTATGTAAGTTGAGCTATCGTATAACTAAGACAGCATGTGAGGCTGATACTGTTTTTGGCAAATAACTACCGCTTACGTATGGGCCTCGGGGTCCACACTAAGATTGCGGGTTGGAGTCTCACTGCGGGCAGGGTGCGTTCTACTCCAATCTTAATTGACAAGGATTGCTCGTTTTCCTACCGATGGTCGGGAAGTTTCTCCGGATACTCCGGCTTCATAACCAATAAAAACTGGACGTCATGATATAGCTGAAAATTTGCTGAAAGCGGCTACCGCTTACGTACCTCTTTGAAGGTGGCTACATGTTAACCATTAAATGAGTTATCAGGTGTTGTTCAGTGAATAGTGGTGGATCAATGGTCCGTTATATTTATTAATACACTAACATATGAATGTATATATATTTAATAAACGGCATGTAGAGTGAACATAACAACAATAAAAAATATATAAATTAAAAATAGCTCAAAAATATTCAAGATAGAGAGTTCGTTTTATAAAAATAAAAACCAAAAAATCTTGTGTTTTATATTATTTGTTAAGATTAGTTTAACCCTTTATGTTATAGCACCACTAAAACATTGGAAGCAAAAACAAAAACTAACAGAACCGGAGTTTTCATTTAACGAGTTTAAACTATTAATTATTATTAATCTAAGGTGCTAGATATTTGATAATTTTGTTAATGACAAAAAAAAAATGGAATTAAAATGAATGTTTATGAGGAAGAAAAGTTCATTAAGAACTCTAATTGGCTAATTTGGAATACTTTATTCCATTGTTTACTGTCAAACATGGTTATTAATTACATGTGTCTTCCTTGATCTGTTGACGATAATTAGCATTACATTCAAACAGCATGTACACATAGACAAATTGAATAAAAGGTAATAAGTTTCTTAAAAATAAAGTCTATCAAAGTTGATAAAGAGATATAGCGGCGCGGAAATGAAACGTTAGTTGAGCAGTGTCGGCAGTTTCCTACTGGTTCTCCGGTATTGTAGCAATTTTAATAGCGGCAATTTTGGGACTGCTAAAAAGCAAGTTTGTGAATTTTTCCCTTTGCAATCCTTATTAGTAGCAAAGTTACTTGAAACGGGATATTGTTTGCTGTTTTTTGCTACTAAAATGTAAACTATATATCGGAAATATTAAAGAATTTCTCATCTTTTCTCGGGAGAAGCACCTGTATGAAGTCGACAAGAAAAGAAGCACAAAACATCTGAAAAAAATTGCAAAGTTGTTGCTGATAAGAAGCCCGTCAGTTTGAAAATAATACCCTTTTTTAACATCATTGGTATATTTAAAGAAGCAAAGTTTAACTTGTACCTTTCACTGAGATTAAAAGTTTTTTTAAAGGGATTTAAAGTTAGAGATTTGTCTTATATTGTTAGAAAAGGAGACCTATATTTAATGAAATTAAATAATTCTTTCAAGTTTTAGGATCCACACGTTTTGCATCACTTCTAAAACAGCAAGTTTCATCACGATTCTTAAGAACATATTTGATTGTAGCTGAAAAAGTTATTAACATTCTATAAAAGGTTTCATGAAACAGTGGGCTAATCTTGCAACATACGGCTGCTTGTCTGGACACTTATGTAAAATCTATCTCCATTATTGAGCAGTCTTTGTAATGCCTTTACATTCAAACATAACGTATGGAGTCTTGTCAGCTGACATTACAGCCTGTCTGCTTAATTTTTCTCACTGATCCATTTAGTTTGTGAATTTGTACTTGCTTTAATGACTCAGAAAAGGCATACTCTAAAACAATCTCTGTGGTCTAGTTATATATCTAATGTTTGTATCTCCTAACGTGGCCTGCAGGAATATATATTGAAAGGCTCGTCGGAAGGTTCAGATCTGAAGTAGCCGTTACTACAATATTGTAATGCACGGTTGCAGTTGAAGAAATATTCATGTTTACCGAACGGCAATTATAATTAAAATATTGAATATACAGCCAATATTGTCGTTGAAAACGCACAGAAGAGACAAGTTGGAATGCAATTGAGATGGTATATTATTATTCGGATTCTCGGGTGAGTTGAAATCTGACATATAGTTTTATTGATATTAGTGTTTATGTCTGATCTGTGGAGGAAGGGCTTTACCATTTTTCCCGTTTCAAATTAAGTTATGTTTTAAAATAACGTACTAGAGTGAACTTACGATGATGCACTACAACTCCATGGTCGGCTGTACTTTCGATTAAGGAAACAGGAACTTTTAGCGCTTCCAAAATCAGCGATGTTTGTTAATTAAGTGCTTTGCTAATGTACGTTGTGTTTTCATGCCAATATCTTTGTCTCAGCTTAGTTGCTAACTTCCTAATTTTTGTAATTTTTTTATTCCAGATTTGTTTAATCAACATTTTACTTAAATTTAACAACAAAATATACCAATACATGGTAAATTATAAAGTATGGTTTTAAATATCAATTTATTACATAGCCTTATCTGGCAAGTACGTTAAAAGCAAGCTATAGCACACTAACAGACATAATCATTTAACCTACGACTCTCCGACAGATTACGTTTATCAATACAGTTCTGATAAGGTTATTGCTACTTTTGCACGAGTTTGTTTTTTAACAAGAAACTTTCAATGTAAACCTTAGAAATGGCCTTTGTTTAAACTAAAACTACATGGAAGCCAAAGATAGATTACTAACTATCATTAGTCTAGAATTATTAGAAAATACACACCATTGCCGTCTGAATTTTGACATTTATAATATATTTCGAACTCCATGTACAGCTGATACGCTCCGTATTTAGTTATGATTGAAAGCTTTGCTTTATAATGGACACTGGTACTTTAATTTAACACTGTGTTTAACCGTGTTTTCCAACCTACGAAGAATGAATACACGGTGGTGTTAATATATGTATATTTATATGCCAGATAAATAAGTCAACTTGTCAGATACACAAGTCTACTTGTCAGATAGTTATGTCAACTTATGTATGGCATGTAAAGGGCAAAAACGCAAAGTACGGTTAATTTTTCTTAAAAATATTATAACTTTATTATCTGACAAGTTTACTTAAATATGTGACAAGTAGACTTAATTAAGTGACAAATCGACATATTTCACAAAATATGTTGACTTAATTATGTGACAAGTAGGGGCAGATATATGCCACCATAGATTATAGAACTAAACTTAATAATATAGCAGAGGCTAAAACAAAAATTGAAAGTCGTATTTTTCTGGCTGGATTAATGTCTTGCTTTGTAACTTTATATGATATGTAATCGCTTTTATTTACGAAAGTTAACAGCCGTCAAATGTCTAACACAGATTTCACAGCTTAAAATAAAGTGTCACACATTTAACACATATAAATTAATAAAACCACAAATTTTATAACCAAGTTTGATTTAAGTATTGCAAAAGTTTATAGGAAGCCTGAATTTGAAAAGGTGGCTGCGTTTAATTTGTTACATTCATCGTATAAAAAGAAGCTTATTTTTATAGAATTTGCTTTATCGAATTTTGCCTGTGGAGTAAGTGTACCCAGGAGAGGCTTTTTGCGAAGGTTGTTCAATTCAGATATTGGCCACACATGTCCACATTAGAAAAGATTAAATTCTGAAGCTAGGTTAGATCTTAAGTTATGTCATGAATGTTTATTGCAATACAATAGAAAATCTCGTTTTATGTTTCGTGAAATTATATTCAGATGCAGACATTGTCTCTGGTGCTTTTGCAGCTGTGTTTGGGTCCAGGTGTTTCTTATGAGAATCGCATATCGCTATGCCGGAAGTACACAATACTATTAAAAGCTCTTTCGCAATAGTACTGGCGATCAAGTTATTGCCTCCGTATTCGGTTAATCACAAGATTCTTTTTACTGATAAAGCGGCGTTGATATTATTACAAACCTCATCTAAAGCTGCAATTATAATGAAACTGTTTATTAAATTAATTATATCAGTTCTTACATTTAATATACTATTTAGTTTAAAACATATTTTTGAACATACGAATTTAATTTGTGATTTACTGTCCGTTTTTTTTTCAGAAAGCTATTTGCAAGCCCCATAGCTGCATCAAACACCAGTTTCTGTTCTGTCTACGGAAGCACTTGTCAATGCTTCGCTTGCCAACCCCTCGCGTTCGTAGTAGAATATTACAACGTTATGAATCGTTTGAACATAAGCATATGTCTCTTCAATACGTTTTATCCAAAAGATAAATAATATGCAGGATACTACAGATTCTTTTCTTAGTAAAAAGACCCCGAAAGGCAATTTACATAAGACTGCCGATACTTCGCTGGCAAATACCACTCGAATTCGTTGTTAATTTAGTAAGGCTTTAGAACCATGATCACATTAGCTTATTAATGTTTCCTACGTATTGGTGAATGCTGTAAATAGCTGGAAAGAAACTGCTAATGTGATATAATTTTACTTTATTCACTTTGAAAAGTTTCCTAACAATTCTTATCATTTGAACTTTGTTTTGCATAAATACAAACAGTGGTTCTCAGCCTAAAACTGTGTGTATATCTATTGTGAAGGACGACCCGTTCTATCAGGTTTTGGACATTCCAGATTACTTGAAAATGACATCCGTTATTTCTATTTCAAGATGGCAACCCAGTTACATCCAATTGACCATCCCCTCAAATTAATATTGTAAGTTGTGGGATTTGATATTACTATAATGGTCATAGTTGGTGCATTGGAGCCGCCACATCAGCAGTAACTAGATGTGTTCCTCCTGCAGTTATATAATATTTGGGTAGATGGAAATTTTTTGTTTTTTTTACATTACATTCGTTTTAACAACGTTTGAATTGCTGTTGTGTGACATGTACATATTATACAATAAGTCTGTTTGGTTATGGTTTATGGCTTAGTGGTCAACATGGCTTCCCTTACGTCGTTAATTATGTCTGTAGAAAGCCTTTATTATGTTGTCAAATGACACAAGTTTTGTTACTGAGGGTCAACATGGCTTTCGTCAAGTATAAGATTCAATGTTTATAATTATTATCACTTTTATTGTTTAGAACATATCAACGGTGTACATTACATAGTATTTGGAGGTCAAAATGGCTTGTCTCATGTTATTATGTAATAATTTCCATATTATTTCGTTATTATTGTGCTTTTTTATTTGCTTTTACTATGATTATATGAGGATCAGCATGGTTTGCATCGTACTATAGGTCAGCGTGACATGTTAATTTTTATACTAGTCTGTTTAGTTCAGGTTTATGACTTAGGGGTCAACATGACTTGCTCCAGTTCGTTAATTTGTTTGTTTGTTTGAATGGCGTTCAAGGCCACTTTCAGAAATTTTTCAGCTGTATCATGTCGTCCTGTTTTATTTGGGGACTAGGACGGAGTAACCGGATAAAACCCCCGACACTCGGTAGGAAACTGACAATCCTTGTCAATTAAGATTGGAATCTATCGAACTCTGCCAACAATGAGACTCGAATCTGCAAACTAAGCGTTGAGACAGACCACGTGATCAATAGTAGAAGAACTACTCGGCCACCGAGGCCACTAAATTCCTTATTATGTCTGTAGTTAGGCCTTTAGTATATTGTCAAAGTTTTCTTATTTAGAGTCAATATGGATTGCCTAAAGTGTGATACAATGTGTAGTTTATTTATTTTATCATTTTTATGTCAGTGCAGAATATATTAACGGTGTTAATAACGTAGTATCTGGGGTCAACATGACTTGCCTCATGTTAGTTTTGATATATTATATATAATGTTATAGTGTTTATATTACATACATTTTATTACTATTTTGGTTTTTTTTTGTTTGCTTTTACTATCATATGACTCGTTTTATAGGTTAGTGGAATTGTACATTATGATGTACAATTAGTCTGTTATGGTCTATTGCTTAGGGGTCAGCATGGCTTGCCTTGAGTTCGTTAATTATGTCTGCAGTAAGGTCTTAGTATATTGTCAGAATGTTTTGTTATTTAGGGACAACATGGCCTGCCTCAAGTATAATATGTATACTTGATGATCAAGCGCAGAATATATTAATTACATAGTTTTGATGGGTTAACATGGCTTGCTTTGTGTTAGTTTTGATATATTATACATGACGTAATATTTGTATATTATTTTGGTATTAGGTTTTGTTTATTGTTTATTTTGTGTTGCTTTCATTTGGTTTCTACTGGGTCAACATGCCTGGCCTTTACAATTTCTATGTATCTGATGATATGTCCTTGTGTCCAATAATGGGGCTATCACTTTAGTGATGTGTGGCTGTTTTTTATCCACCTTTGTATTTGATTGTCATTCAATTAAAAAGTTGTTTCGTTTCGTAATATTATATAACTCATATGTCTATATAACTCATGTCTGAAATTAATAAATGACATTTTCGTCAATCATTGCATCTGTATTAATATGCAAACAGTGCCCGGGACAACATACATGTCACTCATTCCTAATTTAAACGTTATGTTTATGTCGTCTGTTGTTTTGAGGTTAGAACTTTGCTAGCAAAAATATAAATATAAAAAAAAACATACACATATATCTCCAACATGTTATTATAGTCACCTACTTGCAATGAAGGGTAATAAAAAAAACCTCTAAAAATAGACATCCACAAGTCCATTAAACTGACAAACTCAAGATTCAACAACCAAACATGGAGTAAATACAGTAATGGTCATTACTTGGTATATGTATAGGCATGGTGGGCTAAAGCAGATTTTACGTCATGCCAAACCTCTATGAATGTGTTAGTGTGTTGAAAAAAAGTTTCAAATCAACTCGGAAGGTCGATCATATTTAAATAAATGTATACACATTTACGGATTTAAATGACAATTTACCGTTTAACATTAAAATAAGGACGCAACATGATAATAACTACTCAGGCATACATGTAACAAGTACTGAAACAGTGACACCCAAAATAGAGCAAATATTAGAAATTGCGCACTATAAACACTCTTAAGTCTTCTATTAGCGAATTATCTAATTCATGCTGCGTGTTTTTATGTCTTCGTCAGCCTCTGCTTAAACATTTTGCGATACGAAAAATGATATGAAAATAAAATTGCACTGTATTCAAAATGTAATAAAAAGGGAAGTGTCTTTACTATGTCTGCAAAAAAGGTAATTAAATTTTCATACAAACGTGAACACCAGTTGGTGATTTTGGTGACACAGTTCATACAAACAAATTTTACGACCACCCATGGATTAGTGAAAGACTTGACATATTAAGAACAGAGAAAACTAAAATTGAAAATCCCGAACTCCTATAAAACCAAGGCAATAACAAACTACAGAACACCAATTGCAAGTCAATTGTCGAAAAGAAAATACACAAATCAAAGTCCACGAAACTCGAGCACCACCAACCAAAAATGACTGAACTGCATTGTACAGGCATTTCAAAAGGATTGGTGGTTAAACCAGTTTTTTCGGCATGCTAACCTTTACTGTGTGTGTTGGTGTAGTGAAAAAAGTTGGCTAATATTACACTACTAGTCAGTAATAGGTACATTGAATCATCATTACTGCACAATCATAAAGTACTTACAACGTAATCGGGAAAACTGTATGTGTAATATCTTACAGAAAATATAATAATTTTGAAATCATAAAATAATTAATTAAATTAACTGTAAATGAATATTTTATATATAAAATTTGTTCAAAAGATCAGATCTTTCAAAATCAATCTATGTTACAAAATTTATTTATTGAAATTAAAAAAGTATTATTACAAATATTTATTACCAAATTAAGATGCTCAAGCATTAAGATGGTTAGAAATACCTAGAATTAACAGCTTGCATCTTCCTCAAATGAGGTTGATATGTTACGAGTTTCAATATTCATTCATGTTCATTTGCTGTAATTATGAGTTGTTAAGTTGCAAGATTTATATATTACGAACTGTTATGTTACAATCCGATCCACTGAAAAAAAACTGCGAATATATTACAGCGTTCTAACGTGAGCGGTTGCGTTTGCGTTTTGAGTAACTCATCTATATAAAAAAAAATCAAAAATATACAATGTAAACTCTAAAACTGTACAAACAAATTTCGGTATCATCATTAGCTTCAAACTCTTTGGAATTATATCTGACATCATAAAACTTTGATATAATATTGCTACAGAGAGTATTTTCACATACAGCTTTCACATACATTCTGGCGTAAAAAAGCTATCAAGATGTTGCAGTATGTTTGCTACATCCTGATACGCTCTCGGGACAAAAACAATTTGACATATTGTCATACAAGTGTTCATCTAACAGCTGAATTCCATTACCACTCGGTCACCGAAGTCTCTTTATATGTATGATTGTTTTAACTATACTTTCCAGGTACACGACTCTAGTGCACTTATTGCTGTAAATAACATACAAAAGATTTATTTACTAACTGCGATCATGTTGCTTTTATAGGATTTGTCAGTCAATTTTCAAGACAATTTGATTCCAGATGGCGTGTTATTAGAGTACAGACTCGCACAACCCATTTATAACTAGAATATTAAAACAGATACAGAAAATTTATCATTTCTACAAAAACAAATCATGGAATTCTATTATAATTCAAGCCGTCGATCTATCAAATAAATTGCAAGTTTAAATAAAAGGGTCTAAACTACGTCTATTATTAAAGGTGATTTTAGTGTTAGTATTGATCCATCTTAGCACTTCGATTACAAAAATGACCTGTTCTTGAGGTTTGATGTTCGTGAACCATGAATAAACAACAATATGTGGTGCAGTTATTCTGCAAATACATTATCTGGTAGGCTTTAAACAACAAAATATGTTAGTGTTTTAATGGCAGCGGCTTTGAGTTAATATATCTTTTGTAATGATTTCTTTTTGACAGGAATATCATTGATTTTCTCATTGTAAAAAAAATTAATGCATTAAAATTTTGAAAGTTATTTTACTTCTAAAGTTTTCTTTTTTCAAGGAGTAGGAAGTCTTACCCGGAGTTGGTATAACATTTTGATATTATTTAATAATCTGACATTTTGAATATTATTTAATTTCTACAGGGTTTCTATTTTCAAGGTGAAGACCAACCTAGACGCACTCGGTAAAGTTTTTGAGTTTTGGTGATAAAAGCTCTACAACATCTTTATTATTTGTGCTTTTAAATATTGTTTGGGTTTGAGCGCCACCGATGAGGCTTGATTAGACGAAACACGCGTATGGCGTAGTAGAATTTATTAACCTTGGTATCTTTGATGTCATTATATTTTCACTTGACCCAGAAATTCCTTGTTGAGAAGCCATTTGTCAAATTTACATCGTATTGCCACCCTATCTCAGAGCATTCATGTTTGTAGTGTTTTGTCATTGTATCTATAAAAAGAACGCTGTTATGAAATGTTTATCTTAAGCCATAAGAGATATTCCAAATAAATTCTGATGCAACGCATTACGATGCGTTCTCATGAAGTGTTATTCGTCGGAAGCACCCGTTCATTCCCGATATTATCTTTTACGCAGTGAGCATCTTTATTAAACACTTTTTTGATTTTGTTTCTCTGATTGGACGAAATTATACTTAATCATAACGTTTACAGTATAGTTACAGTTAATATCATGTATCACATTGGGGTGCATTTATTGACTGAATGTTCCAGGCACGAACGAATTGAAAAAAAACCAAGTAGTTTATTCATTGTTATTGATTATGTTAGAAAAATTATGTAAAATATGTATTTTCGCAGAAACAAACACAAGGAAGAACGATTTCTATAGGGTCAGGATATTTAGACAACAAAAAAATCAGATGTTTCAAGCTTACAAAATAAAATCATTGTAGTGCACAAAGGCATTCATTTGACGTGATTCTAATAAATATAATGAATACTTTTCTATATCATTAAAATTTAAAAATATAGTTAAGGACAATTTTGCTAAAGAAAAACGTGATTATTCGACAGCTAAATCGACATTTCTCTGAAAAGTGCACGGCGTGTTCAATTGATAGGAGAACAATTGATAAATGATCAGTACTATAAAGTAAATTCTACAGGATTGCGGGAAGATCGTGGGTTGAATTTGTGTTATCTTTTTAAATTATCATATATTATTGTTAAGCTGTACAAGTGAAAGATAATACAGGATGCGAACACTGGCAAAATCCAAGCAGCCTACATCACCAAAACAAGATCACTACAACGGAATTTCCTAATCGGCCACTTGAACTACAAACAGGTTCTTCAAAAGAAGTTTTGATTTTTACATGGTCGTGAATTTTGTTTTGTTTTTGTGCAGTTCGACATTTTGGTGTGTACGTGATCTATTTATACCTTCAAATTTTGTTTGCTTTAGTTATAAAATTATCAGAAAATTATTGACTATCCGCCTTTTAAAAGCAAAATGTGATTTGACATAAACTTTAGGATTATGGTTTTTAATGCTTTTCAACTTTGATATATTTTTTGGCTTCAATAGATAATCGCGCGACAAACTTGCAATAATAAATGATTGTTTTTTAATTATCTAATACTATATGCATAATTCAGGTAATTACCATTTCTAAGAAAATGTGATCAGTAAGAACTATTATATTGGCACATTGTATGGCAGTCGTGTCTAGCCATTGTCAAAATAAAACGTATGTGACAACCTTGTCTGGTGGAATATGTGTAAATGTAATTGTTTTCTGTCATTCTTAAGCTGATAACATGTATCAATATTAATTGTGTGGAGTTTTACCAATACTGTATATTGCCACGGTATTATCGAAAGACAAACAAAAAACGAAACTGTATTAACAAAACAAATAAATGTCTGACTAATTTGATCAAGCTTGATATAAAACACAATATCACGAAAATCAAACATTATAGCGTCATTATATCCTGCAGAAATTATAAATGAATATCCATGTCTACAACAAACTTTTAATTTTCAAAATATTTTGCAGCCAACGTTTAATTCATCCAATATCAATCACAATTGTTTGCAATATTTATGACTTACGGGACTACCTGTACCAATCGATTCACTTTTACTGTCTGAGTGTAGACTTTATCATAATTTGCATAGTATAGTACTCATGTTCAAGAGCAAGATTGGTGTGCTATTAATTATCAGACTTATATATATATATATTAAACCCAACACTGTTAGAATTAGATTTTTACACTGTCAAATTTTTTGCTTTCCCTCAGCGGGATTCGAACTCACACCGTTGTGACACTGTGGAACCAAGTCGCCTGCACCATGTCCAGCAGTCTAGATCCCTCGGCCAAATCCGCTATATACAAAATATAGCTTTATTAACGGGGTGAATCGTAGACATAGACATAGTACATGTGTACTAGCGTGTGACGATAGAAAAACTTAGATGTTTGTATATATATTTTCAGGGATGTAGGGAAGTTACATTAATTTGTTGGAAGCAAAAATAATTTTAACAACTTAATCAATTGATTGAGTGTTTGTTTAATGTTCCAAGAGCAACTTTTAAGCTATATTCAAGACAAAAAATGAAGCAGCGGTAGAAGAGATGAACCAACGGAAACAAAATTTTGACTGCTACTGAAAAAGTTTAGGGGAAGGGACAATTAGCATTTTGTAAAATGAGCCTACTCTTTGTTAGACAAAAAAGGGGTTCATTATCTTGAAAGGAGCACGGCACTATCCAACCACGTTACTCATAATGGTCCGCGGCCAGGCTTTCCGTTCTAACTACTGATTCGATAAGGCTGCATTCTTCACTTTACATAATCAATATGTTTAGAATGGTAATAAAAGCTAACGTAATTTTCAGAAGGTATATAGCATGTTGAAACATTAGTTAGATGGTGTAAAAGGTACAATAATTTACCTTACATAATAAATTAAATACCAAGTTTATTGACATATTTTATGTCGAATTATCAGCAGATAAGTTTAAATACAAACATCAATACCAAATTTTAATAGCGCCAAATGCTTATCGTTGATAATGATAAACATAAAGATTGCATGACTCATAAATCCTTAGTGAATATGTGCTTTTGTGTTTATAGATCTATGAATTAATTTTTTTACACGGCGGAAAATACAACGCAAAAGCATGTCATGTTAATACGAGATGAAATATGATATTTGCTTACTATAACAAGTATACAAACAACAAACAATAATAAAGATATCAAGGGTCCCGTGATAGAAAATAGTAAAGATATGGAATGGAAAACGGGATAGAGCATAGGGAACAATAAATTTCTACAGACGCTAGAAAACGTGTAGAGTATTCGGTAGGGACGGAGAATGTAGACTTTTGTAGAGACTACTTTTTCGTGAAATCTACAAAAGGATTTTTTATTTAGCAAACAGTGCGAAACTCTATAGACACGATACCCACTGTGGTCCAATGCCAGCTTTTGTATTATGACCTGTAACAGCCAGAGAAAGAGGGCCTTCCATGTCCGCAACCTGCAAACGTACTATGGGGCCGAGCACTAAAAACCGCCAGTATGATTCTAGCGTACATTCAAATTTACCTAAGATTAAAACCTGCAACAAAACAACAAACGTAGACATGTGAAACACGTGCCAAAGAGACACAAAACACGTCCGTGGAAAATTTGGTAAATTGTTGAACAGTTATGCAGAGAGGTGTGAACATGTATTAAGTTGCAGGAATCCTTATAACCCAAAATGAATTTGATAACCTTTCAATTTAATACCTAAAGAATTATGGAGTAGTTGCAGATGTGACAATTCCATCACAAGAACAATCTACTACAATAATGGTTTTGATAACTAGCTACATTAATAGTAAGTTACAGGGCATTTTAATAATTGAAATCCTTATTACCATAATGACCTTGATTACCATCCAATTTAATAGCTTATACACCATCGATTCCACAAACATTCATAAAGATCAACGAACAACTATTTCACTAAGGTCAGAGACCAATTTAGTATTTTTTGCAAAAATTAAGAGCCAAAACTCTGAAGTGTGTAGGGCTATTCTGCTTGGTTATCGAACTTGATCGATATATTATGCCCATAAACATATTCCCCAAGTTTCATGAAGATTGGACAACAACTGTTTTAAATAGAGAGCGAATAAGGAAAATTTGCCATATCTCTGAAGTGGCTAAAGCGATTTAACTGGTTGTCGAACTTGGCCGCGATATTTTGCTCATAAACATTTTCCACAAGTTTCATGTAGATCGGACAACAACTATTTGAGTTTGAGAGCGGACCCGCCAGCCCACCATGGGTGTTCCCATAATACAGCATGTCTTCTTCTAATGAAAAGGAGACAATTTGAAATTCAGTCATGAATATTTTTCAATTTAATTTCTAAACTGAGAGATTACATAGTTAGAGCAAAATGGATTACAAGACTACAGTGATAATTTTATTAGTCTTGTCGTGGTTGGCATCCATGTAATGTCATGTTTGGCTGTCAACATGTATCTAAATTTGCTTAACAAAATACAATTGTTTATCCTTTGAAAATCTCGCTATGCAATAATTACGTCTAATATACCTAAAGCAAATCAAAAAGATTTACATTCATTATTTAGTTATGTTAGCTATTTCTGTTTAATTTCTAAATTGTAAACCTGATTAAATATGTGTTATTACAATCTTGTTCGCCGAATCATTATTTTGTTCGTACGAACAAGCTCAAGAACGTCACTGCAAAGAAAACAGTCGATGTTCAGTTATGCTCATTGCAATTCACTCCACAATGTGATTTCAAAATTTAAAGAAGTCTATTCCTATATGAAAAATGTTTTGATAAGGAATCAATAAAATTTGATTTTAACCCTAACACAAATAAAATACAAAACACACAAAGCTTAATACACAGAATCACTGTAGGAAATTTGTTAGCATTTCCCATCGTATGCGACATAAAACATCAATCAACTCAAGAAACAACACAAGAATATAAATAAATAAAAAATAGCAAAGAATTCGCCTGCAAAACAGGAGCTGTAAGGTAAAGGACGATTATAAAATCCAGATTCAGACAAACAAGAAACGAATAAAAAAAACACTCAAAACACTAAGACAAACTCAATAAAATCACATGGAGGCTCCTAGGTGCTTCGGATAAGTAAGCAGTGTTTGCACCTAATAACACACTCGTCAAGTTACTCATTGATGTATTTAAATAAAAGTCAAATCCAGGAAGAGGAAAGTCTACCTATGACTCAGCGAATATGTCCCAAGTAGGTACTTTCCTGTTCCTGGATGACGGCCATATCACTAATAAATAGATAAGATCTTATTAGGTAGAAGCAGAATGTGTTTATCCATGTGTGTCTTTAAGCAATTACAAAACATTACGCGTTTGTGTTTATTAAAAAAACAACTGTATTGTACTTGTTTCCACGTCCTATCAACCGTCGTTTGTGCTTAATATAGCTTTCAAGTTAGAGTGATTTCTGCGCTGGTATTCAAATTTAATGTAAGTTGAAAATTTTAAGTGAGTAGTTCACTTTAAAGCATTATGCTACAAATGATAAATTAAATGTCTGCTTTAGGTACATGCTCTAGAATTTTTAAGTGGGCAAATTATTTTTCTTCTGTTTTGAGTTAACAATTTCAAGTTAAATGCTCAAACTAACAAGCTTATAGTGCAAATTATGCATTCCAATAGTAATGATTAGGCAATGAAGTTTCGAATCTGCATTGAGACGTTCAACTACATATTCATAAATATGAATATCTTAACAGTTTTTAAACGACGACGGTTTCTTCCATTCACTTTTTAAAACTCGTAAATAATTAAGTTATCAAATAGGTCCCGAGATTGGTTTGTTTGTTTGCTTGAATGGTTTTTAACGCCACTTTGAGATTGGTACTAATTCAAACGAGATTGTACGTTTGGCTCCAAAACAAACGAAGTAAACAGGTTTGAGTTATTAAAAAAGTCTATAAGTATAAAAACTAACGACGATTATTATGTCTAACATTGGTACCAATATTAATAACCTTTCCTTTCAATGGAGTTACACCAGTATTAACACGGTTTTATATTATAATGGATCTGCACTTGTTTCGGTACCAATACTAACGATGTTGTAATTTTGAATGGTTTAAAGGATGGTCCTTTGCGGTTTTGTTTTTGTTAAATTTGTGAAAATACTATGTTTGTGTCAACATATGGTTTAACAGTAAACCCCACTTTTCTTTTCATAATGTTATTAAATACATCTTCAAAAGCCAGCTGAGAAATATTCTTTCAAGGCTTTGCATACCACTTGTGTCCATACAATACATACCAAATCGTGCGAAATCAGTTTTTCGAAATATTTTTAATAACCAGTATCTCCAATAAAGGTAATAACAAAATACCGAACACCGATGAAACTGACAAAAAAGACAATCCACAAATAAAAATCAGAGAAACCGGCTAACTTCAGAACCAACAACCAACATAATGCAACTACAGCAATGGTCTTGACTTGGTACAGGCATTTTAAAAGAAATGCTGCGTCAAACCAGGTTTTTTTATGACCTAGCTGCTATCTTCTTATCTTTAATACGATGTCAAAGAAATTCCTTTTCATAAGAATACAGGAAAAAAATCGACAACGATTGGGGCACAGTTTGTACCCATTGGAATTCCGATTGTATGCTGAAAAACAAATCCTCAAAAAGTTACAAATATGTTGTCGATCAAAAAATCTAGCATACTACAAACCTGTTCTTTGCGGTAGCATAATTTTCCTTTGAGTTCTTTAGAAGAAAAAAACGTATTGTCGTAACCTAAAACTACATATTTGTAGGCATATGTGGAAGCAAAGGTTGTACGTATGATTTCCTTAAGACGCGATTGTAGTTTTTTTGTGCGGCAATGTAGTATAACGAGTTGAAAAATCAAAGGTTCTAACAAAGGTAATTTTAGATATCGATCTTGATTTTAAATAAAGCGCAATTACCTTTCAATATGTATACCACCCACTATTTCATGTCCTATACTCCACCTGCACCAGTGGCCGAGTGGTCAAGGTAGTTCGTCTACCATTGATCACGTGGTCTGTCAACACTGAGATTGCGGGTTCGATTCTCACTGCAGGCAGGGTGTACTCGACTCCAATCTTAATTGACAAGGATTGCCAGTTTTCCTACCGCAGGTCGGGGTTCTCTCCGGGTACTCCGGCTTCCTCCCCCAATAAAAACTGGACGCCATGAAATAGCTGAAAAATTGCTGAAAGTGGCGTTAAAACACCATTCAAACAAACAAAATCCACCTGCACCACAAAATGGAATTTGATAAAACTTCCACAGAATCGTTGACACATAGCGCCTTTGTGACCTGATATATTATATTTTGAGTGGGTGATATATGGGGCTTCCCCATTGCAAAACATGAATGTTGTAATTTTGTGACATAGGGAAGCGTGTAATTAATAAGTAAGCATTAATCACATTTTTTTATAGTTTAGTTAATGTTTTGTTTATTTGTATACATACATTTATAAAGGTACTCAGTTTTCTTAAGTAGAAAGTGATGACACAGATTAGCTTCAGTTGTATGATAACCATAGAATCAGCATCCAATATAGTATATATTATAACATATTATCTGTGAACTCGGTTGAGAGAACTTTGCGGTTTTCGTTAAATTTAACCCTAGTTTACAACTAAATAAAGTTTAAAGTCTTGTAACCACATCATAACCTTTCAGTTTACTAAACGAAATATATATTACTTTTAAATTGGTAGTCTTGAAGGGCTATATTTAGATGCAATTAACAAAGTTTCTATGACAAAACTGTATCATCATGTTGGTGTGCATTGATTACAAATTTCTCAAGTTGGTTTATTATATCTTTTATAGTAAATAAAGTCGCAGACACATCGTTTTGTGAGAAAAAATCTGGACACACGCTTATCAATAAGCTTTTGATATTGCGGTGCATAGCGACTAAAATGAATCATCATTGTCTGTCGGTTCCCATCTAATGAAGTAATGTATTGCAAATAATATGTGTTTTTTTTCCGGCCGGCGAAAAATTCATCGTTAAATATAATACACAAATATAAGTTATTGTCAACAATACGTTTATTATAAAAGTATTACAAAAGGGGGTATTAAATTTCATTCTAAAATTGATTCAACATATGCTTACAGCTAAGGTCTTTTATCTAATAACTTGAAGAGCAATGTCATCTAATTGAAACCGTGTTTGTCCTGTGTGGAGAAAGGTATTCAACAGACTTTTTTATTCCTATTTATAATAAAAGTTTTGCTTTTGTTTTTGGCCGAACATTTTTTGTACTCTTATGAGGCTAAGTTAATAGAAGGCCTGTGAATTTGAAAAAAAGACACTGCCAATACAATAAGGTCGGACTCATTCTTAGACCTTTTGAGTAATAAACTCGAGGAAACTACAAACTAGACTCTACGACAAACATGATGATGAGACTTTCCAATATTACCGGTTACCAGGCGTAATGAAATAATCTGTTTAATAGTTCTATCACCTTGAAATTTGGCTAACTTTTTTTCACATTAATTTATCCGCTACATTAAAGTGTATAAAAGAACCACGTTTGAAGCTGGAATTCATCATAACGTTAAAATACAATGCCAAGGTTGGACACTGCTACTCAAATGACGTCATCGGCCGTCTCCAGGCCACAGTATACAAAAGTGAGATTGCAAGACCTGAAAACGTTAACACAATTTCTCGGCTGAGAACATATTACGACAGACTGGCTCTACCAATAATCACCCGAGATGTATAAGACCTCGCATAACAAGAACTGGTACAACTTCCACGCAATTTAACAGTTCAAAGGAATCAATATCTATATATTTGTTTTTGTTAATTATGCGTTTTTTGATTGCAGAGTTTACATATATCAAAGTAAAACGAAGAAATATTTTAAATAATGTCAATAAATACCAGTCAAATAAAAGACCATCGATAATAAAAACATTTAGCACTAAGTGGTGTTTTGGTATTTAGATTCGTCTACTATTATAACGAGTAGAGAGCTCTCTATGCACAAAATTTTAAAAAGATTCATTTCGCGTCTCTGTATTCCATTCCACAAAATGTCTTTTCATTATGAATTGAATGCATTCTTTTGAAGTTTCAGTTAAATTTGAAAGCGTTGACCGAAGCACATTTTCATTTTACCTACTTCTAGAAACAGACTCAGTGTAACTACAAACAAGACTCTACGACCAACGTGATGACTTCAACTTTCCAATTGTCAACTTCCCGTTCATCGACAGCAACATTCCAGTAGCTCAAGCTATGGTGTGTACATTTCACAACTTAAACGTTATTCTATATCCAAACAAGGGTTTGTTGTGCCTAGGTTGATGTTATCTCTTCAGTTCTTTGGTCGTAACCATGACTTAATTGATCGTTATGGATCAGTGTCTCCAATAAGATCTTAGATTTTCGCTAAGTCATAGTTAGTTTTTCCTATTTTTGGATTAGACTTTTCCCTAGACATTAAAAAGAGAAACTCGACGGATGCCTTACTAGAGGCAAGCACTGCTCACTTGTCCGGAGCACCCATGGTTTTTATTGGGTTCGCGTTACTCTCTTTCTGTATTTTATGTTTTTGGTTTTTGTGTTGTGTTTGTCTATATCCGGAATGTAACTGTCGTTTGGCTTTTATCTCTTGCTGTTCGGTCAGTTTTCTTTGCTACTTTCATTATGAAAATATGCTTCGGACAACTCTTTCATGAATGAAACTTCAAAATATGCATTAAATTCTTATATTTAAATTCATTTCATTTAAAAAATGCGGGGTCCTGATATAGATCGTGCACACTGTAATATTGTTGATTTAAATTTCTCCGCGTTGTGTTTAACAGTAATAAAACTCGCAATGTATTATTTTAACCCGAACAATTTACTAATAGACAACTGCGGTAGAGATTTCTGTACCTTTTGTTGCTAAGCTCTCCAAAAAGAAAAGGATACTTAAAATTTTTTTTTAAATTCTGTACACATGTCTCATCAGTCACATTTGTCAACTCTAGCCGATGATGCATTTTAACGTTATGAAAGCCTGAATGATATGAAGACAGTTACTAAATCGTTAAATAATATGATGATGTACATTCTGTGGTATACAGAATTAAACAAACCGTTAAAACAAGATCAATTGTATGATTTAGATTTTAGAAGCATATTGATGGTATGTATGCATAAACATGTATGTATGGCTTTTAATTTTGTTATAACCTCCTTATGATTTGCGACAAGGGTATACTAAACCTAAGAAATTTCAGTAAAAAATTTCACCATTTCCTGAATTTACTAACGACACAGAAAGATGACAAAGTTAGAAATTATCAAGGTTTTGTGTCTTAGGTTCAATACGCTAATACTTAAGTTTAAGAATTGTTTTGAACAAAACAGTTATTTCCTTGGATTTTACTTTCTTGCAGAACTAATTTATTGTTTCTGGTATTTAGAAGGACAATATTCATTACTAATTTCAGTTAAATAGAATCATACTCTAGTAACCAAGTATGGCATAATAATAAATGCAATATGTTATTTATCACGTAATGGAAAATATAACTGAATATATTAAATTCGATAAGGGAATACTGATGAGCTTTGGAAGGACAATATTGATCACTGATGTTTGTTTCTTGGAATGAATATTTCAACAATTAGCAGCAATGCAAAGCACTACTGACACATCAAGCACTTAATAATAATTTCTAGAGTTTATCCCACAGTTTCTCAGCACTTGCCCTCTTTGTGAAATAGGATTTTCTAATTATGAAAGCCGTGGTCGTCTGCTTTAATGGTGTTATGTTTATAACGTACCACACTCCAACAAGTTTCTGCGTTGAAACTTTATACATTTTTAGGTGCAATCACATTAACCTGTTCATTTATCCATCCGATAAGCCAGTAGAATTTTTTGTTTGTTAACGTGTCCTACACCAGAATATAACTTATATAACCACGGCTCATTAACTCAATTAAGTTAATCAGACACTTTTAAATACAACGATACAGAAGTTTGTTAAAAATTATATGAAGAAATATTAAACAGCACATCATGAAAAGTATAACAACAATATATGCTACAAGATGCGGTTTTTATTACCGGAAAAACTATATGTAAGCCTGAAATGAGGGTTTATGTTTCCCCATGAAATAATCATATTGCACCAAAATAAAATGATGCCTTTTCCTATTATGTCGCATCATGGTCTTAACTATGTTCATAAAACTGAACAAATGCTGGGATGGTATATGTTTGAGAGTAAATCTATATAATCACATCAATTAATCTTGAACTAGGCATGGACTGCATTTGCCAGGTTTGTTTGTGAAACGCTAATTTGTAATTGCAACAACATATCACGAATTTTCAATATCTACATATCTAATGACCTTTTCGCAAAATTAAAAATAAAACTTTTAAAAAAGTAAAATGTACAATATCATTATGATTTTGTTACGTTAAATATGGGCTAGCCAAAGACTGTTTGGAATCTTCATTTGGAAAATTTTCAAATGAGTTAAAGTTTTTTTTATCAAACGATAAACCAATAGAGAAAGAATTACGACTGCACATAACATGTTAACCTATATATTAAATAAAATATCAAAATCCAAAGTACAAATGAAACAATTAAAAGACAAAACTTGATAAAAAAGCTAATATCAAAACCTTCATATCTAACGATACCTTAGTATTTGTATTTATTCATATATAAAGGTTAGTCAATTTTGGGATATAAAGGTACATATCTATATAAGATGTAGTATGGTAGACGCGACAGCTACTTTGGATATCTTCTTTAGGATAAATATCTTAAACAAAACCTTGCAACAGCACCAAAATCACCGTGTCAGTGAAGAGCGTGTATGGCCTGAGTTGTGACTGACTGATGGAATATAGGTAACATCTAGTTTTTGATAGTTTGTAATTTGTTATAGTTGTCAATTAAAAAAAAATATCCAAATATTATGCTTTTTGTGAGTGATACCTTGATTATATATAAAATAATAATTTCGTTTGTTAAGTCCGATTGATTAAATGTTTGCTTAACGTCCAGAAAACAAGACACACGACAAGAACAAATATTTAAAAAATAAATTAACGGAAACATCAGAGTGGCTTTCATAAAATCTGTATATGTATAAGCGATTATCTTTTATGAGGAAAATGCTCTAAAACAATTTCAAAGTAAGATTTTCGGTGGACTATTTGTTCTGCATCAGTACTGCAGTTGACAAAGACGTGACATCAAAGTTTTGAATGTTAGACCAACATTTAAAGGAATTTAAATGCAGTTTAAAGAAAGTTTTTTCACCATTTTAGAACCCACATCTAAAATAGGCAACTGTCTGAGTAGGCAATATCATGATTTTTCTGTAACCATGCTTTACTACTTTGAATATTGTACAAAGAATTTATGATAAAGGTTTTGTTGAAGTCGATCCTGCAATATATCTTTTTATACGATACTAATGTGTTATTTTGATATCCATTAGAGAATGGGAAATTTAAAAGGCATGACGACACTCTGCTCTATTTAACTTAGAGCAAATAGGGATCAAACATACAATTTATTGTCTTTTCAAAATTCGAGTAATCTTAATGTATTCAAAGTTTTAAGTCACTTTAAAAGAAAATTCGGAGTGTGAATCTTCGTCCGATAGGTAAAATGACCATCTTTCTCTTCAAAAACACGGATAAAATGATTTACATTTTTATCACACTTTTTTCAACGGCTGTCAAATGTTTATAACGTTTTAAGGAGTATAGACTTAATGTTGGAGGAACAGATGTTTTTACTATAGGATTGAACACCGTTTTCAATGGATTTACCGGTATATCAACATGACCAACTCACTCACAAACAAATAAAAGTATGATATGTTTGTGAGTGAGTTGGTCTTGTTGATATACCGAAAAATCCATAGAAAACGGTGTTAAATCCTTATAATTCTTTAAAATTGCATTAAGAAATAAATTTTCCTATTAAGGTATTCTCAATTCAATGTTTCTTGTGTATCTTGGTAGCAGGGATCGTCGACCTAACGAATAAATATTTTGTTGATTTTTACGTACCAAATGTTAGTCATAAACCATCTTTTGATTGTTATAAATTAACTAAGTTTTAAATTATATCTATAACTTTATTTTCTTTATCGAACACAAGAGTCGTTTTAAGTTTAATAAATCATTAACGTCAATTTGTAATGCAAATACTTTGTCATCGCCATCGACATTGAATGCATCCATCTTTGTTTACATTGGTTACGCTAAAAATAGTTCGGTCAACGTCATTTATCTTTAAAAAAATGGAGTCAACTTCATTTATCAAAAAATAAATTTCGTTAAAAAACTCAACCGGAAGTAATCTAGACCAATCAAATAAGCGTATTTCTAAATTTGCAAATCATATTAGAATTATATGAAAATATAGACTGATGATCTAAACATCATTGACCATGAGAATCTCAGAAATATTGTTCCTCGTGGTCCTAAATTAAAAGAACCTCAACCAGTTCACTAAAATTAAAACTTTGAAACTATTATGGATGCAGTTGACGAATATGACAGGAAGTGAATTAAGAGAGAAAGAGAAAAGGCCCAGAACTAAATGATGCACTGGTTAATTGGGTAAGATCTTTGGTATAACGTCAAATTAGGAATCTTAGACATTCCATTAATGATCGACCTAAATCCGTATTAAAATCGAGATGCGAGGGGTGCCAAACGTCCCTCAATGACAAATATGTTATTCCTGCAAACAAAACTATCAACATTATGGAGTAACTTAAGCTCTATGTTTTCTAATATTTTCGTGGATATCATTTTGTTGGACTAAAAAAAAATTCGTGGGATTTTTAAGTTCGTTGTTCGCTATGTTTTTTTACCATTGGTGTCATAAACATTTGTTTGTAATGCAAAAGTGTCTTAATTGCAATCGAAAAGAATTGATAAAATATATGTCCTGTGAAAATCAGTCATCAGTAGCCATATAAACAGCCGTCCTATAGAAGTCTCTTGTATTAATTTATCGTCATTATTTCAAGAGTTAATATTCGATTAGTTCATAATTTCGTCATTTGTCCTCTTCCACGAAAATTTGTACCCCACAAAAATGAAGACACAGTAGTTCCACATGGAAATATATGACACAGATAAAATCGTAGACATTGCGGATTAAAAACTAAGAACTCGTTAATAATATAAAATCAATATATATATTATATATAATTTCATAATTATAACCTTTAATTTTTTAACTCGCTAAATATTCTTAACTCATGATAAACTCAATTCTCGTCCTAAAAATGTTATACATAAAGTCTTTGCTTCCACATATGCCTACAAATATGTAGTTTTAAGTTACAATAAGTATAGTTATGCAACAACGGGTTAGAGGATTATAGTATCCTTAATTTACTGATCTTAGAAATATATATATACATATTTATAACTTTCGGAGGAATAGAAACAAAATGTGCCTCACTCTTTGCTAATTTGTTATTGTATTTTTATGAATTATAATGTCTTCAATATTGATGATATCTTTTCAATTAAAATCCCGTACACATAAACAGGTTTCTTTACATTATTTTTAGATTTACACCTCGAACTTGATGCCAATAGTCATGGTCAGGCATGCAATAGCATGCAGTTAGTATACCGATTTTTGCAACCGTCGACTTCTTGGGGATACACTTATAAGACAAGGTTTCAAGAAATCACGTCCGCGCCTTCAATCAGTTCTGCTACAGATACCTACATATTCTAAATCGTGCAAAGATATAAAAGACGAAAGGACTGGCATGGCGTTAAACCTGGTTTAAAGCAAAAGAACATTTTTGACCTCTAAAACGAGTTACATTCATGTAACTTCTAATGGTTATAAATATGATTCTTTTGTGGGATTTTAACATAAAAAATGTTTTGGTTTTTTATTGAAAAAACTTACCGTCATAATAGAACAGTTTTACAAAAAAAATTGACAACAAATACCCGTAATTAAGGTTTGCTGGATAATTAAATTTGGTCTTAGGACCATACTTTATTTTTAATTTGACTTATCAATAAATTGTTACAATTTCCTTTTATCTTTACTACCAAAAAAATTAGTATCATTACTCAGTAAAACATCGACTAGTGAAACTAGAAATTATTAGCTGTTGGTCATTTGTCATGCCTGAACACATTGCAGAAGAATTTGCCCAATTTTTCGACCATCGCTCATCACTGACCAAAAGCTCATAAATATTAAGAAAAATCAACCATCACGAAACACATCTATACTGCAATTAATCAGACCTGTCCAGACACCGAGAAGTGTTACAAAATATAAAACGCAACACACAACCAGCATCTAGAGAGTACCTTTATTAGTCTCCTGAAATAAGAATAATGAATAATGTATACTACAAGTGCACGTAATTTAGAGAGGGTTTTTTGCGTGACGAATGAAAACTGCATACCGGGTATGGTTCAGCTTATGCTGCGTTTGTATATCAAGAAGGGTATTTTTAAAAATCAACAATTATTTCCTCCAGATATTCAGCGTTTTGAAATATGGCGGTTTTAAAGTTTTGCTAGCGCGATTTTAGATACTAAAATGTGACCTTAATTAGAACGGAATTTTTTTTAGGAACAATCGATTGTTGTCTATTCGAAATCCTTTGGGTAATGTCGTCTGCAGTTAAGGCGGGAAAAGTCTCGCTGTTTGTATACCGATTTTTATCATAAAAAACAACACTTTTACAAAGCAAAATAACTATAATTGTCAAAAACAACCAAACAACCCACCCAAAAGCTGTATTTAAATGGGGGAAATAACCGATTTGATAAGAACCTGATCATCCTTGTCTCGCGCAAAAATACTCATAATTAATATTTTCTATTCACCATAGTACACATATAGGTAACACTTCATAACATTATCATTAACATTATCATTAGAACAACATTGTTAAAAATTTACTTCTACTACTAGCATTTTTCTAACTGTCCTCATCTGGCACCCGTCATTTATATCCTCGTAGTTGTCCTGTAATAGAATCCTTATCGAGATATTGGGAAGAACAGAAACATTACTCGAAATCGTTAATTTCTTTAACTATGTACATGTTGCTGTGGTGCATTACTAGCACGTTACTGTTTGTAAACGCAAATCTGAAAAATAATTTAATTAATAATAAAACATTGACACTAATATGACTAACATTGCTACTCCCAATTTACAGAAAATGGCTTTCAAGTTGTGTTATATCTAATATATTCTAGAGAACATAACGCACAATGTCACTTGTTTCACAGAAGTGAAGCAATCCAATCGTTCCTCTTAGTTTTATATAATTAAATAAACAACTCAACACAATCTGTTTAAATCTCTCAAAACAAAGCCGATCCATACATTACCTCTATGTTGACAATGTACATGCACGTCAAGTGAAACTAAACTACAAAACTATAATGGAAAAAAGGCGATCTCTCATGTTTTGAGGAAAATATTTAAAAATTTCTATGAAAAAATAAAAACATGAAAAATACTAAATTATAAACCAATGATGAAAGTACTTTTTTGTTCAGAGTGTAACAATCTCCAGATCTCATCCCAGATGCAGCATGAAAAACGGAGGAATAAATTAACAACCTATCTTCCTAGCAAAACTCCACTTCTTCATGCTTCAAGGTATTCCACATTGAAATTGTTAGTTTTTAATGTTTATTCCCGATTAATGTTTTATTATTAACAAAAACATTTCATTACCGCAGGTACTTTGGAATTAGTCTGCTAAAAAACATACAAGATGGGGGCTAATGATTAATAACAAAACCTTTAAAGAATTCAAATTACATCCTATCGTTAATCTTTATCAATAATGAATGACAGACGTTGCTTAGATTTCAAATGACTCTGATTTAAATTAACGACTCATATTTGTATTTTAAGAGACATACGAACCCATATATATATTTTCCTGTTGGCAATTTAAGTTGCATTTTAAAAATCAAAGCTCCAGTAATAATTATACATATATTTAAAACAGCTTACTATTAATCGGATCAAATATTGTAAAAAATCGTGTACACAAGTTTAGTCTTTTTTTCACAAACACTCTGTGTGTATCTAAATGTGATGTTTTTTTCATTCGTTGATTTAGTGTTTTAAATGTGCCATGCGTTCCGTGTTTTCATGTCTGGCAAAGTCGAGGATGTGGCTGAATTATCAAAACAATTCAATCAATATTTTACATTTTGTTTTCTTGTTTCAGTTATTATAAATTTATACATTCGATTTTTGTAATATCAGCCATACATACGTTTTGTGATCGCTTCAATCTATATAGCTTTTCTTAAATGCAGTATAATTTAATGTTCGGAAACACGTGCGTTATTAATTGTGGGATATCAATTTATCAGCATTTTTTATAATTTATAAAAAGTAAGTGAATACAGATTTAAGATTGTATGTTGCCATTACTGACCAATAAATAGTCTGCAAAGAAGGTTTTTAAGTACTGTAAAGACATTAAAATACTAGAAGCAGAAATCATTGAACAATTTCAGACCAAACTTAAAAAGGAAACAACATTATTCATCGGTAATGTGTTAAAAACAGACAAACTTACACATTTAATGTTCAATTTGAAAGGACAAAAGGGTTGAAAACTGCTAGAAAAAGATATAAAATAATCGCCCAACAAGGCAAAAAATATTTTTATCGACATCATATTATTATTAATGAAGTGATTTATTTACTTGAACGCAGATTAACTAGCATACCAATTTTTTATACGATAAAATCGCATTTGAGGATTTAAAACATGTATGTCTGTGTGCAGAAAATTAGGACCAGCGACTAGACTTGTCTTATTATAACATGAAAAAGCCAAAACAAGTCTAACCCCTATCCACAACTGGGCAGCTAGCTCTGTGGGTCGAACCGTAGGAGCCCCAGAGCTAAAAACGGTTCAGTAGTGACTACTATTAAGTTTTGATTAATGTTTTAGTACATGTGTTGCGCAAGTTTATTCCCACACCAGTATGACATTAGAAAGTCTCGCTTCTGTGCTAAACACCGTACTTTAGACTAAATACAGACAGTCCCTAACTTGTTAATTTTCATTCAGGAATAAATAAGCAATTAAAAATATGAAACAGATAGAAGTTTACAGTTAATGTCTCTCTTACGTTGTAAAATTGTAAGCTTTAAGTGAATAAAAAATTATTTTAAAGTGATTGATTGATTTGGACGTCTTCGACGGGTTGTATATTGCCTACTTTAACGTTTTTCATGGAAACAAAAACAGAAATCGACTTATTGTTAACGGAGAGCTTACATCATGGTGAACGATGTATTCCATAGATATTTACCTAAAACAGGTACAAACATAGGAACTTAAATTCCTTTGAAGTTTTTTTTTTAAATTATGTACTGTTTATTTAATCCTGCTAATAAAAGAACGTGTTTCTTTCAAATAATGTCGTCAACCGAAAGAATGATGTTAAAAGTGCATTTGTCTTTAGAACATTATCAATTTACTGTGAAAAAATAGATAGTCTTGTGTAATAAAACATTTGTCAATAACAATTTTTTATGAGTTCAATGTACGTTTTTAAAGTATACAACTCTGAATTTTCTCACGAGATGTACAAATCAAATTAGATCAGAAGACAAAAATATTAATTGAATAACGTGTTTTTTGAAGAAAAACAGGAAATTTGTTAGACTAAAATTCTGGTCAGATATTGTCAGAAGTTGGAACGCAGGTAGCTTAGTAAAAAATAAATTGAGTTTACTAGACATCATGATACTTATCTGTCTCGAGACTCTTAAATATGTCAATTGTTTTAAAATATTGCAAACGTTATCAGAACAATACAACATGCTAAGCAAATGAAATTAACCACTCTGCCTTTGATACACTTTCACAGTTAGATCAAACAGAAATTCAAACATGGAAAGGAAATACCGGCATTGATAAAATAATGTTTTGTGTTGTTCGTTGGTTTGTATGGCATTTGGTTTTGTTAAGTATTAAATATAAAAAATGGTATTCTGTGCCTATAGACATAGGCTTCACCTGTTTAGTTAATGTTATGTATGTTAAGTCCGTTATGTATTCTCCCTTCTCTTAAGCAAGCATACTGTCCTAATGTCTTAATTCAACTTTGTGTGGGGTAGAGACTTTTAATGTATTTATTAGTGTACGTTTTTCTATTTGAGTCTTTAATGATAAATAGCTGTTCCTATTTTCCTGCTATTTATTGTTCAGTTTTCTAAAAGGACTTGAAAGATATGGTATCCAAACATATATATTATTATCAGAAGGTAACAATTTCCCTAAAGAAGTTTACAGCAAAATACAAATACAAGAGGGACATAAATTATCACCCAGAATAATATATCCAAATAAAAGACAAAATTTCTCTAGTTTGCTCAAGAACAGAACAGGATCAAAAGGATTCTATAGGATCTTAATGAAGGTCTCTTTTGCATGTTTAGAACCTACAAACAACAAAAAACTATTACATCTGATCAATCAAACGAGTCTGCCATAAAACATGTGTATAAACTGCCTTTTAAAGATACAAGTAACTCTCAATTATATTGTTTCAATATCTAATAAATCATTTAGTTATTAATATAAATTTATTTTAGGCTAAAATAGAAATTACAACAAATCCATTTTGTACTTTATGTGAAAGTCAAACTAAATCAATAACCCACCTTGTATGAGAATGCGAGAAAGTTCAGTAACTACTAGACAATTGAAAGTTGTCTAATGGAAAGTTTACTTTGTCCGACATTCATGACAAATATGTTGTTGTGCCAGCAGATAAGGCCCCTAACAACATTATTTTGATCTGCAAAAAACATTACATAGAGTGTTTAATTAATGAGTTTGGCATGGACAGTTCACTTGGCAATCCTACTTACACATTTACTGCGCTTTCAAAAGAGGAGATTATTGAAAATCACAAATCGATATTGGCATCCTTTGGTCTCAAAATCAAAGTCGAAGATTGTGTTCTCCCCTTATTGTATTGGATACCAAAACTTCACAAAAATCCATACAAACAGCGTTTTATAGCAGGATCGTCTAAGTGTACTACCAAAACACTATCGCAACTCCTGACCACTATTTTAACAACAGTAAAAACGGGGCTTCAAAAATATAGCGACACTTTTTACTCCAGGAGTGGAATAAATGAAATGTGGATATTAAAAAATTCAAAAGACCTGATAGACATTTTGAGGTCTGGATCTCATTCCCATTGTAACAGCATTAAAACATTTGATTTTTCGACACTCTATACGGCCATCCCTCATATCCAGCTTAAAACTAGGCTTAATGATCTTATAAAACGCTGCTTTTTCAAGAAAAACGGAAAGAGACGATACAAATACCTAGTAATTAGTCATGACAGAACTTACTTCGTCATTAATGACTCTAAATATACTACTAAATATACTGAAGACCAAATCTGTCATATGTTAGATTTTCTGATTGACAATATATTCGTCATGTTTGGAGGACATGTTTTTCAACAGACTGTTGGTATTCCAATGGGTACTAATTGTGCTCCTCTCCTCGCCGACCTGTTTTTGTACCTTTATGAGGCTGAGTTCCTAGAAGGCCTGCTAACGAAAAAAGAAAAGACACTGGCCCAGACCTTTAATTTAACATTCATCTATATTGATGATGTTTTGTCCCTCAACAATGCTAAATTTGGTGACTATTTGCATTCAATTTACCCTAGCGAGCTTGAAATTAAAGACACCACCAATACACTAAGCTCAGCCTCTTACTTAGACCTACTTCTAGAAATAGACTCAGGAAAACTACAAACTAGACTCTACGACAAACGTGATGACTTCAACTTTCCAATTGTCAACTTCCCGTTCATCGACAGCAACATTCCAGCAGCTCCAGCATATGGTGTGTACATTTCACAACTTATACGTTATTCTAGATCCTGCGATCGGTATTCCGATTTTCTAGACCGATCCCTGTTGTTGACTGCTAAACTACTCAAACAAGGTTTTGTTGCACCTAGGTTGATGTTATCTCTCCAGAAATTCTATGGTCGTCACCATGACTTAATTGATCGTTATGGGAAATCAGTGTCTCAAATGCGATATGACATGTTTGCTGAGTCATAGGTAGTGATTCCTATTCCTGGATTTGACTTTTCCCTAGATATGACAATGAGTAACTCGACGGGTGTCTAATTAGAGGCAGGCACTGCTTACTCGTCCGGAGCACCTGAGTGCACCCATGGTTTTTATTGGGTTCGGGTTACTCTCTTTCTGTTTTTTGTGTTTTTGGTTTTTGTGTTGCGTGTTGTCTATATCCGGATTTGTAACTGTCCCTTGACTTTTGGCTCTTGTTGTTCGGTCGGTTTTCTTTGCTATTTTTCTTACACTATTCGCAGAACTACAACATACGCGATTCAAAATAAAAAAAACCTCTGAAATACAAAAGTTGATTATACTAAATATATAAACTTTTATACTTATACGCGTCGATGCCAAAAAATCTCTATCCCTCCACAAACTCCAAAATTCTATTATGAATCTATATCGGACAGACAAATATTGAGCATTGCCTGAACAAACGTAGATTTTTTCAATACAGAATGAAATTAATGGGACACACCCATGTTCGAGACTGAATGATTTGATCCACCAAGTATGTCTATAATATTGGAATTTAAATCTTAATTAGTAACAATCTTTTAAAAAAAATATGTTACAAACCGGAGAAAACTCGCCGTCTTCTTCTCATATAATTTCTGTGACAGTTTTTCTCTTCTTTAATTTACAAAACCTAGAACGCTAAGAATCATAAATATACCTACAACACCAACACGTCTATTTATCAGTGTCTAACATGTGATTGTATTGCAACATTGGATATTTAGAAATGCACTAATGATTCATAATTACGATAAATGATATGTATATATGTCTAGTGAATTAACCAAACAATGTCGTTGTTATTTCCCCTTTGAAAATCATCTGTACTCACACAATTTATTTTTGAGTTGTCCCACCTTGGGAATCAATCTTGTGTCATCTGACGTCATTGCTGCGCCAACCATGTACAGACATAAGTTTAACTGCCTGACCAGATTCGTCTAAAACGGCCTGTATGAGTATAATGTCTAATTCTACAAATGCATATATTTATTTATATTCTTCTATTTAAACTATATTAGGAAAAAAGTTAATAAATATAAAACAAGATCATATATTTCTGCAATGGGCTATATTGCCCGAACGTAAACAAGAATATAACTGTGATATAGTCACTCTTCCATTGAATGCTGGGCGCTTCATTGTTTACTATATACTGATCCCGATTTTACACATTGTTTCCCATCACCTATCTTAAGAATGGTACACAATGTGTAAAAATAGGATCAGTATGTAATTCTTTTCAAGAGTTATACACGTCCTGAATATAGCTGAAATATTGCTTGCTGGACGTAAAACAACAATCAATCAATCAATCAATCAAGATTTGTACAGAGGGGGTCCACAGGGATCCAGTTTGGGACATTTACTTTTTAATATTTTTATTAACGATATTTTTAAATTCATTAAGATAAATAGTCTTTATGACTATGATGATGAAAATACTCTGAATATACGCTGATCTCAATGTTACCAATCTAGTTAACACTTTAGAAAATGAAAGTAAAATATTTATTAAATGGTTTAAAGACAATCACATGCAGGCAAATCCAGATAAATTCCAAGCTATTGCTGATGGTAATAAAACAAAAAATGCAGTATATAAAATTTTAGTTTGAGAGGGTTAAGGTAAATTGGGATGATAAAGTTTACATACTGGTAGTAAGTTTTGATTTTCAGAAAGCCTCTCAGCAGCCAAATTTTTTCAAAAGGATTGGAATCTTTCTGAGCCTGCTTAGCAGATTAACTATTTATTATTCCTTCATCCAATTAAATTTCAATTATTACCCACTAGTATGACATATTTGTGGTTAAAACAACAGTTAAGGGATTTAAAAAATGCGTCTTTAGATATATAGTCTTTCATAATTTTAAATGGAAACTCCCCTCTTTATCTTAGTGATTTTTGTAGATACCAAAACACGGTCATAATTTTAGGGAGGGCATGTCTTTAGATCATTGTATGAATTTGGTAAATAAGTTGGAGGGCGAGTCATGTGTTTATGCAGTTTTTGTAAATAGAGTAATGTTCAGATCTGTTTGTTGTAGTAAGTCATCTTAACCTTATTATGCTTCATTTTTCATTTGCAATTTTTATCTCTTGCTGTGTTCTTAAATGTATCTTGCTATGCTTTTATTATATCTTGCTTTAGATGTCTTAATGTGCTAAAGCGTTGTATCATGTTTAGAGTGTGCGATCTATGTATATGTCGATTTTAAAGGCTATAGAGAATTTATGTTTTTTTCTTACATGTGCACAAACCTTTAAACAAACATTACTTGACTTGATTAAAGTGCCTTGTTCTCTAGGTGGCCGATAATGCCATCCGAATGTGATGTTATAGGTAGTACATAAAGTCTTACCACGCACGATAATGGATAACGTGATATACAACAAGTCAAGGAATCAATAATTTTGAATCTGTTTAGATCATGAGATACAACTTAACTGGATAAATGTAAAGTAAATTAGCTGCGAACATTAATCTTAAGGCGATACATAAATTGAAACAAGATTGTTTGAAAAGATATATCCAGGTTTTGCAAATGAAAAAGTGTCCGTTTTAACTGAACATTAAGCTTTCCTGCAAGTTTTTTCCCCAGATTGTTTGGTTGGTTTGAAACCCATCAAACAATACTGATTTTATTTGTTTAATAAATGTCGTCAGATTTAATATCGCAACAGCTATCATAATCATACATGTTTATGGCATCTTTCAGATAATAACCTTATTTATCATTTGCCTGGGCATTTTCTGTTGATATGCAAAAACTGAATGGCGTTTGACTTTAAAGAAGCATAATTATAGTCAATTAAGTCGGGATAATAAAACAATAATTTCATTCTTAGAAATGAAATATTACACGCAAAACAATGTATTTGTTATACAGTGGTTTTATATTTTATTTTTCCAAAGTTTGTTTTAAAATTTTAAATAATTTGGCGGAGAAACACAAAATTCTTAAATGTTATGAGACTAAAGCAATCCAAATAAGTTGAATCAACAGTAGGTAAAGGGCGTAAAATATAGAATTTGAAGATATTTGCTACAACAACGTGCCCTCCACTCATAATGAGATTTGTTGAAATGGCAAGTAAAATCACACAAAATAGTAACTCAGATTTTTCTTCGATCTACGTTTGCTGATCTTACCGCATACAACCTGAAATGTTAAAAAAATGTTCTTTTAACCCACTTCAGCTGAGCTTTTGTAAGTCAGGAACATAATGATGACTGTCCTAAATATTTTATGAAAAGAATGAAAAAACAAACGAACGTTGAAACATAAACTTCCAGTAGACTTGCATGAAAATATTTTGTTTTTAAATGTCGCTTATAGTGTGCCTATTTACCAACAGCTTCTTCCATTCAATCTGTTTACAGAATATTAAATCTTGTACGACAAGTATTGTAGTGACAAGTCAGAATTATATAATTAAATTAAAAGTTACAATGAATAAAATGTATTCCGAAAGAGAGCCACTAATATGAATATGCAGAAAAGAATTTTATTCTCAACAACTCGCGAAGTTAATAGACGTAGTCTAGTACAAATACACTTTAAAAGAACAAAACTTTACACAATTCTGACAATACACATTTGTGATATTAAATGTTATACATATATCAAAATATGATTTAAACCCCGTATTCTGACAGCAACATTGAGGACAACTATTTTTACCTACACGTAGTTTAGTTTATTTTATTGATTTAATATTGCTTAACTTGCAGCAATCATTATGTCAACTATATTTGGGACAAGAACAGGTTAATAAACAATAATCGACGGGAAAAGGGATGGAGCCATGAAAACACACTTTTGACAGCAAATTAAAAAGTATATAGCGTTTCGTAGCGACAGAGAATGTAGCCTTTGGTGTCTATTCTTTATCGAAATCTACGAAAAGAGGTCCTTATAAAAGGGACGAACGCGGCAATCTCCAAACACGTCGCCCAATTTGTTTGCGGTCAGGCTTATGTATGATGACCTAATAACCCTACAACGAGAAGGCATCCACTACTAGGCACTTGCGATGCTCAGCTGTGGTTCTAGCACTGGCAATCTCTACCAGTATGGTCTCAAAAGTTTAATTGATAAACTCGTTATAGTTTATATATATATACGTCTCTCTAAAACCAAACTCGTTGATAAGTATTAATTTGGTATTTTACAATATTTTGATCTGTTATATTTAAATTAATATTGATATATTATTGGTTTTTAAAATATATTTGCTATATTAGTTACGAGTTATGTCTTAAAGGATACTGGACCATTAAACATTCAAGGCTGTTATATATATATATATTGTTTTAAATGCTATGGTTGTTTTCTTCTTTAGTTAGCATATTAAGCTCATAAATTCAAATCAAGTAAGTTTTACTAAAGACTTAACACGCGACAAGAATAATTTAAGCAGTAGTGATTAATATCCTTGCAATACCATTACATTTACGAAAACAAATTATATCAAAACTATCACAATCATTAAGAATCGATCGTTGAATTACACATTAAAAATCAAATACATAATCGGATAAACAAAACAGACAATATTGTTAAAGAAATGGAAGGTTAAATTTTCTCTGCATCATAGCCCGTTTGCATGTGACGATAACATTTTATTGATATCGTTGACATATTATGTTTTCCAAACAATTTCCTATCCGTGTTTTCATCATGATTATAGCTCGGATATTGTTTAATAGGCCACTGATGGTACAACAACAAAATTCACAACACATTAACACAAAATTGACAAACACAAACCACACTAAAACCCATTAGAAGTTCATGTGGTCCGGAGGGGTGAGCACTTGCTGTTTCATGAGTTGCACTAGTCGTATCACTCAGGTTCAAGTCTGTCAATTAGTCATATTCGAGAAGTGTCATTAAATGAAAAATCTGCTATTATTACCTAGAGCAACGAGGTAGGTTGTTTTCAGAGACTTAACATGTTATCATAGCCATATTAACGTAAAATCTTCAGGCTGAGTCATTTGTTTTGAATTAACTGTGGAACTGTATGTGTTTATTTGATGATTTCTTAACGTCCAGTGAGCAATATCTAAGCTATATTCAGGACAAGAACAAGTTAACAAACAATAAATTAACGGAAAAAGGGGTGGGATGGGACGCAACTGGAAAAGTATAGAGTAATTGGTAGAAGTGGATAATTTAGCCTTTTGTAGCAGCTACAATCAGCCTCTTTTTTTTCAAAATCTACAAAAGAGGTCTTTATCGTGCAATAAGCGTGGCACTCCAAACGCGTCAACAACTACGGTCTGCGGCCCGGCTTTTCTTATTATGACCTGCCACCCCAACGAGAGGGTCTCTCCTATCCGCTACACAGGGACGAGCACTGTGAACCATCCCAGAATGTCCTAGGGAACAGCATATGCAATTTTTCATTAGACTATCGAAGAAGTATACACAATATTTCTTACAAAGTATTTGAAATTTCTTTTAGGACAGTAAATTACAAATATTAAAGGTGGATTTCGTACGCGATGGGCTTTTCCTCAGTATTGTGGAGATATTGATGGGACACACATACCTGTAATTGTCACGAAAGAACATCATGTCGATTACTAATAATCGAACCTTTTACCATTCTATCATTTTGAAAACCGTTGTTGATTATAATTACTGGTTCATCAATATAATAGATTGATATACAGGAAGGCACCATGATGTACGCGTTTTTACAAAATCAGGATTATTCACCTTTTGTGTTTATAGTCTCGATTTCCTAGACTCATATATAATTGCGTTTGGGATCACCTTGTTGTAATTTCGCTAACAATAGGTGGAGACAAAAGAATCATTCTAATTTTAGGGGCCCTTTTTTAAACCAAGAAAACATGTCGGTACTTAAAAATTGAGGTCACATTAATATTCTCTCTTGATTGTGCATAACGATAATATTTGTTCAATTAATTGATAAAGTAAAATTTTATAAAAATAATCAAATGTAAACTTTGGTTCAATTTTTTTACACTTCTTGATATGAACGGAAGTATTTTTATAGACAATAAAAATATCATCCAATCAAAAACTTTTGCCCAGTTTTGGGCGTAATAATAACGAGTTCAATATAGTGATGAATCCAGACGCACAATGCAATTACAGCTGAATGATCGGAACTACCGTGTTTGATGAAGGCTTATCCTGGAAATGACCTTACCGAGGACCGACTACTATTTAAGAATTGAATGCAAATGTTTCATTTACGTATGAAAGCGTTGACCGAAGCTAATTCAATCGCTTCATGATGAAAATGTGCTTCGGTCAACGCTTTCATACGACAATGAAACTTCAAAATAGTGCATTCAAGTCTTATATTTACATTTTATTTCCGGGGTCCTGATTTAAATCGTAAATTGTAAATTTATGTTGATTTTAATCATTACGCGTTTTTGTTACTGTGGACGTTTTCAAGGAAGCGCGTGCTCTTCGTGGCTACCGGTTTCATTGAGAAATGCAAAAAATGATTCTACAACACAATTCGTAAAGTTTTACTTCTGAATTATTTAATTTGATGCATTGAGTGTAATATGAGAGATAATATCTTAATATCTTACTCCTGTATATATATCTGAAACACTGCTCGCTGCACGTTCTGCAAACATTCAATCAACATTGCAAAATCACCACACATAAGCTTAAATCTAGATGTTCATGTGAACTGTAGATTTATCTAGTAGTTTATGCAGTAAAACAAAACATCAGAAGCTGTCACTGAACATTTAATATAAAAAAAAATGTATTTATTCTGTTCGCATTGAAAACTTTGCATTCTGTTCTATTTCTCCAATATGCTTTAAAGGTATTTATAATATCAAATTTTTAAGTCAGAATAGGTTGTTTTGCTTCAAACGGATGAATTATTTCAAATGTGCTGTCCAAGAAAACAAAAGAAAGTGATGGAGTTTAAAAATGTGTTACCTTACCTGGTTGATTATCCGAAAGACAGTGTAGTGTATGTTTTTGTATCAACATGCAACATGTTCTCCAATCAAATGATGTGGAGCAAAGAAATATGCAAGTATGACTTAAATACCTATGTTTTTTCATGTAATTAAACCCTGGAATAACACAAAAGCAAAAACTTTCTATTATTATAGGTATAACGAACATGAAAATTACAGTGTTTAATATTCACTATGAGTAAAAGCTATAAACTCTGTTGACGAGATTCTTAATGTACCTTAATCATTGCATCGTAATTTAATATTTGTTACATAACAACATTTAGCTTCAAAAAGAAACCAAATGTTGATTAATAACGAAGTAGTACTAGTAAGGCAAATACTTTTTAAGAAAATTTAATGCGGTAAAGTTTAAATTGCATTTATGAAGCCAAAAACCTAGAACGTTATTTATAAAGTATCCTTGTACTTTTAAGGCAACAAATAAACAATCTTTTGAAATACATTTTAATAGCTGCCTTAAATGATATTTTCAAATGATCAATTAAATCAGCATTAAAAAGCAATTATGCATGCTTCTAATAAATGATGGCGTTTTCAAGTGCATATAACAATTGATCAGATATGCAAGTATAGTTTTGAAAACAGATTTTTATTTCTTATTAGTTCTCTTTATCCGAAGGTATGCGACTTTTTTCAGGTACTGCGGCAAAAGAAAAAAACCAAAAAGAAATAAAAACTAAAAACAAATGAACAAATGAACAAACAAACAAAAACAAATCCGGACGGCATGAAATAGGTAAACAAATGCGAAATGACGTTATACCACATTCAAACAAATAAACAGGCTTTAACGTTTCTTTTTTGCCATGAAATAAGCGTTTTACTTTCAAGTTTTAGTATTCTATAAGCGACGTTCATGCATTTTGTTTACATAAATTGCTTGATTTATTTATGTTTTCACTGCGATTTGAACTGTAAAAACAATTACGGGGCATAACTGGTGAAAAAGTTTTGTGTTATGCTCAGTAAATTTGTCCACCTGTTTCAAACAATGAAATTTATGAATAAAAAATCTAAGACTTGTGCACGCTATTAAAACACTCATTACAGTAAAAAAGCTTATTTGTCAAGTATTTAAATTGAGACAAACATATAAACATAGAAAAGAATAAGAGTTTGGAAGACGTATTATATTCCGAGAATATTCCGAGAGGAATTTAATGATTTACAACTCGCGAAGTAATACACTTCATGTATATTTAAAAGATGATTAAGTATATAATCTCGATATGATAAATGCCAAACACTAAATGCAATTACATTTTATAGTTGATATATTTATAAAAGTAGTTCAACCGATGAACTCGTTAGTATTTTTATCATTCCGTTAAAATCCATACTCGTCTATCAGTTAAAAGAATATTTTTCGTTCAGTTACATTTACAGATATAAAATTTGGACTGTAAAATATAGTTAAATGATAGCTGTATTTACCTAGGAGTCATGTAACAAAATGTTTAAAAATTCTGAACACCTGAAACCATACGAATTTTAAGATTATGTCTTTAGACCATCCCAAGTTATATCGTATAATCTGGCTTGCTACATTATAATCGGCCTCCAGATTTAAGCTTACATATCGAATTTAAAAAACAAAATTCTGTAAGTAACGGACAATGAACTTGCAAAAAATGAAATAAAAGGCTATAGGCTAAATTGTCTATCCATCATTAGCTCATTGGCATATTTTGTCAAAAATTTCCAACCATGTTTTCGCTGTGAATACAATATATTTTGTGCTTTAACTCTCGTGTCCTAACTACAGCCATAAAAAGCCCCTTTTTATGACATAACAGTTGAAAAATGATGTTTTTAATTCTTACTTATTGACTTCGGGGAGACTATTACCATCGTGCAAAACTTGATCTTAAGGCACGAAAAACAAATCGCGTGATAAAAATCCTCATCCTTAGCTGTGTACATGTACACCACACACCACGATAATTCTACATGTCCGTAGGAGACATTGTACTCTAAAGCCAGATAAGCAGATTAATTTTCTGTACCACGGATATCCCATGTGCATCGTTTTAAAACGTCATTTTTACTACACGCACTACTACTTGACCAAAAAAGTTTGCTGGTCTTGGACCTGAATTCGAGAGCTTTTTTCTTGGATCATTCGAATAAACTGCTTTAATACCAAACCTGATAATAATGCTATATTGCAACAAACCATTGACAGTTCAAGTAAGAAGCAGGGTATACAAATAATCATTCTGGAAAAATGATGTCTAAACTATCAAAACTTTCTTATTCATCATTTATGTATACAAACCACTCAATCAGTGCGACTGGCATTCTGGAATTGCTACTAGCCATATCATAACTTCATGTATAAGTAAAAAAAATGTTCAGAGTTTCCTATAAGGGCAAACAATTGAGAGGCCGTTGTCAAATATGTTTTGAATTGGTTCGCATTGAAGACCTAGAATACTCCTATGGACTGCAATTGGTGTTCAAGTTATTTGTGCCCACTTCTGCCCGATTTGTTCCTATATTTTAATGAAACCTAATTATACGTCTTATAAAAGACAAGAAGAGAGCAGAAGTTAAGTACTTTAATTCACTTTTAGGTGTATAGATGATGTTTAGCAAACCTCAATTTGCATGCATCCGTGATGGATATTTTTGAAACGGAAATTATAGAAACCGCAGAAACAGCTTAATTTTTATCATTTTGAGACTTTTTATGCTTTAAATATGGCGCCAGTAATCATCCCAGCAAAAGAATTTACTACAAACTAGACGATTTGAATTTCAAAATAATAAATTTTCCTCACCATTATAACAATATTCCATCTTCTCTTGCATACTGTGTTCAGCTATCTCAATTACGCAGGTATGCAAGAGCTTTCCTACTCTATACCTTTCTTCGGGATAAACTTGATAATATCTCGTATGAAAATATCATTACAGATAGTTTTCCAAGTTTCGACTTCAGAACATAATGATTTGAATGATACTAATTAGTATTATGTAAGGCTAATACTTTTTAAAACGATAATGATGTGAACATTAAGTGGCAGTTGTGCAGCCCACAAGTAAGCACCGAAATAAAAGTATCCTTGCACTTTATAAGTAACACATAGACATACATGAACATAAATTTATATAGCTACCTTTTAGATGGTATTTTTAATTAATTCATAAAATCAGCACTAAAAAGCAAAAATATACAGTCAAAGTTAATGATGGGGTATACAAATGTAGTTTAAAAACGGAGTTTTATTTCTTATTTGCCATCACTGATTTATTTATAACAAATATAAAATACAAATACAAAGAAATAATGTTACTAAAAGTGTGTTCATAGCAAACAGATACCCTTTCCTTCAAATTTGAAATGATTTTAAAAAGTCTTTTCAAGTTAATATTTGCAGCGTTATCAGCGGTAATACCTGCAAAACGCCAACAGTCAAAATAAGCAAATTCGTACTCGATCTGTGTTTTGTAGTCCCACAAAACAAATCGAAATTTTAAATGACTTGTTAAAGGAGTTTTCAAATTATTAAGTAGAAACCAATTCGTCCGTCGGTTGTCGTATAATTATAGGTCTCCAAATTTACGTATCCTTTCTGGTCTCTATAATTTAAGGTCTGCCCGTATAAGAATGGATCCCCCAATTTGCGTATTTGGTGTTTATTAGGAAATTTACCATATAAAGATACAAAATAACTTTCAAATATAAATAACGTACGATTTACACAATAGCTTAACTAAAAAATGTGGTGAGGGTTGTAAATGCAACTAGTTTACATATTAAATAAATGTGCGAACATGCAACTGCTTTCAAATAAAATAAAAATGATTTGTTTTCGATTCTTTTTGTCAATTCTGAGTATCAATAACTCTAAAGTTTGGATGTTCCCCAAGCGATGTTTTTAATTATCGTAGATAAGTGACGATGGAGATTGATGCATTAGGGGAATTCTCATACCTTGTTGTCTAGATTATCAAACACATGTATGCACTTATCAGAAGGAAATCCAAGAAGATCTGCGGATCCATTACACCATTTACAATATGGAAGTTGTCAGTTGCATAAACTCTAAGTTTTAACATAATTTGTAAGGAAACAGGATAAGGAAGTGATCGTATCGTTGGTCTTTGCAAATATGCCTGGAACCTTATATGCACAAGTCTAAAATCGTTGTCATTGATAGTCTTTACTGCAGATCAATGTGTGTATTAATTAATAGTCGAACGAGTGTCATTATCTCTTAAAACGTTATGTCTGCGCATGTATGATCACTTCCGCAGTTATGTCTGTTTTCATTTATTCCCGGTCTTGTAAATGACTTAAAAATGGCAGACCTGTAAACTATACATTTTATGGGGCCTGGCTATAAAATTAATATGAAAAGCAGACCTATAAACTGTAAATTTTAGGGATGCGGGGCTATAAAAAAAGTTGAAAAAGAAATGCGGACCCATAGTAAATTTTATGGGTCAGTGGTTTAAACGTAACTTGGAAAATCTGACCTGTAAACTGTACAATGTATGAGTCTGGTGCTATTAAAAAGGCGAACCCGTAACCGGTAAATAGTATGGGTCTGAACCTTTTAATCTTATTACATATTACAAAGGCGGACCTATAAACTGTAAATTTTATTGGTGCAGTACCTTTATAATAAAAACACTAAAAGTGCTTGGAGATTTCGACCGTGCTGCTGACTTTCATTTGACACCATTAAGTTTATATCCCATGGAACGGTAATCCTATACATAGCTGAAAAAAAAATTATAAACGAATTTCTTATCACAGAAATAGCAAAATCCAAGCATAACATTATAATCACCTGTCTATTTGCAAGTAAGGCCAACACGGAAATTATAAAAATATTTGCGAGGCTTTTAAAATGTGTATCTACATCTTAACAATATATTGGAAATACTAATATTATGTTTCGCCCCGGACCTATAATTAATGACAAAATCGGTCTGAAGCAGACCCAAAATATTGACATTACGGGTTCATGCGGACCCGGGCCTGTAATTATACGACACCGTACGTTTCATACGGGAGTACACTTAATGCACCCTTAAGCCTAGTGGGATAAAAAGGCAACAGCAACTCAAATTGTTGGCCAATGTGTTTTAGTATGAATCGTTTCCAACAGCATTGATTTATCTCTGTCGGACTTTTTTATTGATAAACGCCGCGCGACGTGAACTGTACTTTTGTGAAATATGAATTGTGTGATAATTTCTTATTGTGGTTGCGCATGTATTTTAAAAACTAGATTAACGAAACATAGACATCAAAATTGAAATTATGACGACAAAAACACCAAAAATATAACAAATTAATGACAAATACGAGGAAAAAAGATACGGCTTGTTAGAGTTAAATAACACATTATTGGACAAGCTTCAACCAGTAGTGAATTGAGCGTCTTACACTTATTTTTTTTCTAAGCGACGTATCCGCCTTTTTATGCTTTTCGTTGTTAGTTTATTGCGTTTTATGAACTAAGAAAACATAAGACCCATTTTTATTTTACAAATATGAATATAAATTTGCTGGTTTTTGCATATTTCATTTTTTTAGATATAAACAACTTTCTGCTTGATGGCTGAATAAATTTTACAGTTTTATTGGTCAGTTGCCGTTTTAAGTGAAATGCAGTGTTTTGATAGAGCTAAGAAGACATTGTACACATAGCTAAAATATTTATTCATTAAAATGCTTGATAGATGTTCCAAACATTTCATGCATTTTATGTTTCTGGAACTATTACTTAAGCCATATTGAATCATGACTGCAGCTTCTACAAGCACCTGTTTTCTGTCACTACCAAACTCTCTATACTGTTATGGTAGCAGTCTGAATTTTGTCCCCAGTGGTCCATTTTTCCTAGTTGACTAAGTGTTTTTTAACATGTAACTGTACTAAAAATGGCGCAGTGAACATAAGGCAACCATTAGCTAATCAATAAAATACTCAAGTTAACGAATCTTAGAAAATTCGATCAATTACCAAATCAACAAATTTTGCAGTATTGAAATAATATTTTAGTACCTAATAAACTAAATAGTATTGTATTTTCTACAACCAAAACTTAATCGCCTGAAAATGATTATGTTAAAAAAATGACATCAAAGATACTAAGGCTAGGAGAATTTACTACTCCTGCCTAGAGTTTCGTTTGGTCAAAACTCATCAGTGGCGCTCAAACCCAAACGATACTTAAAACCCAAATATTAAAATGTTGTAGAGCTTTTATCACCAAAATTTAAAAACATTTTACCAAATCCGTCTAAGGCTGTCTACATCTTAAAAATAGAAAAACCTTAGAATATCTGTAGGTTTCGAAATTTTATGGCATTAAATTTTAACATTGACAAAATCACTGAAAGAATCAATGATATTCTTGTCATCACCGAAATGTGACTAAGGAGCTTGTGATACCCTCGGGTACTAATAGTCCACCAGCAGAGGCATCGACACAATGGTTGTTAAAAATAATAAGGTTAAGAAATTTACTACGCCAGACGCGCGTTTTGTCTAGTCAAAACTGATCAGTGGCGCTCAGACCCAAACAATATATATAATCCAATAATTAAGATATTTTAAGAGCTTTTAAGACGTACATTGCATACCTCTTAAACATAAAGTATTGATGTATTGTCGTTGATAGGGTGCATAAATGTAAGAGTTTGTTTATATACATTTTTCAGTCCATAACATGTGAATAGGTTTTTTCTGGGAATCCCATATACCCATCCCAAAAACACTTTTACAAATTGTGGCAATTTTTTTTTATTTTGTAGGATATCTGTAAGACTTTAATTTATACTTATTTAAGATGTACATTTTCGACACATCTAAACATTTGATGTTTATTACAAACATTTATAGATATCCAATATCAAAAGAATAGTAAATGTTGTAGGTCAAATATTCACGTTAAAAGGACAGACAGAAGTCCTCGAGACAATTAGAACAAGTCTCCAATAACACAAGAAAATAATGTTTCACCATTTTAGCTACATTTACACTATTATTACCCAAAAATATACAAACAACATTTAAAGGAACCTGTAATTTTCAGATCTGTCCAGATCACAAGATACAAGAAGACAAATTTCAAGTAAAAATATTCTGAATATTACAGCAGAAGATGAGATGAAACAAAAGCATAACATTTAGTTAAGTATATTGGAAAAGAGTGGTAATAATTGTTTCATGTTTACGCACACTAGATATGGATAAAATATTGTAAAATACACATTATGCACAGACTGTTGGCTTTTTTTCTTTTTTTAATCCAACCGGCTCCACCATATTATTTTCTGTGTTTATTTAAAATGCACAAAAATTTACTTTAAATATTTTAGCGATGAGTACGATGATTTCTGAGCTCTATCAAAACTACATTTTACTTCAAACGGCAACTGATCAATAAAACTGTAAAATTTATTCAGCCATCTATCAGGAAGTTGTCTATCCTCAACATGGGGACACAATGAACAATGCCGCTTAAAATCTGAGTTTGGAGAAAACCAGTTGTATTAATGTAAAACAACTATTTGAACAATTCTCATTGTGACGGTCTGCGGATTGCTGTTGCAGCACTTAATTAATAACCATATAAATTACGCTGTATTTACCTGTTGCCAGCACAATTAAATTTATTTGCATTTATGTATTCCCCAAATATAATTCATGTTTCTCAATTCTTGTTCTCGACAAAAACAAGTTTAAAATTCAACAATTAATCATACAATAATCATATTACATGGATCAAATTATTGCTTGGTGTTTCTGACTTAATAAACAATAGGTTTGCTTGTTTGAGGTCAAATGCCGTTTAGCTCTTATGCTTCTAAGCAAAGTTTTCTGTACCTAACTGGGTATTATCCATTCAGAAGTTATATGGCGGACGTTATAGGAATACGATGAAACATTTGCGTTGTCAAATGTAGTCTCCGATTCCTGAATTAGACTTTGTCCTAGACATAAAAGTGAGTAACTCGAAAAGTGTCTTATAAAAGCAGGCATTACACGCCAGAAGCACAAAAGTGCAACCATTCGTTTTAATGTGTTCCGTTATTCAACTTCTGTTTAGTAGTATATAGTTGTTTAAATCCGGATTTGTTATTCTTACTTGATTTTAAGTTATTATTGTACGACCCGTTTCCTTTCTATTTTGTTTATTAAAGGCAAACAGCTGTAATATAGCTCGATTATGTTAAAGCAACCCATTAATTTTTATAAAATACTTGAATGAAGTTCAGCTTTTATAGACTTGTTAATGTGTACTCTTGGATATTTTAAAACTACCAGTATCTGCTATCAATTAATTTTTAGCCTTAAAATTATTGTTAGCAAAATTACTTAAATTACGTCTAGCTAGGTTATATCTTTTGTTCTACATATATCTAGAAATTAAAGTTTCCTTTTTTGGGTAATAACAGTGGTTACTTATGTTATTGGAGATCTGTAAATTTTATAGTAATGCATCTTCTTTCAGTTCTTTCAGTCAATATTTGACCTACAACAGTGACTTTTCTTGTGATATTGCAGTAAACATTTGACAACAAAAGTACTTCGCAACTGTTTATTCACGTAATAATAGCATTCTAAAAAGAACCTCTGAACAATTTAAAATTAATGTTGCTTTTCAAATTTTTCAAAATTCGGCAATAATAGTGTAAATGTATCCAGAGTTAAGAAACATTGTTTTCTTAAGGTATTGGAGTTCTTTAAATCGAAACGTTTTGCGTTTTCTTGTTTTTTCAGTCAATACTTGACTTTCTTTGTGCTGGTGAAAGAAGGAAACAAAACTATGGCACAACTGTTTATTCACGTAATTATATCATTCATATGTCGATTCTAAAAAAAGAACTTCTGGACAATTTAAAATCAAGATTGTTTTTTATAATTTCATTAAATAGACCCTTTAATTGTTTCAAATCTTTATATCACTACTGCAAGTAAGGATTCTCATCTGTTGAAATACGTTGTGTACACCACACACCACGAAATAGTCCTCGTAGGAGACGTTGTACTTATATGCAAGATAAGAAGATTCTATTTCGATACTACGGATTTCCCTTACGGGAGGTCAATTTTATTAAAATATTTTCATTTCGAGGAAATCTCTATGCTGTAGGCTGCTTGTGTTAGGACGGTGATGTCTACAGCTGTTGGAGTAATAAATAAAACTGGGTCTTTCGGGATCTTTTATTAACAGAATGTTATTATTTATATGACACATCGTGCATAATTACTTAGAAGTACAATAAAAACAGCAACAATTTATCATCTCGCAGGCAATTTATCGACCTATATTTGTAAGATCAAGAATATCAGCATTATTAAAAGTTATACTTTCGATTGTCTATCTTCAATAATACATTAACCTACATATAGCGTGTTATAGTAGATAAGGTGTACTGTTCTCCAACCTTAATTGAAAAGGATTGTCAGTTTTCCTAGCAAAGGTCGGAGTTTTTACTGGCAACTCAACACAACGCAGGCTTCCTCAGTCAAGACAAGTGGACACTATGATTGCTAAAAATGACGTTGAAACTATTCCATAAGGTACATTAGATTACCCGTAGGAAGCCGCAGAAAACAATAAACCCTTTATATTAGCAGTTTACCGTTCAATTCAACTGCAATGCAAGTCACATACATACACACATCTCTTTACATTGACTTCTTGATTAATTTTAAACATATTTTATTTGCTCGAAAATAGGATAAGACACAAGTTAAGTAAACAAATGAAGTCTTCTCCAGTATAACTTATGTTGCAACAATATTGATAGTGCACCGCCTATTGTCATACATTTTTGTTTGGTTAGAAGTGAACATTTCTCAGCTGCATTGCAAATGAATTTTTTTAACTTCTCTCAAATGAAACATGCTATGATAACTTAACGATAAAGTAAAATTGATTAAGGACCTCGACTCTGTACCCAATAGGGTGGTAACTGAAAATCACGGTAGATTTCACTAAACTTCATTAAACCGGCCACCTCTGTAAACCGGCCATTTTTCTCTGTCCCTGTGGCAGCCGGTTTGGAGATGTTTCACTGTATAATACAAATTATATTATGTTTGTTAGAAATAAAACAAAACTTTTGACGACAAATAGTGAAGAAACAAAGAAGGAATAGAGAGAAATATCGATGTAATAGATGTGATGGATGGGATTTTAAATCCTTATGAGTATAGGTTCAAACCATTTTGAACCTTTCTGACCCTTTCATATATTCAAAAACATGCTTAAATGCTTATCCGTTCTGCTCAATATACAATATCGAATTACCAGATGTAAGAATTTAGATTTTAGAATCTAGATTTACTGTGCAGTAAATTCGCAGCCACGAAAGGTCTATTTTAATATAAGCATACGTCGAACATTCAAACAAATTATGATTTGAATATCCGCTCTCATATCCACAGCGACAAGATGGATCAGATATAATATTTACCCTGTATTTGTCATAATTCAATATTCAATTAAACGACTAAACTGGTTTGGGAGTGCTGTGTAACTATTCTATGTGGGTCCAAGTTCTTTAAACTTAAAATATAGTTAACATACGGATTGATAAATCTAAACGGTTTCAATGTCGTAAAGTTGATGGTATGAAATATTCATCAGTCAGGGTCCGTCTGCAGAAGGAAGTCATAATGTTATTACCCCTACGCAAGGGATAAACTGTCGGGCTGTATATTATAGGACATTTGTAACTTCCTGCGTTTCTTGCGCATCAGAAGACTACCACCCAATTTAATTGTACATATTAATTACATTGGTAAAATATGGTAGGCCTTTATTGTAAATCTCATATCTGTTGGTATTATATTTAAAAATAACATTTTTCTTTTTTTGTCGGGATAAATGGTATCAACCAATTTTTACCATTTGTTCAGTTCTTTCAAATCGTGAACAATAACAGTATAAAATAGCTGGACGACGTGTTATCAGCAAACAGTCTACATAAGGAAACATGTTGTTAGCTATATTATTGATATCTTTATAATAAATAATTAAGGAACTACTTGTAGTACCGACCCTTGAGGAACACTAGCATACACAGTACAAAGATTGGATGACGATTGTTTGAGAACTACTCTGTGTTCCCTATTATTTAAATAGCTTTTAAACCATTCTAATAAATTTCCATTTACTCCATACGATTTCATTTTATGTAATAAAACTTTATTCCAAACTTTATCGAAAGCTTTGGAAAAATCACAGAAAACAGCAATTTATTTCCTTCTTCTAGAGCGAATTTAAAATACAGTATATTTCTAACAACTGGTAAACTGTGAAACAATTGGCAAGAAAGCCATACTGTTATTAATATAAAAGTCGAGCATTTTTGTAAGCTATTCTTTTTGATCTACCTTTGACGGGTGATAGCGTTGGTAAAAGCATTTCACAAAATCTACGACAAACTTAATGACTTTATCTTTTAAATTGTCAACTTCCCGTTCATCGATAGCAGCATTCCAGTAGCTCCGGTGTTTTGACGTGTAATTTTCACAAATTATACGTTATGCAACATCCTGCGATATGTATTGCGATTTTCTAGACAGGTCACTGCTGTTGACTACTAAGGTATTCAAACCTAGTTGTACCTAGGTTGATGTTATCCCGTTTCCGTGACTCAAATACATTTTTTGCTAAGTAGTCCTTTCTATTCTTGGATTTGACATTTCTCTTCACGTTACGATGACTAACTCGACATGTGTGTCAAAAAGAATACGGGGTTATTTTCTTTTTAATATTAAGAATGTAAATGTTTAATTGTTACTCGACCTAATTTTATAGTGTACACGCAAGTCAGAAGCTTCATTTTGTCCGTTATATTTTTAGTTTTAATATAATTTACATTTATAGGACTGATGTTAAACTGTCAAGACGGACATAACATTACATTTTGGTCAATTAGTATAATCTTTTGTCCGTATGAAGTTTCGAATTACTTTGTTACGAATTTCTGTTATCGTACAATGAGTTTTAGTATAACAAGGGGACGATGTTTCAGAATTTACTAATTCAACATCTGGATGTTATCATAACAGATATTATCATGCATGTTGATTATGTTGGTTTTCTTACATTGTTACTGGACTAGCACTGTTTCTGTTAAGCTATTCTTGGGCGATTTTGCAATGCAATTTAGTAATATGTCTAGACGAAAGTTTGATTTAGTGATAGAAATTGTATGAAAATGAAGCTAAACCCCGTATAATCTCCGATTATATGGTAATACACATTCGTTAAGTTTTCATTCCTATTTCGATCCACTAGGGATAATATAAAAAATCAAATCTCAATATCTTAATCCTGAACATCGTAATATCTAACTACTGAATATAGCTTACAAGGTGGTCGCTGGACGTTCTGCAACCATTCAAGAAAGATTGCTAATTAATTAAACAGAAGAGAAGCTTAAACTGAAAACAAGTTTATATCATTGTTCCAGTAAATTGTTTTACTGGTTTATTCAGTTAACAAAACATCAAAAGCAGACTGATCATATGATATGGTAATTTGTTTTTGAATGGCACATTGAAGACCTTGAATTATAATATGGACTCTAATTTCCTTTTAATCCATTATAATCTCAAATTATTCATTAAATAAAGGTTGTTTACGAGAATGAACTATTCCAACTGTGCTGTCTAGAAAACAAAAGAACAGGATGCAAATAGTGGACTGTGTTTACCTCACCTTTGTGATTGTGTGATAGAAAATTGAAACTTTATGTTTTCATAATCATTCTATCAACATACAACAAATTTAGTCGACCATGTTTGTATGCAGATATATCTCAAACAACCATGTTTTTCTCGTAATGAAAATTTTCTTAACGAAAAATCAAAACTTTTTATTATCGTTGGAATAGGGAACACCATTTTGACTGACGATGGCACAGTATGCAGTAATAGGTAATACATAAAGTCAAAACAAAACGTAAGGTAAATCCCAAAAATGGATTAATTCAATATTTGTCTCACGTTCAGCGATCGACCAATTTTTGATTGATAATCCAACGAAAAATAAGTTAAACAATAAATCAACTTGGAACACGGGTACACCAACTTGAAATTTTTTTATCTGGAACTGAAAAATACGGTATATTTGGTAGGGACAGATAACTTAGCCTTTTGTATTAGCATATTATCCATTGTATGATATTTGAATATTCTCTTGTCGGTAATGTTCTAAAAAATAACAGAAAGATAGGCAGAACAGTGAAAATAAATTACACAATTATGGTTTTTAAAGAGTAATATACACGTGTAAGTGTACTGACGTCTTGTGTACTTTCCTTTGTATTTTAATTGAAATGACCTGAATTTACACTAGTTTCTTGCTTTATATCGCATTATATTACCGCCCATTACCACTACATAATAAATTGCAGTCTTGTATAGCAATTACTGCATTGTGTAGTTAATAAATAAGTTCTGAAATTTATTAAAAAAACAGGATTCAATTTCCAACAAAATAGGTTGTCACGAACTAATGCATAGTTAACAGTTTAAAATGAAATTCAGACAAGTGGAAAATATCTGTGCAATTTTTCACTATCGTACATTGGCAAAATGTTTGACCATCCCTACAGCACCGGTTAACCGTCTTTGTTCCACTCACGTAATCGCTGTGTGTGTTCACCCATCCATACAACTTTTTAACGTCTTCTTTCTCAAACGTTAGCCGAGTGTTATTCCTTCCCTACATGTACAACTTCGGACTTTACCGGTCTTTCGTTTCATGAACGCTTGATTGTTTGTCCATGCCTACAACTTCTGATTTTAACAGTCTCCGTTCCACTTACGTTAGCTGAGTGGTTTTCCATCCTACAACCTCGTTTGGCGTATGTTAGCACTTTTTTATGCCTGAAGAACGTATTATATACAACTTATATTGAATATTCTGTTTTTAAAAGACAATAAACCTTTCCATGGTAATATTTTTTTTAATTTTTAAGATGTCTTGTAGAGTTTGCCTATATAGTTACAGCTACGTGCATGCAATGTATTTGCAGAACGTTTAATTTAATACAAACAAGTTTTGTTTGGCAAGTCAGGATTATATAATTTTATTAAAATTAAGAAATGCAATTATTTATTTTGATAGGGAGCCAAATGAATAACTAGAGAGGAATTTAATGAAGTAAAACACGTAGTGTAATAAAACATGCACTTTAAAAGGATGAACAGTTCTATAATCTTGACAATAAAAATGAGTGATACTGAATGTTAAGAATCGATTGTTATATTTTATATATGATGCACATGGAACCAATTCTTTATTTCGACAGTTACTTGACAGCTATTTTTTTACGTACACCTTGCTTCATCGATGAACTTTTTGCAGTTTAATCTTTTTATAAATAATCGTTCATAAATATTAGTTTGGTATAGGAAAAAAATATTTCAATAACATATCGATAGAACATTGGATTTTAAAATGCAAGTTATTTTTAATAACTAATTTTGTGTTGACAAATTTCAACATGTTTCAAATGTGTTCTTATTTGATTTTTAATTGCACTTTAATTATCAAGATTCAAATCCCCTAAGTATCCTTAATTTTATATTAATGTTGTGGCTGTTGAATTGGTCTAATGGTCAAGGAAGAACGCTAGTAGAATGCGTTATCCTTACACTAGCTAAACATTAATGACAATAATTTGTTACAGGTTTTAAACTTTTTTTGTCCTTTGGATTTACGTTGTTCATCGTTAACTTAGCATCTGATATTTTTCATGAATCTTCGTAAAATTGCCAGAACTGTTGGTGAAAAGCATGAATCGTCTCTGTTCGCCATGTGCATGTAAACACTGATGCGTTCTGTTTTTGACAAGTTATTACACAAATGCCTCAAAGCTTGTGGTTTGGATAATTCAAATATAAAGGACATTACTTTGTTCTTTGCATCAGAGCTAGGTCTATCAAATTAAGAGATAAGTTCGAAGGGTTAATGTAAAAAACAAATGAATTGTATAAGTATATACCTTCAAATTGTTGCGTTTAATCATTTTCTGTTTAAATTGCTGCTTGAATTGGTAAACATGGCTTAAGTATAATATCGTCATGAAGTTAATGTGGAATTTGAAATTGAAAAACATCTTCGATATCAACGACATAATCAAAAAGACGAGAGGAACAATATCGTTGACGAAAGCAAAAGTTCTCAACCTAAATATAGCTCCGTTTTTCTCTGAAAGAAAAAAAGCGTATAACCATATTATTGTTTCCTGTACATTTGCCACATCTGTTCAAAGTGTGTATGTTGAAGCAGGTGACTCTTCTTTGTTTCAAAGAAGAGTAAAACCTCGCTCTGCAATATGCAACCAAATTAAAGACGCATAATGAGAACCCCGCCAATGACTATGTTTTCAAACCTCTTTATTAAAACATTTTCGAAAAACATTCAAAAAATCGAACCTTTTGGCCTGCGAATTAAATTTCATTTGGAAAATTCAGGTATAAATTATATGAAAAAGCTGCAATCGAAATTCCAAATAATCCCCAAATAGGTATTTATTTATGATCCACGAAAACATAAAAAGTCAGACAAACCCATTATTAATACAACAACAGTTTGCAAAAATTAAATCTGTGTTACCCTGACTACAGTACTACTATAACAACGATGATAAAGATGATTTAAATACGATGATAAAGTTGCCTCAGCCGCTGTCGTCCGAGAGTTTTGAAACCCGCCGTATCCCGTATGCTTCATCAGTATTTACTGCTGAGGCGCAAGCTATTCTTCTTGCGATGAAAATAGTTGTTTCGTCAGACGAGAACAAATTTGTTATCTGATGTAATTCTCTGTCATGCCTTCTTGCTTTTGAAAATTTTTAACTAACAAACCCATATATTTTAAACATTTTTTTAAATTTACAAATCCCATGTAGCTTTGGGAAAAGAGGTTGTGTTTTTCTGGATCCCAAGTCATGAGGAGATCCTGGACGAGGATGCCAAAAAGGCATTGAATAACTATGCAATTAATTGTGTCGGACTTTTTACTGAATTTAAAGCATTGAGTTTTTAAATATATTTCTCGTTTATGGCAGCGTGGTTGGATCTAGAGGTTCGTAATAAACTTCATAAAATCCAGCAACTACTTCACACAAATAATTTTAATTTTTTAAGAAGTCGTCGAGACCAAGTTGTTTTAACAATATGTCGACTTGGTCATACCAGGACGACACATATTTATATTTTAAAGAACGAACAACAACCCGAATGCGTGCCATGTAACAGTCCATATACCATCAGGAATGTATTGATGGACTTCTGGACGTGGCCCACATTCGGGAACCGTTCTATACTGTAGATTCGAATTTTAATTTATTAATAATTGTCGCAGGCGATACAATTTTAACGTCTTTAATTTAAATTAATTTATATAGCAAAATGTAATTTTACTGCTAATTGTTGTATTAAATACCTTTCATGGTTTTAATTACATTTTTATTTGTATACGTATTAAATAGTTTACTGTAACCAAATCTGTAAATTTTTCTAATTGTCACGTCCTGAACATATTTCAAATATTGCTTGTTGGACGCAAAACAACACTAAATCAATCAATCAGTACTTACTTTTATTCGATTAAAACAGTATATGTTTATGTTTACATTTAAAGTGATGCTGTTTCAAGTTTCTGTGGTTCAGACAGAAATTACCAACCACCACAAAATACAGGAGTTTCAAGCGCAATATTTATACAAACAATGTATATTGAAGTGGAAACGTTTATTTGATAAAAAAATATTACCTCGTCTACATGTACATAGCGACTTCTTATCCTGCCTTGTTAACTATATTGCCGTAGAAAAGTCGGAAGATTTTAATAAAAAATTCTGTAGGATGACCCCTAAATGATTGCTTCTGGTATTTCTTCGCGCATTCCGGCATAATAGTGTTTAATATAAGACCGCGGGCATATCTCTGGACCTCCAATCTAACGATACTCATCTTTAAGGAATTAGCTTACGAAACATTCTAAAAATAGAAATTGTACTCGAAATCCAGAGAAATAGATTATATTTCTGTAGCACGAATTTCTTTTCCTGAAGGTGAATTTTAGTAAAATGTTATTTGTTAATACACGAAGAAGAAATACTGTTGTATGCTGCTTATTTAAAATCTATCATGTCAACAACTGTTTGATAATGAATAAAACTTTGTCATAAAGGATTTTTTATTACCCTATATTCATCTTTTAAATGACGCGTCGTCCTTAACTACACGGATACACAATAAAAACAACATCAATATATAATCTTGCTGTCAATTTAACGACCAAATTTGTCTGCTTTGTAACAACAACATTATTATTCCACAGTCTTTTCCATCTATTAACTACATGAAACATATATATAGAATGTTAAAGAAAATAGCAAAAAAACCGACCGAACAACAAGACCAAAAGCCAAGGGACAGTTACAAATCCGGATATAGACAAACACAACACAACAACCAAAAACATAAAACACAGAAAGAGAGAAACCCGAACCCAATAAAAACCATGGGTGCACTCAGGTGCTCCGGACGAGTAAGCAGTGCCTGCCTCTAATTAGACACCCGTCGAGTTACTAATTGTCTAGTCTGGGGAAAAGTCAAATCCAGGAATAGGAAACACCACCTATGACTCAGCGAAAATGTCAGATCGTATTTGAGACACTGATTTCCCATAACGATCAATTAAAGTCTTATAGACCTTAATTGACAATGTTACCAATGTTTGTATTTCGACGTTTTCCCCCCGCCCCCACAAAGATATATATAATAATTTAAACAAAAGCGTGAAACATAAATTTCGAGATCTCCAATTTGGAGAGTTTTCCTATGCACAAATCATTACTCAATCTGAGTTATTAGATCCGGATGCGAGGTAACTTTTAACTCAAACCCTTTAACATTTATTTTTATATGGCAATCAAATTTCCACATCTCATTCCTTTACTACATGCCCGTTGATAATTGGTTGCTCTCGATCTGTATATAGTAAAAATGTTCCTTGCTGAACTTTAACATCAAACAAATATAAGGGAATTTGCTGCAAAATTTATTTCTAACATGAGTTAGTTGTGTCAAAAATTTTATTTACTTTGCCGTCATTTTGGTTTAATTTGTACACTTTCCGAACATACTTTTCTAGACTTAATGTATTTATACTACCTCTTAAAAGGTATCAAATGTATTTCTACAAAAATCGTTGCATATTTATAATTTGTTGGAAATATTATTCCAATTCACTTCTACGAATAAAAATGTAAGTCGCTGGCAGTCAAAATGAGTTGAAAGATAGGTTTCAATTAAATAACATTAAATATAAAGATCGAATGAACTTTTATTCTGCTTGCTTTTCTAAGTCAGCGTTTAATTAAAACATAATTTAAAATGTGTTATTTTAGGTACGCAGTGATTCTTAATTTAACCATAGTAGGAAAGACAATTACAACTGCAGTGCATAAATTTGTAAAATTGTTTATCTACATTTAGTTTGTCATATATGACCATAAACATACTGCCATAGATCATTAATTGTTTTACCTATTAAACACCCCAAAAGAAATATCACATAAAACTGTTGTATAAGTGTTTAAGCGTGCAATTAAACTGCAACATAGGTCTCTTACACAAATTGGTAAAGAATCTTCGTTAGTTTTCGAAAGGTTACTATCCACTCAAGAAACACGGTAATACAAATTCACAATATGACATTATAAGATTCAAATAACTTACAAAAAAGTTTTTCCTAGAACAATGAGCGTTTTGACAGAGCATTGCGGTATTGACAGAAAGTCTCAAGGCTAAGACACCAAATGAAATACGCTATATTTTCCTTTTTGGTATTATTCAGAGTTTTGATTTTTAATTGTTACTTGACCTAAAGCTTAAATATAATCTACACGTAACTCAAAAGGATCATTATTTGCATAAGACATAATTAAAATAAGACATATTAAACTGTCAACTGACTTATTTGATATAGATATTGTAGAATGAGAGAGTTTAACAAGGACACTATTACTCGTAGTTGTTAAATTTATGTATGTAGTCATAGTATACATTACTATGCTTGGTGGTTATGTTGGTATTGTTACATTATTAGTGTGTTTGAAGTACTATGTCTTTTAAGATATTCTGGGTCTATTGCATAATGCAGTTATGAAATATGTCTAGACAAGACGTTGATTTATAGATGAAAATTGTCATAAAGCTAAACCCTGTATAAACACGGATTATATGGTATTGCACGATTCTTTAGTTTTACATTCCAAATTAAATATTTTGATGAATTTAGTGTGGTAAAAAAGATCGCATATTTATAAAAGTATCAAATACTTTTCTTTCCAAACAAGTTCGAACACCTGATCTCATTCTGTTTTTTGTTTGGTGAAGTTCGTGTTGTTGCTTTTTGCTATTATTTATTTTCAGTTTTTTTTTAAATTTCTTTTTCGTGTTGGTGTTTCCAGTTTTTCTTTTCGTCAACAAACTTTTGACGCGAGTATGCAATTAATCAGTTATAATTACTCTGGCACAAGAAGTATCTACCTTTAACAACTAACATGTTAAGTTTTTGTATTCTTTGCTGTTTAGTGTGTAAGTAAGCTTGAAAGGTAGACCATTTAACTAAATGTGTAAAAACAACATTGAAAATACATAGAATACCATGATTATAATTATAGTCATAATATTTTGTCGATAAAATACGACTTTATTTCGTTACTTAACCACTCAATTAAACCACTTGATTTGTTTTATTTATACTGCTCTAGTACCAAATAAGTGTTTGAGAATTTATAAACATTTCTTTTTCTTTAAAAAGAATTGTACAGAACCAATATTTGTTTCGACCTGATAGGTTTTTGTATAATCTCAATTTTGTTACAATAAATATAATTGTATTGGAGATGTTGTTAATATATATTTGAAATAAGATAACAAAATACCAGTGAAAAAATTTTGAATTCATGTGAGTTCCAAATTTGTTATAAAATGCTTGAACTGTGAACGTATTTAATGTGAATAAAACTTCGTGGCGTAACTGGTACTCAGCGTTATAAAAACACCCGCGAAAATCAGTACTATTAATTGGCAGAATTTTAAAACCAATGCGACTTAGAATTGTTTTCCGACACTGATTATAGGTGTGTCATGGGGGTCATCTTTCCAGTGTCAGTCAAAATTGTGTTCCCGATGTTCCGGCACGTTGTTCCTTGACTAGCCTTTGATTTAAAGTTATACGGATATTAAAACTCTGAGGAAACATTAACAAAAAAATTATTCACATTTTATTTTAGAAGTCTCACTCTAAACCGATTCTTGGGGTGATGTTTACAAACGATAAACGTAATCTGGGTTGAATTATTGCGCAGGATATTAATCATAGTTTTAGCGCGCTATTCTATGTTTTCTGCAAGAGTTACCGCAGCTACTGAGCGTGTATGTGTTAGTAGCTTCGTTCGCTAATGTTTTTACGATCGTTAATAAAATTATTTAAGCCTAAATACTGGCATGTAAATTAATCAGTGAGGTAATTGAGTTGCAACTGATTTTTTAGCGGGACTACTTCCGAAATGCAATGCTTGTGTATTTGATATATGGCTTGTGACAAACAATTACTGTATTTACAGAATTATAGGCACTAGTTATGTCTTCCAATACTTAATCCTTCCATAGTTTTGCTTTGGCTAAAACGCAAATAAGTTCCCTTTAATTCATTATCCATTTCGTACAATACCTTAAATAATACGATAATAATATAACATTTTATTGCAAATAATTTATCATATTTAAAATGGTCTATGCTAAAAGTTGATCACTTTTGAGCTCATCGTTTTTCTTTAATATTTTTTATTATTTCATATTGTACCTGTGTAGTGTTAAAATCCAATTTATATCAATTTTCTACTCAATAACACGCCAATATTTTACATTATGCCTTTGTTGTTGACCTGTCCAAACTCGTCCTTGACATTTGCTACGGGATTTTACATAGGAAGTCAGCCATTTGAGTTTCTATATGGACCTAGCGTTGTTTTCAAAAAGATCGTCTGCCTTTGTAACGTTCAATTGTCGGACAAACCGCGAGAATTTTCCCGCTTTAACTGCATACGATATTACCATAGAAATTCGAAGAGACAACAATGGACTCCAAACAAACACTTTCGTTGTAATTTTAGGTCAAACTTTACAATAGAAAATTGCTCTATCAAAATGAAAACTCCGCCGCATTAACACTAAATAACTGTGGGAAATAATTGTTGAATTCAATTTACACATTTTTGGGTCTACAAAAGGATAGTATACTTGACCATACGCGGTAAGCAGTTTTCATTTATCACGCAAAAAAACCTCGCCGAAATACGTAAACATTTAGTGTAAGATAATTCTCGACAAATGCTAAGTTTCCAAATTTCCTTAATTTTATGCTTCATAAAATACGTGAAAAACTGAGCAAATTAGTAATTACAACGTTCTCCACTAGGGCCTTAACGCTCTGACGTGTTAACACGTTAAATTATATAATCTGTTTCGATGGGTATGGGCCTATATTTATTGATGTGCGTAAAGAAAAATTGCAAGCTGTCAATTATAGAATTTTGTTTATATTTCAGGACATTCGAAGCATAAATCTTGACAATACCCAATCCCAAATGAAATTATGTTGGCTTTTGATTTCGAAACACAAAACGAATGTTGTGTCAAAAAATTATTAGCATACAATTGTAAGTCTTATTTCGATTAGTCATCATTTTGTTTACGAGTACAATGTGTGGGTATTAGGCAGGAATCCGTTGTCAATACACATACTGGAAACATAATAAAAGTATTTAGTGATTTTACAACGATTCTGAATACATGTTAAAAAAATACTTTGTATGTTTACATTCATATAATCTAACTTAAATATTTTGCATCCATCATTAGTTTTGTAAGTTATTTCCTAAAAAAGATGTCCCTGGAAGCCCCGAACAACAGTAGCATCAATAGAGGAATAATGATTTCTTTCATTTTTAAATTCGGAATCATCAAACAACTATTCATCATTCATGCAACTATCATTTTAACGACATTGCCTATAAACATGTTCTTTAACGTAGGTGACACTTGCTAACTTGCTTGTAGTTATGTCAGATAAAATTCTAAACCCATCAACACTAACACATCGCTGAATTCATTTTAAATGAATTAAAGCAGAATAAATGATATTATATCCTCGTGTTTACGATTCTTGATTTTAAAGTGAATTTGTGAATACTGTGTATGATTGAATTCGACGAACGTAAGATCATCCTGCTATACATTAATAATATTCTTTTGGAACAATAATTTTGGTGTCAAATTACATAAATCACTATTAACTATTATACCATTTGTTCTGAAACAGCCAATCGCATCATAATAAGGATAGTAAGCAAAAACGTATCTTTTATATTTTTGTATATTTGAAACTGTAATGTATCAAGAACCGTTCATTACTTACCAAAGAGTCGATATAAAAACAATTTCTTATCCGTCAAATTTAAAACATAGCTGTACTTAAAATGTCTGTGGCATCTACTGCTTGCGATATTTTGGTACGAACAATGCTATTGCATTACCAAGAATATATCATTATATCATGGACCTATTGAATTAGAAATGCACAGAATATAATTCTCAGTCGATCCTAGAAATTCCATACAGGAAAAAGTAATCATTAGCTTTACAGCAAACCTTATTTACAAATGATATAATTCATCTTACGCCTCTGACAGACTAGATTATATTCTATCACAATCGTTATTGATTCTTAAAAACTGTGTAATTCATCACAAGTTCAATAAATTAAGTTAAAATAGAAAATATTTGCTACAGCTAATAAGAAAAAATGTTGAAAACGTAATTTTTAATTTACGGAAATTGGTTTATAGAGACTACCACCAGCTATACCTGTAAAACCATGGAAAGTATGATTGCGATACTTTTTGTCATTTTTTAGGGTCGAAAGACGTTTTTTAATATGGTGTATGAATAACGTTATGCTTAAAGTATATTGTAGATGCACTTCCAACCATAAAAAAACAAAGTTGTTCAGAAGAAGGAATGAAGTTTCATTCCGACTGGTATATTGTTAATACAACATTTATGTTTATCATAGCAAAATTATCACAGTGTAGGAATCACATTATGTAAGAATAAAAACAATTATCACATTTAGCGTATGAGTTTTCCTTCTTTATTCTCATAAAATTAACTACGGTTAAATATTAAGCTAGCATTAGTATGTTGTTAGGCGTTATGTCATTAGAGTAATATAATAAACAACAATTTCAATTGAAGGAATAATTTTTTTTGTGATTGTGGCAATTGACATTTACCCTAAAACATAGAAAAACTGAAACGTGGCATTATTATTTTGTAAGCAGTGCACACATAAATATTGAAACGAATTAACTTTTATCACCTTTTGTCGTTCTTTTAACAAACGCACATGAACTGGGAATATTTATACTTCTCTCGACGCCCATTTTTACCTACCTTCCCCGATTTCTCATATTGTCAGTGTCCGTATGATATATATTTTGCGTTGTTCAACCATTTGTATTTCAAAATATTTTAGATATATTGTACCGATTATTTTTTCTTGAACACGTGTCTTCAGGTGTAGGACCACCAAATACCGGGAACCAGTCCTGAGGTTGTACGTAAAGGTGCTATTTAAAAATAGCTTCTCACTTTATAATTATAACTTTTGAACCATAATAGATATTGGACCACACTTGCTTTTTTTGGAAAGCTGAAAAATTCAGGAAACAAGAGGATAAAGTTGAACTGATGTGTACTAAAGATAAAAATTATGTGAGACATTGGATGACATGCACTATTTTGGGACTGAACTTTTGTCAGTGTGTTGACTTCCGGTTGGTCGTTCGTTCTTCTATGCAATGAAAGTGGTGCTGTAATTTTGAGAGAATACTTAGAGGTTACATGTTGTCATGTGACAGGAATATTTCTTTATTTGAAACAAAGGTAAAATGTACAGATAATTCAAAATCAACTAATTTTATTTAGTCGAAGAGGCGATAACCACAATGGTGGTCCTACCCCTTCATTATGATTTCCGGCACTTCCGGTGCCTCTATCACGTTTATGTTTGTGTATTGTTGATACGCAAATAAGTATGAGAGTGTGACCTTAATTTACTGAAAAGTACAGAAATCGTAAAACTGTGTATGAATACGAATTCGGTTTTCTAGCGATGTTTTTGTGAATTTATTGACTTAAACTCGAGTTGTTTATAATTATATATATTGTAGTCGGAACGTGTTTAGGTTCCTAGAACGAAATTTTAAGGAAGTTTATTGTATACTTTTCAACTATCGAGGATTAATTTTCGGTAGTTTTATGCCCTTTTACGTCCCGGTTCTTCATTCCCATAGTTTCCGGTTCAGGATAAACAGGGTATTTAAAGCAGAATCACGTTTTTTAGAGGTTCTTCGTTTGATCTCTTTTTACAAGACCACCATTGCAGACGTTATTTCTGGTTAGTTTCAAGACATCCTGATTTTAAAGTGTGGCTTAACCAAGATACACATTTTTAGTTTTGGATTTTTGGAATTTACCGGTAATTTTAGGGCAATGTTTTCTCGTCCTAAACCAGTACTAAATTGAATAAATGTTATTTGATCAGTCTGTCTATGTAAATAGCTACCGCTGTTTATTCTGACTGTTTGACAGTTATTCTGGGTGGCTGAAAGCCAGTCCGCTTGTAGGTGGGAGGAGGGGTTTTCAGGATATCATACGGAAAGCTTTACAGTGGACCATAGTAGGTAATATGTTCGGAGACTGCCACGCTCTTTGTACGAGGACCAGTTACAGTTTTTCGAAAAAGAGTAGGGGCATTAAAGCCGCTACAAAGGGCTAAATTTTCTTTTCCTAGCCAACTCATCTGCTTGTGCCAATTGCAGACAAATGTTCTGTCTCGGTCTTCCTACGTGCTAAAATGATTTATTGTTTGTTCACATGTTCTTGTTCTTAAACAGCCAAATTCTGCTCGCTGGACGTTGAGCAATCAAGCAATCAATCATAACGGAAAATTAACAATATAAAAATATTAGAATCATTTATTTTATATTGATTCCATGATAGAGTACAGATAATTGTAACTTAGGAGAGCGGTAGATGTCAAATATTGCGTAATGATTGGCCTCTGAAAGCTAAGGGCCAAAAATATATTTTATTAATTTAATAGGATATTATACAAAAGAAAACAGCTTACCGCCACTTAAAAGAACAATTTATTTAATGATTACTAAAACGAGTTTTTTAACAGCCAAATAAATAATTAAAATTAAAATCATGCAAGTCAAACAACTCAAGGATGCATATAAAATAGCCTTACTAGAATAAATTGCAGATGTCTTATTGTGATATCAAACTTTGATTAAGACATTTAAATACATTTTCAGTAAATATCGGTACACACAGGTCACAAATAAGTTAAACAATGGTATATAGATTTATAAAGTGTATGTATGTTTTCTTTTTTACAGAGGTGAAAACGTGATGTTCCTGTGTTACCAGCCCAGTTTGAAATGTTATAATATTAAAGTTTTATCTGATAATACAGTTCGGCATGTCTCAATAAATTGTGATTGTATCAGGGACACTTGAATATAATACCATTTACAAGTTGGTATACTGTTGTTATCTACGGCTATGTAAACGAAGTAACAGGAAAACTTAAGATTTGTTTTAACTTGAACGTTGACCAACCATTATGATATTAGTCGAAAACAATCCCGGATGTAGTTGTATGACTAAACAGTATATTCTAATATTTGATTATATGGGATACTGCTGAACTACGTAAATAACAAACGATATACGGATTTATTGATCAGTGCTGTCTTCAATTAAAAAGTGTAAATAAGAGCTTATAAATCGACTTGACTAGGAAAAGGCTGCGTATACATGTTTTGTATTGTCTTCACACTGTAAGACTTTTGTCTGATACATGGTTTACATTGTTTGTTTTGGCCTTTTATTTGAGATTTTTAAGCATATGCATGTAAGCCATGAATTCAAATGTGTCAAAGGTGAGAATGGGTTGAGAAATTTTAGTATTATCTACATGTACAATCCGACGTCAGTTGGTGTGTTATACCGCACAACATGAGGGTCCTCGATTACATGGTCTGTCAACACTGCTGTTACAGCCCAATACGAGTTCGAGTCTCACTGAAAACAAAAAGTACTCAACTCAATTAGAATTGATAAGGATTGTCAGTTTTTGTACTGCTCCGGCACCCCTTCAAGCCTTTAAAACTGTTCGCCATGATATTGCTGACAAATTGCTAACAGTAGTGTTAAACACCATTCAAAAAAGTAAACAAATACAACAACAATAATTCAAGTCAGTAAGGCTTTACCCAAACACGACAGACCTCGTTCTGTTTTGTCGAAATATTAAAAAAGTATATACAGTACTTTCGCAACAGCGAGGAAATATATAAGAGATGGAAAATACCTAACATCACTCTTGATCGTAAAGAAATATGCAGGTCTGTTTACAACAACGATGCCATTAACCTTCACCGTGCATTCAGAGTATTTCGCATTTTCTGAAAAATCCAATTACTGGGTTAGTTTTTGACACAATAACCACTATATCAGTGTAAAACAAACCCTAAGTGGATTAGAGATTTGTTTTTGTTTTCTACAACGATATCAAGTGATGCCAGGAGTGATTAATTCTACTCAGTGTTCATAATAAAACCCTATAACACTAAGAATTGTCCATTTGTAATTGTGTAACGATATTCTATATTAGTTTTATTGCTGTACAAATTGTTTTACCAGTCGGTTAATCTACATTTTCATGTTCAATAATCGATTTTATCTAAAAGCCTTCCGTTTAAGAAATCCCCAAATGAAGAGATGTTTGGACCTTCTGTTGTATTATAACCTTTATCACAGAGTTTCAGTTATTTAAACTGAACAATGTTATGGTTGGTCCAGTAGAATAACTTAAACTTGAATTTCTAAAACGATTGCTTCTTTTCTGGAGGCTGCAAAACTTAAAACGTTTACTAACTAAAGTACAATTTAATTCTCATTCACCATTTACGTTTACATGGAAAAAATGCTAGGACCAAAGATGTAAAACTTGCGCGTACATTTATACGGGTAATGAAATAACATTAGACGATGGAAGAAAAATGTACACAAAAGCAGATCTGAACTGTAAATGTGAAAATTTAATTTATTGCATTAAATGAAATAATAGTTACAAGTACATCGGTCAGACAGGTAATGCACTTAGGCAAACGGATGACAGCCCATCGTCAACAAATAAGAGACCCACATATAGAAATATATCACTTAGCCAACATTTAGAAACTTTCAGTAGAATTAAATTTTTTTTATATATTTCTATTTTAAAAAATGAAGACGTCAATTGATGTTTTATTATTAATAAAGAAAAAAACCATATCAGGAAATTAAAACCCATCCTTAAAGGACGCTTTAACTTAAAATACTTATTTTAGTGTATTTATATATGTAATATCTCACCTTTAAAACTGCACATAAACATAACCATTAGTAACGTTATAGGCATTTATAACGGTATTTTGCCGGAATGCATGAAAGTATGCTAATGTAAGCTGCTACGAAAAAACTAAATTTTCCGTCCCTACCATTCGCTTTATACTTTTTCAGTTAAACATTTCCGTCAAACATTTTTTTCTTTTAATCATGTTCTTGAATATAGCGAAATAGTGCTCGTTGAATCAATCAATTAAATATACGATTTATTGCAATAACGGACATAATATTCAGTTGAATAAAAGGTCATAAGGAAAAGCCTTACCGCGGATCGTAGAAAATAACGTTTTTGAAGAAAGCCACGTTCCTTGCACGATAGATCACTTTGTATATTTCAAAATAGAGTTGGCTAACTTAAACATTCTTGCTTATCCGTCCCAAACTATACTCTATTCTTTCCAATGGCAGTCAAAATGTTGTTCCTGTTGATCCATCTCTTTCCCCTTTGATGGATTGTTTGTTATTTTGTTTTCGTCCTGAATACAGCTGAAATATTGCTCATTGGACATTTTGATTAATTTTTAATTTAGACAGACATTGCGTGTGTGACGAAAAGAAAATCCCACAATAGGTATCAAAAGGTATAATATTATTAACACGTAGGTCTAATACATAGTCATGAATGTATATTTGTGACTTCCGGGGGGGGGGGAATTATTATGGATATGTAACATTTGGCACAATTATCCAGACTTGTATAGGGGGAATTTTAGTAACAAGCAGTAGAAGCCGAGTACTAATTTCTGCGTCTGATTGTTTGTTTTTGTCGCGACAGAGCACATGTATAAGGTCATACTGAACATTACCTAACTGTCTGTTAGGGAAAATGTAAGAAAATTGTTGCATAAATATAAGGGTTATAAATAAGGACTGCAACAAGATTATAAACAAACCAATTCGCGTAAATAATACTGACTGCCAATAGAATAAATCTAGTTTTATTCTAGTTTTATTAAGGGACAAAGAATGTAGCTAGCAGCTACTCTGTGCGTCTCTTTTCGAGGTCTACAAAAGAGTCATCATCACGTAAGTAGTTTACCCCTATAAATAAACCCACCCACTATGGTCCGTATATTCAGATTTAATTATTTGAACATGCAATCGTCCTCTCAAAGCAGCTTAAATTATTCGCGTATATATTTTGACATATACTGTCAGCGCCCGCGTATATTCTATTTGTATTCTTATTGACTTATTGACCCGGGAAAACCTTTGTTAACTTGTCTAAACTCTGACGTTTGGAAATAGAAATGACAAACCCTTTAAAGGTCTGTGTGTTTAGACTAATATTTTCTATTTATTGAAGTTTTATAACATCTGAGGATTTCATTGAATACAGGATATCTTTGTAAAATAATATCAATATTAATTAATTAATTAAACACACTCGAATATATTCCCAATTACAGTGCGCAGTCTCTAGAAGCCCGACTTGGAGTATAGTATGATAAATTGCATGTTATGTATGTATAACCAACAAACAAAAGATGTATTGCTGGAACAAATAATATATATGTGCTTGATGATGAAAATTACATCTCAAATTGTTCAATAACAACTACATTCTACAAGTCGAAACTTTATCATCGTGTTTGTGTTCCTGTTCTGTATATCTTACCTGTACCGTTTCCTTTTACATATAGAGTTTTGTTAGTTTCAATTTGGAAGCAGTTTAATCTTTTCATACCTCTTTTTTAGGCACATTATAGCCGCTATGTTTTACTTGACTTTTCGTTGCCTAAGCAGTAACTCACTTCTATATTGATTTGTTATGCTGCTATTATATTTCAGAAAAGTATTCTTAAATGTTGTATATTTTTTTTGCACATTTCGTTGTTTATTTTCTGTTTAATATCAAATAAGCTTCTCCGTCTGTCTCATCTTATAAAGACTAATTTACAGTATCAAATTCGTTGTATTAACAATGTCACATTGGAAAAAATCAATTTTAGTGTTGTAAGTACTAGTTATCGAAAAATAAATGTAAACAGGGACATAGCAATGCATAGAAAACAAGAGAAAAACTAATTTCAATGAAGATTACACTGCAATAAATGTAGCAAGATATTATGGAACGTTGTGATTTCATTATATTTATTCCCTTATCTAAATCAAGAAATGAAATTTAAGCGATTTACAACTATCGTGCATCATTATGCTACAAAAACAAGTTAGGGTTTTTTGGAATAATAAAGACAATGTTTAAGACAATATGGTAGAATTTATAAATATTTCATTAAAGTGAAGTATTGAGATTATTCAAACAAAGCAAAGAGAAATTAGAAATCACTGTTTTATGGCCACACAATGCAATAATTTAAACATGCTCATCTCACGAAAAGCTAGAATTTCTATGAACTACATAGGTTTTTTGCACTGAAAATGCAATTACCCTTTGAACATAACGGATGTCTTCCCTCTTCTTTATGTCTATGTGAATGATTAATCGATAATGAAATAACCAAACTATTTATTATTGTAAAATGGCAGACGAACATCGAGTCGATTGATTCAAATTCACGAAAACTAATCAACATTTTTCTTGAAATTTTCATGATTAAATAATGCATTTAAACTGAATAAGTGGTCTAACCGTTTATTATATAATATAATAAATGACCATAAATAAATTAACGAAAAAACTTCTATTACTGTGGATATTCCCACCGCGGTTACCTAGTATAACGTATTGAAAATAGTTTTATTGGGATAATACTGGTTGACCACATTTTTGTGACAATAATTATCTAATCGTATGACAAAAATTCTCTGTTATCGCGGTAAGGATTTGTTTTTAATTCTCAGACCATGCCATGTACAGTTTCTAGACTGAATGGCTTGAATATCTGCATGGGTCTATTTTTGTTCAGCGAGATTTCACTATCCTATATAGAAATAATTTTCGTAAAAGAAAATCTTTTTTTTTATTGCATAACAAATTAATACAGAATGAATCAATCGTCCGTTCGTCCCCACTGGGAATGAAATATAATCTTGATATAAACCTATATGAAATTTTCCGGCGATCAAAGAGTTTGTACAGTTCTAGTCCTTATTAATGGCACGTTTTTGTAAAGAACCAAAATCGCTAGTGGATTGCAAATCAATCGATACAATTAAAAAACATATTGAATTGTTCATTTTATTTTTACAAGGCTTTTATCTTGATATTATAAACGATAGAATTCGTGCAGTTTGGGAATAAAATGACATTCTGTTTATGTATTTTAAAATATTTACGAAAGATTTAAGCAGAACCGGAAGTCATAATTATTAAATCAATATGCTATATAAAAAGAATTATTTATGTGCAAGCCGAAGTAATTACTTGAAATATATTTCCCTTAAGCATTCGTTCAAACTGCCTTTCTTTTTGCATTTATAAATCTTGAATGTATTTAATTGCAATATTATCTCGACCTACAGAGCTGCCAAATGCGTCCGCAGGTGACGATAATTACAGACCTCTCTTTCGGGGGTGTGGTGTCGGGCAACGAAAGGTCGCAGCTCGGATCATTGCGGGTAACATATTTGGAGAGGGCTGCGCTCTATGAACGATTGTAGATTTCGCAAAAAGGAGAAATTGCAGCCGCAACAAAAAGCTAAATACTCAGTCTCTACCCAATAATCCATATCTTTCAGTGGCAGTTAAAATTGTGTTCCATTTGTTTCATCCACTTTCACTTTGATTTATTGTTTGTAATGTTTGTCCTTTTCCGACAGAATATTGCTAAAATGTTGCTCGTTGGACATTAAGCACACATTTAATCAATCAATGTCAGATTCTGACGGTATTTTTAAACGTTCGATTCAATTACAAATATTGCGTATCTATCATATAAACTCAACACACTTTTACCATTACCTGTATATTCATATTATTTGACAATCTAGTACATGTGTCTATCTTACAGAAAACATTATAATGATATCTTCATTAATTAACTAGTCCACATCAATCAGGCCAATACAGGTTGGAATCAGACCAAAAACGACATAGGACTAGTTAATTCCGTATTGGACTGGTTCAGCAAAATATATCATATTGGCAGTTTACTGTTATGTAAGTGAATATTACAGTAGTTAATTAATAGTCAACGATACAGACTGAACGTTTTTTTTTATAGTTTATTTGTGGTCACTTTATAGTCATCATAAATGTAACTACACAATTGATGTTTTCAAAAATAAACATTAAGTAAGTTATTGTAATCATTTTTTGTACTGGTGCACACCGTTGGTTCTTAAAACGCGTTCATCTTAATCTAGAAATAAAAGTAATTATTTTATTTTGCCGTCAGTCTGGTTCGAAATAAAATTTACAGCTTAGATAATCCAGGCGAAAATCATCTGTTGTATAATAATGCTAAATGTGTGATTGCTCAACAGCTAGAAAACTCGTAATAATAAACAAATATGAAAACTATTAAGCAGTCGTTCTGTCTGAGAGACACAATTATGCTTATACATTAGTCAGTTTTGCACTTGAACTGAAAATATTCTCGAGTGTATATTGTCAATTACGAATGTTATAAACTAATAGTTATATTTCGTTATGAAAATGACGAGTTTATGTATATAAAATATAAACGAATTTGTGTTAGTTCCTCTGATGTACTGTTTTTCATCGTCCGTAACTGTGAGTAAGTGTGCGTGTCTACGAAATCGGATTTTGTTTGGATTATATTTTAGGTTTGACGATTATTATTTTATATTATTTCAAGTATTTATGAGTATTTTGCACGCTCGTTATACCGCTGATCGTTATGTTCATGTGTTCGATAATTACTATCAAACAAGTTTTTTCAATTGATGCAAAATATGACGGGGTTCCACACAATGAGCTGTTCGAAGCGTCCCCATGCAGATAACAGTTGATTGATTGATTGATTGGATGTTTGCTTTACGTCCAGCGAGCAGTATTTCAGCTATATTCAGGACGAGAACAAGTTAACAAACAATACATCAAGTAAGCAACACTATATACACTAGTATACAATTCTTTAAGCTACATGATTCTTATCTGGAAAATGAAGAAATCAATACTTATGCAAGAAATAATAACTAACCAACAACTGTTTCTTCTACAAAGGCGGCATATCTGGAGGCATGCGCAGGCATTCAGCAAAATTAACAACGGACAAATAATGAGTAATTCCTTTCCGTTGAATTTATCTTTTTTGACAACTCTGCAGTCATTAGTTACTGGTACATACAGGATTAAAAATGAAGTAAAAAGTTTTTTGTTAGGATTTGATTCCAGGTTATTTAATTTTCCAATAATTTCATGCTGTTATCTAAGTTTCAGGCAAAATACATTAAGGTACAATTATAAAGTTTGTAGAACATCTGCCGATATATTCAGTTAATGGAAACAGTACAAACACTTCTAATTAGGATCTATAGAAGTTTGGTTTTAATTAATTATGACACGTGTACAGCAACATGTCTCCTTTGAAATCCGAATCTTAAAAGATTTGAAAGGTTGATGAAAAGACGACTATAGTACTAAAGTAATTAATTACAACACAGAGTGTAGCTACTTGTAATGTGAGGTGTCTTTTTTAGGTGTTGTCAGGCAGACGTTCTCAGGTAAACGTTCAATAATGGAACTTTCGTATTTTATCTCACTTGTAAGGAATAATGACGTCGATCTCTAGCCAATAAAAATTGACGTAGGTCTCTAGTCAATAAAAGAAAAATAGCAACGAACAACAAGAGCAAAAAGTCAAGGGCCAGTTTCAAATCTGGATAAAGACAAACATAATCAGCGCAACACAAAAACTAAAGACAAAAACAGAAAGAGAGTAACCCGAACCCAGTTAAAACCATGAGTGCACTTAGGTGCTCCGGACGAGTAAGCACGAGTAAGCAGCGCCTGCCTCTAATTAGACACCCATCGAGTTACTCATTGTCATGTCTTTAGGAAAAGATCAAATCCAGAAATAAAGGAACCACTATCTATGACTCAGCAAAAATGTCCGGAAGTATTTGAGAGATGGATTTCCCATAACGATCAATCAAGTCATGTTGACGACCATAGAACTTCTGGAGAGATTACATAAACTTAAGTACAACAAACCCTTGTTTGAGTTGTTAAGTAGTCAAGTGCAGTGATCAGTCTAGAAAATGTGAATGCCGATCGTAGGATCTACAATAACTTGAGAAATGTACATACCATACGCTGGAGCTGCTGAAATGTTGCTGTCGATGAATGAACGGGAAGATGGAAATTAGCCAGTTGAAGTCATCACGTTTGTAGTTTTCCTGAGTCTATTTCTTAAAGTAGGTCCAAGTAAGAGACTGACCTTAGTGTATTGATGGTGTCTTTTATTTCGAGCTCGCTAGCTACAAAGAGGTGCCATTACTCGTAATGGGGCAACCGGGCGTGATTCACATCCGGGGGGTATATACATATAATCAGGTATTAAATTGATGCCGTGTTTTGCTACATACTTTTTTTTATGTCTTTGCAGTTTAACTGATATTTCTACAACACCTTATTCGTTAGTTTAACACTTTATTCGTAATCGTGGCATTGTTGACAAAATTTGAATTCCAGAAGTGCATAATTTCTTAATCGATTTAGTAAAAAAGTTCTTTCCGGATCATTTTAGATATACTCATTGCATTAGCAGGATAAAAGTTTTACCGAAACGATTTCACAATTCTACACTACACACTTGTAATTTTGTCAACAATCCCATGATTACGAAAGTGTTAAAATGATTTTATTAAAAATGTCAGCTTAGCGGCGGAGAAAGAAAAAATATTTAGTTAACAAAGACAGCAGTTTAATAGCATAAAATGTGTAAAAATCCCAATAGTGTTTCGCTCCATTACAAGTAATGAGACCACTTTGTAGCTCCGTCTATTAAAAATGGAGTTGTAGCAAGGGTAAATTGAATATTAATAGTCACCAAATTTAACATTGTTGATTGACAAAACATCATCAATATAGCGGAATGTGAAATTAAAGGTATGGGCCAATTACTTTTCTTTCTTCTTCAGGTGGCCTTTTGGGAACTCGGCTTCATAAGAGTACAAAAACAGGTCGGTGAGGAGAGGAGTACAATCAGTACCCGTTGGAATACCAAAAAGGCTGTTGAAAAACATGTCCTCCAAACATGACGAATATGTTGTAAATCAGAAAATCTAACATTTGACAGATTTGGTCTTCAGTATATTTAGTATTTGATTTGATTTGATTTACCAGGTATTGATATCTTCTCTTTACGTTTATCATGAAAAAGCAGAGTTAAATAAGATCCATAAGCCTGGTTTAAAGCTGAATATTAGAGTGTCGCAAAATCTAACGTTTTAATGCTGTTACATTGGGAAAGAGATTCAGAGCTCAAGATGTCTATCAGTTCGTTTAAATTGTTTTAATATTCACATTCATTTATGCCAATGCGGGAGTAGAAAGTGTTACTGTATTTTTGTATTTTGTCCCGGTTTTTTGTTGTTAAAATAGTTGTCAGGAGTTGCGATAGGATAGTGTCTTGGTGGTACACTTAGACGATCCTGCAATGAAACGCTGATTGTATAAATTTTCTGAAGTTTTGGTTTCCAATACATATAGGGGTGATCACAATCTACGACTTTGATTTTGAGACCAAAGGATGCCAACACCGATTCGTGATTTTCAAGAATCTCCTTTTTTGAAAGCGTAGTGAATGTGTAAGTAGGATTGCCAAGCGAACTGTCCATGGCCTACCTCATTAATTAAACACTCTATATAATATATTTTGCAGATACAAATAATTGTGTTAGGGGCCTTAATATCTGCTTGCACAACTTGTCATAATATTTAACAAAGTTTTCAGAGCAAGTCTTTCTGAAGATTGATGATGCTTTAGTACTCATAGACTTTCTTAAACGACTTATTCTTATTTGAATCAATAACCTCAGGGCCTTGATTCACTCGGACACGGTATCGACCTCCTGGTCTTCTTGCTTTGCCCGTTTTCTGGCATAGTCCTATATTGAATCCATCAACAATTCCATTTGGTGGATTTAGGTTCACGGGATTTTGGTTCTTTGGACAAAATATTGAATCTTTTATTGTTCACAATATTAAGATATAATCTATTAATCGTGACTTATAAATGAATGTGGAATTGTGGCAAAAGCAGTCGGGAGGGGGGGGGGGTTGGCTTTGAAGTCATTGATCAAAAACTCCTTCAATACACGTTTGTAATTGATTCTGGGTGAAAGGGGGTGGTATAAGTGTAAGATATAACAGAAACGGATTTGTTTTTTGTGGAATTTTTGAAGTAGCAGACTTGTGATACAAGATATTACCGATTGATATAATAGCAAAAGGTAAGAGGATCTTTTTCATCTTTGTGTGTGTTAACTGGTTTGAAACATCTGTGTTTTCCAATGTCTAAAATAATAGCTACTAATCTAGACAGAGTGGACGAAGGATCTGTTACAGATGACTGGAGAATATAGCGTTTCAAGTCGGTAAGTGAGTCGCAGGTGTTTAAACATCGATTTTTAATATTTACAAAGTTTTTTAAACTATATATTTCTCATAAACACTCGTTTGTTGACCAGTAAAGACAACCATAGGAATTAATTAGACCCTCACAATTTAATAAGACGGGAGAGCCTAGTAATATTCAAACATAGCACTAAAGCAATCGCGGTTCTGTAGATATTAAATAGACTATATACTTAACTGCTACATAGAATAGTTTCATAAAGGTAATGAAATCACAGAAAAATCTTAAAAACGCTAATTTGCGTAAAGGTTCAATTCAGTGAACCATGTCGAAATCTATGTCAAAAACTTCCGGTAGACAAAGTATTAAACTAGCAATTGACTTTACAGTTACAATTTAAAGGTTAAGTTGGTCTACCATCTGACTGGAACTGATTGTTTGCTGATTCATTGCGAGCACATTATTTGGCAGCTGAAATGACTGACTTACTGGAGACCAGTAACAAAGGACATTTTCGATCATCTATGTTAGGACCGTACTTTGCCGCCTTAAGTAAGTTTTCATTTAGGCTCCAGCATGAACGTATTGCTAATGTCCGTCTTTTCAGCATCTGACATGGCAGTGATGAGTTGGGACATGGCAATGATGGGTTGGGAGATTGCAGTTCTGGGTAATGACATCGGAATGATGGGTTGGGACATTACAGTGATGGGTTAGGACATGGCAGTGATGGTTTGAGAGATTGCAATGGTGGTGGGTAAGGACACGGCAATGATGATTTGGAACATGACAATGATGGGTTGGGGTATGACAATGATGAAATGGAACATGGCAATAATGGTTGGGAGATTGCAGTCGTAATCTGTTCTGTAACTTGTATCAAATGCATCACGATTAGAACTGCTGACAGCAAGTTTAACTCTGATTAAATAACCCTTTCTCATTGATCCTATTTGGAAAGAAAATATTAAACAGTTCTGATATGGCAACTGTCTAAACCCGTTTCATGCATACGTTTATCCTGTTATCCTGGGTTTCTTCTAATTTTTGCATAAAGACTCCCCAGTGATTGTTTTGTAGTGTTTCATGTGCAGTTCAGTCCTATAAATGAGGGAGGCGTGAATCTCAAAACAACAGGATTTGGAAATGTCAAGTATTTGTTTTTTTTTTTTCAAATCTCATTCCCAATTTACAACATTTTATGTCGTACGCGATTTGTTTTTACGCATGTGTACATAAAATCCTGCTCGAAATGACCTCTTTGTAGCTCCGTCCATAAAAAAGGAGCTACATTATTGTAGCTAGAAATGTTATTATGCAGACAAAGAAATATTAGCATATTGTCATTTCCAATGCTTTAATATTATATTTGAAATATCTTTTCTTTTGATTTACTTAATATTGTCATTTGAAGTATCTATAGTAATACATTTTCAGTTTCAGATTTACAATAATATGTTATTTTAATGTCAATGCTGACTGTAACGGTAGGTTAATTCTTTGTCGCGCGCGCGCGCCTGATACCGTTGAAATTCTGCGTAGATAAATTAATCCATCATTATCCACTATTCGTTGAATGACCTAATCCATTTACCTAAATTAACACAACGGGTGTCGCCAGCAAAACGCGAATCAGATGCGTATCATGAGTCTACGTACTCCTCTCACTCGTTCCGTCGGGGTCTTGTTATATTTTTGTATATATTCTGCTTTGTTTTTTTTAGATTTTTTCTTTGGCTGTAAAATATCTTGCTAGTATTCTACTAAATTTATAAAGACAAGACATTATATTTCCCATAAACAACTTATTGTGTAAGCGATGAAAAGATATACCATATTATCAAAGAGAAAGGAAAAAAAATTATTTGTACATAATGGTACATTACGGAATAAAACTCGCAGGAATGATGGTTGTTCATTTCAAAGCAGAGAAAATTACATTTCTTAAAGCTTAAGATGTATTATTCCACATGTTACATCAATTTCAGCAACATAATTTAAATGTTGTCTTGAGACTGGTATACTGTTTCTGGATTTAACACGGGTTCATCTATTTATATTCGTCGTTCATTACAGTCTAATATCTATCAAATATCTCTAAATGGTTTCTGGTTATTTCACTTTTGGGAAATGTTGCAGGGTTTGATGGCTATATAATGGATACTAACATCAGTAACGTTTTCATCACAGAAATGCATTATATAGTGATTTTAGTTGTAAATATGGAATATATTGGATCTTACAAGTGGATTATCAGATTTATTCGATCGAGATAGTTTTATTATAGAATTTTTAGTCACAACCTTGGCGAGGATTTCCATAGTTTAACTATAGATATTGGAGAAATCCGATATTCCAAGAATACTAATATAATATTTTATGTGTTTAATATTATAAAGCCGTAAATTTGTGTAATGAAATACAAATTTTCTAACCCAATTGTATGTTCATGAAAATGGAAGTTGCGTCCTTTATGACGTCATTATTATTTCGCCAATTAACAGATGATAACCATACATTCACTTATATATGTGATATTTTGTACACCGGGCAGGTGGTTGCAATATGACTTAACATTTCGATTCGATTGGGGGTTTTTAACGTCCTACACTGGTAAATAAATACCCTCGGTCGGACGGTTGTTAGTAGTTAGTATTCCATGGACTCCACCATGGTGGTTTTGTCGAAGCCCAGCCTTCGGGATACCTGGTCGAAGGACTCGGCAGCATATGTCCTACTAGCGGCCGGGCTGCTGTGATGTAACGTTGGCCTACTCCAGTACCCCACATGGGTTGGAGCGTTTCCGCACTCTGACCTATCGTCGAGGTCTTACATCTGCAGAGTGGACTTAACATTTTAAAATCCCATATGTTTTATACTGGTAATATTTAAATTATTAAAATGTTTGTGTTTGAAACACAAATTTAAGATTGAATGCATTGCGGAAACAAGTTTTTCTTATATAATTTTTTGATTCTGATATAACATTGCACCGCATTATGTAGTAAATCTAACATTTTTATGTGCTGTCATAAAACATACTCCATCAAAACAAGGTTTTGCTTCTTCGTCGTTTGCTTGACTAGACTGTGTAAAATTACGTCAATAACTTTGAGGACGGTACACGCAACCCTTAAATGGATTTTAAGTGACGAATCGCATTAGGAGAATCGCACGATCCATTAAAATTTGAAACACTCTTGAATCAATCATATGCTGCTTTTCTAATATTTTTCTACCTTTCTAAGGTGAAATTTCTTAGGGCTTGATCAATACAGGTTCAAAACGCAATCCCGTGTGGATGAATAGCGATGCTATCCAGTTAGAGAGTTATAAGTTTATATGCATTCGGCAAGGCATTAGACCATCGCGAATGACGTATTCGAACAGTGCCACCCACGTTGTACATCTTTACAAATTTCACGCGCTTTGTTGTCGTCACAAAAGGCGAAACTCTATATCCCTGCTAAACTCACCTTGCGTGTTTTAGTCCATGTCTGTAGTTTTGTTTCTTGATGTGTTGGCTTCATTGTTGGTGCTTTGTAGATCTTTATTTGTGGTAAGGAAAATGTCACCCACTGCCTATTCTGCATGTACTGTTATGTTTTGCTTGTTAATAAACATTGCTGATTATTGGACCTTGAACTATCAATCACTAATCACTCTTCCACTGTAAGGGTTCAAAATGAATATCTGTAGTTTTAACTTAATAAAATTGTATCGAATACAGAAAGTACAATTTATTTTTATTTTGTTTATTGGTATCGTTCTTATTTGAACTTGTGGTCAAGGAACCTGTAGATAAATCAGAAATGACAATACAATAAACATTTAAAGATACAAACTGCTATACAAACCTGGTGTACAAGTGCTTCAGAACTGTAAGTGTTTCCTGAATGAGTAACGACTCTAGTAATGTTTTCTTTTAGTAAGTACCTTCTATTTACTTCCATCTAGGACATGGAAAGACAAAACGATTGAATTCGAAGAGGCAAAAATCAACTTGGTGAAACTTAACTGGTTTCCAATACCAAACACATGATGTTTATTTTAAGTTTGTGCTAAACGTTCCAAATCCTATTATCAGCGTAGCTCTTGTAACTATAGGATGGGCTATACATGAAGTACCGTATTGAGATCTCTAACTCAACAAGCTGACAAGAATAGAATATTTATTGTCAAGGAACAGGAAGTTCATGATAGGAAAATTAAAAGCACATATTTTCATATATGTTTTTATTCTATCTATTTAATTAGCGAACTGTTTGTCTGTACCTCTCTATGTGGTACTTATACTCGTCTTTTCCTGTTCTTTCTCTTTTCTTTACGTAAAATGTTTATAAGGCATACTAAATCCTGGCAATAATTCAATAAGATTTAAATAACGAGAATGTGCTTGCAAGGTTTAGATAATAAATTTTGTTATGAAATTCTTACGTATAGCAATGTGCTATATTCCCATTATTTCAAATAGTGCACGACGCTATAAGCACCTGCGTTTTGTTAGACTTTAATATCACCGTATATCATTCGTAGTGACATCAAGCTATAATAAATAATAAATTCTCCCCGAGGAAATCCAGATTCTTTAAGAAATATGTCAGACAACCTAACACTGACTCCGTCGATAAAAAGTTGTTATCAATAATCACCCCCCCGGTCAAACCTAAAGTATAAATATGACAATATATCCTTTAAACAAATACAAATATTCTAAAACGATTTAATTTACATATGGACAATCTCCTTTTACGGTAGTCCATTTGTTGTGTTGTTTCTTTGTGTTATTCGCAAGAGAGAAACATTTGGTTTTCATTCAGGACGAGATCAAATTGCATCAGTTGATAGGTAAATATAATAAATGTGATTAAATCCTATATAAAATAGTGTCAACCTTCCCACCACTTTAAATAGACATGACGCATTGTTTTCCTCGCACTCAGAAGTGCCTCGTTTTTTTAAATTACTTCTTATTTGTAAGAATAGAAAACAAGAAAACAAAAGCAAAACATTAGGTTTGGTAAAAAGATATTTCGATATTATCAAATACCATTCCGTGACACGTACTTATCAGTGAAAACAACGAACTTTGTAAAGAATTATGTCAGAGATATTAACCACATATCTGTCACGATAATACATTAATTTACTTTTGTTTAATATTTGCATGACGCCTAGAGCATTTGTCGATGGAAAACATAAAAATAGTGCCTTTAATATCTTTGATATTTAATCGGTAAGATTTGTTCCATCAAATAATTATGAATTTATTTAACATTTCCAGTGTTTTAAGACAGCGTCACCGCATGTATGACTTTAACACCGACCAATAAATATCTTGTTTTTTCATCTAGCACAATATTATTTTTATTGGATTTTTAACTCTTGCTTCGGTTGATTGTTTACTCAAATATCGCAATGTTAATATACAACACAACTCTTCAGGAAAAATATCTCACAAACCTCATCACTTTCTAAGGTAATCGAAACGGAAACGGAATAAATACTATGAAGCTTAAATTTCTTACTAATGAGACAGCTTGGTACCTATTTTTCGCCGTTTAAGATATTATAGCATTAAACATTAATTTTCGGTAATTCTTCGATGTATGAACGAGGTCGATTTGCTTAAAAACAAGTAAGGCCGTTCACGATAAGTTTGTGGTTAAGTCGACCATACATCGATGAATTATAGAAAATATGCATCGTTGAACAATAAGTGTCCTATTAAAATACTTCCTTTTTTGTATTTCTGTAAACAAATGATTAAATAATAATAATATACAACTGCTTCAACTAAATAACTTTCCGTTAAGGCGATACATCGCGCAAGATATTTTTATCGACAAAATTCGAGTGTACTGTCTAAATTTATTGTCTGAATCGTACACGACACATGGTCGCCAAATTAGTTCCCAGCAGCCGTTCATGAAGGTATGAAAGTATGAATGGGTCTGGAAATTACTGGTTTAAGGCCTTTTGATGAATTAAAAACAAGTTTGGACTGTGAGCTAATTCTCACTAGTGATACCCCCGCTTTTACAAATATGACTTTCTTAAGTATTCGGTAAACAGGAAGTAGATGACAAAGAAGCATACAATCGCTATACACCATATGGTACGTTAGGATAACAAAATATCCAAAATATCGGGTTTCTGCATCCTATAGTTGCTTAGAAATCTGCGATGGAAACTTTTGTTACGGACAGACGAACTGACGGACAAGAGTAAAAAACTTACCCCTCTTCTTCTGACTCTAAACGTAAACGAATGTAAGATCAGAATTATCATTGTCTTAATCCGTGGGTGAAAAAAGAAGACAAGAATTTCACGCTACTTTTCCCGTTAAAATGCATTGTGACGTTACTTTTTGATTTTGCAATAAATATCATAGAATATTTGCTTTTGTCGAGTTTGTTTACCGTAAGTTTGACTTTAAATTTTAATAAAGTATCTGTGCTTCCACGATCGAATGCCACACTGCGGCACGGAGAACATAACTGGTTCCCAAATGAATTTCTACTATGTCATCCCTATTTACTGCGGTAAAAAAGATCGATGTTAAAAAAATGTACACGAGATCTTATTTGTATATGGTATTTGTATACACTTGATACAATTTTACATAAAAAGTAATGCATTTATATCCGGTATGAGAGATATCTCTTGGCGTCAACCAATGGTGTGGCAGAGGTGTTTGTGGTTGATGTAGGATACCCAGATTCAAATGCGTAGAGAATGATCAAATGTACATTACTCTTACACAAGAATGTATACTGGAAAACGTTCAGGGTAGACAACTCTATCTATTTGCTGACATCTTTCTACTGGCACGTGAACACAATTACTTCGGCCTATTTGTTTATTTAAAACGAAGTCAATCTAAAAAAATCCACAATTCATTTTTAACGGTATTGTGGCAGTCTGAAAGAGTCATACAACTTCCAAAATGTTTCAAAAGATCAGAAAAATTCAAGACGTCTAACTCGTTCTAAAGCTCTGGAAGCATCACTATCTTTAGCGATGAAGTCAGAGAGACTCTGAAAACAAGAATTTTACATTTTTTTTTTCATTTGACCTAATTACTCATAATCCACAGAATTTCCTCAAGTGTTTAATTTTAAATACTTCCCAAAAGTACCACACAAAAGAAGAAGAAAAGGCTAAGAAAACAAACAACAAACTAACAAACAAACACAAAAAATAAACTATTTTATTGGGAACTACTCTCAACATAAAACTAACAGCACATGATTTTTTACGAATTAGTCAGACGGAGAATTAATCACCGATGGAAGGGCAAGAAAATTTCATACATTCGCGTGAAAGATTTCTTTTGGTCTCCAACTCGACAGAACCTCGTTAGAGACCAGAATTGTTTTCACTTGTCTGATATTTTCCTGTTTTACCCTCCCGCGTGTGTTAGATCCTTTATGTCTGTATTGTTATTAATGAACAATACTTGTAAATTTTGGCATTATTAAAAGTATTTTGATCAGCCAAATTTTAAGTCGGAAATAAAAAAATGAATATACGGTGCTATTGTTTACAGTTTTTATTTTAATAGACTCACAGTCAAGAACTGTATACCTAAACAGACAGCATATATCTCCTTAGTATAGGGTTGGCAAATCGGCATTTCTATTAATAATTGCAAAAAAACCCCATTGTATTAGCTTAAGCACTCAAAATCTTAAAATCAAAGATTTATTGGATGTACACGAGTTTGTGGGATAAAAGATAACATCGACTTGTTAGTGCTGATATGTAGTATTTAATGTTAGTTCTGCTTTATTCTGAAGGCGTATAATAATATACTGAATGAATAACAGGAGTATCAAGATGTACTTATAAGCTGTCTGTTTATCGAGAGAATTCCCACCTGGATATCACATCAAAAGCTAAGGTAGAGATGAGATATTAGATAAAGTATTTTTATTCAATCAAAATAGTTTCTTCAAATATGTGTTACATTTTTTACTTTTACACTGTTTTAAAATTAAAAAAAAGAACTAAGTTATGCATACTATAAAAAAACAACCCGAACCCACCACCCCCACACCCCCCCCCCAAAAAAAACCCCAAAACAAATAAACCCATCAAAAATACACACACAAAAAAAAACAACGAAACATCAACAGAAACAAAACAAAACAACCCCCATAAAAAATAACAACAAAATCCAAAAAGACAATATCAACGATATTTCAATGGACTTCTTCGTTGCATTGATTATTTAATTGTTATTGCTAATAACTAAAGTTACTTGTCACATATATGTAATAATAGTCTAACAGATACCATAGATACAGACACACCTTTAATGGCTGTAAACTCAACGGTACAATATCGATAAAGAAGATTAATTCATTAACTCTCTTAGTCTACAGTTACCTGGTAAAACACATTAAATACATTTTTTCTTCAGTTATAAATTTTCCTATAAAAACAAGACATATGACGCTGTTACACTAACTGTAGTTATAAACTCATTTAGTATAATGTATATGTAGTAAAAGGTATTGTGTGAAAATATTGTAAAATTGTATACAAAATGTGAGTTGTATATATATACGTCATTTTATACAGCCCATACAATGACTGAATTAAAAACACATTCAAAAAGACAAAACAAGTGGCTTAGTTTTATTCTGCTATACTGCATGTTAGATTATAAAACACAAAATGGATGTTTCGCTTACTCTTAAATACAAATAAAACAAAAAAAGTCTAAATTCTTCATTTGATGATATTTGTGTAATAATTAGTTTTATCAAGTGCGTGATAAAACGGCGCAATTAGTAGTATAGCACGCATTTAGTGTTGTAAAGTAACTAATTGATAGTAGTGATATTTCCACAGGAGAACTGTACATTTTTATTGATCCCTATAATAGGCTCTCGTTATATCGATCCTGTGACAAATTATACGACATAAGTTTGTTTTTTGCATCATTTGCCTTGTGGAGTTGGATTTAGTAACAGCGCTCCAAAACTTTTGCTCATAAATGCTGGAATCGCACATAATACGTGATAAAAGGTAAGATTTTGAACATTTGTATTAGTACTGTTCTTTAATTAGTTTCTACTTTAAATTATCCTGTTATTTCTTGTCCTTGCTTATCACTTTTGTTGCCGTAAGAAATATATTTGTTTACTTGAACAATGGACAAAATTAATTGCGTCAAATTCGATAAAAAATGTACATTTTATTTCTGAATTAGATTTGTATGATGGAATAATTTCTAAAATACTTTTAAATGTGTAAAATGTAACCAAACAATTCTAGCGATTTCAAATTTAAAGTGAATGAAGAAGATAACACCTTGATTAAATTCTCTGATTTGTTTCAAAGAAGTGCAGTTTATTTGATATATTTATTGAACGAAAAGAATGGTTCGTTTGCTTTGGTCATGAGTGAGTGATTGCTAGTAAGGAAATTTGTAAATTTCTGAAATAAAATGTCGTTGATGGAGGGCACCTGTTGCTAGTTGTAGGTCGTCAAACAATACGCCGGAAGAACAGTATCCAGTGCATGTTGCAAGCATGTAACAATAATATATTTTCAATTATTGATTGTATCTATGTAAAAAGCTGCATTATGTTTAAAATCAAAATTTAACATTTTTAACGTTGCAATTAACAATAATTGAATTGAGTTACATGTTGTTTTTTTTTAATGTTTTCTATTTTTGGATCTTCCCAGTCTAATACGTAATGTCTTTGATGTAAAATAACATGCAAACAGCAATAACTTACAAAATACATTGCACATTGACAGATATTTTGACCCTTTGTTAACTGGTTGTGGGCTATGGTTGACCTCTCGCAGGAAAATTTTTACTTCTTTTATCCTGCATCGTTGCATTAAATTTAAGAGGGTCTTATAACATTGTTAGCAATTTTAAAGCAATATCGTGGCGTCTTTTGTATAAAGCCAGAGAACGTAGTAAAAGCACCAGACTTTCGGCAAGAACACTGGCAATCCTCAGGGTTTCGAACTGTCAATTTAAGGGTAGACACGGCGGTGATCAGTTGTAAGGACTAAAGAAGAAGCTCAATCTACAATACACAAAACGTATTACGTGGTAAATGTTTGACAGCAGTTTAACTTTTAAAATAAAACTCTAGAGAGAGATCAAACTAAGAGCCTACATTTGTTACCAAGGATTTATTAAGATTAAATATATTTTAGATATTGTGTGTAACCTTAACCAGACAAATTTCGTATCCAAGCGTTTATACAATGTTCACATTTTTATCAACCCATTGTTCCCAGGGTTGCGTATTGTTTATTTGTTTGTTGTACGTTTTAAATTTTTGCTGCTTGTTGTTTTCGTAAGTTTTTGTTAGCTTTGGGTTTTCACTTCGTACTTGATTTTTGTTCTTTTGATTTCGTCTTTATACTTTTTATTTACTTTTGAAGTAACAAATGCCAAACAACCGACATGTTGTTGAAATGTCTCTTACTCTAAGCACCAGAATTTACGACAAACGAGACGATTTTAATTTCAAAATTATATAAATTTTCCTCACTTATGTAGCAATATTCCAGCTTCTCCTGCATACGTTGTCTATATTCAATATTTCTCTAATGATCAGGTATGCAAAGAGCTTGCAGCTAGTATTCTGATTTTTGCAAACGTCACCTATTTTGTCGTGATATACTTACAAACTAAGGTTACAAGAAAAAACTACTCGTCGGCACCTTTAATAAGTTTTATTATAGATACCACTTCCTTCGAATAATATTCTATTTCGTTTGAAGATTGCAGTTAGTTTTCTTTTTTTTTAATTCAGTGTACAGCGAGTGTGCTACCATGATTATTGTATAAACCTATTACTGACTAGTGGTATTTGATACACATCCATTTTTATCAACTAACCAATTCACATACAAGCGGGAGGTTTGGCATTCCATTAAACCTTGTTTTACCCACCATTTATTTTGAAAAACTTGTAGCAAGCCAGGGCCATTGCTGTAGTTACTATATTTTTGGTTGTTGGTTCTGGAGTTTTCCGGTTTCTTGACTTTGATTTGTGGATTGCCTTTCCTGGCTGTTCGGTATTGTGTTATTACCTTCATTTAAAATACTGTAAATTTCACAAATTGAAGATGTTTACACTAACAAAAATTAATAAGTCCAATAGAAGTGGGCCTTGGCGACAGGATGTTAATGTAGTTCGTCATCTACTATTGATCACGTGGTTTGTCAACACTGGAGTCTCACTGCGGGTAAGGTGTGCTCGACTCCAATTTAAGTTGACAAGGATTGACAGGTTTGTTATGAAATGTCCGGGTTTTCTCTGGGTACTCCGGAGTCTTACCCCAATACATCTGGACGACATGATATAGCTGAAACTAAATATAGGCGTTAAAATTCAAACAAACAAACGAAAACAACGTATAAGGTTAAATTATATATTAAACAATTTGTTTGGAAAAAGCTTTTAACTCAAAATTTCTTACGACACTTATTGATGAAAGAGTAAACTTTATACCAAAAATAGCAGTTTTTTTTTGTTAAAAAATTGAATAATATATGTTATTCGGGATCTTCAAAAAGGATAAGGGTTCATATTCCCTGTTTGTGTTTTATATTCCCTGAGCCTCCGGCTCCGGCAACATAGAATACAGACAGGGAATATGAACCCGTATCCCCTGTGAAGCCCGAAAAACAATTATATTCTGTTGAAATCTTCTTGTACCTATATTCTAGAGTATATAATTAGATTATATTCTAGAGTATATAATTAGATTAGACATTTCTCATGCTTGAAGAAAAAACTTATAATTTGGACCACCACTATTGGAGAATCTACCATTCAACACATTTAAGCTTCCAACGAAACTTTTTATGTCATTTAAAATTTTATAACCTTGATATTTTTGACGACTTTTTGTTCCCAGCAAAGCTTTTAATGATAAATTTCACTTTCGAAGTGCGATGCAAATGCTTTTGTTTGCCATTTTGAAGACTTCAAGTTATCCGTTATCTCCCTTGTTAATATCACGACAAATCGCAGACGGAGATGATAGATTCCGTAAAATGCATGTATTTAAAATCGATATTTGATATCTTTATATTATGTTTAACTATTTATATTATGTAAAACGAATAAATAATTCAATGAATAGACGCCATTTTGAAACTGGTTTTAATATCCCCGGGGTTTCACAAGGAATACGGCATGGTATCCGCCTCTTGATTAACCAATGAAATTGCAGGGATTCACTATATGCATTACGTAAACAGAATATATGTAAGTTACACTTTTAAATTGTCGATTATTAACAAGAATACACAGTCATAATACAGTGATACCGCGAGGAATGTTTATATTCTAAATGTTGTTCTTGTTTTGTAATCAATAAAGTAACTATAAACATTATCCCTACTACCTGCAGATAGTACAAACAACGAATTTTTTAATATTTTCAATTAGTTCAATTAAAAATCAACGCAGCGCAACGCTTGTTTTTTACGCGCTGAACCTCGTTACATATCATTTGTGGAGATCAAATGTTCTGTTTTAATTAGTGTTTAGTTATAAAATATACAGAGAGGAAATGAACTAAATACAAACATCACAATTAAATGAATCACTTAAGGACTAATAACATAGAGTAAAGGACACAAGTTACTTGTGTTTGACAAAATACTATCAAAGACACCAAGCTCCTACAATTTACTACTCCAAACTTCTGTTTTCTTTCATCTATGACAATTAAACCAATTAGGCTTCAAGGCAAAATAATTAAGATATTAAAGAGCTTTTATCAGCAAAATAAAAAAAACTGTTGATGCACATCCGACTACGACTACAAGTTTTCCGTTAACAAACAGTAACCATGGTAATAATTGAAAAAGTCGTTAATTAAATGTTTTAAAGAAATGTTTTAAACATAGAATTAGTTTGATTTGATCATATCCGTGCACTTATATTTAGGTGTAATATCATCTCCATAAAGCCAACCATTAGAAATAACCCTGGATAACAAATAAACTTATCTAAGGTGGTATCTTAATGTTTATTCCTCACTTCACTGGCGCCAAGCAAATACATGAAAATTGTTTTAATTATCAGTCTATGTACGCTTACAATACACATGTTTTATGATTGTATTAAAGTCATGCTTTTGAACAAGTAACAGACACTTGCTGGCAGTAAAGTGAGTCGTCTGGTGTTGTACAACTAATAGAATAGGACACCTTTGCGTTTTCTAGCTAAACGGAAAGTCTCGGTCATGTTATAGGTACATACGCTTTGAAATTGTGATTTTCTTGTAGGATATGGATTTAATAATAAACGTATAATACGACATTAAATGCATATCTGTTTTAAAAACGTTGATATTCAAAAACATAAACCATTAATCTTTAGAGTAATTATATAGTATACTAGTAAAATACATGTGTAACGTTTTTGTAGGCGGTGGCTTAATGCGTTCTTTTCTTGTATAAACGTCACACAGAGCGTTTCTCTCTCATATTTATCCTATTTCTGTTTTATTACCTTCCTAATTGATAGCCCTCTTTAATTGAAAAGCAACCTACGTAAAGAAACTTGTATACATCCTATATCTTGGTTTTTAATTGTGATATAGCAAGAGGATTAATTACCGTTGTATGATTATATTTTGTCATAATGTTAATTGAACATTTTTAATAGTTGATCGCTCATGACGGCGGGGGGCTGATGCGTCATCAGAGCGGTTCATATCAATTAAGTATGGGAGGCTAAGGCGTTTTCGATAGTTTTATCAATTTTCAATGAACTTAGTTAATTGGTAGGTAAACTGCCACACAGAATATTCTTGTTTTCACCAAAGTTTTATCGATCAATCTATACACATCGCCATAAGTTAAGCAACACCCACAATTTTTTTTTTATAATTTCAAAACTCTGAATGAATATTAACTTTGTGTTATTTATGTACTAAAGCAATCATTCGAGCACGGGAAAGTTACTTTAATTAACTCCTCAGGTAAATCTTTAAATAGCAAAACCAGTTTGTCATACTGTAGTCAAGCACGCGTAAAAGCCTTGTTTTCCTTTGCGATTTGTGTTCATCTCCTGGTCTTTACATTTTTACAATGCCTAGACGGAAATTAAGTGAAGCTGAGAAGTGGCAGATCGTTGGAATGCGTAATAGTGGACAGAGCTTGCGTCAGATAGCACAACACTTTGGCATTCACTTTAGTATTGTATCCCGACTACTGAAACGTCATCGAGATGATGGAATTATCCAGGAACGTCCTAAGTCAGGTCGACCACCAAAAAACATCTGAAATGGAGAATAGAGCACTCGTTCGTGTAGCCAAACGCCAACCGTTTGTCACTGCAAGATATCTTCGTGACGCTTGGAATATTGCAACCAGAGTGGTCGTTCAAACAATTAACAGGCGCCTAAACAACGCAAGGTTGAGAGCACGTCGTCCCTTGAAACGTCCACTGTTGACACAGAAACATCACCAAGCACGTTAAGAGTGTGCACGATATCATCGCCATTTGAATATTCGAAGCTGTCGACGAGTACACTGGACCGACGAAAGCTTCTTTGTCATATTGATGGGCGCATGCGAGTTTGGAGACAACGAGGCACTGTTTACAACCAGAACAACATCCTATAGGCACTACAGCGTTTGACGGTGGTGGTGTTACAGTGTGGGGAGGCTTTTCATACGACTGTAAACTGAATCTGTATGTGGTTAATGGGACAATGACAGGGCAGAAATATCGAAATGACGTCATTAACGCTATTATTATGCCACATTTAGACAATCATGCACTTGGTAACAGACCCATCTTTATGGATGACCTCGTCGGGCTGCAATTGAACGTGATGTTATCGAAAATGAAGCTGTTGAGCATCTTCCATGGCCATCCATGTCACCCGATATGAATCCAATAGAACATTTGTGGGATATCATTGGCCGTAAAATCAATAACAGAGCACCTGCTTGTCAAAATGTCCAAGAACTACGTGTTGCCATTCAAAATGAATGGCAGAATTTTCCACATATACTTTGTCGTTTAGTCAACAGCATGAGGAGGAGAGTTAATGAACTGTACCGGAAGACTGGTGGTTACATGAGTTACTGAGTATTTTTTGCCTTGAAAACATTTCAAAGTGACTTTTTCTTTTCCTGAACGTTGACCTGTGATGATGTGTTTACTTTAAGTTCATGAAATTGGAGTATGCAATCAAACTTATTTTTTTACTAATGAACGCTATATTTGCACTGTTTTTTTATATCTTTGCTTTTAACATTTTTTCATCAAACAATAAGTAAAGCGACTGTAAACATGTTGTGTGTATGTTTCATTTGTCACTAATGTTCAATTGTCATTTCTTCAAAAAATATTAAAATATATATAAAATCTTAAATGAATCCCTGGAAAATAAGACGGCGTTGCTTAACTTAAGGCGAGGTGTATACTTTTTATTGCACCATACACACTTGATTGAACAGTGTTTATAGTGTATAAGGTGTTTTCGATAATTAAGGTGATGATGTAGTAAAAGAATATCATGATTGATATAGTGAATATCATCATTTACTCGAACCTGAAAATGATCTGCATTGAATTTTATATAAGTAATCTTTAAATTATACATTTCAAAGCATTGATCAGTTGAGTAGGAGTTGTATTTCATACGTTTGTGGTGAGTCTAAAACATGGAAAAAGACTGATACAATCGAAAAAAAGATAGGTCTGTACAAATATAGGAGAAAACCACGTAAATTACACAAAAATATCATTAACAATATCTGAAATTAAAAACAAAAACGTTAATGAACATTTGGATTGTGTGATTTTTTTATAATAGAATATTCCAAATATTAAATCTTATTGTCACGTAATGTTGGTAAACAAAACACTGCATATAGCATGTATAGCTACCGGGAAGTGCAGACGACAAAGTGAGTATAATGAGAACTGATGAAACATGTAACCAGGCGTGAAAGGGCGTAAGAAAATGGTTGAAAATGAAATTTGATAAAATATAAATGTATTTTCTCTTTTAGGTAGAAGGCATAATTTTTTAACGTGTTCCAAATACATCAATACATGTTTTGGTCTATATATATATACACGGAAGTAGCAATGCACACAACAAGCAGAAATAAAAATAAACTAGTGATCGAAAACATCTTACGAGGCAATAAAATTATGTCAAACGTGGGAAGTTATTATAAAAAAATTTAAACACATATCATTTGGGGCGAAATATGATCAGAAAACAAAAACGGTTAAGAACGAAGTGGCGGAAGAAACATAAACAATTCCTTCCCCTAATATATTTGTTGTTAAGTTTACTCGGGACACTTTCAACTCACAACATGCTTATTCTTCAAAATTAGTTAACGAATAAGGGATGTCCTCTCTTTTGGGTTTGTCGGGTCATAATATAGAAAACCTAGACGCGGATCATAGTGGGAGACGTGTATGGAGAATGCCACGATTCGTGCATGTTAAACACGCTTTCGTAAATGTCGATAAGAATAGGCTTATTGTCGCCGCTACCAAAGTCAATATAATCTGCTTCTACCCTATATTCCATGTGTTTCCAGCGGCAGTCAACATTTTATGCCCTTATGTATCTTTAGGGACAGACCATTTAACTTGAAACAGGGGCCTTGGTTTTTTTGGTCAGAAAACTTTTTTCCGCGCAGAGCGCGTAAAAAATATTCATTTTTTGAAGGTGTCGCGACAGAATTATTGTTTTTCATTATTAGCATTATTTTATATAGCAGAAATCCTTCTTCAGAATATTTTTTTTCTTACCCTCTGCTTCCAAAATATTTTTTTCATCAAAAATCATTTTCAAAATATTTTTTTAGGAAAAAACCAAGGACCCACTGCAAGATAAATGGTCGGTCCATTATTTTACGAAATTATATATTGTTTCTTAACTCGTTCTCGTCCTGTAAATAGCTGAAATATTGCTCGCTGGATCTCAAGCAAACAATTAATCAACCAATCGCAGACACGGGAATATCTTAAAAGCTGTTATATATATACTCTATAAGAGGATGCTTATGAAAAAATACTACACAGAAATAATAACTTTTGATTCAATAATTAAAATAGTGTCGCTTGTATAATTTATTTTGTCGAAGTCTGGATCGCAGTACGGAGATTGAATTTAAACGGTTTGTTCTGTTGTTCTGTATATAACGTCGTTCCTGAGGAAAACTTCGGTCCAAAAAGTAGTTAAAAAGGAGAATTGTTCAAATATTATCACTATAGAAAAGTTGACATTTAACAATTGTTATTTTGTATCCTTCTTTTGTCACAAAGACTTAAACAATTTATAATGAACATCAGCAACGACGAATGATAAATGATAATGAACATTGAACGCTCACACCAAACTGTCATCTCATACAGCGTACTTCATCAATCTTCTTAAAGAATTTGTGTTACGGACATTTCCAATTAAACATCATTTTTTATTAAAGAAATAGAAACAATCAAGTCCCTTAATTAGGTCTTTAGAAATCAACACTAGTTTCGTCGATTATGTGTCTACAGAAGGCCATTTTGAAATTATGTTTTATTTTTTAATAGTATAATAATTTTTTCGGCCATATTTATCTGAAGGTTTGTCCCTTGTTTATTTTTTGCTGTTCAGCATTAAAACAAATTGAATTTTTTGTTCCTGAATGCATTTAACGAAAACACATCCGGTGCGGACTAGTTGATGACAAATCTATTTTCACGTTAATGGTCTATGGAAATCTTTTACCATCTTAATGTGACAAGATTATTACCATGTCTTAGACAACAACATCCGTATGTATTACAACCTTTAAGAATACTATTTGAATAAAAAGGTTTTAAATGCTACAATGGTTTCGTTGTTTAGTGCATTATGTTAATTTAAATGCAATCGAGTTTGTAAACAAGGAAACTTTGACAAAAATATTAGTGGCCATTCTTAACCATTTAAGAGAAAACCTGATATCAGTAATATTTCGATTGTTTGTTTTAATAGTGTTTTAAAGCCACTTTCATGGAGTCCAGTTTTTATTTGGGGAGAAAGCGTAAGTACCTGGAGAAAAACCCCGGCAATTCTTGTTAATTCATATCGGAGTCATGCGCACCATTCCCACAGCGAGACTCGAACGGCAACTTCAGACCACGTGATCAATAGTTGACGCATTACCTTAACCGCTCGGCCACTGAGGCCTCGATATCAGTAATATGATCTTTATTGATTGATATCATGTCAGCTTAACGTCAAGCAAGCAATATTTCAACCATGTATAGGATGAGAACACGTTAGCAAACAATAAATCAATAGGGGAAAGGGACGGAACGACGGGCATTTTGTCAAATTTTGCAATAACCACAAACCATTCCATTATTGTAAGGAAATTGGGGTTATTAAATGGACTGACAGTTTAATTAATGATATCATATTTAAATAAATATTTTCTTTTTGGAATTTGGAATATATATATTTTTATTACCACAAAAAATTGTGCAAAATAGATTAAAATTATTTGTACCATTTTTTTCTGTTTATACAGTTCTTAGTCGCACTTGGTACTTGGTTGCTTGCGCACCCATCTGTGCATGTCGTAAATTTTTTCTTCTATTTTCAATTTCAGTTAACTAATACACTTACTGTTGTGTGATCTTTGTTGTGCATACAGCCAAACAAGTTGCATAAAAAAGGCTCTATGCGATCTCCGATGCCCACATTATAAACATGCAATGACTACGTATGTAAGATTCGCATGAAATGATTTAAAATGCATGTGTACAAATGTACAAAACTGAAAAATAAGAATTGAAATACGATCCATGCGATGCTGCTTTTTAATTCATATGACAGTAGTTTGTATAGGCGTCAGCATGTTCGTAGTAATGGATAGTTTTACTTGTCTGCATTATAATGTTTTATGTGACTGTTACAAGACTATAGTTTATTCATTCGTATGTGTCCTTTCTGCTGGGCCCATACTATTCAAAGTGCTTTACCCACAGAGCTCCTCGGCGTGTCCACATGTTACTGATATGGAATTCCCTCTTGTTAAGGGATTGTTAGTTCATAATTCTGATCACAGTAGACAACGTGTTAAGAGAGTCCCACTTGCTTTATAAAGACCCCCTTTGTAGATATAAAAAATTGTAAGCTTGTTGTTGTCGTACATAAGGCAAAACTTTCCACCATTATCTATATTAAGTGGCATTCAAAATGTTACGCCCTTTTTAGAATTGATTCATGTTTTTTGTTTTATCTTGTTCTCGTCTTAGCTTCAACACTGCTTACTGGACATAAAACAACAAACCAATCAATCGTCTTTTCTGTTATTCGTTTTTTTTTGTTGATTTTCCACTTTAAGTTATCTTGTCACCTTGTCTTTAGGTCAATAATTGAATTGTATGTTTTGTGTCTTCTATTTATAAACACGATTGGTTGATCGTAATATAAGGGACCAATTCAAGATCTTGTATGATGGCATCTTGTACAGTCTTGTATTTAATAATTTAGTTTCATCATTTAGTTAACCATCATCATCAATATGATAAAATATATATACATGTATAATAAAATAATACCACATTTCTTTGCATGTTGAATAAGTAATAGCTGTTGTCAACACAATGTTATATACAATAAAAATTGATATAATCGATTATTTTTATTTGTATTGTGCGAATGTATATATATACATTTAAATTCCTCAGCTGTGTCGTAAAGTCTTGTTGAGCGTGACTTCCTGTCGCTTCCGTAATGCCTATTACTGCATTTTTTAAAATGATAAACATGTTGTCTTCCGAGTTTAATTGATATACAAACAATATAAACACATGTTGACCCTATATTTTTTTACAGGCGTATACATTGTTTTCTGTTAATGTAAAATGTTTCTGCATTGCTGTATTATACAATAAAGGAATGTTACTTTAACTTTTACAACCTACAGAGCAGGTTTAGGTACTTAGAAATACCGCTGTAAATGATCTTGTATCTATATTATAGAATTTCCTAAGAAATTATGCTGGTTTTAAAGTTATATTGCTTGATTGCAATATTTTTATCTGTGGAAAATTGGTATATTTTTTGAAAGGTGAAACGTGTTCGCAGACACCACCATAGCGCATACATAAATTACTCATCAGTCATAGACAATTGGTTGCCTATGCCTTAGTTTTCCAATCATATGATGGTTTTAAGTTAAATTGCAGGATTGCAATATTTCTTTCATAACTAGTTAGGCTGGATCTTTGGGCAATTGGTACAAAATATAGAAACATGTTCATCGACACTGGAATTTCTTAGAATTATACAGTTTCCTAACGGAAGTTTGACAATACGGTAATTTTTTAAACATTCTTTTGTAAAAGGTAGTTAGGTGCAAATTATTATTGGATTTTTTCAAAAGATGATATATAATTATAAACGTTTAACCTTCAAGTATCATTTATTTATTTAACATTTCATTCTATGTAATAAAATACCACAAACACAAACCTTAACGAATCAGACAAATTGACTTTCTAAAATTGAATGTGAATCAAGTTTAGATAATGAGTAATTAGTAAGTTGCAGAACTGGTCAAGACCATTAAAACCATGAAAGATATCTTCAAAAAGGCAAACTATAAAACATCAGACAACGTGTTAATCAATGAAATGCATAAAAACGAACCAAAAACCAGTCTTTAAAACACTACATATAGTATATAACAGCAAATAAATCAGCGATAGAATAGTAAACCATTTCCTATACTTTTTTACTTTTGTTTATAAAAGTTATCTGAAATTTCCAATTAAATAATAAAAAATAAATGTTGGTGTGCCAGAAGATAAGGCCCTTAACAACATTATTTCTTTTATCTACAAAAAACTTTGTATAGCGTTTTTAGGCATAGCGAGTTCACTTGGCAATCATGCTTACACATCCAGGACGCTTTCAAAAAAAGAGATTCTTGAAAATCACAAATAGGTCATGGCATCCTTTAGTCTCTTTAGATTATCTCCCCTTCATGTATTGGATACCAAAACTTAACAAACATCCATACAAACATCGTTTCATAGGAGGATCGTCTAAGTGTACCACCAAAGCTCTTTCAAAACTACTGACCACTACTAAAACAGCAGTGAAAACGGGTCTTCAGAAATATAGTGACATTTGCTATAACAGGAGCAGCATAAGGTCTAGATCTCTTACTCAATGTAACAGCATTAGAACCTTCAATGATTCGACACTAGGTGGACATTCCCCATATGCAGCTTAAATCAGGTTAAACAATCTATTAAACGCTGCGTTTCTGAACAAACAGGATGAGACGATATAAATACGTGGTAATTGGCAGCGACAGAACTTACTTAAAATAAATACACTAGAGATAAAATCTGTCAAATGTTAGTTTTTTCTGATTGACATTTTATTTCATTTATCTCGTGTGTGGATGACTTTTTTCAACAGACTGGATATTCCTATTGGTACTACATGTTCTCCTTTCTATGCCCACCTATGTTTGTCCTCTTATGAGGCTAAGTTGCTAATCTAAGTCCTGCTGAAGAAGAAAGAAAAGACACTAACCCAGACCTTTAATTTTACACATGAACAATGCTAAATTTAGTGACTATTTGCATTCAATCTAACATCGCGAGGCTGAAATTAAAGAAACCACCAACTTCTGTTGACTACTAAGACACTCAAACAAGGGTTTGTTGTACCAACGTTATTGTTATATCCCTTCAAAAGTTCTTTGGCCATCAACATGACTTAATTGATCGTTATAGTAAATCAATCTCAAATATTATCGGACATTTTCACTGAGTCATAGGTAGTATTTTTCATGCCTGGATTTGTGTTTTTCATAAACATGACAATGATTACTCGACGGTTTTCTATCTGGCGGCAGGTATTGCTTGTGTGCAATGATGGTTTTATTGGGTTTGGATTACTTTTTTTAGTTTTTGTTTCGTTCATCTATATTCGGATTTGTAATCGTCCTTTGACTTTCGACTTGTGGTGTTATGTCGGGTTTCTTGCTGTTTTTCTTATTATTTTTCATGCATGACATACATGGCATACATACTAAACAAGGCTAAATAGATTGTTTACTTCATCTTCTGTTTTGTAAATAGTTCGCAATAAACACAAATGAGTTTTCTAATTTGGAGCACTGTTGTTTTCAAAAATAAAACCTCATTTTCAAAGACCAATATAATTCTTATAAACTATACAACAAACAAGGGACATTGATGAAATATAAAAGTCTGTCACGACATCAAGCTAATTGCAATACCTGTTTACGACAGAAAACATAATAATACAAAATGTGCATGTCTTGGCCATTGATTTTGAAGTTTAATTAAAGCCAAACATAAGCTACAACCTTCATATGTCCGGTTCAACATGAAAATAATATTTTAATACTGTACTAATAAGACTTTATTTTTGTCAGTTTTGTGTTGTGCGTTAACCCTGATAACAGTTACATCAATACAATTTTCTGAAATGTTTTAATGGATTAGAGTTTATCCATTTCAGACCAACGCAACACAATGTGACCTTTATCAATATAGTATCATTAGCTTTTACCATGTTTAAATAGGATTTTAGGACCATTTTTGAAGTGTTTAGAAATCGATTTTGATCATTTATAAAGAGTGCTTAGTAATAGCTGTGATCTTGACAATTTGATATTGCTTTGAAGAGGTACTTAACATTACGAAATCAAATGCTGTGAAATGGCAGCAACCTTAATGTTTGTTTTATAAATGAAATATTTTTATTGAAACGACAATATATATTCATATATGTTAATATAATTACGGTTAAGTAAAATGGTGTATAGATGTAGTTTGAGATCAGACAATCACAGGTGAAGTAGACTACCCAACGAGAGAGCCTCCCCAATACGCATTCTGAGAGCGTGCTTGGCAGCTCTGTGGGTCTAGAATTGGAATCCATCCAGCGTGGTTAAATTAAAACATTTTTGTTGAATTAGTGTCGACATATTTAAAACTCTATTAGGCTAAAGCACACAATCATAGCACACAATCATAATTGGAAAAAAATATTGCGTTAGTTTTTTTTTTTCATAACATATTGTTTCTTTTTATAATTCAATTTAGATAAGAGCGTAGATTTAAATTCATCTCACTCTGTGTATCGTTTTATGAATAAAAATTCCATAAAGCCATATTATCATATTATCAGGATAATTGCTAAATAATGAGCCCACTTACTGGTCTTTCTAATCAAAGCTAAAACATTCTCGTCGGATAATTGAATTTAAACGATCGTCTTTTATTAATGTACTTCCGTTGTGTTATATCAGATTTATAGATTACTGGAGTAAAGTGATGCTATAAGTCACTAGAAATCATAATGATGTGTTAAATGTTCAAGACATGCACAGAACCTTAGCTTGATAATCTGGGCATCAACACTGGTATAGCTTTATCGCAAATATGTTTTAGGCTACATAGGTTTACTTATGGTATTTTATTTTTATCATTTTGTTATTAATACATGACACAAACATAATTCTTTCTGTGCAAAAACATAACTTCAAAGCCCAGGTCTCATAATTTTTTATTAGAACCAATCAAATAGTTCAGACGGATAAATCGATGTCTGGTTTATGACGAAAAGAAGTCTCGACTACAGAAAAACGTATGTTGAGCCTAAAACTGGCTAAGAAGATTGGGTAGGTTTCCTGGAAAGGATTATACAGAATCTAAACAAACCCATTTGGCTTCCGTGCAATTTTAATACGCGATTGAACATTCCTATTTTATTTTAAAATTTATCCCAGTTTCATGTGTAATATTAAGCTGAGTTGATAAAACATAGCATTTGGAAACAATATGTTTTGTTATTCAATTAAGTGTTTATATAATCCCAGAAACAATAAAAGTTTTATTTATAAGAGCAAAGCTGTAAGAACAGAATAGGGTAGTTTAGTTGATAACTTACTTCATCATGAATTAAAAAATTAGTGTTACAAATTTAAGTAAAAATGAAAGAGTCTCTTTACATCGTACGTATACTTAAATTATAGTTTTAATTTTCGTATGGTGTATTTATAATGGTCACAAAATTATTTATATGCAGTGCACGTAATTAAGTTTTTCCATACTTCTGGATTCTAACAATGCCCAGCTATTTCCCTGTCAAGCAGTTCAAAGAATTTGTGCAGAAATAAATCAGCATCTTTACTTTTTAATTAATATTTAAAAACTACACATTATTATAACTTTTTAAACCAATAGCTACTACATCGTCACTTATATAGTGAGAACATGTCCATGAGACAACAAAATGACAGTTAGCAACAGTTCATCAGTCATCTCCAACACCTAGAAGCAATATTTTGACTGTTCCCTCAGCATACATTTTTTTATAATGAAATTTTCCTATCATTTTTGCTGAAACTTAACATACATATCTTTTCATTAACAGAAGCAATTAATCACAAACCATGATTTTATTTACTTAAAGTTTTAGATAATTGAAAACGGACAACAACTTTTCATTACATGGTTTAATTTTTCTGCATTGACAAGATGTCATTACCGCAAAGATGAATAGCCTCAATTCATTTTTCATGCAATTTAAGCTGTAGAACAATGAATTATCTCCTCATTTCGAAATGTGCTTTGTAATCAAATTGTTGCATGACGGTAAATGATTATCAAGAATTAACGGGTTTGTAGGAATAATGGTTAACCACCAAGAAATCTAATTTACCGCTTCTTTAAATGGAGGAATTAATTTAGACATATTTATTATATTACATGGAATTTTATCATTCTTAAGTAAAAAATATCATCATTTAAAACATTTACTTTACCTTCCGTTCAAGACTGTATCGGAAAACATTACGTTAACAGAATGTTAAATATAACATAAAACCATACCTTAATGTAGGGAAATGCACTGTCCTGTTGTCTGTTGATTATAGATACAACACATTAATAATAAATGCATATTCACAAGTCTTATTTTTTACACACACTAACAAGAAGTGATAAAATAATAAAAAGATTTAAAAAAATGCGCAAATTGTTACGTATACAACGTTTTTTTTAAGAAAAAGAATAAAAGCCTTGTTTGCAATTTGTATTTTATGGACAAGAAATAAATGTTGTTAATTTTAACAAACGTATTTATAGTGAACTTTACCGTGTCTGTCCAACGGAATTTACCTGACAAAATTAAAAACTGCTACCGCGTTTGGTCGAGTTTATGGTCCATTTGTTAATCTCGTATTACACTTTTTGAAATCAACAATTATTTTCCACAGCTAAACGGCGATGTGAAATGCGGCTGAATTTTCTTTTTTTTTATTTAATTGTTGATTTCAAAAAGTGTAATCGGAGATTTACAAAAGGATCATAAACTCGACCAAACACAGAAGCAGTTTTCCATTTTGTCAGGCAGACACCCATCGGAAAGACACAGTCAAGTTTACTAGTGTTATATTTATAGCAAGATAGCTCTAATCTGTGATTAGTTTTCTTTTTATAGAATAGCTTGAATCTGTATGACTAGATGAATTATATGTAATTATGTCAGCCTAGAGCGTTTTGTCTATATGTTTGTATTTAATTGACTTTATTCTTTAGTCCAACGGCATAAAATTGCATTACACAGTTCGAAGTATTTTTATCTTAATTAATAACTTCCGAATTTCAGTCTACGCAAATCTATGACGTGGGTATGCCAACAAATAATAATTTTTTTTTATTGTTACAGAATATTTTTCAACGGAATACGATTCACATGGACAGAAAATTGAGAAACGTTGTTTACAGTTCCTGTCGTAAATAACATAGATTTCACAAAGACAACAAGATCTCTATAAATGGACTTACTAACTGCTGTTTCCTGTTTAAATATCGTGGAAGTCAATGTTACTTCTAATCAATTAACATTACTTTAGCAGTGGCAGAAGTAAAAATATTTAGAACATAAATGATGCAGATTTTAGCTTCTTCTGTCATGGCAGCTAACGAGTCTTACGTCGACTACGCCGATAATGTCAGCTATTACAGAAATAACGAATCTAAGGAACATTATCAAAATATAGAATATTGTTGTGCTGTTGATTCTGCCGAATTAGAATTCGAACAAGTAATGAACACGTACGTTCCCCCTGTATTGATTACGATTGGTACATTTGGGAATATATGTACATTGTTGGTGATGCGTAAAAGACCATTCCAGCATTATCCTATCGGCTTCTATTTTTCTGCTTATGCTTTGACGAGTTTACTGACGTTATATCTATTTCTGGGATCCGAATGGATTGCATATGTTGCGAGGGTCCAGCCAATTGACCACCAAGCAGACTGGCTTTGCAAACTTTGGCAGTTTTTTAGTCGGGTTATCACGTACTCAAGTATATGGTTTGTTGTTGCTATGACAATAGACCGTTACATAACCATCTGGCATCGTCGTAAATCATCAAAACTGTGCACAATATTTATGGCCAAATTTGCGGCAATTGCTATTTTTGTTGGTCTTGTCGTCATCAGCGTCCATGCCATGTGGAGCTATGAACTGATGAAAGGGTGTTTCATTGTTCATATGGAAGATGATTTACATTCTGTGATTTGGCCATGGATGTCGGCCAGCTGTTATTCATTTCTCCCTTTAGCACTAATATTTATTTTTGATATATTAATTTTCACAGGATTGTGTATGAAAAACACACCCGATGAAAGCAACAACGAACTTTCACCAATGGTTTTAACGCATACCACTCTCGTATTATCCATGTTTTATTTTTTCTTGGTGTTACCTCCAACTGTTATTAATATTGTTGATCAAACATATCCTCCTTCATGGCTTCAAAAGCAACATTTTATGATGCAGTTGGCTAAAGCTAGAGTGATAGGTCATTATATGGCATGGACCAACACAATAATTGTTTTCTATATTTGTATATTATTTTCACAGACATTTAGGAAAGAAGCAAATATTATGCTCAAATCTTTTATATATACAAAACCAGACAGAACAATGTATGAACTTCATCATGGATCCGATAGCAGTGCGAGTCAGATAGAAACAGAAATATCTGTTACACTGGTATAATTACCACAATAATGTATACAAGACTCAATATTTATTTATATCATAAATATATGTTATGGGTAGAAATTTGTTTTACCTACAATTATTGTAAAATTGTTTTTATCGTTGTAATATTAAAAATAATGTTGTTTAGATTTTACACTACTGGCTAAAAAGATGACTGTAAATACCAGTTGCAGTCGTTTTTAGTCTGTAACTGACTGAGATTGACTGCAAATGACTGCAAAATTGTCTGTAAAAGACTGCAAACGTTGTGTCAGACAATAATTTTTACTGTGAAAGTCATTTTACGCCTGTCACAGACATATTTTGTCCGTCACAGACATTTTTTCCGTTGGCGCAGTCATTTTATGTCTGTTACAACGGCGTATCCGTTGTATCAGACAAAAAATGTCTGTCACAGACATTTTCTCCGTTGTATCGGACAAAATACGACTGTCACAACGCCTGGTAATTATTATCGTTAATTTATTAACAGCGGCCAATTTATATTTTAAATTTAAATTTTCTTTTATGAAAATATTCGGAATTCAAGAAAAAAAATATCTATTTGGAAATTAATCTCTCTCACACTTTACGATTACAAATGTTTCAACGCTTGGTAATTATTATTTGTATTGTTGTTACACCCGTCGATTAATTTTCTAAATGTCAAGTTATTTTATGAAAATGTGCGGAATTCAACAAAAAACATCTATTGGAAATTTGATTATCTTCTACATTTTTATAATAATATTTTCTGCAAACAAAGTTAAACAAAATATGATGACATCGCTTATTTATTAAGTTATGTTGAAAATTATTTTACAATTATAGTAAGTATAAATATGTTTAGTTATTTTAAATACAATATTTAATAAAAAAAAATCAAATCATGTTTGTTTTCTATTGTTTAAAATATCAGGTAATTCAGTAAACATAATAAAGTTGTTGATGTCCACGGGGCGCTTCCGATTTAAAGAAGGACACATGTGGTTAATTATGTTACAGGTAATCCCGCCTCACTGATCAAAGTTCACGTGTAAGAAACATTGGGCGGCATCATGTGAAAACATTACACAGGTGACCGGTAATTAACGATACTAAAATCGGCACGTGTCGATAAATATGCAAATATCTCTAAAACTACAAAATAAAAAAAAATTGGTAAAAACTATATTTATGCACTTACTAGTAGTTTGTGGTTTTTCTACGGACCAAATAAATTTACAGTTATAGATTGTACGGTTATCTTGTAAGTAAACTTCAACCCCTTTTGTTCTACAGACAAACACTAAATTTTAAAGGTGTTTATTTTTAATTGTCTACATCGACTCTAAAATCATACCATAGAAAGGCAAAGTGCCACAGAACAAATAACAGACACACTGAAACAGAATCGAGTGCGCCGTTTCATACAAAGTTGACATGTATTCGAGAAAAATCATTCGATATATGTCCAGTGAGCAGTTGTAAGTATAGTATATAGTATATACAAATATAACTGTGTTTGACAGTTTCGGTGTCTCTGTAAAAAGAAAACGGAAATTTTAGGCAACACACAGTTAAAGTTTATGGTTTCTAAAATAAATATACAAGTCGTCTCCTTTGCAAAAGCTTTCCCCAAATGTTGTACGATTTTATTTGCAAATTTGCATGCTAACATAAGTTAACGATGTTATCGTTCGTACATCGTTAGTATATGGTTAAACGTAAATCGTTTTTCTATCGTAGAACATATATAATTAAATAATACGTAAAATCGGCCCTAATTTATTAATATAGGGATGATTAATATTTGATCGCTGTACTCATATAAAAATGTTAATAACTTTTTATTGTTCAAACCGCAAGGCCATACGGAAAGTTGTATTACCCGATACTATCTCACCTCCGATCTTCTGGACCAGTAAGCTATTTCGTGACTCCTTCCAGCATATGTTAGATTGGCTAGTCATACGGACTGTTCATACAGGCTAGCGAAACGACTTTTACTTTATTTAAATAAAATTGTTACGAACTGGCGTCTGTATTGGCTTTTTATCGATTATCGGTCAGTCGAATTGGTTCTAGACTCTACGGGTCTCGGGACCTATACATCCAACCTAGAATCAATACAAGGGCCAATACATATTCAGCCAGTTAGTAACACTGAAGCATGGTTTCTCCAGCTTGCATGGTAGGGTTTTTCCTTTATTCTATCAAGAAGTGTATAAAGTTTTCACATCATAAAACGAAATAAACCATTATAAATTTGAATAAAGGAATTTGAAAATCAAACTTCTTTTACTTTTTACTGGTTCGAGTACACCACGAACATTGTCCCTGCGCATATGTACACAAGTAATAAATACACTTCAAAGACATATACACGACCTGTATTGTATTCGGTTATTGTAATTAACAAAATTAACAATAATTCTGTAGTTCAGATTTTAAAAAACGATACTCAGAACTGAAATTAAAAAAAAACTAAAGTATATTATTGTGCACACGGTCTTTTAATTTCTTTAATAAATATTTAGGGGGCCTCGGTGGCCGAGTGGTCGTAGTTCGTCTACAATTGATCACGTGGACTGTCAACACTGAGATTGCGGGTTCGATTCTCACAAGGATTGCCAGTTTTCCTACCGCAGGTCGGGGGTTCTCTCCGGGTAATCCGGCTTCCTCCCCCAATAAAAACTGGACTCCATGAAATAGCTGAAAAATTGCTGAAAGTGGCGTTAAAACACCATTCAAACAAACAAAAAAAACCCAATAAATATTTAGCTTGTATTAAATACTTTATGAAAACTTACACCTTTCAAATATATTAAAGGTTTGTTTTTAATAAATCAATAGTCCAAGTGTGGTAATGAAATCGCATAAATAATGTGTCAGAATTCAAACTAAACGATGTGATATCCAATTATTACCGAAATAGATAGATAAGTTTGATCGGATGTTTGCTTCACGTCCAGCGAGTAGTATTTCAGCGATATTCAGGACAAGACAAAGTAAACATACAATTAATCAACGGAAAAAGGGGGTGGGGTGGGACACAAGTAACCAGTTTAGACTGCCACTGGAAAAGTATGAAGTTTGTTGAAGGCCGAGAATTTAGCCTTTGTAGCGGCTACAATGAGCCTACTCTTTTTTCAAATCTGCAAAATGGGCTTTATCGTGCTAGGGGAGTGGCAATATTCAAACACGTTACCCACTACGGTCAGCCGTCAGGCTTTCCGTATGATGACCTAACCCTAACCCTAACACGTCAACTAGAGGGTCTCCACTACAAGTAGAAATAATTGTATCAACAACGCGTACAACTTTTTCAAAAATACATTTTAAAATTATTTTGAAGTAATAATTTCTTATTAAACTATACCGATGGGCTAGTAATTCTAAAGTCCCCGTGTAGTTTAATTCTCTTGCTTATTATGTTTCGTGCTTGACAGAATATTGTACGACTAAAAGCAAACGGCGCACTAGATTCAGTTGCATGCTATATATTATACAGGTCGTCCCATTTCTTTGGGATAATTTTAATGATCTCCATTGCTTGTCAAAGTTGACAATAAGAAAAATACATCTTTACAATTAGTGTTTTATGTGTACAAAGTTCATAATTTACCACGGGGGGAGGGGGGGGGGGGCAGGAACAGGTATTTTAGAAGACAGTACCCATTCATCCATAACTATAAATGTATTTATTACATTATTATATTACACAATATCAACCCTTTTTCTGCATGGTCGCGGAAAAACACCGGATGGTGTCGCAAAATGTATAATACACATTATCTTTGATCAGCGAGGCGGCGAGGCGAGATTACCTGTAACCTAAATTAACAACACGTATCATTCTTTAATTTGTATTTGTACATGTACAATTTTATAGTCCTAACTAAATTACCAGATCCATTTAAACAACAGTAGATGCAGCTTTGAAAACCAACATTATTTTAGTTTTTTTTTTAAATATTTAATATTTAATATTGAAAGACAGGAAAAATATAACGACTTAAATGTCACAATTTAATGTATGTATCCGTACTAAATAAAATACTAACAGTTTCCGCTATAATTAAAGACATTGGCGATTTTATTTTATGTATTTTTTTTAACTTTGTCCGTGGTTTAAGAAAACATTATTGTACAAATGTTTCAAATGCAATCGTTGTTATGGCTTTAATGCGGTTTTAATTTTCACCAGATGTGTAAGTAAACAATTGAGAAATTCAGTTTAATAATTATAAATAAGGACAGAACAAATGCTAACATTTTCAGCAGTCTTCATTTTTTAGAAACAGATTTATTTAAACATACATTTATCTTTAACATTACTATTTAAATAGCATTTGTTATCGTAATTGTACGAACGTACAATTTCCAAATAGAGATATTTTTTGTCTAATTCCGAAAATTAACAATAATAATTACCAGTCGTTGTGACAGTCGTATTTTGTCTGATACAACGGAGAAAATGTCTGTGACAGACATTTTTTGACTGATACAACGGTAACGCCGTTGTAACAGACGATTTTCGACCGAGAAAAACGGAAAAAATGACTGCGACAGACATTTTTTGACTGATACAACGGATACGCCGTTGTAACAGACATAAAATGACTGCTCCAACGGAAAAAATGTCTGTGACGGACAAAATATGTCTTTGACAGGCATAAAATGACTGTCACAGTACAAATTATTGTCTGACACAACGTTTGCAGTCTTTTACAGACATTTGTGCAGTCATTTGCAGTCAATCTCAGTCAGTGACAGACGAAAAACGACTGCAACTGGTATTTACAGTCATTTTTTTAGTCAGTAGTGTTATCTTAGGTGAAAGTTAATGTCTACTGAAGAAAACACAATCTCACATTTTCATCCCCAAATTGATCATTCTCACAAATTTAAAGGTGTTTATCATTGGTTGACAACAATCAAGAAATATGTTACATATCTACACTAAAAGTTTCGAAAGCACATCAATAGGCTGCTCCTAGCTTTCACTTCCATTCTAATTTAAATAAAAAAAATCACCTTATCAAAATGTACAAGCCGCTGCATTTTTAAGCGCTGATTAACTGGTGAAAAATAATTAAATATGTGCATTTTTGCATATACGTAAGGTGCGTACGGTTGACCAAACGCGGTAAGCAGTTTTAATTTGTCACTAAAAAAAAATCCCAAAACACAGACACGGTAACATTTAGTATAGTTACGCTTTTTCTGCGACATCTTACCACGTTTTGATAGGGGTTCATGATAACAGAAAAAAGTATAACGTTTATGCACGGACAACGGACGAAATTGATGGCAAAAGTTCACTCTTACATGGAGTCGGCTAAATTTTGCTGATTTTCATGTGGAATACTTTAGGTTATTAATTACATCAAAGCATCCAAAGGCACCCTAGTTTACGCCAGGTTTAACACGAAGTTATTTCAGATACCCAAGTCTTTTGACCATCTTACTGTCATTGACTGGTGTCAACAAATTATACCTGTAACTGTATCAACATGTTTCACATACTCTGCGTATATACGAAATGTTTGGTTGACGATTTGGGGAATAAAAAATGTATTTCGAACTTAGCTTTCAGCACTTATAGATCACACGAACAAACTTGTCTTCCACGTTAAATAATTTATTGTGCAACACAAGTAAAACAACGGGTTGCAATCTACACTAGAGAAATCAATGAAAGGGAACAATACCTACCTTCTGCTAGTGGCTTGACTCCTTAGTATCACACCTAAGATCTTTGCAGCTGTTGAATCGAAATAAACCTTCTAGTATTACAAGAATTATCGGCAACAAATCATTAAACAGAAAGTAACAGTTTCCTAAATAACCTCTGAAACTATCTGAATGTATAACTTCTTTAATTGAATAACATCTTCAATAAAAGTCTTCGGTCGAAGCTTACTTAAAAAGTTTATCATTTACTGTTACTAGCGATTAAGTTTGAAAAAGTATCTTTTAACCAAAAGACTATCGCCGAATATTAAAGGCTAACTGTAGTAATGAATTGTTATAAAAAAGTGTGTTTTATTGGTAATTTCATTTTGGTCATAATATTAACTGATGATCTGAAAGGAAATTCGACAATTTTTATTGTATACGTATACAGATCACATTTGAAGTCATTGGTCAAGGTCGTCGGTGACCAATTGGTTAAGGTAGTTAATAATCTACTATTGATCACGTGTCTGTCATCCTTGGGCTTGCGGGTCATGTTCTGGGTGCATAGCGGGCACGATGTGCTTGATTCCAATCTTAGGAGGATTGACTATTTTTCTACAGTAAGTCCGGTATTACAGACTCCTTTACACATTTCAAACAAACAAACAAGAAAACAAATAATCACAAATGTTTCAGGGTCAGACATTTTTAGAACTTTCTTCTGGTGCTAATTGCTAGTTTTGGATTTGGTGCTTCTATAACAAATTAAGTTCATGTCATGTTTAGGTTTGAAGAGAACAAGTTTTAATTAACAGATTAAATTAATTAACAGGTTAAATTTATATGTAAATAAGCGTTTTTTCTTGACAACGTTGAACCCTTTTATAATATCTTTCAAGTTTGACCTTAATCGTCCAAGTAAATAAAGTCTTATCGTCATTTTGTGTTTATATCTTTATTACCAACATTCGTTGTATAGAAAAAAGGAGAGGTTTTGAGTAAATTTTAAAAGAGGACTTTTAAAGAATTGTATATTCTAAGTTTGGTTCACTTTATATCTGTAAGTTTTCTTTGAAAAGATGTTGGAATTGAAAATTGTCAAAATCGCTTATTTGCATTAAAAAAGAAAACTTAAGAAAATGTTACGGTCAAGAAGAATGCAAAATCCATATAAAAGTGCAAAAGTTGAAATGGAAATAAAGACGCAATTTACAATGAGGGAACTAAAAAAAAAACAACAACAACAAAGAAGCAAATCGAACCAAATATAACATGGGTGCTTCAGTCGAGTAAGAAGTAGTTGCCTCTAATTAAAACCAGAATAAGTTACACTTATGTCGGAGAAAAAGTCAAATCAAGAAATAGCAAAGTCTATATATAAAAATGTCTGATCACATTTGAAAGATTTTTTTTTAATTTCACAATTAACTTTGTCGTAATTACAGTCATATTCTTCCATCAGTATATGTACAACAAATCTCTGATAAATTAACTTGTTGAATCAACAAAAGCGTCATGTCTAAAAGGTTAAAATATCGCTCGTTATGGTCCGACAGCATCGCGAATGAGAATCGACGTTATATCTAGTATCTAGTGTTGCATCAAAACGTAGGCAGAGTAGAAATTACTTCCTCGAAGATGATGAAAGCACGGAAACTTTTCGAGAGAATAATTTAAACATTAGTCGGACTTTTACAAGGATTTATATCTAATCTAAGAAATTATTCGGTCCACTCATATTATACCTTATCCTGACAGGAATCAAAATCGTCTACTCACTTTCACAATCAATTCAGTTAGTTAATGATCAACAGAGTAAATGTCAGATGCGAACATCCATTGAAGATATTGAATAGAATCATAATTATTAGCTGTATGAAAGATCGTGATTAATTAAATTTTTCTTGGAGGAAGTATTTTCGAATTCTCTTGTGTTTTGCAAACATGAATTAGCTTAAAGAAATGTAACGGCCATTCTAAGTATACATTGTCATTAGTTGATGTTGTAATAGAATATGAAAAGATTTCATGCTTAGATCAAGTAATTTAATTAACACATTGACCGTGTAAGCGCATGTCAAAGTTCTCATATATGTTGAGTCCTTTTTCACATTCTGGCATTTGTATTTCAGTTTTGTTTTAGGACAAAAATATATTTCCTTGCTAGACGTTGCCTTAGCAGCGGAGTACCTTGAAAACAAGAGAATGTATAACTAATGTTTTATAAATCTACTCTACGTGTACCTAGTAGTAGGGAATAATTTAATGTTATTAATTTATTTTTATCTCATATAAAATACACTTCTTTTGGTGATCTTCTTACATTTTCTCCATTTACACTGAACCTTTTACTGCTGCGTAAAGTTCCAAAATCCTGAATGAGTATTAATATTATTTTGTCTCAATAAATGTGTTTACATGTTACTGAAAATGACCACTACCTTTTCTTTCCAATCTTGTATCAATCAATATCAAATAATGTTACTAAAGTGTAAAATTGGTTAAGTATGTCGACGTTGTGGTGCCAATCTTAAAGAAAAACGTTCCGTACATAAGCAAATAGAAACTACCAATAACTGTCTTGACTATGAAGGTGTTATATTATAGGACAAAGCTTGTTTTGTGTCTAGTAGATGATTAATCATTATTGAATTTTCAGACGGGTTTATTGTATTTTAGGTCTGGCGGCATTATTATATATATGCAAAAGAAAGTAATTATTTTTCGGTTCCAAAAAACTGTTGATGAAAACAGACCTGAAAAAGTCACAAATATTAAAATGTGTTAGCTTACATCGATTTAAAATTCAATTTGATATCATTTCAATAATGACTCACACCATTTAGTTCAATACGCCAAACACATGTTAACTAACAATCGGAAGATAAATATTCAGAAACAATAAACGTAAACATTCAAATGACAAATTATTGAAAACATTATTAGTTACAAATGCGACACAAATTAGGCAAACACTGAACAATATCGTTCTTACAAGGATTGTTGCTAAGAACGTCGCAAGCAGACAAGAGTTTATTGAACTAGAATTTGTGAATAAGACTTTGATAATGAAGAGAAATAACGTCTGCCCATTTTAACAGGATGTGGATGTAAACATGTAAACGCAATAATGGGACGACAACAATGTTGAATGGATGAAACCTAACAAGTCGTGCAACTTATACATCACTTATTTGGAATGCACATGAAATATACATGTACACCTGACAAATCGAAAAACTGTACAATTAGACAATGATGTTAGGTTGTACAATGATAGTTTTTATTATTACAAAGAAATCGACATACAACAAATGCCATGGAAGACTAGAAAATCATTTTTACAGTAGAGAACAAAGCTAACTTCTTCATGCATGTAAACAATGAAAAGTGATGTTATTGTGCCATTCAAGGATTGTGTAAAAAATATCATACAAAATATATAACTAAAGATTATATATGCTTAATGTCTAGCGAGCAATGTCAGCTATACGTAAGACGAACACATAGTATCAACGAGAAAATGACAAACCAACGGAAACGCAATTTCGAAAAATATTGAGTACTTGGACGGGACGAAGAAATTTGAAGCGGCGGTTATGATTCTATATTGTTTTGTCCCTCAACAATGCTAAATTTGGTAACTTTTTGCATTCAATTTACCCTAGCGAGCTTGAAATACACTAAGGTCAGCCTCCTACTTAGACCTACTTCTAGAAATAGACAAAGGAAAATTGCAAACTAGACTCTAAGACAAACGTGATAACTTCAACTTTCAAATTGTCAACGTCACGTTTATTGACTGCAACATTCCAGCAGCTCCAGTGTATGGTGTGCATATTTCACACACTTGTGCGTTATTCTAGATCCAATTTTATAGACCGATCACTGCTGTTGACTGCTAAACTACTCAAACAAGTGTTTGATGTACATAGGTTGATGTTAGCTCTCCAGAATTTCTATTGTCGTCACCATGACTTTATTGATCGTTAGGGAAAATCAATCCCTTAAATACCATCCTACATTTCACTAAATCATAGGTAGGATTTCCTATGCCTGGAGTAGACCTTTTCTTAGACTTGACAACGACTAACTCGACGGGTGTCTAATTATAGGCAAGCACTGCTACTCGTCCGGAGCACCTGAGTGCACTCATGATTATTATTGGATTCGGGAGACTCTCTGTTTTAGTGTTGCTTTGTGTATGTTTGTCTATATCCGGATTTCTAACTGTCCCTTGACATTAAGCAGTCGTTGTTCGGTCGTTTTTTTTTGCTATTTTTTACTACTTTTTTCAATTTTGTATAAATCTAATTTGAAAATGCCTTCTATTTCAATTGATCACACTCAATGTTTCATTTTTATTTATTTAGAAGGCCGCACGACTCGATAATATACCGTATTGAAAAGTTATGTGCTTATGTTGCAGGTCTTCTGGATAACACATACGATAAATCTTAATAGAAGGCACTTTCGTCTTTCAACTCACTTACCTTTCGTGTTTTCTTTGTTATGACATTTACTTCAGCATTCAACCTTTTCACTTATATAGAAATTAATAAATATCTCTTTTGGAATCGTTCACAAACTTCCGTTGAAGTTCGGCATGTTTCATTCTAGTAGAAATAGGAGAGTTCCATTGTATCGTGCTACGTCATCAAATCGAAGTATGGAGCGCAGTACGTATTAAAAATATACATGTTTGGTACTGTTTTGTAAGAAATAACACTATAACAGCTGGAAACACAAACTTGATAAAAACATCCACAAAACTCCAAGAAACAGTTTAACAAACGTAAAGTTAACATATTTACAGGTAAATTCAGGCATGGATGCTTTATATTTTACTTTTCTGTACAGTGTGGACACCTGAACACACTGTTTCTCCTCAAAACAGTTACTTCAGTACAGTAACGTAAATGTGTCCAGTGAGGACAAAAATCACATTTTGCCCATTGTACATATATGCATCCAGGTATTCCCTTCCTTTCAGATGGTTGCCACTTGTCACAGACACAACACATTTCCTCATCATCAGTGAAATCACTCTGACTTAATTCTTCTGAAGATTCCATCAAGGAAATTGGTCCACCTTTAGTATTTAGTCCAGATGTGCTTGGCCTCTGGTCATCAAAAACTTCTGTACTGGTCGATTTTTTCCCACTGTGTGTTTCTTTTGTAACTTTGTTAGAAGCAGTGACTGGTTTGTTTTTACCCTTTGTTGGTTTGATTGAACTAGTGATCTCAGGTTCTGGTTTCTTGCTGTTTGTAGACTAGTATTTCCATGTTGGACTTTTTAGACAAGTTTCCTGCAAGGTAAGGAGGTACAAATTTTCGTTTAGTTTTCTTCTCTGGTACTGATGTGATTGTTCTTGCATTAAAGAAACTGGCTGGCCTATTATCAGCAGGTTGTTGGACATTCTCAGGCTGTTTGTGTAAGAAGTTTGATGGTTCCTCTAACATAGAGTTGTCAATCTGATGGACTTCAGAAGTTGTAGCAGAGTTATGGTCATTCTCCTGACAAGTAGCAGGTTTATTTACATCAGGTTCCTTTCCAGGTGTACTGTTTACTTTAGCTGCATATATTGTTGAAGGAGCGGTTTGCTCAGTAGTGATTGCCTTTGAATTTACAGGAAATACCCCAGTCTTTTTAAAAGCTGAAATTAAATTTTCTGGACACATAGCTTTAAGGTATGGCCTACTGGTTAGTGCAGCAATATCATATTTGGTAATGCTACAGCCAGGATGTGTCTGCAGGTAAACTGCACATTCTCTGTTGTATATGTTTTTTAATGGTCCAAAAACACCAACATCTAACGGTTGGGTAAGGTGGCTGCTATGAGGAGGAAGGACAAATAATATCACATTACGCTGTTTTGCCCAGTTGGTCAAAGTTAAACTGATATGGGAACGATGTCCATCAAATAAAATTAGCAATGGTACTTGATTTGCTTGGTCAGTTATACCAGCATTGATTGCAAAATGAGTGGTTATATAATTTTCAAATATAGCTCCATTAGACCAGCCACTTTCACTCATCTGACCAGAGGAACCCGGAAGTGCTCCACTCAGTAAGTCTGGATTCCATCTTTTACCTGGGAAAACATAAAATGGGGGTATAAAATTTCCAACAGCATTGCCTCCAGCAATAATTGTGACAGTGGATGACCTATTAGACGTTACCGACTGAGGATTTGCTCCTTTGGCACATACAATCTTTGGTGGAGAGTGGTCTGTTGCTATGCCAGTTTCATCAATATTGTAGATTCTGTGTGGTTTTTCTGATAAGTCATTTTTAGTTATTATTGTCGAAAGCTCTTTAAAGTAATTTTTAATTTTTTCTTGGGATGCATTTTGGGCTCTAGCCAAAGAAAGCTTCTGTGGTTTTGCTAATTTCAAATCTGACCATCTATCTAAAAATCCATAGAACCAATTATTACTTAGCTGAACAGTGCCTTGCTGCTTGGTTTGCGACGGTTTATGGAGAGATGTAGCATATTCCCTTGCCATGCGTTGTATGCTTGTTCTGGTATATCCATATCCTATTTCTGCCATATACTTTATATGATGTACCAATGCTTCCTCTTCCTCATAGGTAAAAATAGTGTCATGCCCCACTTTGGAATCCAAAGCTACTTTTCCATTGACTCTGTCTCTAAGGGTTTGTGTTGGCACATTGAATACCCTGGAAGCCTTGTAGACAGACATTCCTTCTGACATTACTGCATCATAGGCCCTTTGAAGGTTGGCTCTATTGTATTGTAGTCGCTTCTGCTTTTCAAAATCCTAAAATGAAAAATAATAAAATTTCATTATTTGTTTTATTTCAAAATTTAAGCCCATTATTTATTTGATTTTATTTTGATTTTATAAATTTATATTTATTAATATTATTACTGTAAAAAAAATTTACAAAAAAATTTATAACATCAAAATTAAATCTACATCTACATCTAGATGTAGATGTAGATTTAATTTTGATTTTATAAATTTATATTTATTAATATTATTACTGTAAAAAAAATAGTGTTTCTTATTAGTAATTTTCAAAATTTTTTATTTAGAATATAAATAAATACATGAAAAAATGCTTATATATTCTTAAATGAATCAACTTTGTCTTCATATTTCGGTTATGTTTTTCATTTAAGATAAAAAAATTAACATCGGTTTTTGTTATTTCGGTGTTCCGTACTTTTGTTTTTTTGATGACAGCGGTCACGTGATCTATGTAGTAAAACTATCAGACGACACTAAGGAAGTTGACTGGGGAGAGAAGACATGGAAATTAGTTCATAAATCTAATTTTTTGGGAAAGTGGTAATGAGGTCACTTGGGAAAACTATGGATTTTATTGGTTTTATGATTTTTTTAATGTTACTTACCGGTAACTGAGACATTTCTGAATAAATTCTTCTGACAGATGACAACGTGCTTCTGGTGTTTATATTCCCAAAATATCTTGCCGCTAGGTGGCGTCGCGCATGCGCTATATTCGTAAACAAAAATAGCACGATACAATGGAACGCACGATACAATGAGAAAGGAGTATACATGATAATGACACAACCTTAAATGTTTACACAGAAAATAAAATTATATTCAAACAAGATGTTTGAATTCTTTATCAATCAAAATATATAAGTTCCAAGCTGTTTCTATTTGCTAAAATAAACAGATAAACAATACAAACGCCATACAATGTAATAAAACACGTAAATACAGATCATGCAGACATAATTATGCAGTCAAAATGATGACTTGTCCACAACATTAACCCTAGTTCTAAACCCTGTTCTTTTTATAAGCCAAGTTGTTAAAAAAATATCACTTTCAAAAGAATCGTTCTAACTCAAATTCAAATAATCGCTATTTTATCTCTTTCCTTGCTGTAAATTGAGTACAGAAAACCACCTTTCTTGCAAAGTGGTTCCGTGCAAATTTATATATTTTAATCAATTGTAGAAGAAACGGATATCTTCTGGTATTTCCTATTTAACGCCTCAATCGTCGCTTAAGTAAAGTAATAGATATATTCCAGATAGATGTAGTAGGCAAGTATATAATAATTTATTGATACAGACAATTCAACTTATCAAATACAAGTAACCCAAAAATATTAAATGCCGTTTATTTATCATTTTCAATATTTATATTTTATAATATCTTAGTATTCTTTTATTATTCATTTTGTTATTGTAATGATTGTTATATGTTTGAAAATGTAATCGAAATAAAAGATGTTTATATATCACGTATTGGATAGTCAGCTTTTATGGAACAATATTACATGCATGTTCAAGACAAAATACTAATATAATGTAGAATGAATCTATCGGTAGTTATTCCTTGCGCTAGTCTATGAATTAGATAGATATGAGCACCTGAATTTGATTGCTCTAAATATGATTTGAAATAACACACAAACAATAAATCAGTTTGATGCAAGGAACATAGACATGAATAACTAGTGACCATCTAAGTGGAGGATGGAAGTAGCGAGAGGTTAATCACTCTATGAAGAAAGGCGTCGGCAATTTTAATTTGATGCTTTAATTTTATTAAAGTTTAGAAAGTAAAAAACACTTAACAAGTACTGTATGTTCTAAATAAAGTCTATAGATTCTGCAAGGTATTACTTTTCAAATAGTGTGTTTTTTAATTCGATCTAAAATTTAGGATTCTTGCTACGCAGGTCTATTTGAAACTTTAAAACCTAGTGTGATGTTTTAAATGCTTATCTGGTCCTCTAAACGTACAATTTTTAAGTCAATCTAAACTTAAAAAATAACATTGTTCGTGTCTTTATATCACATTATTTGTCTCTTATTTCTGCGATATAATACAGATGATCTCTTTTGAATTGAAGTCTATGCTTTTTTAAATGCTTATCTGGTCCTCTACACGTACAATTTTTAAGTCAATCTAAACTTAAAACGAACATTGTTCGTGTTTTTATATCACATTATTTGTCTCTTATTTTTGCGATATTGTACAGATGATCTCTGTTGCATTGAAGCCTATGCAATACGAAAACAACTTATTTAAGGTTCGAAACGTTTTATTATAATACAGCCTCTAAGCAACGCATGAAAGTACACTATTGGGTCTAACAATAAGAAATGCATGCATGTTGTTCATGCTTGACTTGAACAAAATAAAAGCTTCTTTGACGCTTTACGACGTTATATATTATAACAGACACAGAAAATGTAACATCTGTAGCATACATATAAAGATGTTTAAAATACGTCCCGTTATAATATTAACATAAAATTAGAAAAAAACGTGCAGAAAATAAAATAAATTGGCGGTGAATTGATGCAATGCATCAAAAGTTTTCGTTTATTTAAATGGTTCACGTTATTTGACATCGTGTTGAGTAGTGACTTTTCAATAGATAGTACGAGATTACATTCTATAAAGTAACATGTGCTTTATGTGCTTTTATGTTTATATTATATATTGCCGAAACAGACCTTTAGACATAAGTGTAGTCGCTTTTTGATAGCGACATTCGTACCATACAACAATATAGAGTTATCTTCCTGATATATCATAATTGTCACTTCAGCTAAATCATGCAGTCCCGTTTTTATTGTGAAGGAGGACGGAGTACCCGGTAAAACCTAGGAAAACTAGTAACCATTCCTTATCAAGGTTGGAGTCGTGGAGACCCTGCTAGCAACCTCAATGTAAACAGGTCGAAAATCAAAAGTCGATGACGAGCTACATTAACAACTCGGTAAAAATGTCCTTAGTTAAGTCGGAAAACGGAAGCATCTATAACGACCAAGACTTTGATTATATATTTTGAACTTTGTAAAGTAATATACCATAAAGTAAATAGTGATGTTTTTTAACAACATTCAGGAACAAAAACTTCATTTATTTATTTTTATTTGTTTACGTATATTACATAAATTAATACAATAAAATCTGTATTCATTGTAATAACGTTAGCAGTTGATTTGAATATTATTCATTATTATATGGCTTCTAGTTATACTTGGCAAACGTAACAAGAAACAAAAGCCAGACAACCGACATAACTTAAAGTCAACCGACAAGCAAAAAAAAAACAACCAAAAAACCCCACAAAAATGAAACGTGAGTAATTCGAATCAAATAACAAATATGAGAGCACACTCAAGTGCTCCGGACGAGTAAGCAGTGCCTGCTTCTAATAAGACACCCGTCGAGTTACTCCTTATCATGTCTAGGAAAAAGTCATAGGAGTAGGAAAGACTAACTACATTGTATGACTCAGCAAAAAATATTTGTTTAGTTTTACGTATTTCTATCCAACATCAAAAAAATTTATTTTGTATATAGTATTTTTATTGAATTTTGTTGTAAAAATGCATTCCTTTCTTTTAGTATTGGGTGTTTTGGTAACTATGTTAGTTTTCGTTTGTTCTTCTGGTAAAGCCTCAATTAATTTATTTTCCGATAATATTTGGCTTCATCGGAAATGAGTTATACATATCCAATCTTTTTTGATAGACATTTTCCTGGCTGTTCTGAAAGTAAGACATAATTATACATCGAATAACCATTCACATGGCATGTTAATATATATGCTCTCATCTCAATCTTTTGACACGATGTACATGGTAAAAGTGAACATCATTAAAGAAAAACATGTCTACGAGTTTTAGAGAGATTAATATAATTGACTAATTTAAAATGACAGTCAACGTATTACCTTTATAGTTTGACCTTGTATGGGTATCTTTAAAAAACAAAATAAACTATTGTGTAGCAATGTTAATATTTGAACAATTTAGTGCTCAAAATTCGACTATTAATCATATAAGGTCCAATTATCTTCATTGATGCGACAATTCCAACTTTCAACAAAGAAACTTTTGAGTTGCCTTTTGACATGGATTACTGTACTTTCTATGTAAAGACATTGTATTAAGTTGGTGATACAATTATTGTTTAATGCGTTTAGTTTTAGTTTATGTTACAGTCTAGAAGTAAAAAAGGAACGTTTTGAGGACCTTAAGAGTAATTTCGATTCCTTATTTAAATTTAAAACGTGCACTGAACACCAGAAAGATTAACTACTGATAAATAAGTAAATACTCACTTTGATGGGTTACAGTTATAATTTATTTGCAGGGTAACGGGTTTTTAGTTTTATGTTATTCTTGGGTCATAGCGCCTTCTTTGAATAATGAGATTAGTCAACAGTACTACGTCTTAAGACACTGAACTCAATTCTGGATATGGATCAGAAAGTCAGTGGTTTTATTCCTTAAACTAGTGCTAATAATTAACAAATAACTAATAAGTGCACAGGTTTAATATTTTTCCTGGGAAAATCTTTATTGCAAAACACAGACACATAATAGAAAAAATACAAGGTCGAATGAGTTTTTTATAGTTTATGTAGGTTTTATATGTCTGGCTTTAAATGTCATAAAATGTAATATCGGGAATAGTGGCAATTGATCTATGTAATAATGATAAGGCGTACTTTTTAAAATCAACAAAATATATAAATGAGAAATACGTATTCTGTTAATGTGACATTACATAAATTATGTATGAAACTGACACCTTAAAAATGCTAGTCTTTTTTGACATTTTGTGAGGACTTTTAATGTTATTAATGCAGCGTTCCTGTTCCCGGGAATAACAGTGTTCCAGAAAAGTAAATATACACCAGGACTATCACTAACAGAACCATCGTTTTAGTAACTAGCTGGTCTGTTGTACATGTGTAACACACACCAAACCATCGCTATGGGTACATGATGGCCAGAAGTAACACTAGTATTATCGCTTTAAAAACGTGCCGGTCCGTTACTACACGTGAATAATTGCAATGAAAACTCGATGGTCTGTTGTTGAAACTATTACTATCGCTTTAGAAAATCACTGGCCTCTTGTGACAACATAATAATCGCTTAAGAAATCCGATGGTGTATTGTAACGCCAGGACCATCTCCTTCGAAACTTGCTGGCTTGATGTAACAACAGGAAAAAAGTTAAGTTTGGAAACGTGTTCCTAACAAATCATTTTAACAGTGTTTTAAATTATTTGCAAAATATTACTTAAGAACCGTACAGCCGTCAAAGTTTATAACTCTATCATTTTGTTATAGAATTAAAAATCAAGGAGATAATTGTTTAAACTCTCTGGGACATAGTTAGCCATAAATTCAACAATGCTTACTAGACATACAACCTACATACAATGGACAGTTTCTAGTATAACTTTCACCAAGTCATTCACATAGAATATTTAACATTTGAATTAACGCACATCACGTTAACTTAATGATAAGACAAGGACTCGCAATCAGAAGGACTACAAATAAAGAAAACACGAACTCCTATAAAAACCAGGTGTTCTGCAATCGGATTATTATCCCCAAGCTCTCTATAGGAATAGAGGTATGTAGTTTACGGTCTGTATATGCATTTGTCGCATTTGTCTCAACAATGATAAATAATACAATTATTATATTTTGCCAGTAGCAATGTATAACCATACTGTAGAATTCATTTTCAGACCTCTTCAACTCATGTTTACTGACAATCAATTTTTAGCCGTCTGTAACCATTTTCCATCACATTTTATCTGAGGAATGATAAATGTTACAACACTGAAAAAGACTTTTTGTTTACCGACGTAATCATTTTTCAACTGTTTGTTACCATTTTCCGACGCATTTTCTACAACAATATAAATTATTCAAGACAAAAATTTGGCCAATGACTTTAAAGGAGCATGTGCCCATAGGTATAAAGAGTATACCGTTTTCTATTTTTTTTTGCGTATGTCTAAAGTTATAGAGCAATGACATTATCAGGACACATTAGCACAGAGAAATACTTGTTGCTGTTGTGCAAGACTAAACACAAATAAGGAAGATAACCGTACTCATTTACTGCAATAAACTTGTGTTACAAGAACATACTCTCTAGGAGCCCGGAATACTACCGTTTGATATATATTAAATCAACGCAGTCAAAGATTTTACTGCGGTAATCCATCAATTCGTCTTGTCTTAATCATTACAATTAACCAAAACATAATCATCGTCTCTCGTTTAAGTTAAACATGATTAGTTTAGATCTATACGAATCAACATAATTCTAGGGTTTAATCCAGTCTATTTTTGACTACTGTATTAAGTCAAGAATTCATTTTAAAATTCTGTTCCAAACCAAATGCATCGTTATCTCTATTCAAATGAAATTTTTCCTATTATGTAGGCCGGTACGGCACTTTCACCTATACTAAAATCTACAAATATATAATTTATTTTTAAAAGATATCTTCATATTGCCAGTAATGGAAATAAGCTTCTGTAAGGAAGTAGAATGATTTAATACCTCAATAACATGCCTTTTAATCACCTAAATTATGATAAATTTATGAGACCGTAAAGGAACATCTGTGTGGCACAAAAGAATGATTTGACTTTTCCGCAATCCGCCGATGGACGCCACACGTGGAACAGGAATTGCTTACCCTTCCGGAGCATCTAGACGTACGTCTGGTTTCTAGTAGGGTTCGTGGTATAAAATTTTGGGTTTTTATTTAATGTATCTGTCTTTTGTTTAACTATGATTTAGCTTGGCCTTAAATTATCATTTTATTATCAATCCTCGATTCTTTTTGAAGGATTTGTTTTATTTTCCATGCGTCTAGCCATTCAATAATATTGAGCTTTCGGTTCTCCTTATGATTTCTTGTCGGTTATCGCTGATCAGGTAGATTACAATGTTACAGTATTAACAAGTAACTTGTAGTTTGTTCTCAATAACAATACAATCTAACGTTGATTAAAACACTGTGCTACGGTCCTACCGGCTGACTGTTGACTGTTACAAAATATTAGTAATGAATTCAATAAGGAAAATTAAACAGTTTGATTGACAGAGCTATACAAACAACGGAGTCTTTTCCTTTATATATCGTTTCATCGATCGAAAGTCTCAAACGAAAATTCACTGCACTTAGGAGTTTTCGTCTTTTTTGATAAATTCGTTAATGTGTTTTTTACAGTTTTAGCAACATTCAATCTGGTAGATATAAAACATTAATTTTAAGTTTAAAACAACAAAATATTTTGCAGATGAATATGTTGGGGTTGTCCACATTAGAAGGCTAGTCGAAAATTAAACTTTTTATTAAATATTCTGTGTGAGCCTTTTCTGTTTAGAACTTTTTTATTGTTGCAAATAACTTAATTCAGTAGTATGTCTTTCTGGAAGTTGCGACTTTTGTGTGTAAGTTGTAGACTGATATATTATTTGGGTAAATTACTTTTCCTGCTGGAAGTTTCAAAACAATTCTTTATCTTCATTTTTTCTGAACGAAATTCTGCAATATGTGGTTTGAATAATTAATATCATCGGTAGCTCTTTAATTAGTGTCTCATTTTTTTATCTTAATTGAACTTATTCCCAAAAGCCGTTTTTAAGATTCCTCACTTCTAAATATTGCACCAAAACCCATTGACAGTTTTGGTTTATTCATGTGTTAAAAGTTCCTTTTCTCGAAGAAACATCTCTTTCATAATTATACTGAGGTAATTGGTCATTCATACTAGCACTTTTCTCATCAATGTGACATATGTCATCATTATCGGTCTATACCTTATTGCCAATATTCATTGCTGAAACAAACAAAGCCATACGAGTTCAATAGAATAAAACATTACCGTTTATATTAAATAATCTTGTAATTGCATTTACTAAGACTATTGCTAAAGCTAGTTAATAATTTTTATATAAAAATTCCTTTCAGGACAGAGATTAACCAAATATGTATTAATTGATTGATTGACATATAATATTCAGACCGATAACAAGCTTAAATATACGAAAGGGGCCTTTTCATGCAAAAAGCGTGGCAGCATCCAAACACGTTACACACTACGGTTGTGCTCAGGCTTTTTGCATTATAACCTAACAACAACCTCCTCCCCCCAAAAAGGTAAAAAAACACAAAACGATGTTAAATGTCCCCACTATCTCAATAAATAACATGGTCTTGTCATTTTTTCCAGATATACAATATTCCCATCCAAAATAACCTAAATACTATATACAAAGTTCTCAACATAGGTTTAGGTTGACACTTCCTGCAACGATGAAACGAACACAAAATTCATCAAACATAACTGTCGGTCCTATTACTCTCACATGACTTACATTTGGTTTCATACTTTTTTATTGGGCGAACCAAAGGTCTAATGCAGGCAATGGTTTTGTAGTTTTCGTCTGGGAAAAGTCCTATTTTCCACCTGATAGATCGTTTTTGTTTGTTTGATATTGTTTAACGCCACTTTTATAAATTTTTCAGCTATATTATGGCGTCCAGTTTTATTGGGGGAGGAAGCCGGAGTTTCTGGAGAAAAACCCCAACCTGCGGTGGGAAAACTGACAATCCTTGTCAATAAAGACAACTTTCTCACTGTTTACTGCAAAACTTGTGTTTTAATCTCATTTTCCCCTTTTAGGTAAGATGTCTTTGAAGATGTTCAGATTGGATGTCAAAGACAATGGAGTCTTAAACAATGGACGAGGAACTTGGTATTATTCCCATCATTACCTTTGTGGCAAACAGAATGCATTTTACATATTGTCCCCGTGGGCTAGCGCTACTCTGCCTGACAGATCGACGTTGGTCCGATACACTATAGTAGTACGGTACTTGAGTCAACATACCTGAATTCCATAACATGAGGCATATATTATCAAGCACAGAGGAAAATAGGTCGAAAAAGCACATTAGTTGATCTGGCCATTGGAGAAGTTGATAAGGGTTAAGGGCTCAATCTTTGCAAGTCCGTTAATTTTTCACGCTGTCATTCATTAGGATCTAGAAGGCAGTCATATAGCACCCAGCAAATCCAGGAAATACCCTTGGCAGGAATCCTCGGGGTAAAGCTGATGTTCTACCAGTTTCCGTATCTGGCGTGTAAGGTACGACCCCCGGAGAATTTTGTGTGGCAGTGGTTGGATTTGTTGCATGTGCTCAGAGTTAATAGAAATGGCAACTGTTCTAGATGTACAAGATCAGATTGCCCAAATAGAGGAACGCATGGTTATGGTCCGTCCTGTTCATTCTACCCCTAAGCCCCAATTTTCTGTCCTATGTGATTCGAATTACATTACAACAAAACAAACTGACAATAGTAAAAGTAAGGAAACTACACGGTTGTTGTTGCAGACACCTTTAAGTCATGGGTTTATTTCGATAGCGAGCTAAGCCAAATCTCCAACTGGGTAAAACTAATTCCGGAATTCAAGAAAATTTCGGACTTAGTTAATAACACTCCTATAGAGTCGTAATAACACTCCTATAGAGTCGATTTAAGTTAAACCAAAAGGTAATTGAGAAACAGTGATATAAATGTCGCCCTTTATGATGGGATCAATGACTATAAGGACTATAGGTCACATTTCGAAGAATGTGCAAGAGGTACCCAATCTTTTAAAGGGACGGTGTGGTGTCTTCGGAATTGCTGCATGTTAAATGCTGTTAAAACTCCATTAGCATTGCCCCGAGATCAGAAATAGTGTTCCCAGTTATAGACCATGTTCCAAGCATTATGGGAGTGTAAATATTAGAACCTCGTGAAAAATATTGAAGTAAAGACGTGGCTTCTGTGGCTTAAACTCTGGTTTATGACGATGAAGTCATACCAGTGAGACTAATGAATACAAGTGATAACGTACAAATTTTAAGGGCTGTAAGGTGATTAGTAATGTTAGTAAGGCAGAAGTTATAAAATTTGATGGTAAACAGGAAGACAGTAGTACTTAATTTAATTCTGAGCTGACAACCTTTTGATTAGAGCCAATAATAGGTCTGAACTCAGTACAGAAAGGTGAAGTCCGCAAGATAATGTAAGGGTCTATTCGCTGCCCCTGATTCAGGTATTGGTCACACAAATATTGTCCTGCATCAGATAAATACAGTAGATGCGAAGCCCATTAAGCATTCCCAACGGCGCTTGTGTGTGAGAAGAGATATATAGGCATATTGATAGAATGTTAGAAAGGAAGGTCATAGAAGCTTCCGAAGGGCCTTGGTCATCTGTGATCGTATTAGTCAAAAAGAAAGATGTCTCTACATAGTTCTGCGTAGACTATAGACTAGTAAATGCATGTACGCTAAACAAAATTCTTACCCTCATCTCAAAATAGATGACTCACTTGTCAGTTGAACAGTTGTCTTGGAACAAATGGTTTTCAACAATAGGAAAAATAGCAAAGAAAACCGACCAAACAAGAGTCAAAAGTCAAGGGACAGTTGCAATCAGGATAGTCAAACACAACACAAAAACCAAAAACACAAAAACAGAAAGAGAGTAGCCCGAAGCCAATAAAAACCATGGGTGCACTCAGGTGCTCCGGACGGGTAAGCAGTACCTGCCTCTAATTAGACACCCGTCGAGTTACTAATTGTCATGTCTAGGGAAAAGTCAAATCCAGGAATAGGAATCACTACCTATGACTCAGCGAAAATGTCAGATCGTATTTGAGACACTGATTTCCTATAACGATCAATTAAGTCATGGTGACGACCATAGAACTTCTGGAGAGATAACATCAGCCTAGGTGCAACAAACCCTTGCTTGAGTAGTTTAGCAGTCAACAGCAGTGATCTCTCTAGAAAATCGGAATACCGATCGCATGATCTAGAATAACTTATAAGTTGTGAAATGTACACACCATACGCTGGAGCTGCTGGAATGTTGCTGTCGATGAACGGGAAGATCTCTGTTCTTGTACTGGCAGGTCGATTTAGAAGAATCTGATCGCCCAAAAACAAATAATCGCTAAAGGCGTGGACTATTTGAATTCTTTCAGTGCTATTTTATGTGGCTAATGCGCCAGCCATGTTCGAACGACAAAAGTAAAATGCCCTTGTGTGTCTTCAGTGGGGAATATTTATGGTGTACCTCTTTGACATTTCCATCATGACAAAACGTAAAGTCTTTGAGAAGATTCAGGCCGCAGGGTTGAAGCTTCAGCCCAAAATGTGTTGCTTGTTTTCTAAGTTTCTAGCAGACCCTGAAAAGAAAGTGTATCAAAAATGGTCTATTCCTTGCAAGGTTTGTGAACTTAGGTCTTTTCTAGGCCTATGTGGCTATTATCGGAGGTACATCCACAATTTTTCGGGCATTGCAAAATGTTAACACCAGTTGACGGAAAAGGGTAAGAGATTCCTACAGATGCGCGTCTAGAGGAATTAGCAAAATTCAAACAGAAGCTAATCAAATCTCCGATAATAATCCATCCAGATTCTACAAAACAGTAACCTGGCAATAGGTGGGGACTTGTCGCAAATCATTGCTCGTAAGGAACGGGTGATCGCTTATGGTAGTCGGACATTGTCAAAAACAGAATGCAAATACTGCGTAACCGGAAAAGAACTTCTAGCTGTGGTCCATTTTATCAAACATTTCTCAATGGGAGGAAATTGACCTTTAAACACCGGCCAGGTGCCGAACATCGCAATGCTGATGCCGTCAGTAATATTCCTTGTAATATAAAATAATATAAATGTAAATCATGTTAACGTTGTCATTTCTAAAGGAGACGATAGCGGTAGCAAGGAGCTTGAGCTGGATTTGAGACGATTGCAAGAGGCAGATAAGGATCTGTTAAAGAGAAGATATAATCTGCCTTGTGGGCACAATATTGGGATTCACTGCAGGTAGTGAACGGTATTTTGTATAGGGTACAATTTGATTCGGGGGAAAAGCAAGCACAAGTATCCATGAAAGAAAGGCAAAGGATTATTCGTTATGCTTATGATATTAAAACATCTGGTCATTTGGGTATTAAGAAAATCTTGGGGCAGATAAGGGAAAAATATTACTGGTCCGGTATAAGAGGTGACACTTGGTGCTATGTATCTGGTTGTTGCGTGTGTAATAAGAGGAAAAAGACTATTTTCAGGCGTAAGGCCCCAATGCAGGTTCAAGAATCTGGCTATCCATTGGAGAGAATAGCCATCGATATTTTGGAGAGCTTCCAGAAAGTGATAGGGAAACAAATATATTTTGGTCATTAGTGATTACTACACAAAGTGGCCAGAGACCCACGCCATGCCTTACATGGAAGCCAGCACTGTTGCTAATATCCTGGTCATGAAGTCGTGGCCAGGTTTGGTGTAACATCGGTCATACATAGTGAACAAAGTTGTCAGTTTGAGACTCAGTTTTATTTACAGAGATTGGCAAACTACTATGAATTCAAAAGACACGGACAACGCCATATCACCCGAAGTCCGACGGGATGGTAGAGCGCTGAAACAAAACGTTAGCTACTATTCTAACGAGTTATATCATTAATTACTGGGACACTTTGCTCCCCTTTGTCATGATGGCGTATAAATCGGCTGAGCAAGAGACTCCGGCTACACACCAATTTTACTCATGCCTGGTAGAGAGGTCGCTACACCTGAAGATCTAGTATATAAGCTTTCTTCTTAAGCAAAGGCTATTCCAAAAAATCAGTTGGCAAGGAAATTACAAGATCGACTGGAAGATCCCCTAAATATTTAAAAATCAGTGGCTGGCTCCTTACGCAGTTTTGAGAAGAAATTCAGATGTAACATATCTATACTACATGCCAAAGCCCCATTGGAAAACTTTTTTGCTTGCATACTTTAATTTTTCCATAATTTATAATTTTATTACGAAAATCCAGTTGAAAAAAAATTCAATACGATTACCTGTTTATGTTTTATACGTCACTTTAATGGTATTCAGACAAACCGCGAGACTTTTCCCGCTTAACTGCAAACGACATCACTTCAAATAGACAACAATAGATTGTTCCTAAAGTACACTTCCGCTCTAATTAAGGTTAAATTTTAGTATGAAAATCGCCTAATAAAAATTTAAAATCCGCCATATTTCAAAGCTGAATCATACATGATAGACAAGGAAACTTTTTTTTGTACGGAGGAATTTACTGCGGAGAAAATATTTGAATCTGGGGAAAAGCTAGAAAACGAAGACGGTCCTTTCCCATTAGTCAATGTGGGTGTCGATGCAAGTCAGAAAATGGGGGCTTAGAAGACCTTCAGTTTGGTTTAAAGATTATCAATTATAGTATATTTTTTAGAAATGGAGAAAACGAAGATCACGTTAGCAGTCTCAATTGGGAAGTTATAGGTATTTCACGTGCGGAGAAAAGTTTGCTACCTTTGCAGAATGGGGTAGACACATAGTTATATTCTGTGAGGAGAAAATGGCGTCGACGGCGTTTGTGTGTAGTATGCCAGCATGCACATACGTCGCAACCCTAGCAAGGGATCTGAGTAAGCATTAGAAAAGGAAACACAAAGAATTAATATGTCTATAGGCAGCGACTCTCACTTGGAAGAGATCAAGTTCAGAATGGCATGGCCCGCACATTCTGCTCCAGTCCTTTGTTAAGCAACTCCGAAGTAGTTCCGATAAAGTAGCCCTGTAAGGAAGCCCGCTGCACCTTTACCAGTGTATGGTTCCACAGAGAAGAGGCATTTAATGGAACAACTGACTGAAAGCATTAGGGGGCCGGTAAAGTTGCCAAGAACTACGACAACTCTGGGTAGAGGCGATTTAACTGTGGATATGTTTCCTATCCGGTCGCCGATGCTTTTCGCTAGACCGGTTGCACAAACCCAAGCGACTTCGTCAGTAGGTATGCGTGTTTTGCGTCAGCCTAAAACACGTTACATCTAGGAGATCCATAGGAACCCAGACTCCATGGATCATGGAAGTCTCTGCAAACATGGTGGCTCAACATCATCGTAAAAGAACAGTCACAGTGTGCTATAAAGATGGCATTAAAATTGAGGAGACGACAGAGGAAACAGAGGAAACAGGGCAATTGAAATCCATGCCATGCTAAATCTAAATGGATGCCAGGAAGACACACGTCTACACAACAAGGGAGGTTTGTGTCGTAATTAGATCCATGTACAGGAAGGACATTGCTTTTAGACATGTGAACAAAAGTTGTTGTTGATGTAAAACGATATACTTTGAAATAACACTAATGACAGAATATTCTGAATAAAGGATGAAATTTTTAATAAATTGTTCGAGTGTTATTTCGTCATAATATGTATAAGTCCTTCGGATGATACGTCAAAACGAGGTCCCGTGTTCAAAGACGTCTCCTGCAAGAGTATGACTCATATGGGGCCGCTGCAGAGGCAAAATTAGTTATGAACCAAAATTATTACCTTTAGGCCGTGATATTCAAATTTGCAGACGTAGGAAGGTATTTTTAAGATATGAGTTTATTGTTATTTGCTCGTTGTTTAGAAATTATTTGCAACATAGTAGGGTGCGGTAGGAAGAGATACCACAAGTATAGGTTAGACTGATAATGCTGGTAGGATCTGGGCATGTGGGTAGACTAGGTGTCTGTGTTCTATATTTATATGTCACCAGCGGGGGAGTCTGTTTTGACAATTAAAGGTTAACCTGATGTATGTTTCATGGTTAATTTACAGCCGAAAGTGTTCGGTTTTGTGACGAGGCGTGTGTGCCTTGCTTAGAGTACATGTCCAGTGCGTAACTGTGCTTTGTAGGTATAGTCACCTTAAAAATTCATCAGTCACTGATTGGTTACCTTTAAATATACTGTAGACAATGATATTGATTATTGTGTTGTATATTTAGTAACCGTAAAAGTATGGTACACAAATGCAACATAAATGAATTAACTCATAAATTCGTTTGGTATTGACAAACTACCCTAATCAAAAAGGAACACTTAATATTAAACATAATCACGTAATTTTCCTCCAATAGCGATTTTGTTTTAACATAGCTTCTGCTTTAATTTTTCCATTCCTTTTTGTAGATGTAGTTTCGATAGTATTTTGACGGTGATGGTAGCCTATCAGTCCAAGGAACTTCCGCTTAACGGTTTCGGGTGCTAACTAAACGATTGTACTGTTGTCTCTGGGTGTGTTAATCAAAGTTTCTTGTATAGAATATTGCCGGTTTATCAACTGTTTTGCTGATGATACCTTCTTGGTTCTCCTAATGGTGCCTTGTCAGTTACCGCTGATCAGGTATTTAACTGTTTTCCCAATTAGTCTAAAACGTAAATAATGTATGTTTCTGTAAACTCTGTTGAATGACACTTACATAGTTTATTTTAAAAAAATAAAAACAGTTCTGTTTAATAACAATTTGTTACCAGTCGCATCAGGGTATCTCTAGAATAAACTACCTTGCAACACTGCAGACAAAATCTTTAAGGTATAGAAAAATAGCAAAACAATAAATTTAGCAGTTGCAATATTTGTGTAAGCGTTTGGAAATGTCAAGAAATTATATAATAAAATGTTTGCGTATGCTAGGTGACCTAGTCTCTTGATAATAGTTGCACAAACTAAAAGATAATGTAAAGTATGTAACATCATTAGTAAATCCCTTGCGTAAATAGAATACTAAAACAGTCTTTAATCTAATAACTTCCATTACACTCCATCAGTTCGTACAAGAATTCCTTAAATTATCAGAATCAAATTAAACAGATCCATCGTCGTTTTGAGTAAACAAGATAAACGGTATGCAAATATAATGGTTAACTTGACATATTGTATGGAAGGTCATGACAAGACGTTTACCTTTTCCAACGTATTTACTTAAAACAGAAGGATCTGATATAAGTAACTTATATATTTTGGAATATATTTAACAAACCCTAGTTTTTGTTTACTTCCATTTATTTATGAAAATGTTCCATGTATTCATTAAAATTTTTGAACTTGAAAATAAGAAAAAAATATCTTACTAGCTATAAGAATCAAACTCCGTACCATCAAATATGGATTAATGGGGTCAGTTGTTTGTCCATAGTAAAATAGAAATATAATTAATAAACATAAAATTTTAAAAAATATGTCCTGCCAAAGAAAGTTAGGCACATATTGCGATCGTGAAACTTGATTTTCGGTCCGTCCGTCCCACTTCAGGGTTACCTATGCGTTGAAGCTTTTTAATCAAGATGACTTCACATCTTCTTGAAATTACACACACAGTTATACCATCAAGTGATCTATTCACCGGCAAAATACTGTTGGACTGTGCGAAAGTAAACTGAATCAGGGTTGTTTACCAATATGTGCCAAGCGGGACGTAAGTGTGACCGAAACATTTGCTTATTTAATTAAAAAATGCACGATGGCAATACACTTTTACGTCTAACATTTATCCGAAATAATAGGATTTTTAGCGTACTACCATTTAGCTATTATAATTCATTGTTTTTGTACAACTGCATTTTGTGTCTTGTTGGCTTCCATTGGTCAAGTTGTTTTACATATTATTTTTAAGAGTTTTTGTAACAAATTATATTTGAAGGGATGAAATAAATTTATTTGGTTATTTTCTAAACAGGATTTTTGAGGTAATAATTGCTTTGAATAATAACTGAGTTTTCAGACAATTTTTTTGTTGTTTGGTTTTTAAAGATTTTACATTTTTGTTTGTACAGACTGATAATTCTAATATGATTTGCATATTAAGAAATACGTTTATTTCAATGGTTAGATTAATTCCGGTAGAGATTTTCAACGAAATTTATTTTTTGATAAATGAAGTTGACTTATTTTATTTTTGGATAAATACGTTGACCGAACTATTTTTACCGTAACCAACGTAAACAAAGATGGCGGCTTTCAATATCGAAGTAGCGATCAGCTTATAAATTATTTGTTTGATGAATTATCATAAATGATTTGTTAAATTTAAAACTTTCCTTGTGTTCGATACAGAAAATAAGGTTATAGATTGATATAAAACTTAATTGTGTTTATTAAAATCAGAAAAAGGTTTATGGAATAATCGTACGTAAAAATAAACAAAATATTCATAAGTTCAGTCAATCCCGCTACCAAATACACAAGAAATATGCAGTTGAGAGACACGCTAGATAAATTTATTCCTTAATGCAGTTTTAAAGAATTTTAAGGATTAAACACCGTTTTCAATGAATTTATCGGTATATCAACAAGACCAACTCACTCACAAACATATCATATGCATGTGAGTGAGTTGGTCTTGTTGATATACCGATAAATCCATTGAAAACGTTGTTTAATCCTATACTAAATTCGTTATCAAATGGAAATTTTTTAACAAGACTAATGGTTTTGAAATGAAAGATTCCTAGTTAGAAGAGTGTTTCTTTCTATTTTGAGTATTTTGAGTAAATGCGGTACTGAAAACGACTATATAATAATCAGTCTGGATATTACATTGGTTCCATACATTCAGCAGAATTCAGATTGATTTTATCGTAAGTCGACAGACGTTCCCTTTACTTCCTCTTGTCAAGGCGAGTCCTACTTTGTAATAAATGGAAAATGCATAAGAACAACTCTGAAATAAAGTTTTCCTATAACGTACACCACACGTGTATCTAACATAAAGGGAAAACACTAATTAGATGACATAACATTTTATAAGGATTAATCTGAAACCTGACGGATTACTCTCAGTTTTATTTATTTCAGCAGTTAATGCATGTAAAAGAAATGTAATCACATCTCCGGTATGATAAGGTGTAAAAACTTAGCAAACGGATTTATTACCCTGCAAATGCGTGCAAAGATGCAAACTGAACATATATGTTGTAATTGATGTAATACAGAATTCATAAAATCGTCATTAAATTAATAAAATGTGCGCAATTTGTAGACCTTTAATAATTTTAACTGTTGTTAAATGCACAGAGGTAATTTCATTGCAATGCAAGTGAAGGGCAACATGTAATGGTTGTATTGTTTCTTGATTAGTTTTATTCCTCCGCTTGACAGAATTATACCCCCGCTCCACGGAATCGGGGGTATATAGTGGTCCTTATATCCGTCCGAATATGGTTTCCGAATAATATTTCAAAAAGATTTAACATCTTATTTCAATCAACCTTTGTTACATTTCATATGGGTAAGAAACCTATTAATTCTGGAAGAATTCTGTCAAAGGTAAAGGTCACAGTCGAAAAAATGTTACATATTTGTACAAAAATGATGTTTCCGAAAATAACTCATTAATTTTGCATTTGATGTCAATGAAAATTTTGGATATAGTTACATATTAGGTGGTTAAGAAGCCTCACGTTTTTTGCGAAATCTATTACATTTCAAGGTTACAGTTGCCAAAAAAATGTTAGATATTTTTACAACAATAGACGTGTCCCGACAATAACAAAAAAACATGCATTTAATCTCAATAAAACTGTGATAGAGTTTTATATTAGGTTGATCAAAAGCCTATCGATTTTGGGGGAAATCCATCGAATTTCAAGGTTACTGATGCCAAAAATGTTATGTAATAACCAAAAATTGGTTGAATTTGATTTCAATGCAACTTTCGAATATTATTACATATCAAGTAGCTAAGACGCCTATTGATGCTGGAGAAATTTCATTAAAGACCAAGTTCACAAAAAAAAGTTCAAAGTTTTACAAAAAAGAAAAGCTAAGCAGGGTATCAGTGATAGCTAGATCGAATTTTTCTAGTTTAAAATGTTCTTCACCATCCACAACATTATTAACATTGTTTATCAAGGAGTTTTTTGCCTAGTTTATTGACCTAACTCAATATGTAATGTTATATTAAAATTCGATAAAATACATCTGTTTGCCTGTTGTAAACATATCTTAAATATAAATTTGTTTTAAATTTAATGTTTCTGACAGTTCTGTAGATCGTTGAGTAATAAGTAATAATCCATATCTCCTAGTGCTATATTTGAACCATTTGAGGAATAAATGGTGAATAATCTACATGCTACATGACTGTACACAAAAACCATCGTGCACCGTAGAAAGGATAAGATCAACATACGTTTTTATTAAGTTTTTTTTTTTGTAGATATCAAAAGTGAAACCTCCGTAGGATAAGAGCTTTGTGTAAACTGCAGAAAGTGATCTGCTATGAAACTTAGTTTTTTTTCAATAGTCTGATAAAAATTAGCTGAACACAAATTTTACTGGAAAATATAAATCGGACCAATAGTCAGTGGGCTTCACAACACTTGTAGTGACAGAGGATAGCGATTGTTTAGCTTTCTTAAAGGTACCACTTATTCCAACACTCATCAATTTGTGTCAAAGCTGTTCCCTGGGACCATACTTTGAGGGTTCCCAGTGCTCGACCCACAGAGCAGCCCAGCGCGTCTCCGGGTGGCTGATAGGGGAGACCCTCTCGTTGGGGGGTTGTCAGGTCATAATACGGAAAGCCTGACCGCGGACAGTAGTGGGTAACGTGTTTGGAGAGTGCCACGCTCCTTGCACGATAAAGACACTTTTGTAGATTTCGAAAAAGAGTAGGCTCATTGTAGCCGCTACAAAAGGCTAAATCGTCCACCCCTACCGAAAACTCCATACTTTTCCAGTGGCAGTCAAAATTGTATTCCCATCCCACCCCCATTTTCCTCCTTTTTATATATTTGTTAACTTGTTCCCGTCCTGAAAATAGCTGAAATACTGCTCGATGGACGTAAAGCAGACATCCAATCAATCAATCAAAGCTGTAAACACAGATGACTTTGTGCGGATCCACGAAATATACAAAAGTGTTTTTCGTTTGAAGCGAGTTCTTATGGCTGTTGTGAAAGCATACAACTGATCTAGGCCACTCATTTCTTGTTGAAAACCATTCTGCTCTTCCGGCAACACATCATTTTGTAACCACGAAGACAGTCTTCTATTTCATTTAACTTAATTTAATTTAAATATCAGAATATATTTTGCACGGTATTGAAATAATTAAAATTGGACGGTACTCTAACAGTTTTAGTGTGTCCATGTTTTGTTTAGGCATTGATACTCGTTTGTCAATATCGAACGATTTAGAAAGCTTACACCAAATACAGCTTTCTCAACTTCTTTGTGACTTATTTCAATGTTTTAAAAAGTTATTGTATGTATTATTTGTATGACTGTTTGTATTTCAAATATTATATCATACTACATTTATATCAAATGTTATTACATTGTCATCCCATCCAGCACCATTGAGTTAAATAGAGTCTCTTAATAATGTTTCTATTGTCTTAACACTTCATCCACATCATTAGTCAGATCTCGGACTTGGTCTAATGATAGCTGTATTCTTCATTCATTTCAACGCCCGAGTTTTCCAATTGATTTTCAGAAATCGTGGGAATTTCTTTCTTTCCAACTGTCGGGGTTTTTTGCCGTGATAACCGAAATTCACGTTTTTCCTTTCTGTTTAATCTACCAATATTCTTTTGTTTCTGTAAGAATGTAAATTGAACGACTTATTTTGCACAATCTTTATCAAATTGGATACATTCACATCACAAAATAAGGCGTATAAATTGTTTTCTATATATTAGGTATGTTAGTAAGAAATATTTTTTTCGCCATTTGGCATTTGATGCCCGGATGTACTAGTAAACGAAAATGTTAAATGTATTTAATTTTAGTCCACTGACATCTATAATAGTCTTATTAGCAGAATAACGTTTTCGTCTGGTTGTAAAGGTCAGTGTAAAACGTCATTATTTCGTTCATAATTGTATGTTTGAACAACTTCAACTTACAGCTGTATATAAAGATATATAAAGAGATATAATCCATACGAGGTAGTCTTGTTTAATTAGTGGCTTTTCTAAGATTAAAACGTTTTACAAAATGGTCAAATAATTTATCTTGCAACTGTCGTATGATCAATCGATGTCCTGCTACGTAATCACTAATTTATGGAACATTGGACAGGACCGCTGCTTACATGTCACAACAATTAAATGTGTAATTGATCAACCATCTTCTCGGAGGCGTTGTGGTTTTTATGTATTGAAAATGTGCCGAAGAATGAGCAAATGAAATCAGGAAGCACGATATTTAATGTAGAAATTGACACTTACCGAATGACACATAATTACATAACTCCCATTACTTGATGTTATTATATTAATAGTACATAGTCCTTCCGGGTCACATAATATGGGTTTCTCTATAGATGATGTTACTTCAACCAATGCATGTCCGTTTTTGTAAGGAGTCGTTACTTTATCCTTTTTATGATGATTTTTCATTACTTAAATTGGTATTGGAAATGGTTCCTAGGGCTCGACCCACAGGTCTACTCAGCGCATCCTTGGGTGGCGGATAGTGTATGTTTTTTTTGTAGCTGTGGGGATGGGGTTTCGGAGGAAAAACCCTGAAAGTGGACCGTATTAGGAGTATGTCACACTCCTTGCACGATAGCAGAATTTTGTAGATTTCTACAAAGAGCAAAGGGGTTGTAGCCAACATTTTTCTTCACAAATAAATATTCAATACTGTTTTCGAAGCATTCAAAATTGTACCCCTTGTTCCGTCTCATTTCTTAAAATACAAACTGTAGTTTTTTGTTTGATAACTTGTTCGATATATCTCGTCCTGAATATATAGCTGTAACTCGTCGCGCTGCACTTTCAGCAATAAATTCATTAATCAATCACTCAATGACAATATTTGTAAATGCATTTTCATTTCTAGGTCCGATTTTGATGAAAATACATCACGTTACTAATAAACCACTTATTAGTTACGTGATGTATTTTCATTATTTTTTTATGTCAGTTCATTATCACGTGATGTCTCGATGTGCGTCGTATAGTTTTGCGCAACCTTATGCGAGGTTATCCCTGTTGTGTGCAAATTTAAGTAGTGATGTTCCATCATACTTAATAAGTCTGGATAAAATTGAACTGCATTTTTTCTGTCATGCATCATTTATGCCAAAAAAATCATACAATACGAGAATGGATCTGCATCTTGATTAGTTTGCTTTCCATTGAAAACCTCTAGTACAACCGCAGTCCCTGTTTAACACATTAAAAATTCTTTGAGGATGACAAAAATGACTGACCCGTCCAAACGTGTAAATGCAATTTTCATTCTCAGTCGAAGAGAAGTGTCAGTAAGCTAAAGAATCACTCATTGGACTGGTCCACTCGTGTTTCTGGGAAAGCCCGGATAGAAGTTGTTTAAAATTTCTATTACAAGTAGAAGAACAGGGTTTTTCATAAATAAGTATTAACAACCTATTAATCTTATTTCAAAGTAACGATATATCTGTGCTTGACGATAACCGTAGATATATCAATCAATTACAATACATATCACTATAAATAGAATTAGATAGTCTCAATAAATGGACGAATTACCTATAGAGTGGATAGTATTTAAACAATATGCAAATCGATAGCGTCATAAAATTGAAATCTATAACCGTTGAACTTACTGTCGACTTCGATATATCGTCGTTTTTTTTATTAACATGTGTTATTTATTTAAATATAGATTTTATCATGATAAGTTAGGTATAATATTAAAAAGTGAACAACCATTAAATGATATAAATAAAATAAATGATCAAAGATTATTTAAAGTCTTTTTAGGATACATATTATCGATATGTGCACCATTATGAGTACAAGAAGAGCACTTGTCAACTTTTCCGACATCTTTTCGACCAGTCGGCAATATATTTTTGACGCTTTTCCGCAGGTATACTTAAACATTACCAGTAATAACAACACAACATCACGTAATAAGACCAATGTAATGAACAAAATAGCACAATGTAATGTTTAAAAGCCAGGACACAGGAAAAGTTGGCCAAATACGATATTAGTTATATATATAGCAAAATAACTGCAAAATAATTTATTTTGAAACACCTTTTGTAGTTGTCTTCATTGCATGAAAACATGTAAATATGAACATTTGAACCTGATACAATCAACTTTTTTGTTTACATGGAAAACCGGATCGTGGCATAAATGTTAGATTATCAGTGTTTACAAAGTAAATTATTGGCTAGATTTAAATCTCGAGTTATAATCGTTTTGTTCAAATATAAAATTTACACGTGTATTAAAGATATCAATATTTTCCTATTCCCTCGATCGGTCGAAAATGTGTTTAAAATGATAGAATTATATTAAAGGCGTGGTAATCAAACATCAATTTTCAAGAGTGTTCTCCCGAAAAATGCATTATAAGACATACGTGTATAGTGCAATAAAGACTACCCTATCTGTTACGGATACATTTCAAAAGTGGGCGTATTTAAATTCAGTGTATGTGCAAATCAAATAAGGGATTCTTAGTTTACTGCCACAAACGTTATGCCAGTGCCGCTTGTGACTTAAAAAAAGAAAATCGTATATATAGGGCAGAGCTTTATTTCCTGCTACAATCGTGTTTTTGTATCTATTAGAAATTGTCAACACATTTTCCATGTAATCACTAATAAATTTAATTGATATTAACTTAATATTCATTTATATGTCTTTATATGTTTGTATATTATTATTTGTTTAAAACACGCTTATCAACCACCAACTGTCAGTTGTCTCTAATTATCTATTTCGTAGCTTTAACATTTGTTCACGAATGTTTGCTATTCGTAATGAAACTATTGACGTTTCAATATAATCGTATTAAAGGATTAAATGCCGCATTCAACGTGGTCCGATTTCGTAATCACTAACCACTTCTATATGGAACAGAGATGACAAACAAAGAATGAAATAATTGAGATGGGAATCGCTATTTCCTCAAAGAAAACTGCAAAAAGCCATGAAACAATTTCAACATCTGAAGAAAAAAGACACGTCCGTCCTATATCAGGCATATCGGCGATATCAGAAACAGACAGTGGTTTACATCACAGACAGATATGGAAACTCAAAAACTGAATGAACACAACTGTGATAACGATAAAAACGAATTTACAATTGAAAAAACATTTATAACCAACATCAACAAAAACGCTATTGATGATCACAATGTCTTGTATCAGACGTGTTTTACTGTTGGAAATAGTGACGAAAATGTCTTTTTTCTTAATGGAATCGATAACGAAGTAGACTCAAAGTCGTGGACTGACGTCAATGACCTCAAACGGGATTCACTACGGAATATATTTATACCTGGTGCTGTGTTTAATTACGACAAAATAATAAATGACGGAAAAGCAAATGAACTTGTAGCAAGAATTGATGAAGAGAATAAGAAAACGCATAAAAAGGTCAAGCAGCGTCCACGGACAGCAGTATCGACAGACATTGAAATTGATCTAGAAGGAGAATCAGAAAAGATTAGAAATAAACTACCGACTTTGAGCAAAAAGAACAAAGATCAAAACACAAGAGATCCAACCGTTAGACCACGCGCTGCTCGTGGCCACCGACAGAAAACAGTAAGCTATGTTCCAGACGATTTATTCAATAATTGTAAGCAAGAGCAAAAGACAAATGATACGAAAGCTAACAAAACGCAGGAGAAAACAGAACTTAGTCTCTCAGATGCACTTAAAATTTTAATAGAACAGAACTTTCTTGAAAATTCCAATGACATCAAACGTGCTTACAAAGTAGACATTTCTGTGGATTTGACTAGTGAAACTTTAAAAATCATTTTACCAGGGTCTTGTTTACGGCTGTCTGAATGATGCAACAAATGGTGTTTGTTTATTCAACTTTGATAATGCATCTTTTTCAACCTGGAATTGTACTTATAATTGGATGAAGGTATTGAACTGCAAATAAAATTCAAATTTTATGTTGAAGAAAAGAACATGCCATGAAATTGTTCGTTATTAAATTTTGTCTTTGATAGATTTTACATGCCCTTGATCTTTTAAAACTGATCTCATTAATGTCATTAGACAACAGAGATTGATGATCAGTTCATTGTATGTTTGATATGAGAAATACACCGCGAAAGAAATCCGACTGTCAATGTTAACGAAGTTTTATTGACAGTCAACGACACGGAAGTTTAAAACATGTACTTCAACGTCTTGGCATACATGAAAACGATTTATATTCAAATGCATATACCAACTTGATAAACTCGGTTACAAAGGTAGATTTCGTTGTTTTACAACTTTAAGGTTGTCGTTGACAGTTGTATGATTATTTTTTGTTCCGATACCAGAAAATGTGACTGCTATTACAGGCTTAACCTACAGAGAATGCTACGCACTTGCGCTATGAAGACCCAATTATCAAGGAAAGAAATAACCAAATGTGTCACAGCAACACCGAGGTCCCTCTTGGCGCATTATGGCAAAAACTCCCTTTTACTCAGTTCAATCAATCAGCTGAATGTGATCGGCGAGCTTATGTTGCCTGTACATAAAATCCTGAATTTTTAATAGCTTTCTAATCTTATCTATATTTTTTTAAAGTGTCAGATGCCAAGAAATTTTAGTAAACAGTACGTCTAAGTATTGTGAAAGAGGATATGAATGAAGGTGTCCATGTTTGCGTTCGAGAATTAAAAAAAATCAATGTGTAGACGTAAGTAAACAAATTAGCAAATTGTGAGAGTAATTGCTAAGGCGTTAGCAGCTTGTTTGTCTAGTCTAAGTCTCAAAAAACAAGAAACATAACACGCCATGACATAAGATTGAAGGAAATAGAAAAATGTCTGAATGTCGATAACCCAATAAGTAGAAATGATGCAAGAGAGCAAACTATAAAAAAACATTATTACACGAATAGAATTTTGTGTGTTTTTGATTGGTCTCAAAACAGTTTTCGGGTGACGATAAATCGCAACAGTACTAAAATTACATAAAATGTTTTTACGCTGCACGATTCCGCTGCATAGTAGTCACGCGGAATCCGATATATCTACTTGGTTTTTATGTTTTAGCCAATTAAAATAGCCGTCTTAATAAATTAATTCTTCAAATCAAATCGATTGTTTTTAATTGTATTGTACACAATTCATTGACGTCTTCTACACATACATCGTGCGTGTCAACAATAAATGGGAGAAACGCCGACTGTGATGTACTGATTCATTTGTACTCTTCTCAATATTTGAAACTGGAATTTCAGTTTTATCAGCAAACTGATATCAAAAAGCAGAAATAAATATAAAAAATATTAAGGGTAACTGCAATAATTACAAAATGTAAGCAGGACCTAGAAAAGGCACCCTCTGTTTTTCTGATCAAGGGAGATTGTGGTTTTATTCATGTAATAATTAATGACTTTGATCTACGGTCGCTATCAGGATTTATCAGCCCTCAAAAATGTATATTCACCTCGCCTAGCGGCACGGTGAATGCTACATTTTCTGGCTGATAAATCATGATAGCGGCTTATATCAAGGTCAATAATTGTATAATATTATCGTTGCTGTTGCAACGCATTGCATTGTTGGTAACGTGTTTGGATAGTACCATGTTACTTGCACGCTTTTAAAAGTCTTTTTTAGAGAAGGCTCGTTGTAGCCGCTACAAAAGGCTAAAATTTCCGTCCCCACCCAATACTCTATACTTTGCCAGTGGTAGTCATTTTTGTTTTGCCCTTTAATCCAAATTTTTCGAATTGAATTGCTTGTTGTCTTGTTCTCGTCCGGAATATAACTTGGCGTAAAGCAAATTCATTCATCTGCAAACAAACTACCGAACAACCGAGTCAAATTGTCGCATGTTTAATCAACTAATCTATCTCTATCTATCGGCTTGTTTTTGAAAATACAATATGGCTTACGAACTCACTCACTGTATGAAATACATAAACAATCCCCAAAGGCGAAAAAAACTATACACCACCCAGAAGCAAGCAAAGCGAGAAAGAAATATTTTTTTGTGGGTGACAAATTATAGATTAACAGAAAAGAATATATACCAGACGACGAAGATATTACTGTAAATCAAGCAAAACTGAGTTATGGCTACCAATATGCAATACTGAAAACCCTTAAGGTGAGTAAAAGACCATACACAACGGTTGTGTCAGAGAGAGTCGGATGAGTCTACTCCTTGGTATACAATCACTCTGAATGTTGTGTAGATATTAAATTGTTTGGTAAAAAAATACTAAGATATTCGATATGAGAACTGGTATACTGAAAAATACCGCACCTCCTCTTCCCAGAAGCAAGCAAGGAGAGAATGGAATAATGGTTTTATAGTGCGTGACAAATTATGCATTAACTGAAAAGAATATATAGCAGACGAAGAAGATATTACTGTAAATGAAGAAAACGATCAGAGACGAACGAGTTACGGCTATCATTATGCAATACTGAAAACCTCTAAGGAGAGTGAAGACCAGAGAGAATCAGATAAGTCTCCTCCTCAGTATACACTCACACTGAATTTTTTGTAGATATTAAATTGTAATATTGTGAACCTTACTAAGATGGTCAATATGAGAATTAATATGCTGAACAAACACATGACAAACTATAAATCAAAGTTAAGAAAAGATAAAAATTCGAATAAGCAAACTAAAAAACAAAAGATTATTAGGTTATTACATACGTTTTTGAGAAAAACAAGTATCTTCCACAAGTGATAGAAATTTTATTTTTTTCACGAGTGGAGCGCAGCGAACCGAGCAAAAGGACATACAAAATTTCCATAACGCGTATCTTATAGAGTATCCATTGATTTATATCCGAAATCCAAATCAAAACATTCGAAAGAATAGAGGCGGTCAATTTAATCCAGACAAATTACAATTGTAAGCTGTTTTGTAAAACAGTAATAAACTATCAAAATTTTCTGACTTTACTTTAAATAATGAAAGTCAATGTGGTTTCCCAAAAGATTTTTTAGTATTCTACGTTAGACTGTATCTTTACATGGAACTCATTTTTTGAAATTCTCAAACTAAGGAAGATAAAATTATGCTATGCTATTATATATATATTGAAAAAGCATTCGATACTGCAAGAAGATATGCCTGGTATAAAATGCTAGTAAACACTATAACTGAGACATAATCTACGATAGCATAAAATCTTGTTTGTCGTATATTTAGCTTATTGTATTATAATCAACTATTTTCCAAACAACTTAGGGCAATGTCATGGCCAGAATTTATCCCCTTACCTTTTAAACTTTTTCTAACCCTTTTAAAGACATTTCTGCCAAGAAAATGTAAACAGACTAACTACAATTTTAGATGCATTAGAAGAAAGGTTAGATTAAAGGAAAGATTAAACGTTTTGCAACACTATATATCGAACTATGACAGAATCAGCAAAAGATCTCTAATAATTAATTGACAAATTCAATGTATTTTGTAAGAAATGGAATATGAAAGATAATGTAGATAAAACAGATAAAACTAACATAATCGTTTCATTTGATGGTAGCATGCCAAAAAACCTCCATTAAATTCAGACATGGTATTTCTGAGTTAGACATTTTTTAATGAATTTAATTACTTAGGAACATGTTTATCTAAAATGGATCGTCAGTTAAGCTATGTTAAACATCTTGTGGACACAATGGTAAAGGGGAAGAAACCATGGACTCCCAAATGGATGGCAACTTGATTCGTTTGATAAATTTAAACCAATATTACTTTATGGATGCAAAATTTGGTGCTTTAAAAACAATGATATATTAGACAAAAAAACTAAAATTGTGTAAACATCTTCATCAATTGAAAACTTTAACAGCAATCTATGTAGAACTCCTGCGCTACCCTAAATAGAGATATTAAATTACGCATTATTGCCTACTAGACAAACCTGCTATGTATTAAACAATCAAAAGTCTGACAAATTAGTGTTAAATATATGACATGGAAATAGAACAAAGTTTAAATGGTTTGAGAATGTTGAGTCCATGCTAAATGAAAAGTCAAATGATTTGCTTACCTTCATCGGCATTCGAACTTACACTGTTGTGACACTTGTCCGCCTGCATTATTTTTAGCGCTCTAGACCACTCAGCCAAATCCGCAATATACAAGTATAAAGCAAGTATAACCGAGTTGAATAGTAAAGATAGATGCTTATATGGATATACCAATTTTATGTTTATAAGTTTTCTGGCTGAAAACTATGCTAAAATAATACTTCAATATTAGTTAAAAGGAATATGTTCTTCATATATTAAAAAAAAAATAAGAAGAAACCCCTGTATATTTTCGACATTCTTAACGCTTCTACTCAGTGTAGATTTAAAAATGTCAACCATAAATTACCTATAGAATAGAGTGGTAGATATTAGAGATTGAGGGAATTGTCCACTATGTTACTTAGGCGATCTCGGGGACGAATATCATTTTATTATGAAACGTAAATTTATATCAGATGAAAGAAACTAATTAATTGACAAAAATGCATGTTTTGTTTAAATGCTCTTTAATGTATGAATTAATGAACATGACAACAAAATCAAACAAATTAAAAAAAATAGTTGTATACATTTATAAAACATGTAAAGTTTTTGGTACGTCCTCCAAATTAAATCGAACTTTAAATATTCTATATAGTTGTTTGAATTGTTTTGTATTCTTTGTGTTATATATCACTTGTTACATGTATTTTCTGTATACCATTGTACCTACAGCGTATTATCAGAAATTAATATATAAATGTTTAGAAGATATGTGATAAGAAATATTTTGTGACAAACCACAAAAAGACTATTTATCTTTTAACATTAACAGTCTTTGTAGATGGTTTAAAGAAGATTCCTCGAAAATAAGTTAATTATCGTCACCTCTTTATGGCCATGTCAAGATGGTCAGTAGTGAAGAACTACGGGTTTTACGTCTAACGGTTTTCAGTTATGGCCATATACGGACTTAAACTAACATTATTTTCTGTTCTTCTACATATAAAAGCGCCGTTGCGTTTCAGTAGAAAAAAGAACAAATTTAGGTTTTCGTATCATGAACATTTTGCTTAGTACGTAAAAGTATAGTTTTATTCAACAGTGGTTGCCTAATATAGAATTGAACCGCTCATGATACCCGAATAAATTTGATATTTTTGGAAAGCTGAATATTCTAGGAAACTTGAGGATAAAGTTTTATTAGTTTTAAATGAACATAAAACATGTTGAGATTCAATTAGAGACATGCACTATTTTTGGACTGAAATTGAAAGTGAAAGTATATTTTTAGACCATGTGGACTTCTGGTTGAGCGTTCGTTCTAATATGCAATGAAACATATTGTGAAATTTACGTACATCAGCAATATTTTAGCTATATTCAGGACGTCAAAATTATTATAATTTCATTAGAGCTTTAAATGTTACATTTTAAAAAATTATAAAGTTTAAATCAGATGTCTATCTTAACATTATCTTTGACAATAACTTCATCTAGCTTCTGTCAAACTTTGTTGGAATCATGCAACTTTTCAATGTAAACTAAATGCACTTTATTCTTGTAAGCGCTCACTCCACTACATTTTTGTCAGATTTAAAAAATCAATGTTCCTATAAACAATATCTTCAAAACTTTCAAGAATCAGCGATTGATCATTTTTTAAGGTGTCATTTCTAAGGAAATGTAAATTTTATAGATATTAGTATCAACGATATCTTGGACAATTTCTACAATAAGCACCGATCAGTCATCTTTGTGACAGTTTTGCCGCTGGTTTGTAACGTATATGGAATAATTCTCCCTTCATCACTCCTAGGACCACCTTTGTCTCAGATCTGAATGAAATTTTAATAAGAAGATTTTTTCCGCTAATATCTTTGACTAGTTCAAAAATTGCATCGATCAATCATTTTTGTACGTGTTTGGTCATAAAAAAAGTTAATTTTATAGAACATCGGTACATCGCCTTTATTTCCTATTCATAGTTTAATTAAATCTAAAACACTAGAAAAATATACGCGATTGGAAAAGAAAAATAGAATAAACGCATTGGATGAAATAGTGGATGAAATGCTTTTTCACAATTTTTATGTCTGTTCATCTACAAAACGTTTATTTTTTTTAAAATATAATATTGCATCTTTATAAAAACATTAGTATTTTGTTCGATTGTCAGACCCATACATAAGTCAGTTGAATGTCAGACCCATACAGAAGTCAGTTGATTGTCAGACCCATACAGAAGTCAGTTGAATGTCAGACCCATACAGAAGTCAGTTGAATGTCAGACCCATACAGAAGTCAGTTGAATGTCAGACCCATACAGAATTCAGTTGATTGTCAGACCCATACAGAAGTCAGTTGAATGTCAGACCCATACAGAAGTCAGTTGATTGTCAGACCCATACAGAAGTCAGTTGAATGTCAGACCCATACAGAAGTCAGTTGAATGTCAGACCCATACAGAAGTCAGTTGAATGTCAGACCCATACAGAAGTCAGTTGAATGTCAGACCCATACAGAAGTCAGTTGAATGTCAGACCCATACAGAAGTCAGTTGAATGTCAGACCCATACAGAAGTCAGTTGATTGTCAGACCCATACAGAAGTCAGTTGAATGTCAGACCCATACAGAAGTCAGTTGAATGTCAGACCCATACAGAAGTCAGTTGAATGTCAGACCCATACAGAAGTCAGTTGATTGTCAGACCCATACAGAAGTCAGTTGATTGTCAGACCCATACAGAAGTCAGTTGAATGTCAGACCCATACAGAAGTCAGTTGATTGTCAGACCCATACAGAAGTCAGTTGATTGTCAGACTCATACAGAAGTCAGTTGATTGTCAGACCCATACAGAAGTCAGTTGAATGTCAGACCCATAAAGAAGTCAGTTGATTGTCAGACCCATACAGAAGTCAGTTGATTGTCAGACCCATACAGAAGTCAGTTGATTGTCAGACCCATACAGAAGTCAGTTGATTGTCAGACCCATACAGAAGTCAGTTGAATGTCAGACCCATACAGAAGTCAGTTGATTGTCAGACCCATACAGAAGTCAGTTGATTGTCAGACCCATAAAGAAGTCAGTTGATTGTCAGACCCATACAGAAGTCAGTTGATTGTCAGACCCATACAGAAGTCAGTTGATTGTCAGACCCATACAGAAGTCAGTTGATTGTCAGACCCATACAGAAGTCAGTTGAATGTCAGACCCATACAGAAGCCAGTTGATTGTCAGACCCATACAGAAGTCAGTTGATTGTCAGACCCATACAGAAGTCAGTTGAATGTCAGACCCATACAGAAGTCAGTTGAATGTCAGACCCATACAGAAGTCAGTTGAATGTCAGACCGATACAGAAGTCAGTTGATTGTCAGACCGATACAGAAGTCAGTTGATTGTCAGACCCATACAGAAGTCAGTTGATTGTCAGACCCATACAGAAGTCAGTTGAATGTCAGACCCATACAGAAATCAGTTGAATGTCAGACCCATACAGAAGTCAGTTGATTGTCAGACCCATACAGAAGTCAGTTGATTGTCAGACCCATACAGAAGTCAGTTGAATGTCAGACCCATACAGAAGTCAGTTGAATGTCAGACCCATACAGAAGTCAGTTGAATGTCAGACCCATACAGAAGTCAGTTGATTGTCAGACCCATACAGAAGTCAGTTGATTGTCAGACCCATACAGAAGTCAGTTGAATGTCAGACCCATACAGAAGTCAGTTGATTGTCAGACCCATACAGAAGTCAGTTGATTGTCAGACCCATAAAGAAGTCAGTTGATTGTCAGACCCATACAGAAGTCAGTTGATTGTCAGACCCATACAGAAGTCAGTTGATTGTCAGACCCATACAGAAGTCAGTTGAATGTCAGACCCATACAGAAAACAGTTGAATGTCAGACCCATACAGAAGTCAGTTGATTGTCAGACCCATACAGAAGTCAGTTGAATGTCAGACCCATACAGAAGTCAGTTGAATGTCAGACCCATACAGAAGTCAGTTGAATGTCAGACCCATACAGAAGTCAGTTGAATGTCAGACCCATACAGAAGTCAGTTGAATGTCAGACCCATACAGAAGTCAGTTGATTGTCAGACCCATACAGAAGTCAGTTGAATGTCAGACCCATACAGAAGTCAGTTGAATGTCAGACCCATACAGAAGTCAGTTGAATGTCAGACCCATACAGAAGTCAGTTGATTGTCAGACCCATACAGAAGTCAGTTGATTGTCAGACCCATACAGAAGTCAGTTGAATGTCAGACCCATACAGAAGTCAGTTGATTGTCAGACCCATACAGAAGTCAGTTGATTGTCAGACTCATACAGAAGTCAGTTGATTGTCAGACCCATACAGAAGTCAGTTGAATGTCAGACCCATAAAGAAGTCAGTTGATTGTCAGACCCATACAGAAGTCAGTTGATTGTCAGACCCATACAGAAGTCAGTTGATTGTCAGACCCATACAGAAGTCAGTTGATTGTCAGACCCATACAGAAGTCAGTTGAATGTCAGACCCATACAGAAGTCAGTTGATTGTCAGACCCATACAGAAGTCAGTTGATTGTCAGACCCATAAAGAAGTCAGTTGATTGTCAGACCCATACAGAAGTCAGTTGATTGTCAGACCCATACAGAAGTCAGTTGATTGTCAGACCCATACAGAAGTCAGTTGAATGTCAGACCCATACAGAAGCCAGTTGATTGTCAGACCCATACAGAAGTCAGTTGATTGTCAGACCCATACAGAAGTCAGTTGAATGTCAGACCCATACAGAAGTCAGTTGAATGTCAGACCCATACAGAAGTCAGTTGAATGTCAGACCGATACAGAAGTCAGTTGATTGTCAGACCGATACAGAAGTCAGTTGATTGTCAGACCCATACAGAAGTCAGTTGATTGTCAGACCCATACAGAAGTCAGTTGAATGTCAGACCCATACAGAAATCAGTTGAATGTCAGACCCATACAGAAGTCAGTTGATTGTCAGACCCATACAGAAGTCAGTTGATTGTCAGACCCATACAGAAGTCAGTTGATTGTCAGACCCATACAGAAGTCAGTTGATTGTCAGACCCATACAGAAGTCAGTTGAATGTCAGACCCATACAGAAGTCAATTGATTGTCAGACCCATACAGAAGTCAGTTGATTGTCAGACCCATACAGAAGTCAGTTGATTGTCAGACCCATACAGAAGTCAGTTGATTGTCAGACCCATACAGAAGTCAGTTGAATGCAAATTGTACATGAAGATTCAAATTATAAACAGTCGTTCGACGAAGATCTAAATATGTATGACAATGAAGGAAGAAATGACTGTTTGTCTCTAATTAAACAGTTGCTCATTCAAAGACCTGCTATTAATGCACATTCTGGCATGCAAAATTTGACCATTTTAATACCTGCATTGTAAAATAATGGACGTTTCTTCTGTTTGGTGTTTTGATAATGTTTAAGGATCTCGAATTCCGGAAATCTACAGATTCGGTTATTCCACATCTTAACAGTTGACGCAGAACATAATCTGAATATAAAATGCCCTAGTCCGAATATCAGTAATATTGTCAGACTGTTTTATAAATGGTGATTAAGGTAAGACCTGATATTTGGTAATAGATAACTCAAGTACACGAGCTTGTCCCCGTTCACAATTTTATACAAGTTTATACATCCCGTTTCCTCAAATAATCGAGTGATGCTTAAGAAATAGATTATTGCGAGCGGGCTTTATGGGAATTAGAACATGGTCAGACCTTATATTTGTCAATATTTTATACCGAGCGATAGCGAGGTATAAAATGAAGACAAATATAAGGTCTGACCATGTTCTAATTCCCATAAAGCCCGCTCGCAATAATCTATTTCGATTCTAATATGTCTAACAAATGTTTTAAAATTTCGAAGCGGTTCCAAGAGGACGCTTTCAGTGGTAATATTGTTGTTTTGAAACTAATACATATATCCCAAAACAGTATGTTAAAGCAAATAAAATTGACATAAACATATATTCTCGTTATTTTATTGAATGTACGTACCTTTTAAACAAAAATATTGAGAAATCTTAACGAAATTGCATTGCTCCAGTTTGAAATTTTCAGTTCAGCGTAATATGACGTCGGAATTCTAATTGTGACGTCATATTAATTCGAATGCAGAATTGTTAAAAAAATAATGTATCGGGAGTAGTTTAAATCATATAAATCTCAGAATTCAGACTAAAAATAACTAATTTATTAACAATAACGATAATTATGGATAACACATAACAAACGGCATTTGTAAGTCAGTTTTTACATTTACACAAAACACACAGTTTACGCATGTGCGAACTAAACTTATTGGAATTTTGACACGGCTTTGTCTTCATAGCTAAAGCAGGACGTCATATTAGAATTATTTTGTTGCACCTGTCACGATTCGCATCTCTATACAACTTGTTTTATTTCATATTTTATACATGTATTGTGTTTTTAAAAGGTCACAACAGTCATGCAATCGTGTACACATTGTATATGAAAAACAAATATATCAAAAATAAAAATAAAAAATATTATAATAAAACTTATTGTAAAAATTAGTTATAGAAGATTGAGTAAAAGAAACTAGCAATAATTTCAAATAATTAAAAACAATAAGCACATCAAAACCACAACACTGCAAAAAAGTAAACAAGAGGAGTTGGTTACGAAGAAAGGAATTTTCTATCTTGGATTTCTGGAAGTGTAAAAGTTGTCAAAAATCCACTTCACTCAAACTATTTCTACAATGGCCTTAGCCATGGTATGTTTGAATGTAAATAATATAACAAATAACCACTTAGTCGTATACATTCAGTAACAAGAAAAGGCAGATAATAAGAAATTTATAGATATACCTGCTCCAGCATTTAATTTTGTCATTGAATAATGTTAAATGAAGAAGGAACTACTAGTATATCTCAATCGTCAATGCCGATAAAAATCTAAATGTTACAGAAGATAAGGCGGTTCTATAGATATTGCATAAAATCTTTGACACTGCACGACAGATCAAAATACCGCTCAAATAAAACAAATGCCTTTAAAAGAACGTACGATTAAAGCCAATCGTGCCAACCATGTCAAACTGTAGACAATTTATCTTTTTAATTGAATGAATTCTGCCGTTCTGTGCATCCGCTGTTGCAGATTGCTTAATTTGAGAGGGTAAAGCCATGTTCAGCATTTTATTTTTCAATTTACGGTGTACAGTATTTACAGGGTAAGGAAGCCGCAGTACCCGGTTGCAGATTGCAGATAAGTTCGAGGAAATATTCAAATCGTTATTGAAAAGTTGGAAGTGCCCTTAGTGTTAAATTAATAAACAAATACGAATGATACATACACAATTTAAAATCCGTCAAATAACGCGATACATATTTTGCAAAACAACGCGTTATTTAATATGATTAACGCGATAGAAAAAAAACAGATGACATGAAGGGCCAATCAATTGGTTACGCGTTATAACGCGTTATTTTACTAAAAAAGCGCGTTATTAGTACATGTACAAACTATCGCTTTATTTGAGGTTTACTAGAGAAGTTTGTGTTTTTAACGCGATAAATGAAAGAAATAACGCGTTGTTTTAAAAAGAATAACGCGTTGCTTTAAAGAAATAACACGTTATTTTCACAAAATAACGCGTTACTTTTATTAACGCAATAGAGTATCGCGCCAATGACATGAACGCCACTCATATTTCTCAGTCGAAGTGTTAGAAGTGTTATAAGAGCATTATTTGTCCGCTATTTTACAACATGGGATATGAGCTAAAATTAACATTTGTCTCTTAACATTTCATCGGTCTTTAACAATTTTTTATTAATATAGAGTAGGCATTGCCAAAATGCGAGCACAGACAATATAGTCCTTATTATTTAGATATAATGCGCTTTCATAATTGACGTTACTTTCGAATACCCTAAAAGTGCCTCAACTACATTCCAGTGGTCACGTGACGTCTTTCTTTTGTAATGTATTCGACGTCACATGAAATGTAATTTGATTGTCAGTTTTTAAAGATCGATTTAGAGAGTGCAAAAAATAATATGAAATTTTTGTTGTTATTTTTAAATATAACATTAACTTTTTATCGTTGTCAAATTTGTTTTTAAGTCTTTCTTTAAAATTAAATTTAGTGTTTCTTCATTCACTTTGTTCCAGTTTTTTGACGATATCAACTTCCGGAGACGAAATAAAATCAATATTCAGCATTAAGCAGATTTTGATCACGTGATTTCATTTGATCACGTGACACGTAATTGCCGTAGAGCTCTTCGCGGGCAGCTTCGCTGCACCGTTGCGAGCTGTGCTCGCTATTATGTGAAATGCGAGATTTTATTTGTCGGCTAAATTTTCTCGGGGCAATTTTTTTTTCAGAAGTTCTATATATTTTTACATGTAATAAAGCTAACAAACACAAAGACTTTATCCGTTTCCAATAAAGTAAACTATGTTCACTTAAATAATTCATGTTTGAAATATCGAGACGAAATTTTACTGGGAGCTGACATTTTTAATTTAACGGTAAATTAAAATTACAGAATCAAACTGTATTTAATGTCGGAACGAATATAATTTGTAGTAATTGTATAAAGGTAAAATTCGTTTCTTCAAAAGAAGAGCCATACGATACATTTAAAAAGGTCGGCCCTTCAACGTAATGGGAGTAAAGGGGTATCTCAAATAAAGCTTCAAACAAGACTTTAAACATCCTCGATATACTAAGGTAAGACAATTTTTATAAAATTTAGACATTTTTCTTTTAGTTTAGCGTAGTTTGCATAGTTATCGAAACTTTTTTCATATCAAACTTAACTTAACATATAAACAGGAAATGGCAGGTGTTATTATGGAACTAGTCTTTCATATGCATCTTTTTTGCTAATATTAAATTCTGGACCATCTTCTAGTAAAATTGAATAATAAATGTTTCAAAAAGGGAGGGGGAATACTACGGTGTATATGTATTCGCAACAATTGTAATTCATTTACTATGAATGGAAAGTTAGCCCCCGCCCCGTTATTGTGATGCTTAGAAATTGTTAATAATGTGTACGGAAATGTGCAGTGCGGTGACAATGTCAGTTTAATAATTAATTAATTGGGTTAAATTATTAAACAGTTTAACTGAATTTGTAAGAGGAAAAATATTGTTGTCGTCAGTTATTGCTGAAATTCTTGCTAGAGTTATCCTTCTTTGGTTTGTTCAAACTTAATTCTAACGATTCCATTGCTCGAAAAACAGAATTGCCCAGCGCGACCCGCTTTCGTTATGTTAGTCAGATCATAATACGGAAAGTCGAAGTGGGCAAAGTGTTTGGTGAGTGCCACGCTCCTTGCATGCCAAAGACCATTTTTGTTAATTTTGACAAGAGTTCTAGCACTTTAAAATGCTACGTCTGCCCCAGTGCTCCAAATTTGGACATAGGCGATTAAAATGTTGTTCGTATTGGTCCATACCTTGGCCATACCTTGGCCACTTGATGTATTTGTTTACCGGTTTCGGTGGCCAATTTTTTCAGTTAGTTCGTCTAATATTGATCAGGTGGTATCTCAGCACTGAGAATGCGCTTCCGAGTTTCATTGTTCTTCGACTCCAATCTTAAGAACGATTGCCGAAGGTGGGGGGTGGGGGGTTTCCTACCCCCATGAAAACTGGAATCCATGATATAGCTAAAAAAAATTGCTGAAAGTGGAGTTAAACACTTTAAAAAAAACATATTATTTATTTCCTTATTCTTGTCCATATTACAGTTAAATATTGCTTGCTGGACGTTAAGAAAATATACAGATAATCCAACTTTGTCAGCTAATGATATATAGGAACTTACATTGGTACGAGTGGATTATCGGATTTCTCCAATCGAGATAGTTAAATTATGGAATCTTAAATTTCCATAATTTAACTATCGAGATTGGAGAAATCCGATAATCCAAGAGTACTAATGTAAGATTCTGTTTCTCTAATTTTAAAAAGTAGTAAATTTTCGAAACGAAGTACAAATTCTCCCAACCCCAATTTTAGGTTCATGACTTGAATACGCGGTAAATGAAAGGTGTTTTGTTTATGACGTCATGAGTTCTTATTGTGACGTTATTATTTTTAACCAATCAACTGCTGAGAACAACAAATTCACTAGTGACGAGAAATATTTTTTCCACACCGGTCAAGCGGTTGAAATATTACGTCAAAATTAGAGAAATGTACTTACAAAAAACACTACAGTACAGCTAAAGTTTTACAATATCTATAGAGGCTTCGGTGGCCGATGGGTTAAGGTAGTTCGTCTTCTATTGATCAAGTGGTATGTCAACACCGAGATTCCGTGTTTGAGTCTCACTGAAGGCAGGGTGGACTTGACCAGGATTCCCAGTTTTCCTACTGAAGGTCGGGGGTTTTTTCTCCAGGTACTCTGGTTTCCCCCCCCCCCCCCCCCCCCCAATAAAAGCTGGACGCCATGATATAATTGTAAAATTGATGAAAGTGGCGTTACACACCATCAAACAAACAGAAAAACATAATTCTACAGTTATTAAAAGGAAATTAATTTGTATAATAAAACATAATCTAATACCATAAATATGCTGTTATTTCATATTTTATTATTTTAATCACGCTATTTGTTGTGTATAAACACCCTTATATGTGAGATTACAGTTTACTTTATTTCGACAGGGTTGTTTCTATGTTCTATTCCCAATTTTTGCATGTTATCAATTTATTAAACTGTATGGCAACGTTTGTCTGTTCTAGGAAATTAGGTTTTGTGGATAATTGTGGATATTAGAATGTATCTCAACTTTATGCGTTCATACTTATTTCAAAACTTTGCAACAGTGATTTACTTAATTCACACTATTGTTAATACGCGTTAGAACAACAATAGTTCTAGTCACTGGTTGATAAGGACAGGTTCACACACAGGTTGTTTGTTTTGATGTAAATACTCTCCACACTTAACAATAATATGCATGATATTCAACGAAAACCTCCCTTAAAATAGTTTTAACTTTATTGTTTCTATACAAAACGTAGTATTCTGATTCTGACAATAACTTAACTGAAGAAGATATCACTAAAATCGACAATATATTTGTTGCACACGGTGACTGTTTTCCAAGAAACAGTTGCCATATCAATGAGTATGACCTTTTAACCCTTAATCGCTGATCGCGAATTGCTTCTGAACTAAAAAGAGGCAGATTTAAGGTTTTCTTCAGATGAAAAAACAAAACTGGCAAACAAGTTTTTACACAAAAATTCCAACAGTCCCATAAGTTTATACTTGTCATCTTTACTTGTTCAACGTTACATAGGATATTTTTTGGTAACCTAGTCTGGTCTTTTTAGTATGAGACCTTACACTGCTTTTAACCAAAATATTTATCGCGACGGACATCACTACTAAAGCAGGAAATGTTTAGCAAAGAACCGGAGTTTTGTACTTTAAACGTGGATTGTATATTCTGTATCAGGAAGAATAAATACACAATGTGTTTATTTTACGGTTTTTTATTATTATTCAGTATCAACTATTTTGTTCTGATTTAAGAATAAACAAGAGACGACGGGTATGTATGCTCTAAATTAAAACACTTGCATAATACTAGTATTGCATCATATGTCACGTGTTCCTATTAAACTCAAGGGAAACACAGACATGCAATAACCAACTACAATTAGAACCAAATTCACAGTAAAACTTAGCCTTAATTATGTCAAAGGTTATATTGATTTTCATTGCAAAATGATACCACGAGCTTCGAATATCAGCTTTTTATTTGATCGGTCGAATATCGGTGGCACCATAACAAACACCGCCTCCTTTTTTATCACCAATTATTAATGAGCGGGATCAAGAGGGTTATTCATGTTACAAGTAATGAATAGCACCGCCTTCCTTGTTAGACAAATACACTTTCTCACGCTGTCGCGTTCGAAAGTGTATCTGTCAGAAGAATGTGCTATAAATATAAAATATTATACCTTGTACGGAAAAGTTAAATGAATCAGCATGCTACTAGTTTCTCAAAAATTACCTTAAAAATACATGTAATACAAGGACATTCACAGAAGCGACGAAAGCTTTCCATAGTACACCCTTGGAGCTGGTTAACTACTATTCTCTATATACTGAATATTATATGTCAAAATCTATATCACATACTGCATTAACAGGAGAAACCTATATCATCACAGATATGATTCAGAACAGAAAGATAAACTAATGAATGTAAATCGACAATTAATATAGGTAGAATGATATTTTTGTGCAATGCACTTTTACTATCATGATCTATTTCGCCTCTAAATTCGAAGTAAATATGTCAAACAGTTTTGGAAATATGTTCCAGGCAAAACTATGACACATACGGACAAAGCGGCGACTATATGCTCAATCATCAGATGCATAATAAGTTAGTCCATAATGATACCTTAAAGAAACAAAAAATTTTTTAATTGAATATACAGTTTTATCCCAGTAAGAGCCACAAGGCAAGAGTGTTCTTCAAACATGTCGCAAATTTGTAAATCAATTACATCGGTATTGTGAAAACAAATACTAAAACAATAACTGTCAAATCCATCTTCTTCCCAGCAGATTCGGAAACAAATATGAAAAGGCATTTCAATACATCGGTATTGTGAAAACAAATACTAAAACAATAACTGTCAAATCCATCTTCTTCCCAGCAGATTCGGAAACAAATATGAAAAGACATTTCAATGTAGAGTGATATTCTAAAGGTAACCTCAACATTGCCATTTATTTGGGCGTACATATAGACTTTATGTCAGTTATATTAAACACTAACCTTGACATTCAATGATTGGTTTAATGTAATTAAAATTAAAATTGATCACAAGTATGCAACAACATTTAATAGCTATCTCTGTGTCTCGAAATCTTACTCTTGATTCATACAACAAGTAAACTGAAGAAGACATAAATATGGTTCGTAATCGACAACAAGTTTGTTGTATATGCCGACTTTTTTAGAACAAACAGTTGCCATACTAATGAGTACGACATTTTATCCCATAATAGTACACTAGACCATACTGTGAGGATTTTTTTGTAGATTTAAAAAAGTGTAGGCTCATTGTAGCCGCTGCAATCTACCTATTACTCCATAATTTGGCAGTTGGAGGTAAAATATGATCTTGATGTCCAACCCCTTTGTCTGTTGGTTCATTGTTGTTAACTTGTTATCGTTCTGAATATAACTAAAATATTGCATACTAGACGAAAAGCAAACATTTCATTAATCAACCTCATCGCCGAATATTGTTTTTGAGCATATTTTATGTCAGTCTTCTCTGACAGAATAACAAAAATGACATAATTGTTTAATTTCATGGAGTCCGAGGGAGTAAGAAGTAATTTCAGATTCCACTGTATTTGTGAAGTCTATCATTAAACAATTCACTTTTAGTGACTTTTTGCATCGAATTTATACCAATAAACCTTTGATGTGAAAAACCAAACAGTTAGTCGGTTTTGTACTTAGATTTTTTTTCCAAAGCACTGACAGTCACGTTGCGGTTGTCTCGACCTAAATTTTATGGTTGCTATCTTGAGTTTATCGTAATAAAGAATCACAATCTTACTGATCTGTCCGTTATTTAGTTACCTCACACCAATTCAACCACGCGTTTCCATACGACATGTATCAGTAGAAAGAGTTGGAAAAAATTATTTAACCTATATTTGGCAACAACTAATATTATATTTTAGCACCTATTAATTATCAAATGCTCAAAATACTGTAATCAATATGCAATGCCGGGAAGTTAATGAATTTCATGCTAATATTTTGTCATAATTACCATAAGAAATATAAGTTTTACTGTGAATATCAGTAAAACCGATTTATGCTCCCCAAGGTAAAATCTAAAATAACGCATAGAAACAAAAAGAAATAGCATTATACAATTAGTGACTTTGATATAGGTCGCTATCTGGATTAATTTCTCGACCAGAAATAATGTATTATTTACCGAGATGCTAGGCGAGGTTAATATACACTTTTGAGGGTTGGGAAATATCGTCAGTGATCACACATCAGTCTGTAATTGTTTTTACAAGAATAAAAGCAACATATCTTCGCATATCGTAGAGAATCTATTAGCAACCGTTGTTGTTTTTGTGTTGCAGACGTGTATATGAATCAGATACATTGATTGGATGATGATTTAAATTAAGACAGCTATTCCGATTGGCTATACTGAAAATTTAGTCCGAGAATCCTCTGCCGTCTATATATAATTCGCTTCTTTAAATATATTTCTCTATGAATATAATCATCATACCTTCAATCAGATGATAAGATGATTTAAGTCCATTTCTAAGCTCATTTCTATCGATACCCATACATTCGGACATTTCGCTTTCATTTTGAACAAAAAGTCACGTGACATCAATGTGACTTTAATCCAATGCTTAAATTAGCTTTATTGAAGGGTATGATGATTATATTCATAGAGAAATATATCTAAAAACGCATATTATATATAGTTTAACTGGACCAAAATGTTTTTTAACATCTGGACACGATGAAATTTGCCGACTCAGACCCGTGTCGCAAAATCCGCTGTTTTGCTTATGGAGAGCTCTCTGACGTCCCACGCAAAAAAAAACTTTGGACGGCAGAGGATTCTCGGACTACTGAAAATTATAATGTGCTATCTATATTTTCGAGTAAAACAAGTTAATATTGGACTCCGATTAACCTCTTGAAGTCTTGAAATGAAACTATAGAGCGAACAAAAATAACCATGATATTTTGATGCAATATTATTACTGTTTGCGAGACACGACAGTAGTTTTAGATAAATCAAATACACGAACAATTTGATTTATGTCATTACTTTAATTTTACCAGTTACCTGTATACCAAGTTATAGTAGACCCAACATGAAGAAATTTTAAAATATCGTTCATCAAGATCAATCCGACTTTTAAGTTTGATGTCAATATGGTCCAGACAAGAAAGGCTAAGGTAAATTTCTCAACAAATAACGTCGTAGTAGAATACTAATGTTTCTAATATACAACATAGCTCTGCACCAGCATTTCAGTTTAATCTAATACCACCAACTATACAAAGCACTTCGGTGTATACCTTGCGTAACGGTAATAACATTATGACTCCCTAATGTAGACTGTCCCTAACTAACGAATCGTTCATACCATCAACTATTCGACAGTAGAATAGTTTGGATATGTCGAACCGTAATGTCGATTCTATCTTTAAATGCAAATCCGAACTAAAAAAAATGAACCCATGTATAAAAGTTCCATTATGAATACGGACAGCGTAAATTCAATATTGTCCTAACCCAGCTAAAATGCTTAGCTTCATTTTTAAACTATGACCTTTACAGAGTTATATTATTTCTGATCCATCTTGTCGTTGTGGATCTAACCATCAAGATTCGTATCATTAATTCTTTGCATGTTCTAAATATACCAACATTAGAGACAGATTATTTGAGAACCTTTCCTGGTTGCCAAATTATTGTCCAATAAATCTATAACTTTTAACATCTGGTAACCCGATATTGTCCACCGCACAGAACAAACAATTTTTTAAACATGTATTTAAGTATATCAAAGGGTCAGAAAGATTCCATGTTGCTTAAAACCTTGTACAGAGGGCTTTGAAGCACACAATTTATCACACCCCTTATTCTCTAATTATTCTTATATCTTTGATATTATTTATTTCTGGTACATTCCATTTATCTCATGTTTTGTACAGATCTTATCTTACACATATAATATAATTTGTATTAAAATGTATACATGCTCTATGAACGTTCTTTTGTAACACATTGTATATTTGGAGAAGACTGCATAAGTTTGTCTAACTTGTGTCTTATCCTATTTGCAAATTCGAGCAAATAAAATATGTTTTAAAAACTAAACGTAGTAGAGTTATAGTTCTTGTGAAATACTTATCAGATTATATTTAACGTCAATGTGTCAAACGGGTTTGCGGACAAACCTATGACGGACAGACAAAGCGGCGACTATATAAAGTCCACAACTATATCTTAATAGAATTAATTTTTTTCAATTGCATATATAATTTTTTTTATGAACCTTAGAATGCTTTTTCTTTTGTTCGTGTTGCAAATTATAAGGATCATGTACAACATTATGGTAAAAACAAATAACTGACAAACAAAAACTGTCAAATTTAATTCGATTTATTCCCAGCTGAGTCGAAATGGCATTTCAACGCAGACGCGTAATATTCTAAGATCAAGGTCACCTTACCCTTGTCAATTTTGTAGTGCTTACATATAACATTTATGTCACTTATATTAGACGACTAGAAAAACCTTGACATTCAATGAAATAGAACTTAAAAATCGGTTACAATGTTTATAAAGAGCTTTCCGTCTCCTTAAAATATTCAAAACAATGAAAGCAATTAGATAAATTAGCGCAAAATTCAAAATTTCTATATTTTCATATCAGAATCAAAATATTCAATGGCTGTTAAAATTTGATTATTAAAATATGGGTAGACATTATATTAATGATATTTTTGTCAAAATATACAAGAATATTATGCCTACCCATATTTAAAGAATGAAATTTGGACAGCCATGAATTATTCTTAAATATTAATAAAAGGCGAAGCCAATATGCGAGCATTTTATATTTTATAGTTCAGACGATACTTCAGAGCACCTTAACAGTGTCTCTGCATTTTATTGGTGAAGTTTTTCTCTAATGTGTTGTTGACGTCACGATAATGTCACTTTGTAACAACGTTTCAGAGACAGCAAAAAAAAAAACACGTTAGTTTTATAGATGTCAAAAATATGTTCGTGTACTTTTAATTGATTCTTGTGCTCTTCTACAATAGTTCTTCTGATGCTACCATCTGAAATGTGTTTGTTGATGTGGATCACATGACCCTTTTTAACACACACCTATGTAACCGTATAGCGCGCCTCTGCGATGCTCGCTCTGAATAATTAAAAACTAACTTGCGAAACACTAAAATTAATCACAAAGAATTGTTTGTTTAATCTGACATAAGAATAAAAGAAAATTCTTAAATTCAAAAGACAATAATTATTGAATATTCAATAATGGCAGTCATATCTATAAAATTGCAGCTTGGTTTACATTCACTTTTTTTCGCAGAAAAACGCTAACATGGGAAAAAACATCGTTAAATGCCCAAAGCCTCTATAAGTCAATATAAACGTTAGTCAATTATTTTATTGTATTAACAAGTGCTTGTTATAACCAGAAAAAACTGGGAGCCATGCTCACTAATTGATACCGCCAGCTTCCCCATGTCACAGACAGTCTAAGTTTTGCTATGTGAAAGCTCAAATTTCATTTCGATCGAAACAGAACTATTTGACAAAGATTCTCTAAAAAATCCACCAAATTCCATACAGTGATGTAGGTGTAGTTGCAGATAAGAGATGGTTACCTCCGAACGTCCATCTTTTTCTATGGAAAACACCAACTATTATTTTAATCTATATATATAATATCAGGTGCACAATGGCACTATGTGACAACCATTCTGTGAACGTTTCATTATATTATATTCAGTCTTCTAAAATGAGAAACGGAGAAGAGGAAGTATGACAAACGACCGACACCCCTTCACCGTAAAGACCACATTTTAAGTGGGTATACGATATAACTTTGTCAAGTAATGTTTTACATTGCAATATGGCGACGATCTTCTTTAAGAAAATGATATATCACCTTATTTAATTACAGTATCTGTCAGATTGTTTTTGGTGGAGGATATGTGCCTAACAAATAAAAACTGCTTACTTTGTACACCCAAAAATTATATTTTGAAATACTTCCTCAAAATGTACAGCGTTTTGAAATGCGGCGGTTTTTAAATTTTCATAGGGACATTTTCCGTTGTAAAGTTTGACCTCATTTTGAAAGGAAGTTTTAATAGACGAACGTTAGTAAACAATATTATATCCCGTTAGAAAGAAAATGGCTGACTACTTTTACTACGTCATTTTATTAATAAAAAGGTTCAATATGGAATGATAGTTTAGAAAAAACTGCACTCCATTGGAGTTTGATTTTAATATAGCAGATTGTAAACCAGTCCAATATAAACCTTTTGAGAGTTCAGCATAAGATGTACCGTATTGTAATTGATTGATATTTTACGTAAACGTTTTATTTCTCCTGGCACAACTTTATTTACTGATACAGAAGATTTAATGACCATTTATTGACCTAAGGGACGTTCTTTCTAACGAACAAATGTACTCGAGTTTTAAATATAGAATTTTGTTTTAGGATTAAGTATCAAACAACCTCTAGGCTTTCCACTTAAACTTGAATATATCATTAATCTCAGCAGATCTTAATTATAAATACATGGTTCAGTTAACATCTTTTTGTGGTTACTGAACATATTATGGTTAAGAGACACAATCATTATCCCCAAAGTACTTTTTTGGTTTCGCTAATTAAAAGCTACAAAACGATTCACGTCTATATACATGTATTCAACAGAATATGTTTCCGGTTTGTACGGTTTTACAAAAACATAGTAACCAACACCAAACGGAAATGTACTCATCAGTCTTTACAGTGCATAACAATAAACTAAAAGGACTGTTTTTCAATAAGATTTTAACTACAATATATTTTGCTTCAAACTTTCGATTACATACATATAAGTATATTTTTATAACTTTGACACACTCAATTAAATTAATTCTTTACAAGAAAGTCGTAGAACCAAAGAGGCGATTTAAATTATGGCAGAGGAACAGATTCAAGAAATAAAACAGCTGACAAAGACAAACGACGAATAATATTTTTTAAATAAATAAAATATGACAAATTACAATATATATAGGTCATAATTATATATTAAATTGACAACATTTTTATTCAAATATGTTTAAAAATAATATGACTTTCGCCTACTACATTTGACCTATTTGCGATATCGGAGTAAATAAAACAAAATCTTGTTTTAGAAGTGATCTCCACAGAATATTAGAATGGCATGCAAGTCAATAATGTCTCGTCGAGTTTTGACAGAAGTTCACAATGGAGCAATAAATAAGCCTAATTTGTCAACCATCTCTTTCTTTTTATTAGCAATATTTTATGATTAATTTACTTTATATTGAATCTGAAGCTGATGTCTGTGTTAGTACCAAATCAACGCAAGTTCGTGACATCCACTATTGTCAATAATGAATTTATACGAATTTATTCGTTTCTATCAGATGAATAACCTGCCGATGAGATCAGAGAAGTAGACACAATATAAGGTTTTGCTGGATTCTAGGCGAACGGCAAATGTTAATATTTAACTTAGCATACAACTTAAAAAAACTAAAAAGGGAATCAGCACCATTTGCATATAATGGTGTAAATAAGAGAACGCTGACTACTGGTGGCCTAAACGAAAGAGATGCCAATACATGAATATATCGTAGAGACCAGCACTTGGCTAAAAGTCCAAAAAATACAATTAACCAACAATCATTTAAGACAAACACTGCAACCGAAAAAAATCAGCAACACCAACCACACTTCAATCTTTGTTGAAAAGAAAAAAAGAATCGAACATACCGAAATGTATTCGGAAAACAGTAAGTCAAGTACAGACAAAACCATGCTTCAATAAACACAACAAATACACACAACACAAAAAAACCAAAACACAAACCCCACTAAAAATCAGGGATGAGCCCAGGTGCTCCTATATGTTAAGCAATTTCCGCTTCACGCGTGGCGTATCACCCGTAATTAGTCATATCTAGGAGTAGTAAAAATCAAGTAGAGAAAGTGGGTTACGACAAACGAAACATATCATTTGTGCCACAGATATTCAGTTACAGTTAAAAAAAAGTCATGATAGCGCGTAAAATGTTCCAAATGATTACTTCAATCTTGGAAACCCTTGGCTATGTAGCTTTTCTGTCATCAGACACACTCTATCAAGAGTAATCTGGATACCTTTTTATTTATGACGACTAACCCACGTCTCTCATTTAATACGATGTTTTAAGGTATTTGTTTTCCACCTACATTTTCTTAAATATGTATTTAAGCTTACCAGAAAATTTTGTTAGCAGGTATAAAGACATTTGTTTATTATTATATATGTCTTTATACCTGCTAACAAAATTTTCTGGTAACCAGAAATGACCTTATTCATAACAAAATATGTTATAGTTAATGTTGTCCTTATTCTTAATTACATGATTCCTATATAACTTTTTCAAGAAAAAGGTGACTTTTCGGTTGAATAGGAAGTTGACCAAGACACTATTTTTAAGACCAAATCTTTAGACGACCAAGGGTGCAGACCACAATATTACCAACTAATGGTGTTAATGTTTTGGCCCGTTAACGGCTTTACCGTAACTGACCGAGGGTGTGATGTCCCATACGAGTCGCAATTTTTTTTCGGTTAAATTACAAAAAAAATTTCTTTAACTGTGTTAACATGTAATCATAACAAAAAATCAAGTTCACCATATAAAATTGACCTTGACATCTCAAGATGACCTATGTTGAAGACCCCATGTCTTTCTGATTTGTTTAAAGTCTTGGGCAATAACGGTTTTACAATAACTGTCCATGTAAATTATGCCTCCAAGAGGCCATATCTGTTCGGTCTAAACACGACAAAGTTGCGTCTCTTCAAATTTTATGATTTTGAAAACGTAAATAGAAAAAACTATTCCCAGAAAGAGTTACTTTTTGACACCTTTTTCAAGGAACTGCAATATTTTGGAATGAATTTGATTAAATACGAACAAATTAAATTCGTGAACTTCACATATACAGCAGCCATCTATTTGCATTGACTTCAGAAATGGTGCTTTTAGGGAATTGTATCTGCATATTTTACAGGTTTCATTAAAGACTTACAACTACAGGCAGATGAAGAAACTATTCGCCGATTTCAACGCGAGACATACACTTGTTTTCTAATGAAATTCGTATACCATAATGCAATAATGCACATTTATATATATTACATTTGAAGATCCTTGAAACTTCTATCCCTATCAATAAAAAGTTTTTTCCTCTTCCAGTGTGATTTTCTACGTAACAGTAGAACTCACATTTTTTAAAGGCTTTTTACTAAATATCTAAATGTCCCTAAACTTCATGCCAAAATTGGAATATTTTATAAAAAATATCTATACTAAGGTAAATTTTTCCAACGAATTAGTCTAATTAGTGATACACGTGACAGTCTGTTTTGTTTTATTACATTAATTATGTTATTGTCAATGTACAGTTAAGTCATATATGAGACAGCATTGTCACCGATAAGTGTAATCCTCAAAATAATACTATAGTTAGATCTTTTTGCGAAATTATAATTTTTGCTCGAAGTTATTAAAATTTTGTATCACTCGGTTCCAAACAGAAAAAACCTTTCTAAATATTTGTATATAAAATCAAGTCGTCTTGGTTTGGAATCTAGGCAGGCGTGAAAAATATATGTATACAATACTGTATATAGAACTTACAGTACAAAGTGTAAGAAGCAATACATATGTTAAAATGCAACATAAAAGGACGTTATTTGTATTTTTTTAATCTATTTAATAGAAGAGAAGAAAGTGTTATATCATAAAGCAAGCTCATTTAAAATGTATGGTTAATAGAAGAGAATAGCCAAATAGAACAGTAACGCAACTCAATTTGTTAATTGGCTTCTTAAGACCTAAAGTGAACAAGAGAAGATATGGTTGAACCATATCGGGGAAATTCAATTAAAGTAAATGGAGGATTAAAACAGGAACCCATTTTGTATTGTAATATGAGAGATTATTAAAATACAAATACAAATACAAATATAAATAATTTTATTGGCTCAAACTCATCTACAATAAATAGTGTAATGGAAAATAATATATAACATCACATGTAATGTAACGTAAATTACCGTTACATACATTAACATTACGTACATTATATGTTACGCACAATAAAGGCACTGCATTTTAAATTATTTTGCCTTTAGGTGCTAAATATAAGTAATATATTAATGATGTTCTGAAGTGCTTTTCAATGTATTTTAGGGGGTATTTAAGGTAGTTCGTCTACTATTGATCACGTGGTCTGTCAACACTGAGATTGCGGGTTCGATTCTCACTGCAGGCAGGGTGTACTCGACTCCAATCTTAATTGACAAGGATTGCCAGTTTTCCTACCGCAGGTCGGGGGTTTTCTCCGGGTACTCCGGCTTCCTCCTCCAATAAAAACTGGACGCCATGATATAGCTGAAAAATTGCTGAAAGTGGCGTTAAACACCATCAAACAAACAATGTATTTTAGCAGTAATGACACATTATTTAAATGTCTTTAAGTGTTTTAGCGCTCACAAACGGTGTTACGGACCTTAATTTCTTAAACGTGACGCAATAAATTTCGCTGTTTTATTCGTTGCTGACAACAATTTAAATGAAACATAGATAAGCATTTGTTATGATGATAATTGGATTCAACTTGATCTAAAACCAATAAAAGAACGTCAATAAACGTGTATTGGTCATGCTTTATAGAGAAAATAGATTGATTGTTTGATAAAGGTCATCAACAGTTTATATTGTTGAAAATAATTGTAGAAGTTAATAATCTCATCAATTGTTTTGCAAAATAAGACTCTTCTTCTAATTGTTTTTTTTTATTTTAAATTCTGAAAATTTTATAAAGTTCTTAGCAATCGGTTTATGCACATGAATGCTAGTTTGACGTTTAAAATACATTTAGTTGCAAATCTTTTGAAACAATTGTAATTACAGTAAAATTAAATCAATAAAAATTGTAACTTGTCGGTATGTTTTCTTTGATTTTCCGAGGACGCGATAACTGCCGATCTTACATTCACATTTTCCCCCACAGAACCACTTGACTATGGTCAATGTATTTTTCTTGGTAAACAATATATATATGTTCTTCGAAAACTTTGCTTTTTTTATTACAGTACTCTTCTCAAAGTTGAGATACTATAATCAAGATGATTATTTCTTGCCTTTCACAATCGTCTATATTTGCATCCCTTTCAGGGGCGTAGCTGCCTATACGCGAGTACGCGGCTGAATCCACATTATTTTAAGAACAAAATTGCAATCTATCCCTGTAATCAATAAACTGTCCATTTCAGTTCTAAATAAACCACTTTAGAATTCTCCAAATTGCACCATTGTTTTCAAAAATATTCCGGGGTGCATACCCGGACCCCACTAGTTCTTTGTGAATCCACATTGTAACTAGTCTAGCTACGCCCCTGCCTTTACAGCATATGATAAAATTTTAAATAAAACAAATTGAAAAAAAACTATTAAACCAAATGGGATACACCTATAACATATAAATCGAACATCTCTGGATATGGGTTTAACGCATACCTTTTCTTGTTATATAATTAAATTCAGATGAGAGCAGATTTAATGTGCATTTATGATAATAGTACGAAATGTTTATTTGTTCAACACATTTACAACACGTGATTTACAATAAATGGTTATGACACATAATCACGTGCACATAATGTAATGAATACAACACTAGCCAGCTTGATCGCGTACGAATATATGAACAGAATTATATTTTTATTCAAATGCAAAGAACAAAATTATTACATTTCGCACTACAAAACATACTGTTTTTCACCTGAAAAATAGTCAAAACAATATTACAGATAGAAAGTACTTACTTCGGTAAATGCAAACATCGAACTAATTATCGCGCAATAGCTCAGTAAACCGTACCTGAAATTAGTTATAACGCCACGTGTGATACAATGCAATGATTTGAGTTATGAAAACACTGCATTGTAGACGTGCAACCAAAATTATTTGCCGGTAAACTTTAATCAAAGAACTGCTCAAGACACGTATCAAAATTAATGAAGTATACATCGGAGGAATTTCTGATCATCATATTAAATATAAATATAATATAAATGATTCTAAAAATGTTTTCCAGTCGTCTTTTGAATACTTATACACTTTACTGATTTAATAGACAGCGAAATTGAACCATATAAAAATTGGAAGGACGTTACTTTAATTTGGTACCCTTACAGCATAAGACAAATTTTGATCACGTAATATAGAATGTTGCAGATCTAAATGTTGCGGGCTGTTCTTAATATCAATAATATTGCTTTGCAGAAATGAATGCCAACAAGACTAACAGTCATCAAACTTCAACATGGAATCAATAAATGCACAAAAACAATGTTATCTTTATCTTGGCTTTTGTATTAGCATAAAGAAAGTTAAAAATGTACCGTATTATATTTTGTAACATTTAAGGAATATTTAAATTAACCAGAGATTATAATGATTGCAAAGATTTAGTATTTAATGATAGAACTACGCACGAAGCTCTTATAAATTTCTTGTTGCAAAACACTTTAAATATCATATACTAATGAAATCTTCTGTTGAGTGATCATTGTAACCACTACAAATTAATTTTAAACACCTCGAGAAAATTAATGCGATTCTTGAAGAAAATTAATGCCGTTCTTCTGACAAAAGTTCATATTGGAAAAAAAACATACCACCAACAATCAATACATTCAATTCAAGATAATACGATAGTATCGGATCCCGTGAAACAAGATGGTGTTTTCAACAGTTGAAGAATTTGATCCGTGACAGGGGAATCTAACTAATGCAAAATTTAATTAATAAACAGTTTGTAGACCCTTAAATAAAGTGCACAAGGACCATTGGCGTTCTCTAGTATTGTAAAGTATTATTTAGTTTATCTTAGTTATATGTGCATTAGACGATTGCAAAGCACAACCGTTTGTAGACTCTCAAATACAGTACTACACAGTGTTATTCGAAATATACTTGTTTTGTAAATAATCATTTATTGACATTCATCGCGAAATGTTCATTTTATGGGATTAACGTGTGGAAAAGGTCTTTTAAAAATTGGTTAATATTGAATAAAATTACTTAAGTACATATAAAAAATATATAAACTTTCAATAAGACAGAGTAAGACAATAAATAAAGCAGACACAAAACAATAATTAAACGAAATGAAAGCTAAACTAAGACCAGACAACACTACAGTACAAATCACACATAATCTCATTTTTGTCACAAAGACATATTAGAAAAGGCAAAAGCTATACACCGGTATATATATTGATTTTGTTAAATCCATAGAACCTTATTCGAACTAAGTAGAGAAACAGGAATAACAGACTACCGACTCTTTGTGTGAATAGTGTTAAGTATTATTTAAATTTGGATTTGCATAAGTCCTATGGAAATACCAACCTTTGTTATCACATGTATTCTATATTGCTTTGATAATTAACAAGACGTTTGCAAAACTAAGTTAATTTCAGCGCAATTTTTGCAGCATTTCTTTTGTATCGTATCGACTTGTTTGAAAATGGTCCAAACAACCCGACTTTTAGCCGGGTTTCGTTTTTCACATTTTTTTAATTATTGCATTTTGTTTTTCTTGGGGTATGGAGACTTCAGACTCACTTTGGGCTAAATAATGGGTTGCTTTCGTTGACAGCTATCTTATAAATAATTGGCTTGAAAATGTTTCACTTCAGTTTATAATTAAATAGCCAGTTTTTATTTTAATATGTTGTTATTTGAGTGGGTGCTTCACATCAAACGAGTTATATTTCGCTTTATTTACGCAAATAACACTTAAATTGGTAAAAAGAATAGACAAAAAATTTGACAGTTGCTAAATAAGTATGCAGAGTTGGGTTTCAACACGTAATCCGCTATAATTTAAGACCAGGCTTTCATATTAAAACCTAACATTTCCTAATCAAACAGTTTCTCTATCCGCCACACTGGATACGCTGAGCCACAGTGTGCGTAGAACCTTGAAACCCTTTATAGTACATGTGTACGAACGAATTGCACCGTATGTTATCTAATGCAGACCCAGAGATATGATAGATCAGTACAGCATACAGGCAACACTTTGTTTTAGCTTTTAATGACCTAATGTTTCATTTTTGTAAACATAAATATACCATAATTTTCTTCTTTTAATTTATCGACTTTGTACAACCGACATTGTCGTCTTTTTCGCTTAAAAAACTTTACGTAGTAAATGGACTAATGACTGGTACGCTTGAATCTGAATAATTGTGAAAGTTTGAGCATGTTAGCTAACAATTCCATCAACGTGCAAGTGTATCACAATAACACTAAAAAAAATTGACATAGATGAAACTTGACAGTCGCATCTAACACAATTCAGGTCGTGTTTGATTCCTGTACAAGTGTAAAGCAGTGTCGGCAATTCAGGTCGTGTTTGATTCCTGTACAAGTGTAAAGCAGTGTCGGCAATTCAGGTCGTGTTTGATTCCTGTACAAGTGTAAAGCAGTGTCGGCAATTCAGGTCGTGTTTGATTCCTGTACAAGTGTAAAGCAGTGTCGGCAATTCAGGTCGTGTTTGATTCCTATATAAGTGTAAAGCAGTGTCGGCGATATCTAATTAATATTATTCTATATATTATTTTATGCAATATGTTATATGCTGATTAAATATATAGATATTAAATGATTACATATTATTAATAAGAATATACAGATGGATATTGGTCTATGCTAGTATGAGTATCAGGTTATTGGTCGCTGTTCCAATGGCTATAACATGCATAAACGTATGTTTCCATTTGTCTTGTCAGGTTTCTTGGCTGCTGCAAACAAATAACTGCATACTAGTCAGGAATTGACTATTTCTGTAATGAAGTATAATACACACAGCATGTTCATAGGCTCATTATCAAATCGAATACAAATTGAACTTCTTCATAAAATCTCAATGCATCAATGATTTGAAAATCTTTATTATCCTTTCATTCATTAATGGGGACAATTAAACAAACCAGTTTACATTTAGCCATTTAAGATATTTAATACCAGGAAGTTGTTTATTGAACGTAAAAGTCTTTAGTTAATGTTAACAAACCCAACGTCTTTGATTGTTAACTTTTGTAAAACCTATTCTCAGAGCCCTCTAAGAAGATCGTGGTTAATTATTACCTTTCTGAGTGGGACTTTCCAAGCTTTTGTTATATGGTTTATTTATATAAAAATATAGGATCTTACAGTAGTACGAGTGGATTAACATATTTCGTAAATCGAAATAGTTAAATTAGGGTATTTTAAGTCCGAGCCTTAGCGCGGACAAAGTTCCATTATTGGAGATTGGAGAAATCCAAGAAGCCTAGAATACTAATGGTATATTCTGTTTCTCTAATTTTAGAAAGTAGGTAAATGTTCGGAATCAAGTACAAATTTTCCCAACGATAATTTTATGTTAAATAAAAGTCTTTCTGTTTATAAAATCATTGTTTGTTTATGAAGTATTATTTTAAACCAATCAACAGATGAGAATCGCATAGTGACGAGAATTTTTTTTATCGACACCGGTCTATCGGTTTAAATATTACCGAAGAATTTGAGGATATTTTTTCTTTTGCATTCTTATGACAAAATTAACATTTGCCTAAATAACCCCTTTTTGTTTACTTATAAAGAACTCATGTTAAACTGTACCTGTTTTTAAAAGGGATAATTTTTTACCACTTTGCAATGAAGGTAATGACAAAATACAGAACAAGAAAACGGTCAAAACAGACAATCAATGTTCAAGAAACCGTCAACTTTAAAAAAAAGCCCTAAAATATAGCAACATATATTTATAGGGTCACTATCTACCTTACTGCATTGTTTTCATACTGTAAAATCGTATTCGATGACTTACAAGTCTATATACTAGAGCAAGATTTGTCGGGTTGTCTGTTAAAATACGTTTACCAGGTTGTAGTCTCAAATAAGTCGTTATGCTTTTGACTTTAGAGCTGTCAATTTTTTTTAAGATGTTATTATTTAAGCGGGGGGTATTTAGTGATGGGGGTGTCCGTCCGTCCGTCTCTACGTCCGTTACACTTTCTCTTATTTGCAACTCCTCCTACACCACTGAATGGAATTTGATGAAACTTACACAGAATCCTTGTCACATAGTGCCATTGTGCAGGCGATATTTAACATTTTGATCAGAATGATATTTGGGGTTTCCAATAGAAAAACATAGACTTTGTCATTGACTTAAGGGGATACACATCTCTTATGTCCAACTCCTCCCACACCACTAAATTGAATTTGATGAAACTTACACAGAATCCTTGTCACATAGTGCCATTGTGCAGGAGATATTTAACATTTTGATCGGAATGATATTTGGGGTTTCCCATGGAAAAACATGGACTTTGTCATTGACCTAAGGAGATGCCATCTCTTATGTGCAACTCCTCCTACACCACTCAATGGAATTTGATGAAACTTACATAGAATCCTTGTCACATAGAGTCATCGTGCAGGATATATTTTGCATTTTGATCGGAATAATATTTGGGGTTTCCCATAGAAAAACATGGACATTGTCATTGACATAAGGGGATACCCATCCCTTATGTGCAACTCCTCCTACACCACTGAATGGAATTTGATGAAACTTAAACAGAATCTTTGTGCACTTGATATTTAACATTTTTATCGGAATATTTGGGTTTTCCCACAGAAAAAAATGGACATTGCTATTCTTTGACTTGGGGGAGGGATGGGAGTTCCCATGTTTTATCTGCAACTCTTCCTACACTAGATTAAGTTTCAAGTTCATAAGTAAGAACACGTGCATTTTTGAAGAAATCATGAAGCGGGGGGTATCAATGGTGAGCATTTGCTCAGTTTTTTTTACTATAATTTTTTTGTTTTTACATAAATTTATTTTCATTTACAAATGGTTACTGGTGAGGAGTTACTCGTTATTTTACTTCCTAAACTACTCAAGGTGTATACCACAAATTTCGAAACCATAATAAATATTTTAAAACCCAATTCAAAAATGATTTATTTATATAACTATGTGTGATCTTTGTAGATGTTTATAAGGGCCATAGCTCGAAAATGGTTTATCGCACAGTTTTCGACCTTTATGTCAAATGTAGATCTTAATGATCTGATATATTGTCCGCTTCAATTTGTTATGGTTTTTGAGTTAAATTGAAAACAAAATTTCAATCGCGGCCATTTTGAAATGGCCGACCGAAAAAAATTTTGATACCGGATATGTAATTAGGACCCTCATATTTACTTGGAAACTATGTTTTGTGGAAATCAAACAACTTTGACGTTTTCGACAAACTTCGCGAAATGAATGGACCTTCTGAAACTTGAAAACTATGGTTTATCATAAGAAGTCCTTACATTTTTAAAAAGTTACCTAAGCAACAGGAAACAATGTGTTAAAATTGGCTCAGTATATAGCTCTTTTCTGAATATTTACAAAGGGGTTCCCCAAGGATCGATTCTAGGACCTGTACTGTTTAACATCTTTATGAATGATATCTTTCACTTTGTGTCAAAATCTGATTTTTTACAACTTAGCAGATGACAATACACTCTCATTTAGTAGTAATGATTTTCAATATGAAATTTAAACTCTAGAGGTAGAAAGTAAAGATTTCATACAATGGTTTAATAATAATCACATGCAGGTAAACCCAAAAAGGTTCCAAGTCATAGGTGAAGGCAAAAAACCCACTGTGATATAAATGGTAGTAAAATTCGTTGTGACGATGAAGTAAAACTTCTTGGTTTTACCTTTGATTTCAAACTTAATTTTGACACTCACATTGCAAATATATGTAAAATAGCCTCCCAACAATTAAATGTCTTAAAAAGTATCGGAAAAACACCTTAACAAATTGGGTCGACTCACTATATACTATACTTTTATTCTATCAAATTTTAATTTTTGTCCCTCAGTGTGGCATTTCTGTAGTGAAAAGAACACACCAGAAACTAGAAAAAATGAAAAGGCCTTAAGATTTATCTATCACGACGATAGTGGTACATAATTAAGACCTACTTATTAAATCTAAGATGCCATCATTACGTCTAAGAAGATTGTTACCCAATTTATTATTATTACGAACTAGTAAAGGAGTCCAAATTCTACGAAAACGAAGCTTCAAATCTTGTTAGAAAAGGTTATATAGCATTAAAGGGTGCTATTTAGCAAACTGTCTAATGTTAAATTAAAGATTAAAACTTCAAAATGCAAAAACTTAAACAAATTAAAATTATGGCAATATAAGAATTATGTTAGATGAATAAATAAACTGTTATATACATTTTAAATACATGTAGACAATAATTCAAACAAGGTGAATATACAAACTGGACAGCAACTGAGTGGTATCGACTTGATTCTAAATAATTTCGGCTGATATATGGCGGAAAGGCATATCTTTTCTATGATCACATATCACAATTGTTATAACACATTTGTGTTTATAACATTAAAATTAAATCTTTCACTTGCTCCCCCCTTTTGTTATTGGTCACTGAGTTGTAAACTACACGCAGCGACCATAGCAAAAAGGCGGGAGCAAGTGAAAGATTTTATTTTTATTAGATTGTGTTTATAATTTCATAATAAATTTATTTTGGAATTACATTTAGCCAACTGTGAATACAAAACGACTTTATATGGCATGAATAATTCCTTGTCAAATTATGATAAAAGTAGTGTTATTGCAAACAGTCACCAGTGTAAAATTGGATTTCTCTGCAATAATTCGTCAATAATAACTTTTTCCGTGTATAAATTACATTTGGGGATTTTGTTGATGAATCTCTTGTATTCTTTATTGTGTTTTGTGCGAAAAATGTTTAATTATTGTAGAATGCTCATCCCAGCTGTCATCAGCAATTTAGAATGTATTAACCTTCATCATTTACGAGAACAAAAATGTCAAAGGAAAATAATAAAGCTCAGATATAGAGTTTCCTGATAAAGCTGTTTTATTTCTCATTTACTTCTATTACTCATTAAATGTTTTGAAACCAAACTTTCAATCAACAAGTTCATTTTGACAATTGTAACAACAAAAATATTTCTAGTGTTGAAGTAGCGATATAAAAGCGTCTATTCTAATTCTAGTGTTAGAATTCTTATTCCATTCAGTTTCATAAATGTTACTATAATGCCCGAAGTATGGCTCAAAAGTCGGTCTCATGACTTTAATGCGAGCTTTGAAATTGATTTGTTGAAGTTTTTCATCACTATCATTTCAGCAAGTATCAGGTAATGTTATATATTGTGTATTGTTCGAGTGTCTTCTTTTCTGCTAGATTGTGAAACAGTTATTGACATCCGCATTCCTTGTGGTTACCTATTATGTGTAATTTATTTATTCAACATTTTTTTATTTCAGACCCTTTAAACGGTAAACTTTCTATATACCTTTAAGAGTATAATCAAAATATCTGTGGAATTTTCTGACTGTAAAACAGTCGTTATTGCTTTTGTTGACAATCAATTTAAATTTGCAGTAATGCAATATGGTTTTTTATTGAGTAGAATGAGTTTTTTTGCAAACCAATATGATAGGAAATGGAAAGTCACGTGTATTGGTTTAGGCCAATGGAAATAGGCAACAATATATATTATGTAATAAATACAATTATTGTATCCATACGTTATCGCAGAACCAGATAGTTCAACCCAGTATCATTCTATTTGACTTCAACAGCGTTACTACGTACCTGACCAGCGTAATGTGTTTTCGATAGTAAAAATCGTGTTATTCGAACTAGCATTTCTATCTCTCTGTTATCAAAACATCTGGTATAGTACCATTTTTGTATCAAATAGTTGGTAAAAGTAATTAGAAGTTTACCAGTCATGTAGTTCCTGGTTAACAAGCTGCTATCATGGTATAGTGTTGTTGTTTACTGCTATTTCAAAGGCATATAAATTGGTCGACGTCATCAGGTTCAAACTGTATACAGGGATACGTCCCAGTATTATAGAAAGCTACTGCTTTCTTCAAACGCTATAGAAAATTTGTTTTCACTTTGTGTTTTACATGTTGCTTAATAAATAAAAAATGTTCAATACAAACAGAAAATAGTGTCTAAAGGTTATGTATATGTAAAAAGCCAATCAAAGTAGCTTCGTATAGTCACGTGGTAGAAGCTTGTGTAGTTTTAACGGTTTTAATTTGTGTTCAATGGCTTCATTTTAGCCGTAGACTTCGTTTAGTAAAAACTTATCAAATTATTTTTATATTGTATATTTTCATTCGTATATATTATGGAGTTCGGCATCATAATCTAGAGACAGGTCTTGCATTGCTCTGAACACAGGTTTCCGTTTACGGTTTTTCCGTAGGCGGCAAGGCTCTGTCACTGACAGGTTTCCAAATGCTTTATTACTGTAAAAGTTATCGTGACATTGTGATTTGGTTGTCGATATGCTTTTATATCTATTCAGCTCGATTGTTTTGTAAATATGTTATTCCAAGAATAATACGCCGGCTGTCTGTCTGTACGGCATTATGCATTATAACAGTGTTTGTTTTTATGTATGCTTTGTAAGGTTGAGCGAGAAGTTTTTCGTTTTCTAGTTGTCTGCATAGTAGGCGTGGTATAACGAAGTAATAGTCGTAAATGGACAGAAGTATAATTAAGACCTTTATTTTCTATATATAACAATTATACTTCACATTTCTAAAGCAGAAAAATAAATATTCTAAATTATTACACGTGTTACTAATATATGGGTAGTAATAGTTTGTCCCTCTATTTGTCAAGCCTCAGAATTGAAACCAATCTCAATGATTTACTATTTTGGTATTCGATTAAATGCGTGAATTCATACTTCACTGAGCTCAACATAACGAGTGATTTTTGCATTTCCTGTGCAGAATTGTTATTTATTCATCCACAAAACATCGTTCTAGGCAATCCAGAAATAAATAATGTCTTGTACATTAAAACTATATTATACGAAGAATATATGGCATATATTCAATTTAAAATAGTTTTCAAAACTGGTAATTCAACATTTATTTTATTAAACTTTCATTGTCTATGAAAAAGTAAGTCATGAAAGACTGCCGTCACATGATCCACGTATTAATGATACAATTGATCATTGTAATATTGTTCTTGTTCTACTTTCCTTAGCCTTCTTATCTCAAACAGTCATCTCTACAAAGTTCCTATCTGAGTGTTTGAATCTTTGAGTATAATTGATATTCATTAAGTCAGCCGACATATAATCTAGCCTTATCGAGACAAGATGATTATCAATGAATGCTGTTGTCTTTCAAACCAGAATTCTCCTGACTATGTTATATAAATCTTCCACTTGTGTGAAGCTATTTTATTAACAAATTATTACGAATGGACTGCGCCAGACACATAACTATGAGAAAATAATTATTTGAAGAAAAAGACATTTACTAGTTTTTCAAAAGAAGTATTGAACGCCTCTTTGAACATAAATCGCGGAAATCCGCCAACGCGAACAGAAACACTTTAATGATATTTTAAATAAAAGTAATTATAATAAAACATTCGCTTTTGGTAACAAAAATCGTCATTTCTCAAGTTACATAACCTTTTGATCAAGTGTTCTTAGAATCATTCGTAATAATGAAATTCAATATAAACGGCGGCATATAATTAATTTTTACTTTACATTTGATTGTTTTACGAATTAACGTATTGTAAACAGGTTTACGGAGAGGTAACATCTAACTGTCAGCCATTGTTTACGCTGGAAATAACGTCATGGAGAATTGATTCAAGTTATTAAAGCGCTGACTGACATGTCGATCAATTTTTTACGTTTCTAGCACACAATCAATGGAAATATAAGTATTTCGGAAAACTGACGTACACAGGTTGCTGATTTATAACGCTTGCGCAGTAGATGCCGAAATATTACGACAAATAATTTTTAGTCTACTTAAAAGTTCTGGTCCAAGGTTATTTGTCTAATTTTTGTTACATTTATACATGAACAATCTATTATTATTAAGTCACAAATTATTCACTATCCATTATTTTTGTTACTTTAGTTTCCTGATACCAGAAATACTCAACATCAAAAATACACATTACAACAATATTACTCAATCTATTAATATTTACTGCAAATATCTTTTTATCCAGATTCTGTAAACCAATATCACAAAAAAGCCATATTTACATAAAATTGTATAGACTGAACAATATTGTCACTGAGCAAAGTAGAAAGGTATACATAACAATCCAATCCCCTTTACAAAAGAAAACAAAGAACAAAAAAAAACCAAGTTCCTTCAAACGTGAAATATTAGGCTCAGTCTTACAAAATTTATCCAGTGAAGAGATCATGTTGTAACAGTGTTCCAAGTTTCATGTACATGTGAAGTCATCTAAATTTTGGGCCAGACGGATGAACTGAAAATCTGTTTGTCCCCCAACATTTGTCGGTGCATGGGACATAACAAAAATAAATCAAGATATAACTTCCAATAACTTGGATGGCCCCGCCGTTTACTTGGATGGCCCCGCCGTTTACTTGGATGGCCCCGCCGTTAACTTGGATGGCCCGCCGTTTACTTGGATGGCCCCGCAGTTTACTCAACAAAACACTGGAATAACTTAATTTTTAATAATTTTTTCAATAAAAAAAAATAATAAAACGACATCAAAGATAGTAAGGTTATAAATTTATTACGCCAGACGCGTGTTTCGTCTAATCGGGGCACAGCAGTAGCACGTTACTTTAAATATTTAAAATCCAAATGTATAAGATGTAATAGAGCTTTTATCTTTAAAATTCCAATGCCTTATTCAGCAGAACGCATCATTCTTAGCTTTGAACTGTGGAAGAAAAATAAATCTATCTTTCTACAGATCTTTTGTCTAACTGCTTTAGGCATTTATTATTTATTTATAAGTAGGCCGATTTGATTGATTGAATATTTGCTTAACGTCTAGCTTGTATTATTTCATCCCCAATATGTACGGAATAAGTTAACAATAAAATCGACACGGCGGAACATCGGAAACAACATTCTTACCTAAACTGGAAAAGTATAGTGTAATGGTTAGGGGAGAGGAATTTAACTCTTTGGTAGGGGATACAATGAGCCAACATTTTTATGAAATCTAATAAACAAGTCTTGTCGTGCACCCTCCAAACACGTTACCGACAATGGTCCGCGGTCAGTCACCGAGCATGGATCTTTGATCTTGAATTTAAACTTCTTTGTATTTTACATCTTGCATAACCATTTAGGAAGGCTTTTCCTCACATAAGAACATCTCGGTGTAAAAATAGTTAGTGCACATGACTCTTACAGGCATTTTATGGCAATGTAAAGAATTACACAATCTTATTGTTTTAAGACCGTACGATATAAAACTGAGTCGTCTGTTATTCCTCTAAACGATTATAGGTGTACTTAACGTTAAACGATAAACCGCATTTTACATTAAAATCATAACATGCTGTTTAAGCAATTACGGCAATCTGTGCACTAAGCGTATGTGTCTTCTGTACGATTTTGTCCCTAACCACAGTTATTGGAAAGTAAATTAACTTCTATACCTGCGTCTATAAAGAGTATTGGGAATATACAAATCAAATATTAACACGCGTAATTTGGTTGAGCAAAACTCCGACTATTCTTAGTATTGACTAATATAATGAAAAGTAAGAAGGTGAAATTAACTTAAATACACGATCGATACTTCATTTAGATTATATGTTTTAAATTACCTAAACTAAGACATTTCAATTGATTTCTGTGAGATTACCGTGCTGGTTTTGGAATACGACTTAAAATGTGATGTAAAAAATCAATAATCAATATACGAACTTCTTATAAATTCTACTAATACTTATAAATTGTTTTATGTTTACATAAGGCAATTTGCACAATTTCGTAAAAGGCGCGCACAAAACTGATTTTTGGGCACATTTAGAGATAAATTTTATTCTGCATTGTTCTTAAGTTGCTAAAATTTAGTTCATGTGTAAGGTTCTATAACGTTTATATTAATGAGTAACTATAGATGATCAATTTTCAAACGTGATGAAAGGGTACCGGTATCAGTTTCCAGGTTTAACCCACGGAAATGCTCCTCTGGTGGTAAATGTAATGTCATCAAAATGAAAATCACTTCTACACCTTGTGAATAATTTTTTTTTCGAAACTTACGGGTTGTAAATTTAAAATAAAGTTGTATCACTGAAAACGAACCAATGATATTCTTGTTAGCACCGATCAGTGCGACTTCTGGGCTGGTCATACTATCGGGGACTTGTGATTACCCTCTCGCCAGGTTAGTTATCAAGTAATAATATATAAAGACTGACTGCGGATATATAAGGGTGTCGTATTTGGAAAGTAGCAGTCGAAGTTGTTTTCAATGTCCTTACCTATTTCCTTAATTGATGTTTGGCTGTGTTAACTGGCTTTGTCATAAATGAAGCTAAAGAATTGCTCTGCTCGCTGAAGTTAAATATATTGTCAAAACAATTACTACCTTTATTGTATAGCTAGTGTAATGATTGCTGAATAAAAAAGTGTATTGTTTAAGAGTACTGTAAATCTTCACCACCAGTTTACAATTTACAGTGTGCATTTCCATTTTGACATTTGCTAGTCAACACTTAGGTTCCGAGCTCGAGCCTTACTGCGGGCTAGAACCTTGATTGACAAGGTTTGCCAGTTTTCCTAGGAAGGTCAAAGGTTTACACAGGTACCCCTGCTTCCACCTTGATCAAAAAGAAGACGTCATGAGATAACTGCACATTTCATTAAATTATCATTTAACATTGATAAACATTGATTCTACATATGTCTTAAAGACTAAAGATCAGAAACAGCCCAACGGGCTTGATCAGTTGATGACGTCATTCATATGGGTACAGCGGGTTTTTATTTCGTAACATTAAATCGGTTGATGGTGTAATTTGATTGACAGCTGCGCATACCGAACATGGCAACGGACGCCTTGGATTTGGATTCTGTACAGAGGCCTTCATTCTATCGACTCAATATTTAAGTATATAAAAGACAGAATATGATATGGGTCGTGTCATATCACTTCCCTGCGACCTCCATATCTGTTCGAGATCAAGCAAGATCCATATGATATTCTTGATTTTCATTTAGATACAAAACTGACATTTAAAACGTTTAAAACACTGTTATTTTGGTACACATAATAAAAAAAAGAATCCTTACAAAACATTAAAAGATTTTAATAACATTTGTCATTCATACATGTATACTACATGCACTACTAACAATAATAAATTTATTATATTGCTTGGAGATAAAAGAGTCTCGTCTTAAATCGTTATTGTGACAACTTATTCACAATAAATTGTGTACGACGTATACTTGCTACGTTCCATGAAAATAAACATCTGATGAAAATCATTTATATTTTTCGAAAAAAATTAAAAACATGATATAATTTTTTTTATTGTCTTCATATTTGCATTTTGCCGCAAGCTTATAGACAGCAAACACGATTAAAAATCTTTGTATCTGTCTTATATCTTTCCTAATAAAAATGAAGGCGTAATTCAGTCATACAAGGATTAGTCGTGTAAATCATATCGCTTATATATCGATTGGAAAACTCGGTCTCAATGAAATTCATCTTTATTTGTTTTTGACTATTAAATTTTAATACCAGAATTAGTTAGAACTTATATAATGGACTTAGCGGAAGTTCTTTTTATAATAGAACACTGGTAATTCACGAACAATTAACAGAAATGAAATGACAGTGGTGAAAAATAAATCAGTGAATAAGCTGCACCGTTTGTCGTGAAAAAACATCACACTAATATTTGGTTAACAAGATATATAATTTAACATTTTAAATTAAATGCAATACATTACAGGCAAATAAAGATATAAATATAATGTTTAATGTCAAGAGCAATAAGGTCGTCAGCTAGTCTTTGTCTTGCTATCTATATATACACACCGTTAATGATATTTTTATCTGACTTATATCTTTGTTTCATTAATGTTAACAGGGTACATGTATACGAAAGTTCATCATCCGAAACAAGGGTTGGTATAAAAAGAGAAATTTTGTAAAATTAAACCAAAACGTTTTGGGAATAAACATGCACATTTACCAATTATTTTGTCAGTTTCTTTAATACAACACTTTTAATTTCATTTAAAGATTTTATGTAAATATCAATGAGTTCTATCCTTTTATCGTGCAACCTGCCATTTAATGCGCTGTAAAATAACTCTTTGATTAAGTAAAGTGACATATATTGCCATTTCACATCTTTTAAAAACCACTTAATGTAGAAATATTGCAAAATCTAAGACACAAGAAAATCCTTACGATTTATAACAAAATTATTGAAGCATTGAAAACAGTTCACACATCCATTGAATGAAGTGAATGATTGCTTAACGTCTAACGGCATATATATTCGGTCGAAAGGGTTGACAACCAACAAATCAGTTCGGAAAAGAATTGAACAACAGGGCAGAAAATGTGTATTGCCACTGGACAAATATAGCGTAAAGATTAGGGACGGAAAATGAAGCCCTTTTTACATACTATATTGCGCTTACTCTTCTTAATAATAAAGAGAATATGTCTTTACGATCCCAGACTGGTTCCGTTTCCAAACACTACGGTCTGCTGTCAGCTCTTCTGTATTGTTATCTGACACCAACACAATCACCCCCTGCAATACACACTGTGTTGTTGAATATGACGTTGACGGTATACTTACGCGACATATTATCCAACCAAAAAACGAGGTAGAGATGCTATTGTAATTCAATAAAACAATATATGGGAGTTAACAAATATTGTAAAGTTAAAAAAAAATGAATTAAAAACAAATAAAACCCTTGGAACCCAAAGGACTTAACATAATACGGCATTTTCCTTTGATCTATTTATTGGTGAATCACACGTAATCTGTGTGTTGTGCAGAATCATCTTTTTTAACAGAAGACGTTTTTTGTTACACCACCGCTTCATGTCACTTGGTAAATATCCCCTTTCAAATACACTGAATAACAGGGCCTAGCTATGCATAGTCAACCAACTTTTAAGTTATTCCTTAGTGTAATGCCGTCATTCGGAAGACTAAATGAACTGCATATATCGTCTAGACTGAACGTCTAGCGCGTGATCGTCTGACAACAATAAAGTCACGTCCATGTTAAATTGTACTGATTGAATTATACTACAAAACATATATACCACGCCTTTTACGAGTTAACCTGTTTATACAACTCGACTGACGTCTCGTTTGGTTAAATATGTTAATTCGTATAATATATATATACGAGACGTTTGGTTAAATATACGAATTAACATATTTAACCAAACTATATGTCAGTTAACTCGTAAAAGGCGCGGTATCTATGTTTTGTAGTATAATTTATATAATACAAAAAGAACACTGATGGAAGTAATGGCACAAACTGTTATTAGGTCTTGTTGCAATGTAGTTGTATTTGGTTCATTTCAATCTGAAATAAATGATTATAAGATTGCCAGAAACTAAACGTACAAGCTATGTTGAATTTGAAGTGAAACTGTTATTACGGGCCGGCACTAAGCCGGTCCGTCTTATGATATGAGTCTGAAAACGTTTCATGATTTGCTGCGGAGGTTAGATTTATTTACTGCTGTTAAATTATAATTAAAAAATTAATTATTAGAGTTTCACATGTGTTATAACCAAAGCATAATATATAGTAGATATTTTGAGATTAATGTTGTATTTTGCAATGCAAATTTTAGTTAATTATGAGTCAGCAAAAGTTAAGATGTTATTTTTAGAACATGTTGCCTAGATCACGACGTACAGTAATTTTGTTGATATATATAATACTGACAATACATTTAGATCTATGTATAATGTATTTTGAGAATACTAAAATATCAGAAATACAACGTTTAGTTAATTGTAGTTTTGAAAAGACATGAAAGTCGGTCAAATTGCAACTATTTTTAGATTAGACTGTGTACCGTGTTCGTACAACCATGACAATGATCCGGTTTACATGAAATATAACATTTATTTTTTTTAAAATTCCAAAATAGCATATTCTGTTTCTATTAAAGTGGATACAAAAATAATCTTAATAAAATCAGACAGTCTGTTTAAATAGCCTTCAAGGTAACAAATTGCTTTTATATTGCACACTGACCTACACTTTGTATTTCATTGAACTGTATATTAAATTTAGTCAGTGGACACGTTTTAAAATGATTCTTAATATTGTTTAAAGTTTGTAGATAATAAAGTAACGGTATAAATGTTAAATTAATTGAAAATAAGAGAAATCCATTTCCCGCGGTGCCATACTTATTTTCAAGGATGCATATTGTTATAAAAAGAGAGAGAGAGAGAGAGAGAGAGAGAGAGAGAGAGAGAGAGAGAGAGAGAGAGAGAGAGAGAGAGAGAGAGAGAGAGAGAAGAGACATATATATTTCTTTTTCACTATTTCTGTAACTGTACACCAATTGAAACCAACATAAACATCATTATTATTTTTCTTCTATCAGTATTATTTTTATGTTTAGTGTGAATGTTGTAAAATATATAAAAATGTACGTGAAAGTAACTATACAAAATTATTGTTTATTTTAAAGCTCTAAACCTTTTTTTATGTTTTTTTTCAAGTTTTTTGTTGTTGTTATATATGGTTTTCATTTATTTATGGTGTTCAGTCATTAAAAAATCTAATTTATATCAAATTTTAAGTTAAACACAAATTTCAACTTTGTTGAAAACTACACCCATCTGGCACAATAAATAATTTTCTACTCATCTGTAATACTAGCTAAAGTTTAAGTTGATTTTGGTGTAGGGTAAGATGTTACGTAACATTATGCAGTTTGTTTGTGTGGATGTTTCTTGAAATTAATAACCTTGTTCTACATTTCATGCCTCATTGAATTAATAAATTCGGATATGACAGTTTGTATGCCTGTTTCAGTGTTTGTTACCTACACCATTGAAGGAATGCTTTCATGCAGCAAACACTTGATTATTTACGGCCCGAATATTTGGTGCATGCACCAATAAAGTCTCTTGTACGTACTTATCTGAGATGGTCAAAATATGTGTGGGGTCACGAACATAGGATTGCAAGCGAAATTATGATCAGTAATATAGACTTTAAATAAATGATAAGCTAGTTAACATATTAACATAATAATAATAAATAAAAGATAAGAAAATTGCTGTCACAATCAGCATGTCCCAAGAGAATCCGGTCATTATTTTGCGTGACACATACCTCGTAACGACCAACCAGCCATACTTATGGGTGATCTCAAATTGACTTTCGGAATGTATGTTGTATTAACTTCGAGCAAAAATCGTTGGTCAAGGAAATCCTTTTATGAATTGCTGACATTGAAAAATCTCGCTCGTGTATAAGCTGTAATATATCATGAATTATATCAAATATTTCTATTTTTGTTCTTGTCATCTGTCCTTTAAGTAAATATAAGATAAGATAAAAACATCTTTACAAACAACAACATTAGCTCTGAAGACTATACTAATATGACGTAACTCGGTTAATATATCGGTTGACGTTATAAGGACATCACATTAGAATTATAATAGCTATTTAAATCCTGATCGGTAGTACAGATTTTACATATACAATACGCTGGTTAACATAGAAGCAGTAGAATAAAAAATAAAATAAACAAGGCTTCCACAATCAGGGTATCAGGATGTTTACTGCCACAATCAGGGTATCAGGATGTTTACTGCCACAATCAGGGTATCAGGATGTTTACTGCCACAATCAGGGTATCATGATGTTTACTGCCACAATCAGGGTATCATGATGTTTACTGCCACAATCAGGGTATCATGGTGTTTATTGCCACAATCAGGGTATCATGATGTTTACTGCCACAATCAGGGTGTCATGATGTTTACTGCCACAATCAGGGTATCATGATGTTTACTGCCACAATCAGGGAATCACGATGTTGACTGCCACAAGCACAATCAGGGTATCATGATGTTTACTGCAACAATCAGGGTATCCTGATGTTTACTGCCACAATCAGGGTATCATGATGTTTACTGCCACAATCAGGGTATCAGGATGTTTACTGCCACAATCAAGGTAACATGATGTTTACTGTCACCAATCAGGGTATCATGATAATTACTGCACCAATCAGGGTATCATGATGTTTACTGCCACAATCAGGGTATCATGATGCTTACTGCCACAATCAGGGTATCATGATGTTTACTGCCACAATCAGGGTATCATGATGTTTACTGCCACAATCAGGGTGTCATGATGTTTACTGCCACAATCAGGGTATCATGATGTTTACTGCCACAATCAGGGTATCATGATGTTTACTGCCACCAATCAGGGTATCATGATGTTTACTGCCACAATCAGGGTATCATGATGTTTACTGCCACAATCAGGGTATCATGATGTTTACTGCCACAATCAGGGTGTCATGAGCTTTACTGCCACAATCAGGGTATCATCATGTTTACTGCCACAATCAGGGTATCACGATGTTTACTGCCACAAGCACAATCAGGGTATCATATGTTTACTGCCACAATCAGGGTGTCATGATATTTACTGCCACAATCAGGGTATCATGATGTTTACTGCCACAATCAGGGTATCACGATGTTTACTGCCACTAGCACAATCAGGGTATCATGATGTTTACTGCGACTATCAGGGTATCATGATGTTTACTGCAACAATCAGGGTATCATGATGTTTACTGCCACATTCAGGGTATCATGATGTTTACTGCCACAATCAGGGTATCATGATGTTTACTGCCACCAATCAGGGTATCATGATGTTTACTGCCACAATCAGGGTATCATGATGTTTACTGCCACAATCAGGGTATCATGATGTTTACTGCCACAATCAGGGTGTCATGATGTTTACTGCCACAATCAGGGTATCATGATGTTTACTGTCACAATCAGAAATCAGGATGTTTACTGCCACAATCAAGGTAACATGATGTTTACTGTCACCAATCAGGGTATCATGATAATTACTGCACCAATCAGGGTATCATGATGTTTACTGCCACAATCAGGGTATCATGATGCTTACTGCCACAATCAGGGTATCATGATGTTTACTGCCACAATCAGGGTGTCATGATGTTTACTGCCACAATCAGGGTATCATGATGTTTACTGCCACAATCAGGGTATCACGATGTTTACTGCCACAAGCACAATCAGGGTATCATGATGTTTACTGCGACAATCAGGGTATCATGATGTTTACTGCGACAATCAGGGTATCATGATGTTTACTGCAACAATCAGGGTATCGTGATGTTTACTGCCACAATCAGGGTATCATGATGTTTACTGCCACAATCAGGGTATCATGATGTTTACTGCCACCAATCAGGGTATAATGATGTTTACTGCCGCAATCAGGGTATCATGATGTTTACTGCCACAATCAGGGTATCATGATGTTTACTGCCACAATCAGGGTATCAGGATATTTACTGCCACAATCAAGGTATCAGGATTTTTACTGCCACAATCAGGGTATCATGATGTTTACTGCCACCAATCAGGGTATCATGATGTTTACTGCCGCGAGCAGGGTATCATGATGTTTAATGCCACAATCATCGTAACATGAAGTTTACTGTCACAATCAGGGTATCAGGATATTTACTGCCACAATCAAGGTATCAGGATTTTTACTGCCACAATCAGGGTATCATGATGTTTACTGCCACAATCAGGGTATCATGATGTTTACTGCCACAATCAGGGTATCATGATGTTTACTGCCATAAGCACAATCAGGGTATCATGATTTTACTGCGACAATCAGGGTATCATGATGTTTACTGCCACAATCAGGGTATCATGATGTTTACTGCCACAATCAGGGTATCATGATGTTTACTGCCACAATCAAGGTATCATGATGATTACTGCCACAATCAGGGTATCATGATGTTTACTGCCACAATCAGGGTATCATGATGTTTACTGCCACAATCAGGGTATCATGATGTTTACTGCCACAATCAGGGTATCATGATGGTTACTGCCACAATCATCGTAACATGATGTTTACTGTCAATTAGGGTATCATGATGTTTACTGCCACAATCAGGGTATCATGATGTTTACTGCCACAATCAGGGTATCATGATGTTTACTGCCATAAGCACAATCAGGGTATCGTGATTTTTACTGCGACAATCAGGGTATCATGATGTTTACAGACACAATCAGGGTATCATGATGTTTACTGCCACAATCAGGGTATCATGATGTTTACTGCCACAATCAGGGTATCATGATGTTTACTGCCACAATCAGGGTCATCATGTTGTTTACTGCCACAATCAGGGTATCATGATGTTTACTGCCACAATCAAGGTATCATGATGATTACTGCCACAATCAGGGTATCATGATGTTTACTGCCACAATCAGGGTATCATGATATTTACTGCCACAATCAAGGTATCAGGATTTTTACTGCCACAATCAGGGTATCATGATGTTTACTGCCACCAGTCATGGTATCATGATGTTTACTGCCACAATCAGGGTATAATGATGTTTACTGCCACAATCATCGTAACATGATGTTTACTGTCACAATCAAGGTAACATGATGTTTACTGCCACAATCAGGGTATCATGATGTTTACTACCACAATCAGGATATCAGGATGTTTACTACCACAATCAGGGTATCAGGATGTTTACTGCCACAATCAGGGTATCAGGATGTTTACTACCACAATCAGGGTATCAGGATGTTTACTGCCACCAATCAGGGTATCATGATGTTGACTGCCACTTTTTTGTTTACTTTTTGCAGTCCAAAAGTCACCTAGTATGTTGTATCAACGATTTCTGAATCTTTTTAAAAACCACTTTGAAGTACAATCTGGTTTTTTTGTCCTCAACAACTCAAAATAGTAGTGGTAAAATTATCTAGTTAGTTTAGATTGCATTTTACAACTAATATATTACAGATGCTAAATGTATGCCTTTTGAGACCAAAAGACGTCATTGGCGAACATACTGTAGACTGAAAAGTTAGGAATAAATAATACTGAGAGCTTTTATTATTATATAATGAATTTGTTCTAAACTTTTCATAACCTCCTTTGGGTGCAGTAAGTTTACGGTACAAAATAAATATTTGTATAGTCGTTTTTTGGTGTTTGTGAAACACCTGTTTTGTTTACTCTAAATATTTTTGTTTCAGTGTTTACATTTGAAATGCTCGCGTATATATAGTTATCATTATACTGAATTATGTCATTGTTCATGCACTGATCACAACAAAGCAGGAATGATGTTTTCGAGTGCAGTACTAAATAACCACAACAGAAATATGTATAATTTAACATTCTACGTTTTACATCAAAACAGAGTTATTAATGAAACGAAAATCAGTATTGAAAAGGGCAGTCATTGTAATAATTTGCAGTATGACAAACAAGAGACTAATGCGAGGATATAGAGAAATTAAAAACATTCCCTGATGGGTTTGTGAAGTTATATATTGATTGGCGCCGTTAAATGACAACTGTCATTTGGATATCCCAAGTCTGGGAAAATTCTTATACATTATCTCAATGTCTGAAATAGTACAATAAACGATTTCAAACAATATACCGCACGTTCTCAGGAAATGATAATATTCTATTTTAATTGACGAAAGTGATCCTGAAAAGTAAGCTGACTTTGTTTCTATTGTTTTGACGTATGGGAATGTTACAGTTTCATAGCCGAGGAATTCATTAGTGGAAAGTTTTACGCAGTTAATTAAATAAAAGTCGTATACTGTTTAAGCACAGCTTGAAATTAATTCTGCTAATTGGAAAACACCAGGTAACATAAAGATGTGAAGAGAGATTTGTAATTGATTTTTTAACGATAAGCGATACTATAATTTCGAAAACATATTACAAATGGTTTATTTAGATTTTTAACAAACACTTTGGCTCAACTAATACTTTGTGATTAGATTTACGTCCTCACGGATTCTCCTTTCATGTCATAAGGTAAGAAAATTGTGACGTTTTGAGTTTTTATTTTAGGTTTAAATATACGAAAATGCTTTCGTTTTTTTTCAAACTTTTATTTTTGTTTTGTTTAATTTATTTTGATTTGTTTTATAGTTAAATAAAAATAGTTGAATATAACAGAATTACTCGCCCGGAACACCCGAGTGCAACCACGCTTTTTCATTGGGTTTAGGTTACTAACTTTTGGTTCTTGTTCTTTTCGTGTTCCTTTGTTCTTTTTGGTTTCTTCTTTGTGTCGTGTGTTGTTGTTTCGGACAGTCCTATTTATTTTCTGTTTGCTGACCCTTTCTAAAACAAATAAACGCTACATTGAATATATTTATTTAATAAGACCACACGCGGTAAGAAATTTTGGATCTATCAACGGTAAGAGTCTAGACAGGATAATCTCAGTCACCAAAGTGAAATGAGGCTCTGCCCAGTTGGAGACCAAAAGAAATCTTTCACACTGAAAAGAAGCGCTAAGTTTTTATCTAATCTACAGGTTTAGACAAGGATTTCTACATAAATGGCTAATTTCTAGTACAAATGACCCAGCACAGATAAGCTCGCGCACATCTGTACTCTTTGCGTCATTCAATCATAACGCATGAAAAGAGCTATTGTTAAACTTCTTGTTTTAGGCGTCCTGATTAGATGGACAATTGAGAGTTTATAGAACATCGCGATGTGAAAGTTGTTGGTTTGCGGAAGAAATATGTACGTTCATGCGCTTTGGGAAATTTGTGTCTTTACGCTCATTTTTCTACGCTTCACTCGTTTTTCCTTCAATCGTCTTTCCCAAGAAACGTATGCAAGAACATATTAATTTCAACCGTCAAAAATATGTTGTCTTATTAGTGAGGTTTACAGGATCTAACACCGGTCAGAGGTCTAGATGTAAAAACCCAGGTAAAAGATGTTTTTAACACGCGTAGCTTGAGATTTTTCTGTCTTGTCGTCTTACAGGTGTTTAATTCTAATTCGTACTAATTCGTAAAAAACTCATGTGTTGTTTTGTTATTTCTATGTTAAAAAAGTGATCAACCTAAATACTCTACAGTGTACATGTTTGTTTAAAGGCGTTTGTTTGTACCGCTAATGTGGCGAGGCAAAGTAAACAAAGACAGCAGAAGCAAATATTCTACTATTTGAATTGTTGAACCGACGGTCGTCTTCGCAATACATTTTTACGGGATAAAAATCAGTAAAATTTTTATCTTCACCACGGGTTGCCATGGTTATTACTCTTTTACTTGTCTTTTTTAAATATAGTTATTCATTCATAAATTTACTTTTGTTTCTTTTTCCCAACAAGCTGCATTACAATTATGTATAACCAAGTCAAATATAAAGAACGTTTTACTGAGAATAATCTTTATAAGATGTAATCGCTGGGACCATACTGGGAGGGTTCCCAGTGCTCGACTCACAGAGCAGCCCAGCGCGTCCCCGGGTGGCGGATAGGGGAGACCCTCTCGTTGGGAGGTTGTCAGGTCATAAAACGGAAAGCATGACCGCGGACAGTAGTGGGTAACGTGTTTGGAGAGTGCCACGCTCCTTGCATGATAAAGACCCCTTTTGTAGATTTCGAAAAAGAGTAGGCTCATTGTAGTCGCAACAAAAGGCTAAATTTTTCGCCCCTACCCAAAACTCCATACTTTTCCAGTGGCAGTCAAAATTGCATTCCCTGTGACCCATCCCACCCCCATTTTTCGTTGATTTATTGTTTGTTAACTTGTTCTCGTCCTGAATATAGCTGTATGGGATGCTCTCTCGTGTGGGACGTTGTGTTGCTTGTAGATTTTGAAAAAGACCGTTTTGACAGATTTTGAAAAAGATTTGTTAGTTTATATCCGATACAAAAGGCTTTTCTTCGTTCCGACCAATACTCTATTCTTATCTAGTGGCAGTTTTTCCGTTCGTATACCCCACATATTTGTTGCTTGTGAATTTGTTCTTGTCCTGAATAGAGCTGAAATATTGCTCGCTGGACGCCAAGCAGACATTCATTCAATCAATGAATGAAACAATTTACAATCAATTGTTTATAAATAATCTACATATAACAGGTAATACAAGCTATGAATCATTATGGCATATAAGTTTCATTGGCGTAAAACTGATATAATTTTATATTATATACTCATATAGAAATCTTTATTTTGATTCGCTTAGACGCCGTCCCGTGACATGTGATATTTCGCTGGGTCAACTAGTAACCGTTGGGTCGCATGGTAAGGTCACCCTCGCGTGAGATTTTGCACGTGATTGAATATTGAGATGTTTGGATAAATCTACATGTACGTAATAAAACATTCAAACAAAACAGTAGTATATGTTAACATGTTTCTGTCTATATTGTATGGGCTGGATTTTTTCCTGTGGAAAAAGGTTAACATGTCCAAAATATGTTGCAAATAATGAATAGTTTTCATTTAAATATTCGATATAATATAACAGTTGTCACCCTAGATGATATGTGACCCGGCATTTCTTTCCCCTCGAAAAGTAAGGTCAGCCTCGGGGCAAGCCCTCGGATGACCTTACTTTCTCGGGGAAAGTAATCACCGGGTCACACACCAACAAGGCTGATAATTGTATAATGTGGCTTATGCATGTGCTCTTTGTAAGGTGATAAGCACAACTGTATGTTTACAACATTTATAGAGAACTTAAGTTTGAAAGAATAAAAAGCTAATTTTCTCGTATTTGCATGCAATAAATATATCAATAATCTTTTTGTTCTTACACGACTTGCAATATAGCTTCATGAATATAAATTGATTCTTACAGAAAGATATATGAGACTCTTTCTTTATCACCTGTATTCTTTCGATCAATGAAAGTAATGTTATCTTTTTATGTGATGTTTCTTTTTACTTTTTGCCAACATAGAGATTACCCTAACTGATAGTTCAATTGTTCTGCATCAACCGTAAAGTATTTATGACAAATATATTATGCTACAATTTTATGAGAACGGAAAACGTATAACATCACTAATTATATTTGAGATCAATACTCACCAATAATTGAGATGCATGGCAAACAACAAAAGAAATGTAGTGACGGTGTCGTAGTAAAGTTAATAATTTAAAGCATGACACACCTCGTTGCTAACACAAATATAATTGATTTAGTTGTCTTAAATGTCACAAATGTCCAAATACCTATGTGGCAGAAGCACGATTTAAGTTACAAGGCCCGTTAACATCTTCGTGATTTGGACGTTTAATATTTTTTGTCTTGAGCACCACTTTTGAGTTTCGATTAGACTAAACGGGCGTCTAGCCTAGCATATTTGTTATAACCTATGTATATTTAAAGACATTTAATAGCGAGCTCGCATCTACGGTTACATACGTGTATGTAAAAAAGTCCCGTGTTACATATGAACAAATCCATTTCAGATGGTAGCTGTCAGAGCTATCTGAAGAAATATTGTAGACGATCACAAAAATATAAAATATAAAAGTAGACAAAAATAATTTCGACATCGATGAAATTAAAGTGTTTATTTTTTAAATTACTACTAAAGTGCCAAACAATTTTTTTTATCTAAAACGCTGTTTTGACAGTTTTGTGACGTCACCAAAACATTAGAGAAAGACGTCACGTCAACAATGGAATGCAGAGGCACTGTTTGTGGCTCTGAAATGACGACATAAACAAAATGCGATTCTTCTCATTAAGGCTTCGCCTACATGCATATTAAAACTATCCTTCCGAAAATTAATCATTGTTAAAAATCTTGTAATATTGCAGTTTGCTGAGATATCTCGCAGTAGTTTTGATACTGACGTTCATTTAAGCATATAAAGGATTGAGGATTGAATGGTTAACGTCTAGACAGCAGTGTTACAGTTAACAAACAATAACTCAGCTCTGAAAATGGTATAGACCAAAGATTAACAATTTATGACAGCCAACGAAAAAACATACAGTATAATAAAACAGCAAAAAATACTTTCTGTAGAGCTACAATGCGTTTGATCACTATCAGACAACTACATATGGGATCTTTACCGTGCGTAAAGCATGGCATTCGCCAAAACACGTGATCCTCTATGGTTTGAAAAAGGTTCCCTGCCCAGCAATGAGACGGTCTCTGTCTGCCACATGGGCTGCTTTTAAGGCCAACACTGAAACTCTCCCAGTATAGCCCCTGTGTATTTAAATGTAAAAAGTTTATATTATTTTGGAGAAAGTAAAGTTAACAATATTTAAACTGTAAAAAGCTAAAGATGTGTTATCAATGTTACATGACTTAAATGTCAAATTTCTTGTTGTATAGTTTTTAGAATGGAACATGCAATAGAAATAATTCCTTGGTGCGACTATCTATCATGCAACACCACAAGAGCCTGGAGCGACCGTAACTGTCGTCTAGATCTGTCAAAGGAAACACCAGATATAAAATATAGAATAAAAACTGAAAGGTAAGATCTTGTAAAAAATAATAACTATATTGCAAGAATCTTGCCGAGAGGTGTCCGTTTGTCAATTGACAAAAGTATAGAAGTATAGAAATTCCAAGAGATTAAGGTCTGTCTACAAAAAGAAAATAAATCATTGTGATCAGTAGGAATTTTCCAAACGAGAATTATAAACATAAATAGAATGACCGAATGTTTTCATGATTAGAAAAAACGAAGCCGTGAGTGAAAATTAATAGGAAGAAAGAAAAAAATACAACTTTAGCAATACAATACAATATCACTAGTTATAATAAAAAAATCCAGCAAATACAACCTGTCCATATCGACTGAGATAACATGTGTACGTTTGTTTTTTTAATTGTCGTGTTTACATTACTTTTTGCAATTTGTCAGCTATATCATGACGTATGTATGCAATTTGTCAGCTATATCATGACGTATGTATGCAATTTGTCAGCTATATCATGACGTTTGTATGCAATTTGTCATCTATATCATGACGATTAGTTTAATTGTAGAGGAACTTATAGTATGCATACAGAAAAAGTGGCAAACCTTGTCAATTAGGGTTGTAGTCGAGCACACCTTCTTTCTCGCATCTTTAGCGCTGAAAAATTAGTAATCAACAGTAGACGACAAACTATCTTAACTCTCGTCGAGCCAGGTCTATGTATATATATACATCTCGTCATGATATAGCTGACAAATTGCATACATAAGTCATGATATAGCTGACAAATTGCATACATACGTCATGATATAGCTGACAAATTGCAAAAAGTAATGTAAACACGACAATTAAAAAAACAAACGTACACATGTTATATATTCTATTTCAGAAATGGAGCTGTTTTTCAAGTGGTCACGAAACATGATCTTGAAGATGTCAGTAGTTTACTTCTAAGCAAATATATCATTATGAGAGTTACTCTTATACACACACAAGTGGGCAGTAGATACGCCAGTGACAGTGTTTCTATCTGGGAAGGTGAGTAAGGTAAACTAATGCTGGACGTTCCAGGGTTTATGAAATTTTTAACCTGACATAATATAATGCAAGCTTAACAGAAGTTTAGTGTACAGGGTGTTACCGTAATCATTAAGCCTGAAAATCAGGACTCTTATAAAATCTTGTAGTTATAACATTACCTTTAACTTACCTGTTTATAATAAAACCTCATGACTTTTAAACATAGAAAAAAAGATTATGTAATAATTAGGAAAATTCTAATAAGTGGTTTTTAGCGAATTTTTTAACCGCAAAAAAAAGAATTTGAATGTATTAGTTACAGTACTGTGATAACGGAATGGAAGCTAGGCAATAATAGATCACTAGTCTCATTAACCAATCACTTATCGTATATGTTTGGAACTTAACAACATGGCATTATTGATAATTCTAATTGCAAAATGAGCATGCATCATATTTCAATGATGAACAAGTTAAAATTGATCAATTCATTCCATTAAAGACTTGAACAGCTTAATTAAGACATGTTTAAATAATCGGTATAAAACTACATTTACAGATGGATATTCCATCATCCCACGTCAATAATAAAACAAAGATAATAAATAATTCCTGCTGTCTAAATAATAATTATTTTATTAGCGATACGAATCTTACTTTATCTCTGCCTTTTCAGACAGACGGTTGCCTTATATTTTGACAGCAGTTATTGAATTATACATAGATTTGGAAAATGAATACGAATGGACAATCTATATATCTAATGGTTGTCAATGCAAATAGATTTTGCTGAAGGAAAAAAAATTACCAAACGAATTATGTTGTCTATTTGTTTATTTCTTGACCATATGTTATCGTATGCGGTCATGTATTTATTGGTTAGGGTTGTATTTGTTTCAAATAATTATAGATAGGTTGGCACATTTTCACCAGAAGAATCATAAAATATGTTTACTGTACAGTTTGTCTTCATTAACTGTGAAATATAGGTCTTGAAAGCAATTTTCGTAGATGGTTGGTTGCGAGTATAGGAAATGCATCTTATGTTACTCCGATCAATATATATAGTCTAAATAGGAAATATCAATTGTGTGTTCTCAGAGTATTATCTCCTATGTTGTTTTCTTTTTTATTGTACTGTCTTACAACACATCCATTAATTTAGAGCCGAGGACTTTTCCGAGAAGTAATCTTTATGCACATTTAAGTTTGTGCCATGTAATAGACTTATCACAGTACAGGTACTAAAATAGTGTTTCAATTGAATTATATAGGTGATTATGCAGTCATTTTGAACACAAAGAACACCAAAGTGCAGAAACAGTTTGATAAAGTTTTCACGGAAGCTGCATTAAACATAGACACGGGATGGAACTACAGTGTAGAGGTTACTGGTAATATTCATACTTGTCCATATAACCAGGCTAGCAAACAATGTATTGATTTTTGCCTGAACAAGAACAAATTTAAAACAATACTTTATACCTATATTTTCCTTATCGAAGTTGCGAAACACACTATCCATATGTAGTCAGTAACACCAACTGTACAGGTCTATGATTGAATACGCAGGAAAACGCAAATAACACAAAATAACTGTTTGCCCCAAGAAAAAAAGAGCGTTCAACAGATAGTGATTTAACACGTTCTTATATCAAACTAGTATACATCACTTCTTTTCTGAAACTGAAATACTGGGAAACAGTTATAAGCTGCTTTTGACTTCGAAAACACTGTTTTAAGTTATAGAATCTAGGGCAAAAATGTTACAGCAGGCAATAGAAAAATGAAAAAGAAAGAATAAGTAAGTAATTTTATTATGTAACCTTTTCGCTTTTGTTGTTACATTGCCTTGCGTCATAAACTTAGTAATTGCTACATTTTTGGTTGTTAGTTCTAAACGTTGCCGGTTCTAGGATTTCGATTTGTGGATTGTCTTTTTGGCAGATTCCTTGGTTTTCTGTATTTTGTTATAATTCAATTCATGCTGTAAGTTATTTATATCAAGTGCTTTGATTGGATAAAAACAATTAAATGGCGTCTTCTCAGATAATTTATATATCGATATTTCCTCTGAGCGGACTACTTTCAGTATCCAAGGTAAACAAGATGGCGTCCTCCTAGCGTATCGTCAGGGAGAGGGGACAATGTTTTCTCTGCCCCAATTATTTCCAATTAAATCGATTGAGATTTCAGATAAAATTTAATATAAATACAATTTAGTGTTTCATTTGTTTTTTTCCTATCAATATTCTACAGAACCGCGATTCCTTTGGTACTATGTTTTGCATATCCCTACGCTTTCCGGCCTAGGTACGTTTTGAGGTCTAGATGGGTTTCTGTAACTGTTTTTGCTGTTTTGAAAATCGCAATGATTATTTCACAGAATTATAAGGATTAAACACTGTGTTTTAGGAAATTATCAATGTGTAAACTCCGGCGACTCCCTCACAAACTTGACATAAAGTCCTTCGGACTTTATTTAGTTTGTGAGTGAGTCGCCGGAGTTTACACATTGATAATTTCCTAAAACCCAGTGTTTAATCCTATAATAACCTTCATTTATAGTAAGCCAGTCTGTAAGTGTTTTTTCTTATAATTCTTTATTAATACAGATCGTATACTAGGTTGTTTGATTGCATCATCGAGATAATAAAATAATGAAATACGTATATACAAAACTCAAACAATCGACTAAATTAAATATTACAAATTTCTTACAGGTGGATCTTTCAGATATAGTCGAAGCATGGTATTTGCAACACAATGAAGTACTTTCAGGTTGTGACGATTTTCAGACGACAAAAACTAAAAACTGCAGAATTACGCTTACAAATTACAAACCATATATGCATTGTTTTGACTGCAGTCCCAAATGGTGGTTGTTCTTAGGGCCTTGTTGGTTGTTATCAGCGCCTTGTTACTATGTATGTTTTCACATTCTCTATATATTAAATTAGTTGAAGATATTGTTGTGTTGTTCCCTTACAATAAATAATATGAATGTCAGAAAGTGGGTTGATGTTTAATTATTATGTACTATTTCAGTTTGCCATTACAGACTATTAAGTACTGTTGTACCAAAGAAATACTTAAATGTAATATTTAACGCAATCATGTTATTTTGCGTTTAAAAATATCCTGCTACCAAACCTAAGGTTAAGATGCTATGTCTTTTAGTAAAAGAAAATATCATTTGCAGTTCCAATTTGATTTAATATAGAACAAAATTGCAAAATATTTTTCATTGTACGGATTACCACATTCTCTTGAGTGGTAATCGCTATAATTTGTTCAAAATTAAATTGTCGCAGGAACAATTATAAGATGTCTGATATGACAATTCATCCTGTTTGTTGCTTGTGTACTTGTATTATGTAATTCTGATACCAGATATAAACAGATCTCATTATTTGCAGAAAACGCTGTTAGGCAGAAACGTACTCTGGTCAGAATTAAAAAAATCACTAATTAAATTTATATGTAGCTTATTTTTGGCATTTTATATTAAATTTTTGATGTTACAATATTGCAAACTAACATTCTTAATACAATGTTACGTTTGGGAATATTAAATAATTACTTTACAAAATGTACACAATTAAATTTATTTTATTTAAAATATGTTGACACACCTTACATATTAGGCTCAATTTTCCTACCGAAGGTTGGGGTACTCCGACTTCTTCACTCAATAAAACTCGACGCCATGATATAGCTGAAAAATTGCTCAATGTGGCGTTAAACACAATTCAAACGCCCCTAAAAAAATCATAAAAACAAAAAAAGGCATAGTGAGAGTCAGTGGCATAATTAATCGTTCCCCAATCATTTTTTGTTATTTCTTAAAATGACTTGTCATGTATACAATGCGCTACATTTGACAGTCGTTATGGTATTCTGATAGAACGCCTAAATATTAGTTTACATAATACATAACTTGCTTTAAACCTTATTACAGAGCAAGTCCAGTCAAAACAAGCAAGTAATGTTTACACATTTCTCGAAAGTATATTAATACAAACAGATTATAGTTATATATTTTGTCATTTTTCCTCTCCACAGACTGACTATAGGTTTAACTACAGAACTGTACAGTCCAACGATTGTGGTGTTTATCTTTATGCAGTATATTTCTAATAAGCATTCCTTTACAGTTTCATAGAAAACTAACGTGCAAAGACACTCGTTATAGTTTAATTGCTGATACATCACCATACAAAGGATTTGGACATACTTTAGGAATCAGTGGTAAGTACAAAAATATAAAAGGTGGTGTAGTAAACGCTATCCTCTTGTGGTTCTTTTTTTGTAATTTTATTTACAATGCAAAGACAAAGTTAAGTTTATGTTTGGTACGAAATTTTTTAGATCGTTCAAAACAAGTGTGCTAAACGTGTTGATTTGTGACTATTAACTTTTCATTGCTGTTCATATTCTCCGACACAAACGTATGCTGATAATAATATACCAGATGGAATTCTCTGTTGTAGATTCTAGACACAGTATTAACACTATTGTAAGCTATAAATCATGTGGCGAAGTAGCAACCATGTTGACAGATAGCACCAATAGTTATGGAACGTTATGAGGTAAACGTTTAGGAATTAGCTATAACAAGATATTTTATCTTCATCGAGATGTACGAGATAAAAGTTTTGATCAATAACTATACGTTACGAGTCTTTACTTTATTACATCTGAATAAATGTGAAATATTGCTTAAAGGACTTAAGTAACTATTCATTCAATAAACCGTTTTAAGGAAAAAATAGTTTATGATATAAATTTTAAATATAATTTGAATTATACTCCAAATGGCATCTGTTTCAAATGCACGTATTTTTACGAAATAATTTTATTATTAACTACAAACTAGTAAAGAAGTCCAGGTTTAACACATATATTTCTTATATGTGTTAAACCTGGCGTAGATATAAGACACTTGCATAAATTACAAAAGCTTTCGTTTAACGTCACATGTATTTCTACTTATGATATCTCGTATAAGTCTTCTAACGTTCGTTCCAAAGGAAGAACAAATATAGATATTTAAGGATTAACTACAAAAAATATTTTCTCCATCGAGGGATAACAAAATTTCCGTTTTGCACATTGTATAATACGCGTAGCGGATTATATTAAATGTGCAAAACGGAAATTTTGTTATCCCTCGATGGAGAAAATATTTTTTGTAGTTAATACTTATAAATAAATTCAAACAATAGAATAAACTCAACAATTTTATTTTTGTAACTGGACATTTTTGAAAAAAGAGATCAATACAAAAACTGTTAGTTTCCCGTGGAGTAATATATGACGTCAAATGGCGCGTGTCTCCATGACGATCAAATTTGTTTTCCATCCTCTGATAGAAAATATTTTCCAGCCAATCAAAAGTCAGTATTCTCGCAAAATTTATTTATAGAAAAATAAAGAATAAACGTATACAACACTAAACAAAAAAAGTGAGAAACCCGAATCCAATAAAAACAATGCACTCTGGGCGAATATGCAATGCCCGCCTTTAATTATACACTCGGGTTACTCATTTGTCGTGTCCAGGAAAAAGTCAAATCCAGGAATAATAAGTAGTATATATGACTTAGCAAAAATTACACTGTTTGATACTATTTGGGAGATGGATTTCACATTACGATCCTTTAATTCGTGGTGACGACCATATATCTTCTAAAGTGAAAACATCAAATTAGGCAGAACAAAAACTAGTCAAAAGATCATTGTTGTTTTTATAATAATGCATTCAGGGCAATTCTAGGTTGTACATGATGTTAATATGCACAGCCTATGTTTGTGAATGCATACACTTGAATCAAAGGTGTGGGAATGATTTTGTCCACAAATCACAACTCTTTACGAAACTACTTTGGTTTTGGATTCCGCTCCAACCATAAGTGACAAGAATTGCAAGTTTTCCTACCAAGGTTCGTGGGTTCTTAGTTGATTTTCTCCCTTATAGAAAATGGACGCCATGATATACCTAAATACAGTGCGGAAAAAGAAGTACATGTTACTGCCGGTTGCAATGACAAGATTCGTCAGCACCATTGTTAGTTTGTTTTCTAATTTAAGTTTCAGTCAAAACTACCTGATTATGAGGTTATCAAATTCTTATTTTAGATTCGATTTTGAACTTGTTTATAATAAATACAGAAACAACAAATGATCAACCTCGCGCTACTTTTACAGATATTATTTAGTCACAAATTTTTGTTATATCCCTTAACATGTTTTTTACATTGTCGTTTAATTTTTAATTTGGGTTAATTGAATATAATACTTACAGTTCTATATAAAAGGCTTTACAGCAATACTTCGTCTATTTCAGTCAATGCTACTGGACCTTAATCTTGCATCTTAATCCTAGAGTTTAACAGGTTTATTTTTATCTTGCCATGGTCGGCTATCGTAGTTTCCGGTAACCGTTAGGCGAACACAATTATCACTAAGTTACAGCTTGGCCTCCCGAACATACATGTATAGTAAATCTTCAACTTCAAAATAAACTTGTGTACATAATTTTACATCAGGTTTATTTGATGTACTGACATATGGTTTATTCGATATGTATTCAATTAATAATTAAAGGTTTGATGTGTAATTGACAGTATGCAAGAAACAACTTCGTAACTAGCTAAAACGGTTTCTTTGATATATATCCGTAAATGTCGCAGTTCGGTTAGAAACAATAAAAAACAACGTATTAATATGATATGACATTGTAAGTCTTTAATATATATGATCAAATGTGGTTTCTTTTTAATATAATTTTTATATATAACTGAAGGTTTTTAGACTGTCAGATCTTTGTGTATTTTACAATACATTTGTTTCTCATGTTTTGGTCCTATCAGCTATTATTTTTTCTCAGCATTTCTGCGCTGGCAAATATGGCGTTAAGTTAGTGTCAACTAGCACGAGTACGGGGTGGCAAATAAGTCCTGAAATTTAAAACATAACAGGCCTAAGCCGGACTATAGTCTGTAACATACTGGGAAAGGGCCACGTTCCGTGAGAGATTTCTCCTTTTTTATTTCGAAAAGTGCGAAAATTAAATTCCATACCCATAACTTAACACTTTTGTATGACTGTCTACATTTCCCATCGACCGGTCCATCCACGATTGATATATTGCATATGACATAGTTTTTACGATGCACATAACCTAAATATACAGCTTATTGGACGTATAACAACTATGCAATCACCCAGTCATTCCTAGCGTAAAAAATATGACAACAAAAAATGCCACTACCTCAAACTTAAAAAACAAAATAAACTAAAGCGTGGTAATATTTTTTGTCCAATTTCTATCGAAGTTGTTTGTACTGTTCAAATTACAGCTGGTTTACCTGAAACAAAACATAATAAGCTATTAACGGATTAAAAAAAAACTATACATGTAACATGTATATAATTTTGCTAGGGAATCTTCCATTCAATGATCATTAATTAAACTAACAGGTTTTTTAATATGTTTGTGCAAATTGCACATTGGTAAAATTTGTTAAATTATCGATATTGGCTGAAAATGAAGAAGAGTTAACCAATTACGATATGTTTTTATTGTATTAAAGGTGGCCATCTTGGTTAGAGCCTGGTACTATCAAATTAAATTTAATAAGATCCAGTTCTAAGTTCGGTTCAAATTTCAACATTTTTTTCCATTAGAGATTGTTTAACCGTACAAACCTTGTCTTGTCCTTACGTACAGGTCAACTAAAAATAAAACACCATCTTCAGAACTGTATGTATAATGACAACATTTATTGAGATGTTCACAACAGAAGCTGTGGTTGGCAACAGTACAAACACATGACGTATTTTCGTTATATTTAATTAATATTGTTTTGGATTTAATGGGGCATTCTAGTACTTTCTAATTTTAACTACATCGTTTAGTTTGAAACCACCATTAGTTATATCACACAAAATGTCATCAAGATGTTTATGTTCTGAAATGCTTCTTGAACTCAATGTAGTTACTTTCAATGACAATTTTAATGTCTAACAAATTGTTTCAGGATCATCGGTATCAATAGCAAACAGATATAAAATGTGAAGTAATTTGTTTCTATGTTGGGTAATCAACAGCAGAAAGAAAAGAATAATGCTGTTGAAATGGTTTTCTAGTTAATAAACCTGTGTCACATCAATAACCATACCCACAAATGAATCGTTTCCGTCCGCTTTAAGTAGTTCCGAAAATACCATTATATTAGAATTAAACCGAATTATTACTGTCAATCAGTATTAATGATATTTGATGCGGCTTATTACTAGATTTGACGACCGTTGATTTGGGATTTAAGGTCTCCGTGGAGAAAACCATTCATAGTCTGACAGAAAATTTCCATAAACAGTACAATTTTTATGAATATTTGTCATTTTTACGTCAACAGCGATTTTGCAATTGCGTAACACACGATTCTAATTGGTTGTATTCTGCTATATACAATACATTGTATTTACCAATAATTTTTTAGTGTTTTTGTTATAATTTATGAATTAACCAGTTTGTAAATGTATTGGGAGACAACATAACCGTTTACGGTGAAATAAAAGAAATTCTATGTGCATCACATTTGTTAATTCAGAAAACACTAGTAAGGAAATTTGTACAGAAGGCAAATTAGTTTTGAAATGAAGCAACGGTTTTGCCAGAAGTTTATAACAACTGTAACGATTTGCAACATTAATGTCATCTTGTAATCTCATGTTTTAGCTCAACAACATAAATCACGAATTTATATGCATCCGGGGATTAGCCTGTCAAAATTCTGGTGGTATAAAAATGTGATACTACACTAAAATAATACAGCCATGTTTGTTAAACATGTTACCAGAGTGAAGCTAGCCGGCAATTCTAGCCGTCAATACCGCTAGCCGTCAATAACGCTATCCGTCAATAATTCAGCCCGCGAAAATATTCATTTAGGCGAGTTCGAGTAACGTATGAAAAGTAATTAAATTTTAACTTGAGTTATCTCTCTTTTGACACCTGACTCTCAAACCGGACTTGACGGTGACTATTTCCTTTCCTATTTAGTTACATTTTTACATTTTTAGAATAGTAGTGCCAATTGTCACAATAAAAAAAAATATGCAGCGCTGAAACATAAAAATTAATTAAGTTTATTATTAATTTTTTAATGAGTAAAGGATTATGTTAGTGCTTCATCGCACGCTTTTACATTAAAAATGGCTGGTGTATTTCTATCACACTATTCCGTATTTTCTTTTCTTTCTTTTCTTTTTCTTTTTACATTTATATCTTAACCAAACAACTTTTGTATAGTTTAAACAACGGAAATCATACGAACTTAAATTTATTAGCTTCAGACATGTAACAATTCCACTATTATAAATAGGAGTGTACAAGAGAGAAGAAAACGTCGTTAATTCCGTTTACTTCTGTTACAGTACGTTTCATAGGATAATTCTACAGTTCTACATTTAAGGATTTTCGAAAATAATACTAATTTAAAGATTGAACAGTGGTCTTTAACACATCTGGTAAATAGTTGGACCACAATTTGGTTTTTGAGTTATCAGGAACCGACTTTAGTATTAAAAAAAAAAGACCGATATGAATAGTCTCGATCACCCAGACGCATATATAATAGCGTCTGGGATCACCTTATTTTAATTTCGCTACCAATAGGTGGAGACAAACAATGATTCTATTTTTAGAGCCATATTTTTAAACCAGGAAAATCATGCAAACATATCAATAGTTATAATATGACGTCACAGTAAGATTCACTCTTGATTATGCATAACAATAATATTTGTTTAATTAATTGATAAAGTAATATTTTATAAAAATATTCAAATGTAAACTTTGGTACAATTTGTTGTACACTTCTTGATATGAACGGAAGTAATTTTTTAGACAATAAAAATATCATCCAATCAAAAATTACGCCCAGTTTTGGGCGTAATGATAACGAGTTTAATACAGAGCTGAATCCAGACGCACAAATGTAATTAAGCGTCTGGATGATCGAGACTACGATATGAAAAAATCGCGTCACTATACCTTGAATACTTGGACAAACTTCCGGTGTTCGAGTATTCTGTGTCTAAATTAAGTGATGACATTTATTCCACATCTAGGACTTTACACCCTTTCCAATCGCCGTAGCCTAAGAGTCAATTAATAGTAAGGAAGGTCCATAATCTATATCGTGAATACTTGGGCCAACTTTTGGTTTTCTAGTTATTCCAATCTGAATTAAGTGAAAATGACCGAAGTAATTTCTCTTATCCTGCTGGAACGTCGCACCCGAGTCAATGGTCATGGATTTTGGGTTAATAAGACGATAGTTTAGTAGATCGTTAACCTATATCATGAATACCTGGGTAAACTTGCTGTGTTCGAGATATCAGGTCTGAATTACGTGAGAAATGACGCGTATGTTGACATATCTCCCCGTGCTAAGACTTCACACCCCTTTCAATCGCCATGGTTCGACTGTAAATTAAGAGGGAACTTTAGTAGGTAATTAACCTATATCATGAATACCTGGGCGAACTCAAGGTGTTCGAGATATCGGGGTCTGAAGTAAGTAAAAAATGACTCATATGTTGACATATTTTTCCGAGCTAGGTCTTCACACCCCTTTCAATCGCGATGGGTCTGCTGTAAATTGAGAGAAGACTTTAGTAGGTCATTAACCTATATCCTGAATACTTGGGCCAATTCCAGGTGTTCGAGATATCGGGGTCTGAAGTAAGTGAAAAATGACTCATATGTTGACATTTTTTCCCGAGCTAGGTCTTCACACCACTTTCAATCGCGATGGGTCTGCTGTAAATTGAGAGAAGATTTTAGTAGGTCTTTAACCTATATCATGAATACTTGGGCCAACTTGAAATGTTCGAGATATCGGAGACTGAATTGCGTGAAAAAATGACTCATATGTTTACATTTATTCCCGTGCTAGGTCTTCACACCCCTTTCAATCGCCATGGGTCTACTGTAAATTAAGAGAAGACTTTAGTAGGTCTTAAACCTATATCATGAGTACTTGGGCCAACTTCCGGTGTTCGAGATATCCGGGTCTGAATTAAGTGAAAAATGACTTGTATGTTGACATTTATTCCCGTGCTAAGTCTTCACACCTATTTCAATCGCCATGGGTCTACTGAATAATGAGAGGGGACTTTAGTAGGTCATTAACCTATATCATGAATACTTGAGCCAACTTCCAGTTTTCGAGATATCGCAGTCTGAATTACGTGAAAAATAACTCGTATGTTGATATTTATTCCCGTGCTAGGATTTCACACCCCTTTCAATCCCCATGGGTTTACTGTAAATTGATAGAGGACTCTAGTAGGTCATTAACATATATAGTGAATAGTTGGGCCAACTTCCGGTGTTCGAGTTATCGGAGTCTGAATTACGTGAAAGATGACTTGTATGTTGACATTTATTCCCGTGCCAGGTCTTCACACCCCTTTCAATCGCCATGGGTCTACTGTAAATTGAGAGAAGATTTTAGTAGGTCATTAACCTATACCATGAATACTTGGGCCAACTTCCGGTGTTCGAGATATCTGGGTCTTAATTACGTCAAAAGTGACTTGTATGTTGATATTTATTCCCGTTCTAGGATTTCACACCCCTTTCAATCGCCATGGGTCTAGTGTATATTGAGAGAAGACTTTAGTAGGTCTTTAACCTATACCATGAATACTTGGGCCAACTTGCGGTGTTCGAGATATCGGGGTCTGAATTACGTCAAAAGTGACGTGTATGTTGATATTTATTTCCGTGCAAGGATTTCACACCCCTTTCAATCGCCATGGGTCTAGTGTAAATTGAGAGAAGACATTAGTAGGTCTTTAACCTATATCGTGAGTACTTGGGCCAACTTCCGGTGTTTGAGATAACGGGGTCTGAATTACGTGAAAAATGACTTGTATGTTGACATTTATTCCCGTGCTAGGTCTTCACACCCCTTTCAATCGCCATGGGTCTACTGTAAATTGAGAGAAGACATTAGTAGGTCATTAACCTATATCATGAATACTGGGGCCAACTTCCAATGTTCTAGTGATCGGGGTCTGAATAACGTCAAAAATGACTAGTATGTTGACATTTATTCCCGTGCTTAGACTTCACACCCCTTTCAATCGCCCTGGGTCTACTGTGAAATGAGAGGGATCTTTAGTAGGTCATTAACCTATATCATGAATACTTGGGCCAACTTTCGGTGTTCGAGATATTGGGGTCTGAATTACGTTAAAAATAACTCGTATGTTGATATTTATTCCCGTGCTAGGATTTCACACCCCTTTCAATCGCCATGGTTCTACTGTAAATTGAGAGAAGACTTTAGTAGGTCTTTAACCTATATCGTGAGTACTTGGGCCAACTTCCGGTGTTCGAGATATCCGGGTCTGAATTAAGTGAAAAATGACTTGTATGTTGACATTTATTCCCGTGCTAGGTCTTCACACCCCTTTCAATCACCATGGGTCTACTGAATAATGAGAGTGGACTTTAGTAGGTCATTAACCTATATCATGAATACTTGGGCCAACTTCCAGTGTTCGAGATATCGGAGTCTTAATTACGTGAAAAATAACTCGTATGTTGATATATATTCCCGTGCTAGGATTTCACACCACTTTCAATCCCCATGGGTCTACTGTAAATTGATAGACATTATTTGGTCATTAACCTATATAGTGAATAGTTGGGCCAACTTCCGGTGTTCGAGATAACGGAGTCGGAATTACTTAAAAATTACTTGTATGTTGACATTTATTCCCGTGCTAGGACTTCACACACCTTTTAATCGCCATGGGTCTACTGTAAATTAAGAGAAGACATTAGTAGGTCATTAACCTATATAATGAATACTTGGGCCAACTTCCAATGTTCGAGATATCGGAGTCTGAATTGCGTGAAAAAATAACTCATATGTTGACATTTATTCCCGTGCTAGGTCTTCACACCCTTTTCAATCGCCATGGGTCTACTGAATAATGAGAGGGGACTTTAGTAGGTCATTAACCTATATCATGAATACTTGGGCCAACTTCCAGTCTTCGAGATATCGGAGTCTGAATTACGTGAAAAATAACTCGTATGTTGATATTTATTCCCGTGCTAGGATTTCACACCCCTTTCAATCCACATGGGTTTACTGTAAATTGATAGAGGACTCTAGTAGGTCATTAACATATATAGTGAATAGTTGGGCCAACTTCCGGTGTTCGAATTATCGGAGTCTGAATAACGTGAAAATTGACTTGTATGTTGACATTTATTCCCGTGCCAGGTCTTCACACCCCTTTCAATCGCCATGGGTCTACTGTAAATTGAGAGAAGATTTTAGTAGGTCATTAACCTATACCATGAATACTTGGGCAAACTTCCGGTGTTCGAGATATCTGGGTCTGAATTACGTCAAAAGTGACTTGTATGTTGATATTGATTCCGTTCTAGGATTTCACACACCTTTCAATCGCCATGGGTCTAGTGTATATTGAGAGAAGACTTAAGTAGGTATTTAACCTATACCATGAGTATTTGGGCCAACTTCCGGTGTTTGAGATATCGGGGTCTGAATTACGTGAAAAATGACTTGTATGTTGACATTTATTCCCGTGCTAGGTCTTCACACCCCTTTCAATCGCCATGGGTCTACTGTAAATTGAGAGAAAACTTTAGTAGGTCATTAACCTATATCACGAATACTTGGGCCAACTTCCAATGTTCTAGAGATCGGTGTTTGAATTACGTCAAAAATGACTAGTATGTTGACATTTATTCCCGTGCTTAGACTTCACACCCCTTTCAATCGCCCTGGGTCTACTGTGAAATGAGAGGGGTTGTTAGTAGGTCATTAACCTATACCATGAATACTTGGGCAAACTTCCGGTGTTCGATATATGTGGGTCTGAATTACGTGAAAAATAACTCGTATGTTGATATTTATTCCCGTGCTAGGATTTCACACCCCTTTCAATCGCCATGGGTCTACTGTAAATTGAGAGAAGACTTTAGTAGGTCTTTAACCTATATCATTAGTACTTGGGCAAACACCCGGTGTTCGAGATATCCGGGTCTGAATTAAGTAAAAAATGACTTGTATGTTGACATTTATTCCCGTGCTAGGTATTCACACCTCTTTCAATCGCCATGGATCTACTGTAAAATTAGAGGGGACTTTAGTAGGTCTTTAACCTATATCATCAATACTTGGGCCAACTTCCAGTGTTCGAGATATCGGAGTCAGAATTACGTGAAAAAAAACTCGTATGTTGACATTTATTCCCGTGCTTGGATTTAACACACCTTTCAATCGCCATGGGTCTACTGTAAATTGAGAGAAGACTTAAGTAGGTCATTAACCTTTATCATGAATACTGGGGCCAACTTCCGGTGTTCGAGATATCGGGGTCTGAATTACGTAAAAAATGACTTGTATGTTGACATTTATTCCCGTGCTAGGTCTTCACACCCCTTTCAATCGCCATGGGTCTACTGTAAATTGAGAGAAGACTTTAGTTGGTCAATAACCTATACCATGAATACTTGGGCCAACTTCCGGTGTTCGAGATATCGGGATCTGAATTACGTGAAAAATAACTCGTATGTTGATATTTATTTCTGTGCTAGGATTTCACATCCCTTTCAATTGCCATTCGTCTATTGTAAATTAAAAGAAGACTTTAGGAGGTCTTTAACTTATATCATGAGTACTTGGGCCAACTTCCGGTGTTCGAGATATCCGGGTCTGAATTAAGTGAAAAATGACTTGTATGTTGATATTTATTCCCGTTCTAGGATTTCACACCCCTTTCAATCGCCATGGGTCTAGTGTATATGGAGAGAAGACTTTAGTAGGTCTTTAACCTATACCATGAATACTTGGGCCAACTTGCGGTGTTGGAGATATCGGGGTCTGAATTACGTCAAAAGTGACGTGTATGTTGATATTTATTTCCGTGCAAGGATTTCACACCCCTTTCAATCGCCATGGGTCTAGTGTAAATTGAGAGAAGACTTTAGTAGGTCTTTAACCTATATCGTGAGTACTTGGGCCAACTTCCGGTGTTTGAGATAACGGGGTCTGAATTACGTGAAAAATAACTCGTATGTTGATATTTATTCCCGTGCTAGGATTTCACACCCCTTTCAATCCCCATGGGTTTACTGTAAATTGATAGAGGACTCTAGTAGGTCATTAACATATATAGTGAATAGTTGGGCCAACTTCCGGTGTTCGAGATATCTGAGTCTGAATTACGTGAAAATTGACTTGTATGTTGACATTTATTCCCGTGCCAGGTCTTCACACCCCTTTCAATCGCCATGGGTCTACTGTAAATTGAGAGATTTTAGTAGGTCATTAACCTATACCATGAATACTTGGGCCAACTTCCGGTGTTCGAGATATCTGGGTCTGAATTACGTCAAAAGTGACTTGTATGTTGATATTGATTCCCGTTCTAGGATTTCACACCCCTTTCAATCGGCATGGGTCTAAAGTATATTGAGAGAAGACTTAAGTAGGTCTTTAACCTATATCATGAGTATTTGGGCCAACTTCCGGTGTTTGAGATATCGGGGTCTGAATTACGTGAAAAATGACTTGTATGTTGACATTTATTCCCGTGCTAGGTCTTCACACCCCTTTCAATCGCCATGGGTCTAGTGTAAATTGAGAGAAGACTTTAGTAGGTCATTAACCTATATCATGAATACTGGGGCCAACTTCCAATGTTCTAGAGATCGGGGTCTGAATTACGTCAAAAATGACTAGTATTTTGACATTTATTCCCGTGCTTAGACTTCACACCCCTTTCAATCGCCCTGGGTCTACTGTGAAATGAGAGAGGTCTTTAGTAGGTCATTAACCTATATCATGAATACTTGGGCCAACTTTCGGTGTTCGAGATATCGGGGTCTGAATTACGTTAAAAATAACTCGTATGTTGATATTTATTCCCGTGCTAGGATTTCACACCCCTTTCAATCGCCATGGGTCTACTGTAAATTGAGAGAAGACTTTAGTAGGTCTTTAACCTATATCGTGAGTACTTGGGCCAACTTCCGGTGTTCGAGATATCCGGGTCTGAATTAAGTGAAAAATGACTTGTATGTTGACATTTATTCCCGTGCTAAATCTTCACACCCCTTTCAATCACCATGGGTCTACTGAATAATGAGAGTGGACTTTAGTAGGTCATTAACCTATCTCATGAATACTTGGGCCAACTTCCAGTGTTCGAGATATCGGAGTCTTAATTACGTGAAAAATAACTCGTATGTTGATATATATTCCCGTGCTAGGATTTCACACCCCTTTCAATCCCCATGGGTCTACTGTAAATTGATGGAGGACATTAGTAGGTCATTAACCTATATAATGAATACTTGGGCCAACTTCCAGTGTTCGAGATATCGGGGTCTGAATTACGTGAAAAATGACTCTTATGGTGATAATTGTTGCCTTACTAGGACTTCACACCCCTTCCAATCGCCATGGATCTACTGTAAATTGAGAGGAGACCTTAGAAGGTCATCAACCTATATCATGAATACTTGGGCCAACTTCCGGTGTTCGAGATATCGGGGTCTGAATTACGTGAAAAATGACTCGTATGGTGATAATTGTTGCCTTACTAGTACTTCACACCCCTTTCAATCGCCATGGATCTACTGTAAATTGAAAGGGGACCTTAGTAGGTCATCAACCTATATCATGAATACTTGGGCCAACTTCCGGTGTTCGAGATATCGGGGTCTGAATTACGTGAAAAATGACTCGTATGGTGATAATTGTTGCCTTACTAGGACTTCACACCCCTTTCAATCGCCATGGATCTACTGTAAATTGAGAGGAGACCTTAGTAGGTCATCAACCTATATCATTAATACTTGGGCCAACTTCCGGTGTTCGAGATATCGGGGTCTGAATTACGTGAAAAATGACTCGTATTGTGATAATTGTTGCCTTACTAGGACATCACACCCATTTCAATCGCCATGGATCTACTGTAAATTGAGAGGGGACCTTAGTAGGTCATCAACCTATATCATGAATACTTGGGCCAACTTCCGGTGTTCGAGATATCGGGGTCTGAATTACGTGAAAAATGACTCGTATGGTGATAATTGTTGCTTTACTAGGACTTCACACCCCTTTCAATCGCCATGGATCTACTGTAAATTGAGAGGGGACCTTAGTAGGTCATCAACCTATATCATGAATACTTAGGCCAACTTCCGGTGTTCGAGATATCGGGGTCTGAATTACGTGAAAAATAACTCGTATCTTGATATTTATTCCCGTGCTAGGATTTCACACCCCTTTCAATCGCCATGGGTCTACTGTAAATTGAGAGAAGACTTTAGTAGGTCTTTAACCTATGTCATTAGTACTTGGGCAAACTTCCGGTGTTCGAGATATCCGGGTCTGAATTAAGTGAAAAATGACTTGTATGTTGACATTTATTCCCGTGCTAGGTCTTCACACCTCTTTAAATCGCCATGGATCTACTGTTAAATTAGAGGGGACTTTAGTAGGTCTTTAACCTATATCATCAAAACTTGGGCCAACTTCCAGTGTTCGAGATATCGGAGTCTGAATTACGTGAAAAAAACTCGTATGTTGACATTTATTCCCGTGCTTGGATTTAACACACCTTTCAATCGCCATGGGTCTACTGTAAATTGAGAGAAGACTTAAGTAGGTCATTAACATATATCATGAATACTGGGGCCAACTTCCGGTGTTCGAGATATCGGGGTCTGAATTACGTCAAAAATGACTTGTATGTAGACATTTATTCCCGTGCTAGGTCTTCACACCCCTTTCAATCGCCATCGGTTTACTGTAAATTGAGAGAAGACTTTAGTTGGTCAATAACCTATACCATGTATACTTGGGCCAACTTCCGGTGTTCGAGATATCGGGGTCTGAATTACGTGAAAAATAACTCGTATGTTGATATTTATTCCTGTGCTAGGATTTAACATCCCTTTCAATCGCCATTGGTCTATTGTAAATTAAAAGAAGACTTTAGGAGGTCTTTAACTTATATCATGAGTACTTGGGCCAACTTCCGGTGTTCGAGATATCCGGGTCTGAATTAAGTGAAAAATGACTTGTATGTTGACATTTATTCCCGTGCTAGGTCTTCACACCCCTTTCAATCCCCATGGGTTTACTGTAAATTGATAGAGGACTTTAGTAGATCATTAACATATATAGTGTATAGTTGGGCCAACTCCCGGTGTTCGAGATATCAGAGTCTGAATTACGTTAAAAATGACTTGTATGTTGACATTTATTTCCGTTCTAGGACTTCACACTCTTTCAATCGCCATGGGTCTACTGTAAATTAAGAGAAGACATTAGTAGGTCATTAACCTATATCATGAATACTTGGGCCAACTCCCAGTGTTCGAGATATCGGAGTCTGAATTACGTGAAAAATAACTCATATGTAGGATTTCACACACCTTTCAATCGCCATGGGTCTACTGTTAATTAAGAGAAGACATTAGTAGGTTATTAACCTATATAATGAATACTTGGGCCACCTTCCAGTGTTCGAGATATCGGAGTCTGAATTACGTGAAAAAAACTCGGATGTTGATATTTATTCCCGTGCTTGGATTTCACACACCTTTCAATCGCCATGGGTCTAGTGTAAATTGAGAGAAGACTTTAGTATGTCTTTAACCTATATCATGAGTACTTGGGCCAACTTCCGGTGTTCGAGATATCGGGGTCTGAATTACGTGAAAAATGACTTCTATGTTGACATTTATTCCCGTGCTAGGTCTTCACACCCCTTTCAATCGCCATGGGTCTACTGTAAATTGAGAGAAGACTTTAGTAGGTCTTTAATCTATATCATGAGTACTTGGGCCAACTTCCGGTGTTCGAGATATCGGGTCTGAATTACGTCATGTATGTTGACATTTATTCCCGTGCTAGGACTTCACACCCCTTTCAATCGCCTTGGGTCTAGTGTAAATTGAGAGAAGACTTTAGTAGGTCTTTAACCTATATCATGAGTACTTGGGCCAACTTCCGGTGTTCGAGATATCGGGGTCTGAATTACGTGAAAAATGACTTGTATGTTGACATTTATTCCCGTGCTAGGTCTTCACACCCCTTTCAATCGCCATGGGTCTACTGTAAATTGAGAGAAGACATTAGTAGGTCTTTAACCTATATCATGAGTACTTGGGCCAACTTCCGTTGTTCGAGATATCGAGTCTGAAATACGTCATGTATGTTGTCATTTATTCCCGTGCTAGGTCTTCACACCCCTTTCAATCGCCATGGGTCTACTGTAAATTGAGAGAAGACTTTAGTAGGTCTTTAACCTATATCATGAGTACTTGGGCCATCTCCCGGTGTTCGAGATATCGGGTCTGAATTACGTCATGTATGTTGACATTTATTCCCGTTTTCACATTTTCATTTTTTGTTGTTTTAAAACAAATTAGTTTTAAAGTATTATTTTTAAAAATTATATAACCTTGGTATTTTATTTAACATTATTTTATTTTATGTAGTTCGTACTCTTTTTGACATTTAAATTAAAAAATATATATATTATTAAAATTATTATTATAAGTTTGAGCATGCAATTTACACCAAAATTTCAAATATAGATACACAAATACACAAATTTAAAGTATTTTTAAAATGTATTTGTCAAAAGTAATATTTCATATGCAAGTAATGTCGTTGATCTATATATCTGAAAGTTTTCAAACCATTCCTCCTGTATGGGTCACGAGAGAGTTTAATCAACAACAATTTATTTTGGACATTATTTACAGTTATTTTTATGAACTGTGAACGTTTTGAAGTAATAATATATATTCTAATTAGCTTTACATCCATAATAATGGCGTTGGTAACGATAAAATAAAAGCGGATTTATTGCCGATGTCCCACTTAATACAATTTTACAGTTCTGACTGTCCCACACTAAACAAATTATATTGAATAACACAATGTAATTACTGTTTAATTTTCAATATTAAATCAAAATAAATTTTATTGCATGACATACTTGTAGTTTTATATGAAATAGATGTATTAAAAAAAGCTTTGAAGAAATCTTTCTGTAAAAAATATAATAACAACATTTTTATTTCAAATAAATTATTACAGTTGTTATATTTATTTATTTATTTATTTATTTATTTATTTATTTATTTATTTATTTATTTATTTATTTATTTATTTATTTATTTATTTATTTATTCATTCATTCATTCATTCATTCAATGAAGTAACTTGTCTTTATTAATGTATCTTCCCATTTATCAAACTTAGGTGTCTCCATTTATCCAACTTGTATTTATCTTACCCGTTTGTAAGGTGTTATTTGAACAGTGCAAGGTAATTTGTTTCATTCAATTAGAATTTTGAGCATAAAAATGTACGAAAATTATTTATTTTAAATTAAAAAGATGTTTCAAATGAATATTTTGAAGTTTTGAAACCTATAATCAAAATGTGGGGTTTTTACTGTTGTTAATACGTTTTCACGAACGCTAAAAAATTTACACAATGTAAACATTCCATAGTAAGCATGGTTTACATTACATTTATACGCAGTATCCAACATTGTAAAGCTTGGTTAAAGTTGTTTTTTATTGTAAGCTCTAATTGATATATATACTGCACTAATTATATTTCTATTTAAATTATAATATAGTCTATTGATGTACAAGTACTTTTATGCTGCTTATTTAATACATAATTTTAATGCTTTAATTGATCTTTTGTATTAAAGAACTCATAGATTTACAATCTCATTGGACAGTATTACTACGGTTATCATTTCTGCACATTTATGACGTCATAATACGTGTGATGTTAAGGCCTATGTTTTATTAACAAATGCTTCGTTGAATGTTAAATTTAAAATTTTAAACATTCAGTTTTGTTCGGCCCTTTTTATAGTTCTTAATTTTAGATAAACTTATTACATACATATAAGTGTAGGTACAACTACTCCTCTCGACAGTTGCATACCTTCCACATCACAACAAGTCCCCACGCGCGTCGTATTGATACGACTGTACACGGCTGTCTCGACGTGATACAGGTAGTTGTATGTAATGTGTATTTACAATATATGAAATATTATATATTGGCGTATTTTTTTTCGCGAAAAGTTACTTTTATATGTATTTAGAATGCTTAAAATCATACAGAGACAAATTATGTTTTTAAAACAGGAATGATATAAATAAAATGTCTAAATCAGTTAAAAATACGGTAGAAAATGGAGAGAAAGATAATTCTCTTTATAAAAAAGGGAAGTCATCGAAGATATTTTTATGTAATTAAATATTTAAACATTAAGAGGCTATACATGCAAATGAATCTTACACGCAGTCCTTAAAAATAAGATTAAAAAGTAAATGAGATTTTGTAAAATGTATAATAATATTTTTTCTGATGGCAAAACGAAATACTATTTTTCATCATCAATAAGAGCCATCAAAATTGTCATTTCAAAAAAAGACAGAAAGAAAATGTCTGGCTCGGTGGCGTAACAAACTCTTAGTCATGTTACAGATAAGCTACATGTGCATGTTAATTAATACTAATTTCCACAGCTGGAGATCTTTGAATCAGGGTTATTCCTCGCCACATAAAATAAATTGATTGTAACATTTCTAAATTGTTATATTTCAAAGCAAGCATGTATGTAAACTTCAAACGAGATTTTAAAGCATGTGAGCTCCATTAATCCTGACATAATCGCTGGAATATTAGAATGCGGTCAGTGACAATACTTGGCCTCAGTGTGTGTCCTCTCTAGTGTTCATATACCTGTTGAATGAAGCCAATGTGAATAAAGGTATATTTACAATTCTGTGAGAATAAATTTTCCACTCAACAGAAAAGTAAAACCTCTATTATCCGACCAATTAAAACAAGTCTATTGTGGATGGATAGTATGCAAATATATTAAATATGAAAGAATCGTGTAACCATTTCTGTACTAATAAAATACGTTGTTTGTTTTCATTGAATTAGTTAAACGCCGCCTTAATAACTTTTTATCTCTATCATGACATCAAGATTTTTTGCGGGCGGAAACTGACAACAATGTCTCAATAAAAGTTAAACAGTTTTGTGGCCTAAGGAGATTATAAGCATATTAAAATACTTTCAGTTTAGTATGTGTAGAACTATGTGGTATTTTTAATACAAAATTACTTTATTAGTCATACTGGTAAAAAATAAAAAATTGTGGTTAATTGTTCATAAGCAGTGTTTTTATAAGCATGTTAGTCAGTGTATAACTAGAACCTTGTCTTGCAGATCTTCTAAGAAAAAACTGTTTTTAAAAGTCTAATTAGAAAGTAATTGAAGCAAGTATTTGTATCGCCGTATGATATAGATTACTCCAACATCTGAAGATGTCCCACAGAAGGAACTAGATGTCACCAAATAAGTCATTTTTTTCGCTTACGTCCTCGTATGAAAAACTAGTATCAGTTGTATTACAATAATTCAAACACCAAATATAAAAAAATTATCTAAATTAAATAAGAGTGGAGTTCAGTAGGTCCATAACCTATATCATTAATAATTATGCCTATGGCTATTGAAATGGATGTGAAGTCCTGGCACGGGAATAAATGTAATAGTATCACTATATTTTTACTTTATTTGTACCCGCATAAATCGAACAACAGAATTTGTGCCTAGTATTCATGATATAGGTTAATGACCTACTGAACTTTCCTCTTATTTTACCCTGGCAATGCCGATTGAAAGGGATGCACCTAATTCAGACACCGATATCTCGAACACCGGAAGTTGGTCCAAGTATTCACTATATAGCTTAAGGACACACTGAACTCCCCTTCAAATTTATCCTATGCCAGTGGCGACTGAAAGGGGCACGAAGTCCCAGCAGGAGAAGGGATTTTACTTTATCGGACATTTTCACATAAATCAGTCTTGAATAATTCGAACACCGGAAGTTTTCCCAAGTATTCACAATATAGGTTAAGGACGAACTCAAATGACCTATTTATTTACCTTCGTGCTAGGGCGATTGAAAGGGGTGTGAAGTCCTAGCACGGGAATAAATGTCATCATATCAGTCATTGTTTCTGTATTTTCTTCCCGGATAAATCGAACACCGGAAATCGACCCAATTATTGACGATATAAATTATAGATCTACTGAACTCCTCACTTAAGTAACCATAGACCCATGGCACCTGAATAAATGTCAAGATGTAAGTCATTTTTCACTAAATTCAGACCAGGATAACTCGAATACCGAAAGCTTGTCAAAAGTATTCATGATATAGGTTAATGACCTACAGAACTCTTATATTCTTTTACCCTTTTACAAGGGGTGCGACGTCCCAGCAGTTTAACAGATTTAACCTTATCAGTAATTTTTCACTCAATTCAGACCCGAATAACTTGAACACCGGACGTTGGCTGAAGTATTCATGATATACTAGTATATTATGCAGTTACTGAACTCCCCTCTTAACTTATTCTCGGCCCATGACGATTAAAACGTGAGCGAAGTCCCAGCAGGAGAATAAATGTTTACCTTATCGCTCATTTTTAATTCAGTTAACTCAGACCTGGATAACTCAAATACCGGAAGTTGGCCCAAGTATTAACAATATAGGTTAGGGACCTACTAAAGTCCACTCTTAATTTACAGTAGGTCTTTGGCATTTGAAAGGGGTGTGAAATCGTAACACGGAAATAAATGTCAACATATCAGTCATCATCCTCACAAGTTAGGGTTTCTGTGTCCACATGTGTCCAGGAAACCCTGATAAACTTAGCTAGGAAATTCCCGGGCTAGAAGTCACTATTTTGATTGGCTACATCATACCTTGATGTAGCCAATCAAAAGCTCACTTTCATTAACGGCTTGGTTAGGGGATATCCCGATGTTGATTGTAAATAAACCGAACGGATGTGTTGCATAGATAATGTGAAAATCAGTGTATTTTGTACAGTCGTGTTAATTGTTTGTTATTACCACGTTATTTATTAGTTGCGTTACGTTTTCTTCTTACTCAAGAATGAATAAGAATGACTACGGCCAAACACTTGCTTCTTTCAAGCAATTTCATTAGTTGATATTTTGAAGGTTTGATGTCATATGAAAATCTTCTAGCCCGGGAATTTCCTAGCTAAGTTTGTCAAGGTTTCGTGGACACATGGGTTCACAGAAACCCTGACTTGTGAGGCTGATCACTCATTTTTCACTTATTTTTTACCCCGTTAACTCGAACACCGGAAGTTTGCCACAGTTTTCGCAATATAGATTAGGGACCTACTGAACGCCTCTCTTCAGTTACTATAGGTCCATGGCAAATAAAGGGGTGTTAAGTCCTACAGGGGAATAAATGTCACTATACCAATCATTTTTCACTTCATTCAGACCTGGAAAACTCGACCACTGTGAGTTGGCCTAAGTATTCATGATATATTTCAATGATCTACAGAACTCCTATATTCTTTAAAACCAAGCCGATGGCTATTGAAAGGGTGCGACGTACCAGCAGGTTAAGAGATTTTTACCTTATCAGTCATTTTTCAATTAATTCATACCCGGATAACTCGAACACTAGAAATTGGCCAAAGTATTCACGATTTAGATTTAGGACCTACTGAACTCACCTCTTAATTTATTCTATCTTATCGGTAAATTTTCACTTAATTCAGACCCCGATAAGTCGAACGCCGAAAGTTGGCCCAAGTATTCATGGTACAGGTTATTGACCTACTAAAGTCTTTTCTCATTTTCAAGTAGACCCATAGCGATTGAAAGAGGTGTAATGGCCTACCACTAAAATAAATGTCAACATACAAGTCATTTTTCACGTAATTCAGACCCCGATATCTCGAACACAGGAAGTTGGCCCAAGTACTCATGATATTGGTTAAAGACCTACTAAAGTCTTCTCTCAATTTACACTAGACCCATGGCGATTGAAAGGATTGTGAAATCCTAGCACAGGAATAAATATCAAGATACGAGTCATTTTTCACGTAATTCAGACCCCGATATCTCGAACACCGGAAGTTGGCCCAAGTATTCATGATATAGGTTGATGACCTACTAAGGTCCCCTCTCAATTTACAGTAGATCCATGGCGATTGAAAGGGGTGTGAAGTCCTAGTAAGGCAACAATTATCACCATACGAGTCATTTTTCACGTAATTCAGACCCCGCTATCTCGAACACCGGAAGTTGGCCCAAGTATTCATGATATAGGTTGATGACCTAATAAGGTCCCCTCTCAATTTACAGTAGATCCATGGCGATTGAAAGGGGTGTGAAGTCCTAGTAAGGCAACAATTATCACCATACGAGTCATTTTTCACGTAATTCAGACCCCGATATCTCGAACACCGGAAGTTGGCCCAAGTATTCATGATATAGGTTGATGACCTACTAAGGTCCCCTCTCAATTTACAGTAGATCTATGGCGATTGAAAGGGGTGTGAAGTCCTAGTAAGGCAACAATTATCACCATACGAGTCACTTTTCACGTAATTCAGACCCGATATCTCGAACACCGGAAGTTGGCCCAAGTATTCATGATATAGGTTGACGACCTACTAAGGACCCCTCTTAATTTACAGTAGATCCAAGGCGATTGAAAGGGGTGTGAAGTCCTAGTAAGGCAACAATTATCACCATACGAGTCATTTTTCACGTAATTCAGACCCCGATATCTCGAACACCGGAAGTTGGCCCAAGTATTCATGATTTAGGTTGATGAACTACTGTGGTCTCCTCTCAATTTACAGTAGATCCATGGCGATTGAAAGGAGTGTGAAGTATTAGTAAGGCAACAATTATCACCATACGAGTCATTTTTCACGTAATTCAGACCCCGATATCTCGAACACCGGAAGTTGGCCCAAGTATTCTTGATATAGGTTGATGACCTACTATGGTCTCCTCTCAATTTACAGTAGATCCATGGCGATTGAAAGGGGTGTGAAGTCCTAGTAAGGCAACAGTTGTCACCATACGAGTCATTTTTCACGTAATTCAGACCCCGATATCTCGAACACCGGAAGTTGGCCCAAGTATTCATGATAAAGGTTGATGACCTACTAAGGTCTCCTCTCAATTTACAGTAGATCCATGGCGATTGAAATGGGTGTGAAGTCCTAGTAAGGCAACAATTATCACCATACGAGTCATTTTTCACGTAATTCAGACCCCGATATCTCGAACACCGGAAGTTGGCCCAAGTCTTCATGATTTAGGTTGATGACCTACAATGGTCTCCTCTCAATTTACAGTAGATCCATGGCGATTGAAAGGAGTGTGAAGTCCTAGTAAGGCAACAATTATCACCATACGAGTCATTTTTCACGTAATTCAGACCCCGATATCTCGAACACCGGAAGTTGGCCCAAGTATTCATGATATAGGTTGATGACCTACTAAGGTCCCCTCTCAATTTACAGTAGATCCATGGCGATTGAAAGGAGTGTGAAGTCCTAGTAAGGCAACAATTTTCACCATACGAGTCATTTTTCACGTAATTCAGACCCCGATATCTCGAACACCGAAAGTTGGCCCACGTATTCATGATATAGGTTGATGACCTACTAAGGTCCCCTCTCAATTTACAGTAGATCCATGGCGATTGAAAGGGGTGTGAAGTCCTAGTAAGGCAACAATTATCACCATACGAGTCATTTTTCACGTAATTCAGACCCCGATATCTCGAACACCGGAAGTTGGCCCAAGTATTCATGATATAGGTTGATGACCTGCTAAGGTCCCCTCTCAATTTACAGTAGATCCATGGCGATTGAAAGGGGTGTGAAGTCCTAGTAAGGCAACAATTATCACCATACGAGTCATTTTTCACGTAATTCAGACCCCGATATCTCGAACACCGGAAGTTGGCCCAAGTATAAATGATATAGGTTGATGACCTACTAAGGTCTCCTCTCAATTTACAGTAGATCCATGGCGATTGAAAGGGGTGTGAAGTCCTAGTAAGGCAACAATTATCACCATACGAGTCATTTTTCACGTAATTCAGACCCCGATATCTCGAACACCGGAAGTTGGCCCAAGTATTCATGATATAGGTTGATGACCTACTAAGGTCCCCTCTCAATTTACAGTAGATCCATGGCGATTGAAAGGGGTGTGAAGTCCTAGTAAGGCAACAATTATCACTATACGAGTCATTTTTCACGTAATTCAGACCCCGATATCTCGAACACCGAAAGTTGGCCCAAGTATTCATGATATAGGTTGATGACCTACTAAGGTCCCTCTCAATTTACAGTAGATCCATGGCGATTGAAAGGGGTGTGAAGTCCTAGTAAGGCAACAATTGTCACCATACGAGTCATTTTTCCCGTAATTCAGACCCCGATATCTCGAACACCGGAAGTTGGCCCAAGTATTCATGATATAGGTTGATGACCTACCAAGGTCCCCTCTCAATTTACAGTAGATCCATGGCGATTGAAAGGGGTGTAAAGTCCTAGTAAGGCAACAATTATCCCCATACGAGTCATTTTTCACGTAATTCAGACCCCGATATCTCGAACACCGGAAGTTGGCCCAAGTATTCATGATAAAGGTTGATGACCTACTAAGGTCTCCTCTCAATTTACAGTAGATCCATGGCGATTGAAATGGGTGTGAAGTCCTAGTAAGGCAACAATTATCACCATACGAGTCATTTTTCACGTAATTCAGACCCCGATATCTCGAACACCGGAAGTTGGCCCAAGTATTCATGATTTAGGTTGATGACCTACAATGGTCCCTCTCAATTTACAGTAGATCCATGGCGATTGAAAGGGGTGTGAAGTCCTAGGAAGGCAACAATTATCACCATACGAGTCATTTTTCACGTAATTCAGACCCCGATATCTCGAACACCGGAAGTTGGCCCAAGTATTCATGATATAGGTTGATGACCTACTAAGGTCCCCTCTCAATTTACAGTAGATCCATGGCGATTGAAAGGAGTGTGAAGTCCTAGTAAGGCAACAATTATCACCATACGAGTCATTTTTCACGTAATTCAGACCCCGATATCTCGAACACCGGAAGTTGGCCCAAGTATTCATGATATAGGTTGATGACCTACTAAGGTCTCCTCTCAATTTACAGTAGATCCATGGCGATTGAAAGGGGTGTGAAGTCCTAGTAAGGCAACAATTATCACCATACGAGTCATTTTTCACGTAATTCAGACCCCGATATCTCGAACACCGGAAGTTGGCCCACGTATTCATGATATAGGTTGATGACCTACTAAGGTCCCCTCTCAATTTACATAGATCCATGGCGATTGAAAGGGGTGTGAAGTCCTAGTAAGGCAACAATTATCACCATACGAGTCATTTTTCACGTAATTCAGACCCCGATATCTCGAACACCGGAAGTTGGCCCAAGTATTCATGATATAGGTTGATGACCTACTAAGGTCCCCTCTCAATTTACAGTAGATCCATGGCGATTGAAAGGGGTGTGAAGTCCTAGTAAGGCAACAATTATCACCATACGAGTCATTTTTCACGTAATTCAGACCCCGATATCTCGAACACCGGAAGTCACTATGAACCAAAATAAGGACTGACAATACCATACACAGTTCAAATTAGATTGATAGAAACTGATAGTTACTGTAAATGTACTGTTCACGATCTGTAAATCACTGTATACAATTCATACAGTTCACGTCAGTCATTTACAATTTTTATCTTTTACTGATCGCTTCTGTCCTGAACTGAAACAGTTCATGACAGTTAAGTACAGTACTTTTGTAGGACTGAAAAGAACTGTTAGTCACTGCATCAGATCGTGTCAGTACTTTTAAATTTTTACCTGGATTTAGAATGACTGACATTCACTGTACCAGTCCTTGACAGTGATTATCAATATTTACCTGTATTTAGAATGACTGATAATCACTGTAGCAGTCCTTGTCAGCCATTATCAGTTCTTACATTGATTTAGAATGACTGATGTTCACTGTAGAAGTCATTGTCAGTCATTATCTGTTCTTACTTTGATTTAGTACGACTGATGTTCACTGAAGCAGTCCTTGACAGTCATCATCAGTTCTTACCTTGATTTACCATTATATATATAGTCATTTGTAAACAAAGACCAACAGTGAAGACTTGATTGAATGAGAGTTTTAATGGATAAAAAATAGGAAATGTGTAAAATTAACCCCACAAGTCCATTTGTTTCCTAGTACCAAAACTATTTTCGTTTAAAATCATTGTTCTTCCTAATATTAACTCTTCTTTCTTCTCATTTCATATTTGAATTTACATACTGCGACACAAATTTATTGAACATGTTTTGACCAATGTTTGTAATAAACATGGTGCGATAAATTACCGGCATAAGCAGCTACATAACGTTACACCTGTACATATTTTTAATAAATTCCACAGAGCTGCCCAGTGCATCCACCAGGTGGACAAGGGACGCCTTCTCGTTAGGGGTGGTAAGGTCATAATATGGAAACCCTGACCACGGACCACAGTGAGTAACATGTTTGGAGAGTGCCACGCTCCTTGCATGATCTAGACTTTTTTGTATATGTCAAAAAGAGTAGGCTCGTTGTAGCCGCTACAAAATCACAAATTTTCCGGCCGCGTACCTAAACCCCTTACTTTTCCAGTGGCTTTGAAAATATTTGTTCTTTCGGTCCATTTTTCCGGAATTGTTTGTTAACATGTTCTCGTCTGAATAAAGCTGAAATTATACTCGCTGGATGTTAAGCAAATATCCAATCAATCAATCAAGCAATCAAGCATCATATCCTCTGGGCCAACTTTATTGTTTGACATGCGCCTTTTTGGATACCGAAATATATTTATTCCACAATACATTTTACTTTGTATATTCCTAGATTTGTGTAAGACTTTTGTTTTAAAATAAAGGAGGTTTTAGTTGGGAGTTGTCTCTTTAAATAATTACAAAAGTTATAATTTCTGGAAGCATATTTTGTATACTCCTTATTTACAAATATATTTAAGACAAACTAAACAAATGTTGTAGTTTAATCCTTATAAAATGTTTAAGGTGTGGGGTGGTTTTATTTCAAAAATTTAATGACCAATTATATTTCCGACATGTTGATGCAAGTGAACACAGATAATTAAGTTCCAGCTGTGACAGGATGTTATTTACATCTACATGTATATTGCATTACATCTCCAGCAGTGTTATGTAACACCTGTGTTTATCTGTTTTTTGTCTTTTCTGTACTTAACTTTACAAATTCAGTCACAAACGAGAACTTACTAAATTGAATGGTTTGTTTGTTTTGTCGGTTTATAAATTTTTTTTTATTATTATTACACTAAAATGGATTGAAATTGTAGAGTCACTTCATAGTTTTTGTTTAACAAAATCATCTTTGTTTTTTATTGTCTATATGCATCAGTATGGTAAATAAGTGTGCATCGCATAGGGAATAAACCGAATAAACCGGCTTTTCTCTTGAGGGTGGGTGTGTGTGTAAAAGGGGGTGGGGGGTTGCAATACAAAGGTTTAAACAACGTAACACTGTAGTCACTGCAAACGCTTCTTAAATAAAATAATCTTTGTTTTCTTTTTGATTATATGCATCAGAAGGAAACAAATGTGTGCATCGCCACCGGAATATGCCGATTGTAAACAATGACACGTTTTGTCAGTTAGGGAACAGGTAATTGTGCGCAATCATCCTGAACAAGGATTCAGATTTAACAATAATATAGATTTGCAGTTATGAAAGGTTCTGGTAACATTAGAACGTTCGATCATCTCCGTTTTTGTAAATATCCGACAATTGTATTTACAGACAACGACAGGAGAATCGCCGACCCTGGTTAAGTAGAGTACAAACTTAAATTAGAATCGAGTGCACCATTTCTTTTCATAATGCAAAGTCAAGTACAAAGCAATGCCTCCGCATTTATAAGAGAAAATTTAGTTAGAAAAACATTTCGGCAACTCATCCACTCTTGAAAAGTAACAATAATATATATGGATTCAAATGAGACGAAACTTGAAAACATGTTAATAAGATTTCAGTAATTCTTCGAATAAAAAAAACGCAAGTCATCTTTCCAAACAACAAAAATTTAACGCGTTGTTGATACACGTAACACATTATTTACACTAAAGTTTACCATGAGTTAAGATATTTTATTATTTGGAAAAAAAAACGTTTTCTTGTTTGAAGCTATACGCCAATGTAAGCATTTTTTCGTCCAATTTTTAATGTCAGAAGAACCTATAGAACTAGTGATAGCTCATACCCACAACTTTTCGGCTATTTAAGTCGTAATATAGCTATTAGGTCCAGTAACTTGTTTTAACATTAAAGAGACAGTTTTTGCATGTATTTGTATAATTTCTTCACTGTCCTCTTGCTATTTTATTGAAACAGACCTTCGGTGTGTTTTGTATTTCTATGATATATTTTTATAATTTTAATATAAATTACAAAGAAATTAAATACGCAGGAGACCTTTGTATCTTTATGCACTAGAAAGTGGGTTTTGTTACGTAATAAAATTGGTTTCCGATTTTAAATATCTGACAGGTGTTTGAAAATGTGTCGTGTACATGTAGCTACCTGGGGTGCAAAGGTAAACTAGAGATGTTGATTGTTAATTTGTTTATTGCAATAACCACACAACGATGATAAGGTGTTACTTTGAAGTGATTTTATGTAAGTTTTATAAAAAATTTATATCTTGATAATTACTTTTAATTAAGAGTAACGTTGTAGAATCATATTAGATTGAAGAAAAGGTGCTGGAGATACGTGTATTTCATGAGATTAATAGTAAAACTTCATTTGTTGGAGCAGACAATTTGAAAAAAACGTCCGATGTTCACAAAGAAAAATATCTTTCGTATATATTTCATCATTTTGATAAAATGACATGGCATTCTAGTTAATATTCTGGATAAAAGTTATAATTTCAAATCAATTAGGATGCAAACGGTCATATTTAAAATACTAAAAAAATATACCAAGTTATGGTTAATTACCAATAAACATAGATTAACAAATACAAATGTCTCCCTTTTTAGAAATATCCCATCGGCTAAAACTCGTACATTACATAGGTATAAACTTATTTAGTAGCTGTTAATGTTTTTTTGTATCTGTATCCTCTGCTATAAATATTTAATCCATAATTTCTATATAACAAAAGGCGGATGTATATCTGTTTAGTGTTCAGGGGCGTGCGTGGCTGAATGGATAAGGTAGTGCGTCTACTATTGATCACGTGGTCTGTCCATACTAAGGTTGCGGGTTTCATTCTGCGGACTGGGTGCGCTCGACTCCAATCTTAATTGACAATGATTGCCAGTTTCCTACGGAAGTTCGGAAGTTTTTTCCGGGTGCTCTGGCTTCTTCCACAAATATAAAAACTTGACACAATGATATAGCTGAAATATTACTGAAAGTGGGGTTATATCATACAAACAAACAAAACAAACTATTCAGTGTTCTATTTTATTATCTATTTCAATTCAGCCTATATATATATATATATATATACTGACCATATAAGAACATGTTCCCAATGACTAGGTCAATAAAAAAGCTCATGAAAAAGATTTACTTTGCTTATAACCGCACTAACATTGAACAAACTTCTTTTTATTTTCCCGATGAACTTATATTGACTTGAAGGGGCCTCGGTGGCCGAGTGGTTAAGGTAGGTCCTCTACTATTGGTCACATGGTCTGTCAATACTGAGATTTCCGATTCGAATCTCACTGCGGGAATGTGCTCTTGACTCCAGTCTTAATTGACAGGGATTGTCAGTTTTCCTACCGAAGCTCCGGGGTTTTCTACGGCTTCCTCACCCCCCGCCCCCCCCCCCCCAAATAAAAAATGGACGCAATGATATAGCTGAAAAATTGCCAAAAGTGGCGTAAAACACCATTCAAACAAACATATCGACTTGAAACAATGTTGTGACTTTTAAAAAAACCTTTAATGCAATATTATAGTGTTAATGTTTATATGAAAAGCTGACATACTTGGATGGATTTTGCATCGATCGTTAAAAAAACATATTTTGCAATGCTAAAATAAAAAAGCTCAAATATCAGTTATTCTAAATCAAGGTAAGAACTGATGATGACTGTCAAGGACTGCTTCAGTGAACATCAGTCGTACTAAATCATGGTAATAACTGATAATGACTGACAATGACTGCTTCAGTGAACATCAGTCATTCTAAATACAGGTAAGAACTGATAATGGCTGACAAGGACTGCTACAGTGATTATCAGTCATTCTAAATACAGGTAAATATTGATAATCACTGTCAAGGACTGGTACAGTGAATGTCAGTCATTCTAAATCCAGGTAAAAATTTAAAAGTACTGACACGATCTGATGCAGTGACTAACAGTTCTTTTCAGTCCTACTGTACTTAGCTGTCATGAACTGTTTCAGTTCAGGACAGAAGCGATCAGTAAAAGATAAAAATTGTAAATGACTGACGTGAACTGTATGAATTATATACAGTGATTTACAGACCGTGAACAGTACATTTACAGTAACTATCAGTTTCTATCAATCTAATTTGAACTGTGTATGGTATTGTCAGTCCTTATTTTGGTTCATAGTGGAAGTTGGCCCAAGTATTAATGATATAGGTTGATGACCTACTAAGGTCTCCTCTCAATTTACAGTAGATCCATGGCGATTGAAAGGGGTGTGAAGTCCTAGTAAGGCAACAATTATCACCATACGAGTCATTTTTCACGTAATTCAGACCCCGATATCTCGAACACCGGAAGTTGGCCCAAGTATTCATGATATAGGTTGATGACCAACTAAGGTCCCCTCTCAATTTACAGTAGATCCATGGCGATTGAAAGGGGTGTGAAGTCCTAGTAAGGCAACAATTATCACTATACGAGTCATTTTTCACGTAATTCAGACCCCGATATCTCGAACACCGGAAGTTGGCCCAAGTATTCATGATATAGGTTGATGACCTACTAAGGTCCCTCTCAATTTACAGTAGATCCATGGCGATTGAAAGGGGTGTGAAGTCCTAGTAAGGCAACAATTATCACCATACGAGTCATTTTTCACGTAATTCAGACCCCGATATCTCGAACACCGGAAGTTGGCCCAAGTATTAATGATATAGGTTGATGACCTACTAAGGTCTCCTCTCAATTTACAGTAGATCCATGGCGATTGAAAGGGGTGTGAAGTCCTAGTAAGGCAACAATTATCACCATACGAGTCATTTTTCACGTAATTCAGACCCCGATATCTCGAACACCGGAAGTTGGCCCAAGTATTCATGATATAGGTTGATGACCTACTAAGGTCCCCTCTCAATTTACAGTAGATCCATGGCGATTGAAAGGAGTGTGAAGTCCTAGTAAGGCAACAATTATCACCATACGAGTCATTTTTCACGTAATTCAGACCCCGATATCTCGAACACCGGAAGTTGGCCCAAGTATTCATGATATAGGTTGATGACCTACTAAGGTCTCCTCTCAATTTACAGTAGATCCATGGCGATTGAAAGGGGTGTGAAGTCCAAGTAAGGCAACAATTATCACCATACGAGTCATTTTTCACGTAATTCAGACCCCGATATCTCGAACACCGGAAGTTGGCCTAAGTATTAATGATATAGGTTGATGACCTACTAAGGTCTCCTCTCAATTTACAGTAGATCCATGGCGATTGAAAGGGGTGTGAAGTCCTAGTAAGGCAACAATTATCACCATACGAGTCATTTTTCACGTAATTCAGACCCCGATATCTCGAACACCGGAAGTTGGCCCAAGTATTCATGATATAGGTTGATGACCTACTAAGGTCCCCTCTCAATTTACAGTAGATCCATGGCGATTGAAAGGGGTGTGAAGTCCTAGTAAGGCAACAATTATCACTATACGAGTCATTTTTCACGTAATTCAGACCCCGATATCTCGAACACCGGAAGTTGGCCCAATTATTCATGATATAGGTTGATGACCTACTAAGGTCCCTCTCAATTTACAGTAGATCCATGGCGATTGTAAGGGGTGTGAAGTCCTAGTAAGATGACCTACTAAGGTCCCTCTCAATTTACAGTAGATCCATGGCGATTGAAAGGGGTGTGAAGTCCTAGTAAGGCAACAATTATCACCATACGAGTCATTTTTCACGTAATTCAGACCCCGATATCTCGAACACCGGAAGTTGGCCCAAGTATTCCTGATATAAGTTGATGACCTACTAAGGTCTCCTCTCAATTTACAGTAGATCCATGGCGATTGAAAGGGGTGTAAAGTCCTAGTACGGGAATAGTTATCACCATACGAGTCATTTTTCACGTAATTCAGACCTTGATATCTCGAACACCGGAAGTTGGCCCAAGTTTTCATGATAACGGTTAATGACCTGCCAAAGTCCCCTCTCAATTTACAGTAGATCCATGGCGATTAAAAGGGGTGTGAAGTCCTAGTACAGGAATAGTTATTATCATACGAGTCATTTTTCACGTAATTCAGACCCCGATATCTCGAAGACCGGAAGTTGGCCCAAGTATGCTTGAGATAGGTTAATGACTTACTGAACTCTCTTCTTATTTTAACATAAGTCTATGGGAATTGAAATGGGTGTGACGTCCCGGCAGGATAAGAGATATTACTTTATCGGTAATTTTCACTTTATTCAGATTCGGATAACTCAAACACCAAGAGTTGGTCCAAATATTCCCGATATGGATTAAGGACCTCCCTGATTCCCCTTTTAACTGACTTTACGGCTATGGCGATTGAGAAGGGTGTTAAGTCCTAGCTCTGGAATCAATGTCATCACTTAAATCAGACACAGAAAATTTGAACACCGGGAGTTTGTCAAAGTATTCAAGATATAGGGACGCGATTTTTTCATATCGATCATTTTTAGTAAAGTCGGTCCTTAATAACTTAAAAAACCAAAGTGTGGCCTAACTATTTACCAGTTGGGTTAAAGACCACTGTTCAATCTTAAAATTAGTTAATTACTAACATTAAAATAATTTTCTAATTCCCTAAATGTAGAATAGTAGAATTATCCTATAAAAACGTTACGGTACTGTAACAGAAGTAAATTGAATTAACGATGTATTCTTCTTTCTTTCACACTCCTCTTTATAATAGATAGCGGAATTGTTACATGTCTGAAGCTTATAAATTTAAGTTTATACGATTTTAGTTGTTTAAACTATAGAAAAAAAAAAAACAAGAAAGGAAAAAAAAAGGAATACGGAATAGTGAGATAGAAATACACCTGCCATTTTGAATGTAAAAGCGTCCGATGAAGCAAACACTGACATAATCCTTGACTTGAGAAAAAAATTCTACATAATTATAAAAATATAATAAAACTGTAATAAAATTATAGTTTTTAATGATGATTCTTGTTAAATGATAAACTTAATTAATTTTATGTTGCATAGGATGCATATTTAATTTTTTTTTTTTTTTTTGACAATTGGCACTACTTTTCTATAAATTTATCTAAATAAGAAAAGAAAAATAGTCATTGTAAAGTGCGGTTTGAGAGTCATGTGTGAAAAGAGAGATAACTGAAGTTAAAAATTTTCTTACTTTTCATACATTACTCGAACACTCCCGAATGAATATTATCGCGGGCTAAATTATTGATGGATAGCGATATTGACGGCTAGCGGTATTGACGGCTAGAATTGCCGGCTAGCTTCACTCTGGTAAACATGTTCACGAGATTTATGACACAGAAAAAGATGAAAATTATACTGTGTCCAAAATGAGTATATATCTCCCATCTATACATCTTAAGTCATGTTGACACGATTATATATATATTCAAAAACAGGTTGATGTTTATTTGCAGAATATTTCGACCTTCTGCGTGGATTGACATACGGAGAACAGAAGAGTTGTCGTACGGTTGTCGTGGTACTTACTACATGGACTTGGTTCACGTATATTTTAAATAATTAACATGAAATAATTTGTTCTATCGAACCGTAATAATGTTAACATCAGGAAAACAGATCTGAATAAAACCTGCTTTGCCTATTCACATGCATATTGCATACTAAGTATTCCGCCAAAACCTTGGTCAACACATTCAGTCGAACATGTAATACTAGTCTGTTGATATTTAACACTTATTGGATGCACATGCAATAATGTACAGTAATGATACGACTAAGCTCTCAAATAGCTACAATCTTATCAAGGGTTAAAATTAAAGTCATTCCAATAACACAAGTATTTCAGAGAGCTACTCACAGCTATTGACATATATACAACTGTAAACTTGCAGAAATATGACTTTTAGGAATAGATATACAAGGAAACAATATTGTTTTTTCCTCGAATATTTTTGATATATTCAACTTTCTTAATAAAATCTTTATTTTACTCGAATGTTTATTTACATTTTACGTTTTAAATATATATGTATGCTAATGTGTGTTAATTTTGTACCCTTTGTATTACCTACGTGTACATTACCTAAGTCGGTCACATTCAGTGATCTTTTGGTGGAATAGCATAGGTTATGTTATATTTATACAAACATCCAAATGACTTTATATATTTTGTATGGCGGAGAATGCGTTATCCAGCTAAAAAAATTCTGCGATCATTACTGGCACAAGGAACTTCAGAAATCTTAAGCTACCTAGCTAGTAAAGAACAAGTATCCAAAAGCCGTCGATTGTCAAAAGAAACGTTTGGCTGTCAATGATCACATGATTTGTCACGCTTACAGATCTACAGTGTATCTTGCAAAGAATGGTACTGTATCAAAATTGTTTTCGCGTTAAAGATATCATAAGCGATTACTTTGAATAATTTGTTTAAACACATGCACATTGTAATGGGTTGCCAATAATTTTATTCTTCTCAAATAGAGAAAAAGAAATAGTACCATATATCTTTTTTAATTAATGCTAATTATGCTTATTCTTGTATATATGCACATATAGAATACAAAATAAATTCACCAGCGAGTGTTTGCGAAAAAAAGTCAAAAAATCAAACAGTAAGCATTTATATCAGTGTTAATATCAATAAAACTTGTAAAAGTACTACTTCGTTTTGTTTTTATATGATACTGTATGTTATAACAAGGATGGCCACTTTTCTTTCCGACTGTCGGGTCTTCTTATAGCATATAATGCTATATAAATAAAATAAAAGCTCCAATAAAAACTGGATGCCATGATATTCTAATGATGAGCAACATTATATAAAACTGGGCAAACATTTGACATAAACGATTTTGTATATAGCCATTTTGCTACCTAAGTACCATGGTGGTTAATGTTATCCATCTACTATGGATCACGTCACTAGAAACTGTTATAGCTCAAACTGCTGCAAGCGGCATTAAAATGCAAATAAACATATAATTAATGAAAGTCTTTCATTCAAACAAGCATATTACAGTCCATGCACTGGATGATACAGTCACATTCCAGTCTGTGAATGTGTATCGTCATTAGCTAACCACACCTGAATTATATCACTAAACCATATATCAACAAAACAAAATTCAACGTCAACAATGTATCTTTTTCGCACACACCATAACCTTGGGCCTTCCTAGAGACACATCAGTTAAAGTAGCATAGACGATTTTTCTTGAATTCCCATGGTTTTTGTTTTTGTGAATTTTCTTGTCAATTTACTGTGTGCTTAAATAAATAAAAAACTTAAAACGTCTAACAGACAAGTGTAAAAATTATTTTACAAACGTGAAACTGAACAAAGGGAAGCAATTTAACTTTACTGACTGTCAAAACTAATTTCTCATTCGAAATAAAAATTATATTGATTGATTGGATGTTTGCTTTACGTCCAGCGAGCAGTATGTCAGTATTATCAGGGTGAAAACAAGTTAACAAACAATAAATCAACGGAAAAAGGGGGCTTGGATAGGACACGGAACACAATTTAGACCGTCACTGGAAAAGTATGGACACAACGTTGACTTCCATTTGGGAATCGTTGGGTAGGAGCGATAAATATAGCCTTTGGTATCTATTACCATGAACTGTTTGATTACGAAATATACAAAATTAATATGTATATTGAGCATGTTATTACCTACTCTCCGCTGTCATGCTTTCAGTATTGTATCCTGGCACCCGACCCCCCCCCCCTCCAAAAAGAGGGCCTCCTTTATCCGTCACATTGAGAAAGAAAGAGCAACTGTGGGTCGACCATTTAAATTCTCCCAGTATGGTCCCAGATGTCCATTAGAATTTAAATTTAAAGTGTGTTTACTAGCATCGTACCATTTTACATCATTTTTAGCATTACTTAGTTTCGTGGTTGTAGATTTCTGCTGTACAAATCTAGCTTGGCGTTAATCTGGTCGATTTTGTCTGCGTGACCGGTTTTAATCAAGTTAATTGAGTTGGCCAGGAAGAAAAGAAATCGATACCATTGTGTCTCTGTGTCCAGTGAAGCTTATCATGACGATGTATACAATATCACTCTTGTCATTTAAGGAAATTTTTCCATTTCGTGAATATCAAACATGCCTTTTTGTAAATGATACATTTTCATTAATATTTCCTTTTTTGGCCTTTTTAGTCAATACATCATCTGAAGCCTACCATGACTATATTATACACGAAAAGCTGATATATTGCTGAAATTGGACAATCAAGTGTTTGAATGGGTTTTGACGCCACTTCTGGCAATTTATTTGTCAGCCATGTCATGGCGTCCAGTAGAACGAATTTCCGTATCCTCGCTTTTTTGCGAATTTTTTCCCATTAATACGAAAAGCGAGAGGTATCTTCATACTTCTGACTTCAGAGTTCTGAGTTCGCAGACATCAGATTACAAATTTTGTTGTATAAATGTAAGAATTCATTCTTCTGACTTCAGAATATGTTTTTACATATATACACTGCCAAATTTGCTCAGAATAATACGGAAAGCGAAAGATATCTGGGAAACACCTTACGTTGACTTAATAAAGTGAGGCGTTGACTATTTCAATAAATATGTAGACTTAAGCAATTGACACATGCCACCATAAATTACATACATTGTACATGTACTCACTTACAATGTGCATAACTTAACTAAATGCTACAATGATTCCAAAAATATTGAAAATGTAACTGGGAGGGGAAATTTAACATTGGGACATTGGGGAAGGAAACATGCATGTTGTTTTTTTAATCTTCGTGGTTTTAATGTTTTAAACGAAACTTGCAAAGTCTTGTTGATTAGACAAATGCAACGGCTGTTAAATTATAAAGAGGCGAAAATCTGTAGGCACGAAAAAATAAGTTTATATACTAATAAAAACTCTGCAGTTAGAACTTTGAACTCTGAACTATGTAGTCTGAAATCTAAATTGTGAAGTCGGAAGTATGCAGATACCTCTCGCTTTCCGTACATTAATTGTAATGTAGCATTGCGGGAGTGAATCGATCCAGGAACTTTGATGTTAAAAGGTAATTGCATGTTTATTAAGCCCTGTACGACCTTGACATTATTCGACAGTGTTAACCTTTTGTCGACTTTGTGTTTAAAATTGCTCATTATGGATATGAGAATATAATTATCGATGTTTTGTATTATCCGCTGTACGTTATGTCTTAATGGATATTCGTGTCTGTGTTTGGTTACGTTATCTACATAAAATACATTGAGAACCCCGCATGATGTGTTGCATCTAGGTTGATTGATTGATTGATTAATTAATGGTGTTTAACGCCCGAGCAACAATATTTCAGCTATATTCAGGCGATGAACATGAAATGGATGATAAAATGAACATTAAATGATGATGAATGAAAATGGGATAGGACACAAGGAAAATAGGGGTAACGGATCTTAGATTGCCACTGGCAAATGGGAGGATGGATAGGGTCGGGCAATTTAGCCTCCTGTAGCGGGATCGAAATCCCTACTCATAGCGAATACTACAGCAGCGTTCTTTGACGTGCGAGGAACGTGGCATTTTCCCCCAACACGTTGTACTAATATGGTTTGCGGTCAGGTTTTCCGTATTATGGCCTGACAACCCCAGCTGCCAGGGGTACCCCATTCAACCACCTGGGGCACACATCCCAGTCGGTCTTTAGGCAAACCGACCTGACACGCCGGTCAGGGTACTGGGCGCTATTTAGTCGCCTTTTACGACAAGCTAGCGCGACTGCGGTCTATTCTTTTAGCCACCCGGATCCCGCACGGGGCTGTTGCATCTAGGGAAGCTGTGTGTCGTATGAAAGACTAATTCCATATATGGAATTCTTACTATGGAATGTTTATCGTAGTATGCAAATTTGTTAAAGTTTACAACGGGGTTTATCTGAATTTTAAACATCAAACTGAGATGGCTGGTACGAGTCTCACTGCGGGCAGGTTGCGATAGACTACAATTTTAATTTACAAGGATTGACCTACCGAAGGTGGATGGTTTTCTTCAGGTACTCCGGCAATTGCACCAAAATAACACTGTTCATCCAAATCAATGTTTGGAAGGAATTTTGGGGACTATTACCCCTCGTAGATTATATATTACAAGCTCTTGCAATGTAAAACGCTACTCTGGATAATATTCCACTATATGTTACAATGATGGTAATATTCCCCAAAATACATTTCACTTGTGTAGTATGTAGTATAACAATTACTTATAATACGACATGTCTATATACTGTTAATATTAAAGATATTCATTGGCATCTTTATAAATTAATATGATTTGAACTTGTTAGGGAAACACACAGACTTTAGAACAGTTTAAACTAACATTCCTTCAAGAGAAATCTATCGACAATTCGTCAAAGAGAGTTATCGCAGGACCCGCCTTTACGCAGATACACCAGTGCTTGATCACGGGACTCATCTGCAGTGGACATCTGCAAGTTCTGCAACGATTTCCCAGGGGATGAAACAGTGGCTCATCTGCTGATGAACTGTGCTACATCTAGGTATTATTGAGTTCTCAAGAGATTAGACCGAGTCTCATTTGCAGTCGAGTGGGTTTCTTTTTGCATTTTCAATAACTAATTACTAATATCTAGAAATCGCTTCAATGAGTATGTAATTAAAAATGAGCTATTTTGTATTTCCCGTATGCCTGGTCTGCAAGGGGTTTCCAGCGGATGAAACGGTGGGCTCATTTGCAGATGGGTTGGGCTACATGTATTGTTTTTTTAGAGATTTAGACCGAGTTTCATTTGCAGTCGAGAGTAATCTAAACATAACTATATAAAAATATATGTACTTAAAAATATACGATCCCTTATTCCCTGCAGCAATGTGTCCGTTTGAATAAAACGGACAAATATTTAATGATTCAGATAAGAAAAATAGAAATATAATTTTGCTAAAAAAAGTTCATTTGCAAAACCTTTAAAGTTTAAAGATATACTGCTCGTTTTAAATTACTGAAGTGGTTGCGTCTCACTTATTCGTCGACAGGTTTCTAGATGTCTTTTCTATAATAAATATTGTAATTACAAGATATATTCAGGCTTTTCAACAAAATTTGTTCAAGGATAAATTAACTTATCTTTGGATCACACTGTTAAATACTTTTGAACCATTGCGCCCTTATTAATTAACCTATTTTCGTAAAATTCCACAACCTACTAACCACATTTCGTGTGCTGCTTATCTATCTCTCAATCTTTAAGTACACATGCAAACAAAAATGTACCAGAGATAGACAAATGTTCTATACAATATTTGTACTTTGTCAGTAAATATTTTAACTTTACATGTACCATACTTACCGTTGTGAAATATGTACAAATGAGAGACTATGGCGATCATTTCTTATCCGTTTCGCGGCGAATATAAATACATTATATTTTCTGACAATATAAAAATAATGCTTCTATTCTGCAAACCAAAAATAAATTTTTATTAATAACGAAGATAACAAATGGACTGCGCGTATTCTAGTGATAGTCTGTCGTCACAATCAAATACCGTATAGGACAACATATCTTAAACCAGAACATATCGTAAAGACCAGTTACCAGGAGAATTTATTCGGCACTGCCGAAATTTTCGGCGCGTATTCCAGTAATACCCTGACGTCACAACAATATCGTAACCACAATGAGATAGGGTTCGATTGAATTTTATGTTCTCTGTTTTTGGTCGAGTTGCACCAAGATTTTTTTAAGAACATTTGCAGCAGACGCTACCTATTTTGTTACCAATTTTGCGTAATCAACTTCTACAGTTTTTAATCCAGATATTTGGAACTTCTCAGAAATATTGCACATATATTGAAGTTGTGCTTCTGCTATTTCGGAAGTGTTCCAGTATTATTTTCTTTATTTTCCGGACATGGGAACTTAGTTATTTTTCAGAACATTTGCAGCAGACGGTACGTATCCTATTTTGTGTAATCAACTCCTCCTACAGTACAGTTTTCAACAGAGATCTCTGAAACTTCACAGAAAGATTGCACATGTGTTGAAGTTGTGCACCTGCTATTATGTATTTGTTCCAGGATTTTTTTCTTAATTTTCCAGACATGGGAACTTAGCTATTTTTCAGAACAATTGCAATCAACTCCTCCTACAGTTACCAACACAGAACCTTACAGATAGACTGCACATGTATTGTGCACTAGCTAATATGGAATTGTTCCAGGATTTTTTCCTAATTTTCCAGACATAGAAACTTACTTATTTGGTATCCTATGTTGTGTAATCAAGTCATCCTACATTTTTTTTACACAGACCTAAACACTTCTGCCAACAAATTGTACACCGTTCACTATTTATTAAGGCACTTGGATTTGCAACCCGGCCATTTCAGTCTTTTGCGATTTTTTTGTTACAGGACTGTCATTATCATCATTATAATCATTATTACTGTTATACAGTGATCATTTGTTAATATTTTAATTTCGTTTAAATACTCAATACATGAGCAAAGTTGGTTATTTCGTATAACCTAACTTGGTTTTTCAGCACGTGACTGATTGTGACGTCATAATAAGATGTATTGATGACGTTGGCTATACAACAAGTGACGACACTAAAATTGTGAATTGCAAATATTATTTGATAACTTGTAAAATATTGTTCTTACTACTTCATGTTTACTATTGAATTTAAAATACAAGGTTTGTTTTCAATTGGTTGTTATATTATTGGATATAAACGACTTTGGATCAATTTACGCTGCAACATTCAGCGTAAATCGACCCAAAGTCGTTTATATCCAATAATCTAACTATCAATTGAAAACAATTCTTAAATAAAAGTAAAAAATCCCTGAAGAGAGCTGTTTATTACAGCCCTTGAAGAAAGGACTTTTACAACAACATGCCGTAAACCAGAACAGCAAACGCAATGATTGCAATAAAACAGATTATTTCAATTGTTAATCTCGATCACATATGTTAAGCTTGTGGAATATATTTCAAAAATATCTTTACCGCACCATATACTTATTTATCGGTAGTTTGTTACAATTTCCTTTGATCTTTACTACCAATAAAATTAGTATTAACGCTCAGTAGAACAACGTCTAGTGATACTAGAAATTATCAGCTGTTGGTCATTTGTCATGCGCGAACACATTGCGGAAGAATCTGTCTTACTTTTTGATAACCTACCTCTTTAAACGTTTTCGTAACGCTGAAATTGGTTTCAGATTGACATTTCCTCTCCATTCATTTGAAATTCTCTCCGGCTCCGTCTGTACAATCGCTTTAACAGTTTTTGAATCAATGAGGTAGGAGTGACGTCATGTCAGACCGCATTACACATACAAATTGTTCAAAAGAAGTAGTGCACAGATTCTTACCGTAAAAACGACACTATTACAAAGCAAAATTACCTCAAATATGTCCCAAAAAAAAACTGAAAACAAATAAAAAAGATGTATTTAAATTGAGAAATTATACCGATAAAAAAATTATTAGTATTTTTTTCGCTCGACAAGGATTATCAGGTCCATATCAGAATCGCTCTACGAGCTCATCTGATATAGACCTGATAATCCTTGTCTCGCGAAAAAAATACTAATAATTAATATATATAATCGTGAATAATTGCAATTGATAAACTACTCGCTAGTATTTACTGGGGTATGTTTGACGTTACCGGTCCTTATTTTAGCGAAATAGAAATGAAGTTCAATGCAAGTCTGAAAGTTGACTGTTGAATACTAACTACACGATAGATGCATGTTTAAATTTACACCAGACCTATACTAGTATTTGTATAATCAATGATCTACATTAATTAATGAGAACAGAAATGACATTTTTTTATTTTTATCGAACAGTTTAAGAAAAACTTTACTTCGTGTGGAAAAAGATTTTGATCTACTTACCTTTACATTATTTAATAGCCCAGAGGAAACTGAAAGGTTTTTGACAAATATATGCACTTTATGGTGAACATATGTTATCTGTATTTCAGTGACTCAACACGATCTTGAAAGTATTGCTGAAAAACATCTTAGAGATACATTAGCCAAGATGTCATATTTTCTTCTATAAATTGTTGAAGATTTACAACAACAACAAACAAAAATATAAAATTACAAGAATAATTTTATCATTATGAAAAAAAACATAAAACGTCTAATTAAAATGCACAACTGTTTTTTTATTTATAGAACTTTCAATTTAAATCTAAATAAATATCGTTCTATCTAAACTTTTTTCTTCCTTAATAAATCACCAATGATCGAAATTTTCAATACGTGAAAGTTTGTCAGTATTTTATGAAATGCAAGAGAGATTGAGAGAAAATGAGATTCAGACTTTGCTTATTTTTCCTAAAAATCGTATTACACAGAGCTAGAATAGTTTCTAAAACGTTACAAGCCAGTTACTTTAAAGTGATGTGTGCTATGCTTGTGTTGATCATTAACCCTGATTATATACTTGGCATGGCATTTAAACAATATGTTCATATACGTAATTGTCTGTGTGATTTATTAAGAAAATTACTTAGTATAAATCCATTAAGCAATTCTGATCTCTGAATACTTACTACTACCACCGACAAGCACTTTGCGCTAGGAGAAGATTAATATATAGTTTACAGTATTCATGTTAATTTATTCAGATTGGGATTGCGGGGTGTTATTAATAAATGTAAGGTAGAATTAAGGTAATGTCTAGTGGGAAGTGTATTATGAATACTGTTAAATTTGTTATGCTCTTTTATTGTTTTTTCGTTCAGTAAAATAGTTCGTATGTTTTAACTAAATCTGTTGTCATCCCATAAATCAACTCATACTGTCTGGATGCCGATTTTCTGTATATCCTTATTTGGTTTTTCATTAAATGTATCATTTTGTTCAAAACGCCCCGTTTTAAAGAGAGGTAGATTGATGTATCCTGTCACACGCTTTATTATATCACGTGATTTATTTAGGGCACTTTCCTCAACACACGGTCTTGTAACATCATGGGAAAGGCATAAAACTCACCCCCTTTCATACATTTTTATTTAGCGTGGGCTTTGTACCTCGGCACAACATTGCACAAGTTTCGTTTTGCATCGTCTTTCTTAATCCGCCCCATTTAGTTAAAATGTTGCCGCTTTCAACTGAAAATATATTTTTTATGAAATCTCGGGATCAGCACTACAATTTTCACCTAAATTGACGAGACCTTTTATATTTTGAAAATGACGTATAGTTATAAAAGAGAAATGTTTCTTATAAATCTCGTATTCTGTTTTAATAGCATATTTCCTATACTTAAACAAAATAAGAAGAAATCCCAGTAATAGGTCGAACCTTCATAGTCATACGGCCAAATCCGTAGATCTATACCTCCCACCTTTTCGTTACAATTATATTTTTATTCCAGCACTTACTTATTAAATTAGCTAAATCAACAGGAAACCAAAACTCGTTTAAGTACAAAACGATGTACAAAATAAAAAGATACAACCTTAACCCAATTATAAAGAATTATTATTAATTGTTTACACTTTTGATTTTAGGACGTAAAAAGACTGACTCTTAACAAATGATACAAAGTCTTACATACGTCATAAATTACATGTTAAACACAAACTATAAAATTTTCAGTGATAAATTTTACTACACATTACCTTGTTGATTAGAACAGAACACGATGTTAACTACCTTTGTTTTATGTTTAGGATTTACTTGTACTTTTTCGTTACCTAATTTTGACAATGTGATACACTTACAAAAGATTTCTACTCTATATCTACCATATAGATACGATAATTCGACGCCAAAGTATCGATATAATTCGGGCACTGTGGAACAGAGTACATACGACCCCTACAACAAAATAGTTTACGTTGTAGGTAAGTCTAATTTTATTAATTATTTTTTTAATATTTGCTGTCATTCTACCGAAATATATATAAGAATATACATTTAATTAACAAAACGTGTTTTACATATTGTACACGTGATGTTATATTATTTAGGCGCCATTTGATAGTTACCACCCTGTGAGTCGAAGAAATGACATTTTGCGATACAACTTTTTTCGGTCTTTGTTCATGGTTGCGTGGGTGCTACATTTTTCACTTGTTCACTGAATAGAAAACTGCTTGTAGAAAATCCAATATGCTTTTTACTGGCAATTAAAATTATTCGATTTCCTGGTTCAATAAATGTCACCTTTTACTCAAACTGAGATATTTTATTGCGGATATTAGCACAAATTAGTAAATGATATGGCTTTTTTCTATCGATGTGATTTTATATGCGCTGTGAATATGCAAACTGTCTTCTCAAGCAAAAACGTAATGCATGTACAGGCTTTTATTGCATGATCATATAAAATGGGATTTTCATAGGTTAAAATACGATAAGATATTTCCGCCAAGGTCATAGGTAGTGTTTTCCTGTCCTTGATTTGACCTTTTCCTGGACATTACAACGAGTAACTCAACGGGTGTCAAATTCAAGGCAGACAATCCCTACTAGTTGGTTCTGTTTGGCTGAATCAGGATTGTACGCCAGTTGACTCTTGGCTGTTGTTGTTTGGTCGGTTAATTGCTATATTTCGCAAAATATAGCTGTACAAACATGGTCCAAATTGGTTTCATCTAAGTTTTTCTTGAGCTTCAAAATACAGATTCCCTCTGATAAATGTGTTGAAAAACTGGACATGCATATAGTATGATCTTCTTAGCGTGCTTACCCGGTTATTTCCAAAAACGTATGTAAGAACCTATAAATGTTTTATCGTTTTACAAAGCAGAACGCGGTTTGAAAAAACAGTTATCTCCTAAACACATGTTAAGCCATAGTTAACCCACAGCATTGTTAAGATTTATCACAGTATTATAGATAATAGGATAACGTTACAAATCAAATTAATATAAAGTAAAGTACCAAGTTACCTAGACACAATTTTACAAATCCTTCGCTATACATGAGGAGACAGATATAATAGAAGGAAAGACTTGTAAAATTTAAATCTTATAAATAATTACAGATACAGCTCAGTTTTTGGCTTGTACCAGAAGGCTAATCTGCGTGTTTAATAGTTAATTTAGAATAATAACTAAGAAGGTTGCTAGATGTATTAATGTTTGTAACTCATAAACATAAAACTGTTTTGTATTTGTACAATATTAATTTGTTATTTAGCACATACATTGTTATTGCTATGATACGAGGTTGTCTCCCTTTCTTTACATTGTACAATATCATATAATGTTCCATGTTGAGCTTTCTTTAAAAACATTCTTCTTCTTACTAAGCATGACGTCACTGTAGCACTCTGATAAACAAATCAACCAAAAATTCTCTGGCACCTACCAGATAAAGAGCTTGGCACTGAAAGGGTTAATATTGTTTATATATACCTTTTGAAACAAAGTATACATCTGACCGTGATACATTACATATTACAAAACAAGTTATGATAATGTATGGCATATATTGACTGTACATGTGCATTTATATTAACGTTGACAGTTAATAAATAAAACGCCTTCTTGTTTATAAAAACATTTGCAACAATGGTTCAACAAAGTATTTAGCTGTTGGCATTTATTCACTTCAATCACTTATCTAACAGCCAATTCGTTGGCTTATTTATTTATTGAAATGGTTTTTAACACAAATTTCAGAAATTTTTCAGGTTAATAAAGACATCCAGTTTTTCGGGGTGAAAAGCTGGAGTACCTTGTCAACACCGCTGATTTTGGGCGCTCGTTGAAAATTCTTGTAAATTAAGGTTGGACTCCACCACACTGCTGTCCAGTAAGGCTCGCACCCGCAACCTTAGTGTTTACAGGCACTGATCAATACCTAAACCACTAGGCCACCGAGCACCCCCCTTTAAACATCACGTTATGTTAAAGTCTCCGTTTCATAACTTATATCTTTTTGTTTAGCAAAACATTTCATTGATTTAAAAGATGAACGCTTTTGTTGTTTTATTTTTAGGAGGCAGAAACATACACGCGATGGACATTCACGATCCTACTTCTCCAAAAATAATATATCACAGACAGTTTGATGACGTTGATATCACAGATGTCGATTTCTGTGGCAGTTACCTTTTTGTTGCTATGCACAATTTAAAGAAGAAACAAGATGGTCGAGTTCTTATTTTTCATACCTTATCAACAACGCAGCCAATGAAGATAAAACATGACGTCACAGGTAACACGATGTAGTACAAGAAAAAGTTACGTTCGCTAAGATGTTTTTTGTAAGTATGATAAGTGAATCATAAACGTTTTATCAACTTCTTGGAGAATGTTTTTACAAATTGTTACTAAAATTTAAGACATTCTAATCAATCTTTTTATCTCCTTAGTGCAAAAAAGTTCAAAACCCAGTCTGTTTGTACATTAAATGTAATGAGAAAATAGGTTATAAAAGAAAAAGCAAAGCAGAATCTGATCCACAAAAAAGCTGCATTAAAAGTGGAGTGTCATAAGATTGTATATAGATTGTAAATATTGTACAATATAAATTGTGTCTTCTTATTTAAAAAAAACACAATAATTATAATTAAAGTTAAGCAAACAGGTTTTAACAAACAAATTGTTTATAAATACTTGTTAACGTTGAAATAAAATGGAATATTTAAATCATTGTTTAGATTTGATGTATATTCTTGCATTACTATACTTACAATAAATGTATCACCTCCTGCTGTTATTGATATATATCATTGTGTAAAAACTGTCATCTTTTTATTTTTCTACATGTATATTGTTCCGTAATCGAACCTTACTTTGCATATTTTATCAGTAAGCGATATTTTGCTATTTTTAATTATATAACATTTTTAATTCCCTTCGCTCACGTACACACGTGTAATTTTAGATTTTTTGTCAATCTTTCCCTATTATTACAAAAAAACAAGGATTACAAATGCACTAATCGTAAACAACATGTTTGAGACTTGATTTACGGTGAGTATGACTGCTTTAAACATATTTTTTTCAGAGTATAAAATAACTGAAAAGGATTGGATAACAGGCAACAGTCCTACAAATCTCCTTTACAGCCCAAAATGTAATATTGTATACAAAACATGCACATAGACAACAAAATTGTAAATTAAAAAACTAGTCATTTGAAAAAAAGATTAATTGTTTTCGGTTTATAAAGAAATGCAAAAAAAAAGCGTAAACCGCGCATTCGTTTACGCATGTGTACAATACCCCTGAGCGTATGTCAGATAAAACTAACATTTAAATAATTACGATCAATCCTTATACTATGACTATTAAACATCTCCCCTATTGCAATATTATTTAAACACACTTTAAAGAGGGGAAATGTGGCAGAAATAATCATTTCCCTTTTAGGACCTGTCGCTTGTGTTCTTCATGATAACTCATATTTTAAATGCAATACATACAACCTATTACTAAACCGTTTTACATAAACTTATCGAAAAAAGGAGTCAACAAAATAAAATACCGACTGATCTTTTTGTTATATTGAGAAAAGTAACAAATTTAAATCCCCGGTTACATATAGGACGGAGTGATCTCAAAATTCTTTTTCAGTTTATTAAACAAAATTTAAAACAGAGAATTGCTTAAGCAAAATGAACAGTGCTAGTTGTGTATATCATTTTAACCAAACTTGTTTTGTGTTCCAACAGTTGGATCACATCCTGATATGCTGGTATCAACGAAGAACTGTACAACCATACTGGTGGCTGTAGAGGGAGAACCTTTCGTTCAGAACGGGTCAATAGTTGACCCGGAAGGTGGAGTTGGAATTATTAGGATCGACAGTGATATAACCTATAAATTCTTGAACTTTAGGCATTTTAATACAAGTTAAGTTGAATCTGAACTAAAAATCTGTTTATTTAACATTGTATCGTGCAGATTACCCACCAAAACGAGACCTTTATTTTACGTCACATTTAACGCGCATAAATAAACTTCCAAATGGTACTTCCCAATGTACTCTTAGGTATGCAAATTTCAAATAGAAAATTAAAAATCTTTTTCAGCCTTGTGGTTTGTGCTAGTATATGTTTGTTTGTTTGTATGAATGGTGTTTAACGCCAATTATAGAAATTTTTCAGCTATATAATGGCGTCCAGTTTCTATTTGGGGAAGAAGCTCGAGTACCCTGAGAAAACACCAGACCTTCGGTAGAAAAACTGACAATCCTTGTCAATAAAGATTAAAGTCGATTACATCCTGCCTGCAGCGAGACTCGAACCCACAATCTCAGTGCTAGAATATACACGAATTGCAAGATTCATTTGGCTTGAAATAATATATGTTTTATAACTGAAATACTAAATGCTAGACAAAAAAAAAACTCAAATTAAAGCATGTGAATCGTAGTTATTATGTTTACAGACGTCAGTGTTATTGAAATATTTAGTTGCCATCGTTGATTGGTGTATAAATGTAGTGATTAATTTTATTTTAAAGGTGGTCGGGGTTAGAGTCCAAAGGCCTGCGATTTATTTACAGAGAAAACAATAATACGTTTGCAAACGACGTGGAACCAGAATATATCTCGTTTAACAAAGATGAGACTAAGGCATACATATGTCTTCAGGTAAATACATTTCCGCTTTGAATTTAATTTCAAAATTATTTCCGCTGTTCATATTAAAATCAGTTATTGACCCCATTTTAAGCACGATATAATTTTTTAGAGTAATAAAAAGAACAAAGTACGAATAACAAATAGCTGACTACCAAAAAAGCATCCAACACTTTAAACATACAACCAAAAAAAAAAAGCAAGACGAATATATGGTGTTCTGGAATAGTGAGTATACCCCGCTTCACTTGTGACTTCCATCCTGTTACCTTTTGTCAACAGCGTATGATTACAAACCAAAAGAAAAAAAATTAAGTAATATGTTACCTGAGATTACCATCTAATTAACGATGGTGACCATAACACTGACACAGGTACGATTTAAATCCCCTGATTTGTCGGTGAGCAACAATGCTATGCCAATTCAATATACTAGTAAATATTTATAGGTTATTTACGTTTTTTTTTAAACGAGATGCGTTTTCTCGTTCATATGTCATCGAAGGGCGTCACCATCGAGTTTCATTAAACGTAAATAATCTGTTTATCGCTGTTTTGTAACATTGTGACGTCACAATGTTACTTAACGACGTCTTGACAGCGAGCTGAGATGGGCCTATCTCAAGCTAGTAGAATGAGATGGAATAATATCGCACACCAAGATCAAAGGAAACTACTGCAAAATAGCGATAATTACATAATATCTATGGTAGTTATAAAACAAACTAATGTTTTATAACTACCATAGATATTGGTTAAGGTGGTTCGTCTACTGTTAATCACATGGTCTGTCAACACTGAGATTGCGGGTTCGATTCTCACTGCAGGCAGGGTGTACTGGACTCTAATCTTATTTGACAAGGATTGCCAGTTTTCCTACCGCAGGTCGGGGTTTCTCTCCGGGTACTCCGGCTTCCTCCCCCAATGAAAACTGGACGCCATGATATTGCTGAAAAATTGCTGAAAATGGCGTAAAACAGCAGTCAAAAACAATATAAATTAATAGGTAAATAAATAGATTATGTCGTGTTGTGTAACTGTTCTGCGCTCAAAATCTTATTTGCGAAAACAAATTTTCATATTCCAAGTAATATATTTCATAAATGTGTATACTTAATCACTGTTTTCAGATGATTCTACGTCTTTCTATATTATACTTAAAACAATTCTTCACTGTGGTTAATTATCTTGTCATTAATGTTCAGGAAAATAACGGTATAGCTGTATTAGACATGCTGTCGGAGACGATGGATGTCATTTTACCCTTGGGATACAAATCGTGGGAAACTGCCAGATTTGATGCCAGTGATGAAGATAACGGTAAAAGAAAATAAAAATTACAGAAACAGTTTATACCCCTTCTGTACTTCATATAATCTGTACACTTAAAATTGGACGACAGATCGATTTCGAATTCACAATTAGGAAAACACCGAGGAACGTTCAGGAAACGATATGTCAAGGACAGACAAAACCATTCTTAAACTAAAGAAAAACAAAAGAAGGGACTTCAAACAAACGAATGTGTGGCATCCGTCGTTAAGCTTAGAAGTAATAAGTGATATAGGGGTAGACATTTATTCATTAAAAAGGGAAAGTGGTTACGACCAACGAAAAAAATCAATGGTAACCCAGATATTTCGTAATTTTACGGTCAACTATGTCATGAATTGCCTTCAAATTTCTAAGTGATGAATTCAATCTTGCCATTGTGAACTATAGTTAAGGAGGTTTTCTGTTAGCGAAAAACGATAAAGAATGAACGGCATTAATAAAAAGGAATTATATTATTCAATGTCTATGAAAAATGTCTTTTATCAATATATGTATTGTTTAATCAATGTGAGTACTGCTACATTAGTTTGTTTTGTTACCTATGTGAAATGGTTGTAGATGGTTTTCTTTTACATGGAATAAATGTGAATAATTCTTGACATATATAGAAACTAGTTCTATGTCTATTTCTAACTGTATATATGACTGATGCCACTACTTTCTGTTTTAAAAGGTATAAACATAAAGTCATGGCCAGTTTTTGGGATATACCAACCTGACGCTATTCGTACAATAGAGCACAATGGGCATAGTTACCTTGTAACAGCCAACGAGGGAGGTGCCAAAAATTATATCCATCCGAATGGAATTCAGGAATCCATTCTTGTTTCTAATATTATTATATCTGGTAAGATACTGATCTATCAAACAATTTTTTTTATCGTAATGATACCGTGTTTCACGTTTTCCTTTCAATACTCATAGAAATACTATTTCAATAACATAGTAACGTGCAAATATGTTGTCAAGCCAAACATTTTTTTATTGGTAAGATCATATTTAAAATTAGCATCTTTACAACTATTATTTGTTTAGGTTTTCATTGCTTATGGATTGTAAGTGCTTCTAATAACAAAGAAAGTGATAGAACCCCAAATCAAAACTATTAAAAAGGATTGGCTTTGCAATATTTTTTATAGAAAAATCTCCTGTCATGAGGTGGGCAAATCAGCACAATGTATCGGGCATACAGGAAAAGCAAAATTTAGGTCAGTAAATAAAATACTCTTGTAAAATAATTGACATTTTATGGTAAAGATTGACCTTGTATGGTAACAATTTATTACTTTGGTGGCACTGAAACATTGCCAGTTACACAAGACCATTCCACAAGCAGTGGTATGTGTTAAGGGTATAAGAAACCTGTTTTGATCAATACAGGTATTTGATAATTCGGTTATAATAATAGTAAATGTAATTGTAAACAAATACATGTATATCGTTTGTTTCGCGCGCAGACTTATTTATGATTTATTATCATTCTTTTTTATTTGTAATTTTTATACCGAGATATCACCATACACCTTAAAATGTATTTTGCTTTATCGGTAACATAATAGCGACATAGTCTTTTGAAAATTATATATACAATGGACAGAGTATTAAAAATCTAAGAAAAATGAGTCTTTTCATAATTGAAATATGGTGAAAAATAGTATTTTTGCTGTTCGCTCAAACATAATGCTAATAATAACAATGCAATCAACTGCTGTTGATAATATTGTCGGTACATGTTTCAGGAAGATTGGAAATATCAAGTTTGCATGGTAAAAATATTGATGGCAGTTACAGAGCACTCTATGCATTTGGTGGGCGTGGTTTCTCTATTTGGCAACTTGATTCAATGGACCTTGTGTACGATAGTGGTAGTCAGTTTGAAGACATGCACAGACTGTATTTTAGCAGCCTGTTCAACGTAGACGGTGGGAAAAATGCAAAAACTGTAAAAGAAACTTTTGACAGCCGATCAGACAACAAGGTGTGTTAAATTCGATTTTCGTATTGGATTGAGTTTGGTTTAACTTCCAGAAAAGTTATTTCAGCTATATTAGGGATAAAAAACATGTAAATTGACAATTAATTTGTTAAACATTACAATTACCACGTACAAGAGCGATCGGGATAAGGTCAGAACGTAATAGTGCGACTATGTGTATCTTTTAAACAAAGAGCTTGTGGCACGTCTGAACATCATTTCTTTCGTCTCGCATAACCATCTATTTTATCATGAAAATTGAGTAAGAGGAAGAAGTTTTTTACGAAGCACGCAGACGTATTGCGATATTTCTTCCAAACTCGGAATATAAAATTTGTAATTAACCATTGTATTTAAAAACGCAAAATTTCTACTGCAATTGTTGATTATAAAACATCTTTTTTAATGAACAATTTTACAAAATAATTCAAAGTAATTGATGAATACGATACTTGTGTTCAACAGGGCCCAGAATGTGAAAGCATCGCTGTTGCTTACATCGGAGACATGATTCTACTTTTTATAGGAAGCGAAAGACCTGGAAGCATTGCCATTTATAAAATAGAACATGACGTTGCAAAACCAAAGTTTCAGAGTATTTGGATGGGAATAGAAGACACAGATGGAACTTGGGAACAATTATATGAGAAACGAAAATTAAGTGAAATAGACCCAGAGGATGTGAGGTAGGCGTTCGTATGTCACTACTAAATAGTGATAACACAAGTGCCAAATACATTATGCTGAACTCTTTGACAAATGTTGCCATTTGAGAACGCGTAAAAAATTACCATGCGTTGTATTTATCTTTTGTTCTATGCATTTATTTAGACTAAATTTTGTCCCAAATTGTTCATAAACTTATGTTCTTGATTGTTTATTATTCTATACATTTTCAAAATAAATTAATAAAAAAACCAAACGTACATAAACGCTTTTGCAGTTATGTTTACAGCATAATGTTATTTGACATCAAACTATAGAAATCGTATTGCATACTATTATATCAAGTCAAAGAAATGAATGTTAAATTAATGCTTATTTGTTTTCAAGATAAAAGTACTAATCGCAAATTTAACGTTTACTTTGGTATTTTGTGTTTACAAATACTAACAAATCATGATGGCGCTTTTCCTTTTATTGCATATGATTATCTTAAAATAGAAATTTTCAGTCTGTTCTTGTTACCTTATATATTATATGATGATTATAGGTATATTTCTCCTGATGATAGTCCAACAGGAGATCATATGTTGCTTGTAGCAGGAACGGTCAGTGGAACACTTTCATTATTCAGAATAAACGGAATTCGTAAGTTTAAAGAAAGCGTATCTATTTGTTACTACAGATTTATTACCTGAATCTGTGGGCGATGTCCTCTAGTCTAAATTTGTTATCACTACCAAGATTAAGATGAGAAAGTAAATCGAAATATATCAAGAAGTAATCACAATTACACAATTCATGGAAAAAATTACACCGAAACTAAAAGCACCAAAATATACAACAAATAACTAAACATCTATGAAGGGCATGACATCGTCTCGGCTGTCGTAGAAATTAGAATTGAACTCAACTTTGATGGTAATTTTAAGATAAAGATCTAAATATGAAGAAGACAAAAGTACTGTAGTATGTTTAATTCCAAGCTTTTTGTGATACATACAATCCAAAACTTAACCTCATTTCTTTCTAGCTTATCATCTACGAAAATCACCATCAAACACAGCGGAAGGAATTCAGTCAGGCAAGTTAATTAGTGCTATTTCATACGAGTGTAAAATGCCGTCTAAAGCTATTTTTAGAGGAATGCGGGGACAATTTGATATTTTAAATGTTCGAGCTGACGATTACAAAATACAAGTGTAATAGCGTCGATGCAAAAATTCACTAACAAATTCATTTTTACTTTACATAAACCTTATGGTCATCAGTCATTATAAGGCTGTGCATTTATTTAGTTTGGAATTTGATTTTAGATGTTTTAGAAATGCAAAGTCGTTTATTGAAAAGGATTAGAAATAATCTTTGATATTTAGCATACATGATAGGTAGAATTGTTTTATACAATGTCTAAAACATATCCCAAACCAAAAGAGAACCATACGGTTTAGAAATATACATCCGTGCTTTTCTGGCCTTTGGCGTTCAACCCCTTTTGCAGATCATCCATAGTTATGCGGGAGATACAAAATTAACGTCCGACGAATATGAACGTCTCATTCGAAGCACATTGGTAAGTGGATGTCGCACTGTTTGCTCGGGAAAGATCCCAAGCAAAACTTTAATAACAACTTTTGATCTTTTAAGATGTTAATTTGATGACCTAATCCCTTTAACCTGCATGTGTTCTCATCTATAAATAGTTTAACAATTGTAACCACGTTGTGTTAAATATTTAGATAGTTTTTCACTTTTATTTGTATTTTTCGATTTTAATCAAAACACTAACTCACGCAGCACAGTAAAAAAAGAGGGAGGGTTGGTATGCCATAAAACCCATCCTTCCTTTTGAAATCCCTCTACGAAGTCAAGACCATGTTGTTAAATCTCACGTTGCCAGTTTCTTTGACAGATTCCTTAGTGTTCAGTATTTGTTTGTTCGGTATTTTGCTACTACCTTCCTTCAAAGGCATATTATAACATTGTTAAAACTGTGGCCAACTCTCCTGCAGTACTGCCTGTGGATGTATAAATACACACCTTTCATCCGACGTTTTGGGACGCTAAAGTAGACATTGTAATCTTAGAGTGAATTGATCACATGATTTGCATCGTTTCTGTCTTTTTTACAAAAGAGAATTACCACCTAAAAATTTAGCACGAAATGATAAATTTGTTGAAAGCAGTTATATTCTTTTTTTTTGTTTCAGTTATCCCTGTCACAATATTATTCGTCATCATCTACTACTGGTTGCATATATGAAGTAGACAATTCGAAGTATGAATAGCAGTGTAACTGTATTTATTTATATGGCATTACAATTATTGTATACGTAGAATCTACAACGATTGCAGCAACTTTGAACATGGAATGAAGAAACATTACAAATGGAAACAATAAAGTAAATGTTGTGCAAAACACAATGTATAAATAATTTTTGACACTTGTTTTACATGTAGTCCCTTATTGCCCAAATGAATGAGCAAGACTTCCACAAAACATATTACTACCAAAGTAATAATAAACAATGGTTCATCATCATATTAATACAACCGACAAAAAACTTATTCTGACGCAAAATTTGATTATAGTAATAATACATATTATTCAAGGTCAATATAAAGTGGATGAATAACGTACTATTTACTTTAGTACCTGATATTTTAATGATAAAAGTACTAATGTTTGTAACATATCCTAAATTTCATTAACATTGTAAGCGTATTCTAAATTACCCAAAGACAGACTTGTCATATCGAAGAAATTTTATTCGTAAGTCATGGGTCGTATTAGCAAGAAGTCTATAATAAAAAACTATATAACCAGGAAAATAAAACGCAACACATAATTAGAACGAGCTAAAACGATTGAATTCGGTTGCGTCAGCATAATAATAATCCCTTAATTTCGTGTACGTTTACCTAGTTATCAACCTATTTATCGAGTCAAATAACAACGAGACAAGGAGCTTCGAGTGTACAAAAATATTAAATTTCTGCTTTTATAGCAATATATTTACCCTTTGTGTTTCCAAAAGATAAATAGCAAGGAAACCAACCAAACAACAGGAGCCGAAAGTCAAGGGACAATTACAAATTCGGATAATTAGTTCGTCTACTACTGATCACGTGGTCTGTCAACACTGAGGTTGAGAGTTCGAGTCTGTGGGCAGAGTGCGCTCGGGCCAATCATCATTGATAAGGATTGACAGTTTTTCAACCTTCAGGCCTCGGTGGCAGAGTGGTTAAACGTAGTTCATCTGATTGGCAAACACGTTGTCTGTCAACACTTTGATTGTGAATTCCCCTATTCTCACAAACAAACAAAATAGACAAAATATATAACGCAAAACAAAAACCAAAAACACAAAACAGAAAGTGAGAAACCCGAACCCAATAAAAAACCATGGGTGCATTAAAGTGCTCCGGACGAGTAAGCAGTGCATTCCTCTAATTATACACCAGGAATAGGAAATACTACTTGTTACTCAAAGAAAATGTCCGATCGTATTTGTGGATTTTCTATAACGATCAATAAAATCATACTGACGACCATCGAACTTCTGACGGAAGAAGATCAACATAGGTACAACTAAATCTTCTAGAAGTAGGTCGTTGTAAGAGGCCGACCTAAGTGTATTGGTTGTGGCTTAATTGCTGCTCGCTAATATAGATTGAATGCAAATAGTCGTTAATTTTAGCACTGTTGAGGGACAAAACACCATCAATACAGCGGAATGGGTCAGTGCCTTTTTTTCTTTAAAGCAGGCGATCTAGGAATTCAGCTTCATAAGAGCACAAAAACATGCCGGCGACGATAGTACCTCTAATTAGAACCCATTGAAATACCCATTGAAATGTCCCTTAAAATCTAACATTTGACATATTTATTCTTGAAGTATGTATATATTTTATTTAGAGTCATTAATGGCAAAGTAAGTTTTATCATGACTAGTTATTTATGTCATCAGTATTTGTGTGAATATTTTTGACTTAAATTTTATTTAAACTGCGAGTTTTTGAAATGTTGAGAAAAACTATTCGGCTAAACATTACCATTGCCAATAAGAAATCTTTAAAGTAGTCGCGGTAATGAACCAGTCTAGTATATAGTTGAACCAAATATTTACAGTTTGGCACTACCATTATTTAAAGTATCCTGCAGGTTTATTATTTTGTATGGTGGCATATATCTGCCACCACATATCACTTAATTAAGTCGACATATTTTCGGAAATATGTCAACATGCTACATAATTAAGTCAACATAATACTGAATTAAGTCATCATTATCAGATTAGAAAAAAAGAGAGAAAATGCGCTGTTTGAACAGAATGTGCCATCTACTTTTCCACTTATTTATCGTGCAAGTAGACATAATTATGAATTAAGTGGACATAATTTTCTGATTAAGTCGACATAATTTTATGATTAAGTCAACTTAATTTTCTGTTTAAGTCGACATAAGTTTTTGATTATGTCGACATAATTAAGTCCACATAATCTGTCTGATTATTAAGTCGACATAATTATCTACCATTTAACTTGAAGGGGGGGGGGGGGCTTTGTTTAGAAGTTGAAATTCCAAGACCTCAATGAGAGAAACCCCAAAAATCAATCAGATCAAATTTTAAAATAGTAGGTGCACATCTACATTATGTCACAAAGATTGTGTAAAAGTTTCATGAAAATCCATTGATGGGTTTAGGAGGAGTTGCGGACAAGAGATGGGTACCCTTAGGTGTAACGAAGGACGGACGCACGCACGGACGGACGGACGGACAGACACCCTTATCACTATATACCCTCCAATTTTCAAGCGGGGGGTATAAAAAGGGAACTTGAAACTATATTTTTGTATTATAGAATAATCCTATGCACACACTTTGCATCCGTCGTCATATTGCGTCCATGGTGAACTAGCTGCGTCTCTAATTGTAAATAGCTTCATACAATATTAATTGATCAGAGTGGTGACCAATCTAATGTTATAACTAATATGCATTTAAATAGGAGGTTATTTTTCAAGGTTATATTTGTTAAGGCACAATTCCTATTTTGTGATTTTAATATTCAAATCCAACTACTGTCAGACAGCGTCGATTATCTTTTATAGTACTTAATTGTTTATTCGGTGGTTGAAAAATGGCATACTGCATGGACATTACTCTTTAGCAGGCACGTGTTCCTGTTCAGCAGCGGGATAATCACTTTCATGTTACCTTGGAAATTGATATATGGACCTTTTTGACCAGAAGAATTCTGATTTTGAATCTTTTTCGGACGCCATGGTGGTTCAACTCCAATGTTGGTAAACTTTTCATTCCTGATTTACTAAAGAGTGACCGAGCCAGGATTTAGCGCACGATCAGTTATAATGAGAGCCCCTGTATTGAATTTATGAAGTACTCGTTAAATTTTAAATGATTTTGAACCCTTTAAATAATTTATCGGACGCTTTTTAGTAAATCAGGGGTGGTAACCGACGGCTAAAACCACCATGGCATTCGTAACAGCCTGAGAATCATATTAAAAAAACACTGGCCGCCAAAATTGCCAAATCACTTGTGAAAAAAATAATTGAAAATCACAATTTGATCCGATTTTCATGAGGGTTTCTTTTAATATAATTTTTTAATTTATGTGCAGTAACGGGAGGGGACTTCTTTTGTGTTGGGCATCCCCAACACAGGATTACTAGTTATATATGTTTTCTTTTTTTCTCAGTTTTGTTTCCCGTAGTTTAAAGAGGTCTTATTTGTGTTAAAATCTAACACCACGTATAGGTAACTCGCGTACGGTTACCATACAATACAAAACTTATAAGTTTCACCTAATCATGCTAATTAACGGCTCATACAGGTGAAATTTAATCAGTTCCGGTTACGGCAAAATAGCAACAGCCAAGAAAAAAATCTTTATTTTTATGACACGTAGCGATATAAAATATCATTTCTGAATGCGTCGCGACAAAATATTTTTTTTTCAAAATTAGCATTATTTTGTATGGCAGCAAGTTTTCTTCAGAATATTTTTTTCTTCTGTAGTAGGTATGATTATGTCCCCCTGTTTAACTATTTTTGATAATGATTATTTTGGTTCAGAGTATTTAATTTATTTCATTTTCGCTTTATTTTGGAATGGTTAATGTTTTCATATCATTTATTTTTGACATATATAAAGGTTAATTTGCATTTTGTTCATTGTGACTATACCTTTTAAATTGATGGTCAATATCTTCAAGTAATTTTCAGTTTTATATTGATCAATGATTTAAGAGGGCTTAACCTCTATACGAGGCACGACATACTGCTGGCTCGGGTCTCATTTCTGCCATGATTCTCTCATTGAGGTCTTGGAATTTCAACTTCTAAACCAAGCCCCCCCCCCCCCCTTTTCAAGTTAAATGGTAGATAATTATGTCGACTTAATAATCAGACAGATTATGTGGACTTAATTATGTCGACATAATCAAAAACTTATGTCGACTTAAACAGAAAATTAAGTTGACTTAATCATAAAATTATGTCGACTTAATCAGAAAATTATGTCCACTTAATTCATAATTATGTCTACTTGCACGATAAATAAGTGGAAAAGTAGATGGCACATTCTGTTCAAACAGCGCATTTTCCCTCTTTTTTCTAATCTGATAATGATGACTTAATTCAGTATTATGTTGACTTAATTATGTAGCATGTTGACATATTTCCGAAAATATGTCGACTTAATTAAGTGATATGTGGTGGCAGATATATGCCACCATAATTTTGGAATTCAAGGTTTCTTTTTTATACTTAATATTTGATAATAACACACGCGAAAAACATTGATTGTGAAAAAATTTATTATTTTTTATAGGTAAATATGTCAAAGGTGATAATCCATTTTACCAACTTTTGATTATCTCCCTTTGAACACATTTAAACAAACTTGACTGCTGAATATCGGGTTTGTTTTATCATTTACAAGTTATATTAATTCTTTATTGCCTTAACATTGTATTGCTGGGAAAAACATACAAACAACTTCTTTTTGGAAACTGCTACACACAATGAAGCCAAATTATGAAGAAATGAAGGTTAAATAGTTATCTTATTATTATGAGTTTTTAGAGCCAACTGCAAGTTCAACATGCCTTCAAGGGACACTAATGCGTTCTGATTGGCTGAAATTTAAAAAAAATCTTTTTATTACAAACCGCGTGGTACATGGATTTGTAATATAGCATAAATGTACCTTATATGGTCCTCTAGAAAATTAGAGCTTTTTCTTACGATCCAAAATCCAAGATAGCCGCCGCATTGGAACGCAGCTCAAGATAGAATCCTATGGGGAAAACACACAAATAGCTTCTTCTATAAAACTGTTCAACACAATTAAACCAAATAATGCAGAATTGAATCTTGGATAGTAATCTCATTATTGAGAGTTATTCAAGCCGATAGGAAATTTAACATGGCTGCCAGAGCTGCAAATGGGTTCTAATTGGCTAAAATTTCAAAATTCGTTTCCTCACAAACCACTTTGCAGAAGGAACTGTATTATTGTAGAAATATACCTCAGATAGTCCTCTACTTATTTTGAGTTTTTTGTTTCGATGCAAAATATAAGATTGCTGGCCATGTGGTCCAAATAAATTCTTCAATAACCAGGTAAGTCTTACTGGACGCTTGATTCACTTGACAGACCTTTAACTTATTCTGTATTTTCGTACTGTAAAGGGAGATTTCTCAGACTATAAATAATTTAGTATTTAATTCAAATTGTTTAATAGATTAATACAGTAACCGTATAATAAAAAAATCAATAAAAGAACTTAAGCAAAATTGAAACAGAAAAAGGTAACTTGTTCTTTGTATTTTGTGTATCTCATTTTTTTGTTTCGTTCAGCATTCGTGTGTTATTTAATATTATGTGTATTCGACACAACATGTTCTTTTATATATTATTTTGTTATCTTATACAGAGATATTAACCTTTATATACATAATTTCCCCTTAATACTTTTTAATCTACTAGAATAAATTATACATTTTATTACTTCGAGATATCTTTAGCATTTTTGCCATTAAAAAATTTACAAGTTATGGTAAAAAGGTGATAATGCAATATACCGTTAATTTTCATGTCGACTTATTCAGTAAGAAAAATAATTAGTTAAACTGTAGATTAGATATTTATTCGAAATCCCAAATGACAGCAAGAAGCAAACAAAACTAAAAAAGAAAAACACACAAACGTCTATAAAAAATACCAGGAGTTAAACAAGTGCTCCGTAAGTGAAAACTTTAAGAGTGACATGTATAAGTTTTTTGTCGAAAATTAAGATAATTTGATCGCTAACTATTTACACCTAATGAACAGTACAGTTTATGAATGTAAGCCAACAGTTAAAAATCATAGAAATCAGTTCATTTGTATTATTATAATCAGTCTTATTATTAAACAAAGGTTTTTACATTTTACATCTTATGTGAAGTAAATAAATACACAGAAGCAATAATCATGCTAAATATCAATAGTACCGTTATAGCTCTTTGACTGTTTTAACGCTAACTGCAGCGACGTCCAAACCAACTGGATGTCTAAACACATGTGACAAAATTTACTTTTTATTTACCCCAGCTTCTGTTTGTCTTGTGCATGATTGCATGTGTGCTTTACTTCTAGCGAGAAGTATTAAGGAACAAAAATTGTTCCTGAACCATAACTGTATTATAACGTTAGGATTCTGTAGGTTAAAACATATATTTTAATATCATATATCAATAATTCTAATATGATTTGCATATTTAGAAATACGTTTATTTGATTGGTCTAGATTACTTCCGGTTGAGGTTTTTAACGAAATATATTTTTTGATAAATGAAGTTAACTCCATTTATTTTAGGATAAACGACGTTGACCGAACTATTTTTAGCGTAACCAATGTAAACAAAGATGGCGGCTTTCAATATGGAAAGTAGCGATCAACTTACAAATTATTTGTTTGATGAATTATCATTAATGATTTGTTAAATTTAAAACTTTCATTGTGTTCGATACAGAAAATAAGGTTAGAGATTGATGTAAAACTAAAAATTGTGTTTATTAATGGTTTATGGAAATAATCGTACGTTTAAAAATAAACAAAATATTCATACGTTCAGTCAATCCCGCTACCAAATACACAAGAAATATGAAGTTGAAAAACACGTTAGATAAATTAATTTCTTAATGCAATTTTAAAGAATTATAAGAATTATATCGGTATATCAACAAGACCAACTCACACACAAACATATCATAAAAGTCCTTCGGACTTTTATTTGTTTGTGAGTGAGTTGGTCTTGTTGATATACCGATAAATCCATTGAAAACGGTGTTTAATCCTATAATAAATAATACAAATACAAATAATACAATGAGTCTAATATTAAGATATTGCACACTTCCCCGTGTTAGCTTTTCTTTTAGACAGAGACAAGAAGAACTTCTGAAACCTATATTTTAAAATGAGAGACTTTTTTTATCACAAAAAGTATTTGTTATGTTTCGTTATCAATTTATCAACAGCCCTTATTATTCCAATAAGGGCTAAAAGCGTGCTGCTGTCCGCCGATTTGTTTCTGTAGTCGTACGTAAAGAGGCTACTACAGAATAAAAAAAAAGATGTTAGCTCAATCCTTAAATATTTTTACTTTCTATGTTAAAATTTTCATTTTTTGCGGATTTTGATCGTTTATTGTCAAATGAGCTTAAAGTTTAGGATACTACACACCTGAAAATCCGCTTAATACCTAAAAATTGTTAATTAAGACCTTGCCGTTATACGACAGTAGAAATTGGTTACATATAAAGGTTTTTTTATATTATTTTGTAAATTTTATTTTTTAAAATTATTTTTGTAACATTTTTGTAAAAGATTTAAAATACTTCATTATGAACAAACAAATGAGGTGGATGAAGTAACAAGTAACAAATGAATGTTGAAATATCATGCCCAGCACATTGCAGCAATGTCATTACTCTTGTGTCTTCTTAGTATTTGTAGATATATATTTAGTGTACGCAGGGCGCTGTATATGACTTTTATGGTAAAAAAACATCAAGTAATGCAGATATATAGTAAATAGAAAACATGACATTTATTGAAGAGAAAACTAAATGTTATAGGTATAAATTGTAAGTATGACACTTATTAGATACCTGTTGTAAGTTATATCATATTTACCTTCAAAGAGCATTTAGGGGTTTTATTATAGAAAACAAAAGCCCCCATAAAATTATGTAATGATGTTATTAACACTGGTTACAATTGGTTAATTGTCACATGTTCTATAACGTATTGACAGTCATGATAAGAGGCTTGTTTCGTATTTCATTAATGTTGATAGTATATATTTTATTTTCCTTATTCATATACTTTTTTGTAAATAGGTGATCCATGTTTTTATCTTTTAAAGTTTAACTCATACGACAGTTTTATAGATGATGGTGATTGTGTAGATATGGTCCGCGATCGTCATTCAATGTTTATCGTACCACAAGTGTTTCTAGTATCGTCAATCAAGGCTAAGTAATTAAGTTTAGTTATTCGTTGATGGTACATGTCTGGTGTACTTTTTAGTCATAAGAAACAAAATATCGAACTTATTCAAGGATCTTCGTTTTTAATGAAATTGACAGAACTGGTCATAAAAGTACTTCTTAGGACAACAGTTTCAGGAAAACATTTACCGTCCGTGCAAGTCATGGCACGCCTCATCAATATTTATTCAACGTTCATATCTTGTACATTTTTAAAGATTTATGATTCTGAAATAGTTTTCAGTTAAATATATATCTGACAAAAATATCATTAACTTAAGGTTGCAACACCCAAGTGGGGTATATGTCATTGTAAAAATGGTTTACAAGCTTAGTCTTGTTTTTTTTCTTTATCCAGGTGTTATAAGACCTATCTTAGTATTAATGTACTTTTTTACACAAAAATCTAGCATTTTTATTTCGCATTACATTTTAGAATATTTTATTTACAACTTATGTAAGATTTTATTTTTGTGTTTAAATTTTGCTACGTATAGTCAAGACAGCGTGTTCTCGGTTATATAGTAATTTTTTTTCTACTTTTCCCTTTACATAAATAAACATTGATAACATTATATAAACAGGATAAAAAATTTCCACCGCATGAATAAATCGGGTCAGGTGTGTACATTGTAAAACTGAATTAACGTTATGGATTTTATTAAAAGCCAGATACTAAAAATTTTAAATGTTAACAACTTATCTCTTGTTTGGTGTCGAACGTATTGCATGTCGATCGAGAGACATAAACTGCACTGAAATGAACGGACTGTATTATATATCCTGTAATTATACAATGTAATAAATAATATTATCCCCGGCTTGTAACAAATGCGGACTTTTGATTGGTTGGTTACCCGTCGGTACAAATCCCATGCCCCCGGCTTCGTTGCTAACGTCGCAGGGTGTATTGTTTTTGCGTTGCTAATGTACGTTCTAGACTTGAGGCGCCAAAATACCGAAAGTAGGAAAAACAATGTAAAACAAAATAAAAACTCTTTAAACTCGCTAAGTCTGAGGTTGTTACCAAAGGTAACATCCTCGACTTGGTAAAATGGGCATTTTCTGCATAAAAACGTATAATTTTTTGTGCGCAACTGTGATGACGTTGCCCATTTAGCTTATTTCTGAAGACAAAATAACCTATTTTCAGCCTTTTACACTTGTTAGCCGGGGATAAATCCGTACCCTACCTCAGGCTGAACAGAATTACTTTCAGGTGGTACAATTTCCATACACCCGGGTTATAACGTAGGTAACTGATAATATGTAACACTAATTCACTGTTGTATATTGTGTAACATGTCAACATATACAAACACGTCAATCGCAAGACACTTAAATTCTAATACCTTTATTGGAAGTTCCACACTTCAAACTATTTAAACTTATTGAAAGCATTCTTCAATTGTATTGTTATTATTGTTACACCAAGGTGGATGTCGTATCGCTTTTTACTGTCTTGCGCACACCGGACTGATGTCTCAGGGCTATCAGAACTTAGTAACCGTACCATTTAGGTTTGCAACACATATGCGGTGTACATTAACATTATGGTATGGAATTTAAAAATTGTTTTCAAGCATAGTTAAACTCTTGTGTTTTCCTTTATCTATGTGTTTTAAGACCTACCTTAATAGTAATGTACTATGTCTACCAAGTATTTTGCATTTTTATTGTGTTATTTACATATTCGAATATTTTGTTTAGAACTTAATGTAAGATTATATTTTGCGTTTGGTTCAATTTTGCTAAGTAGAGTCAAGGCAGCGTGTTCTCGGTTATAAAGTAAAATCTTTGGTTTTACTTTTACTTGTACATAAATAAAACCTTAATAACATTATATAAACATGACAAAATATTTCTCTCGCGACGGGTCACTTATATAAATTGTTAAACAGATTAAATTTTATTGATTTTATTCAAACACCATTTACTTATGAAACTGTTAAAAATTTAACTTTTATTTGGTGTCAAACGTATTGAATTCAGTCCAGTGACACGAAATGAGCTAAAATTAACAGGGGCCTCGGTGGCCGAGTGGTCAAGGTAGTTCGTCTACTATTGATCACGTGGTCTGTCAACACTGAGATTGCGGGTTCGATTCTCGCTGCAGGCAGGGTGTACTCGACTCCAATCTTAATTGACAAGGATTGCCAGTTTTCCTACCGCAGGTCGGGGGTTCTCTCCGGGTACTTCGGCTTCCTCCCCCAATAAAAACTGGACGCCATGAAATAGCTGAAAAATTGCTGAAAGTGGCGTTAAAACACCATTCAATCAAAAAAAAAAAATAAATGAGCAGACTGTATGCGCAATAATATATTCAAACGTATTTTAAGAAGATAATGAAGATGGTTTTTACATTCATTTGTTTGGAGTTACTGTAAGTTTTAGAAATCAAACACCGAACTCTTGTCGTTATTTATATATTGTAATTATACATTGTAACTACTAAATCTTAGATATTTTTGTATTTACATATTAAAATATTTTGTTTAGAACGTTATATAAGATTATATTTTTGCGTTTGTTTAAAGTTTGCTACTTATAGTAAAGACAACGTTTTCTCGGTTATATAGTGAATTCCTTTTTCCCTTACATTTGAAACATTAATAACATTATATAATGTAAACATGATAAATTCTTCTGTCGCATGAATAAATCGGGTTCAGATATTTAAATGATTAAACTGATAAAATTTATTGATTTATTTAAAACACCATTTACTAATTGAAATGTGAACCACTCCTCTTTTATTTGTTGTCCAACGTATTAAATTCCGAGTCCAGTTATATTAAAAAGTATTGTAACAGGATAATGAAGATAGTCTATACATTCTATACATTCATGTGGTTGCCTCTTCGTTTGGAGGAATTTTAAATTTCTTCTGTCAGTTTTGGAAATTATACACAGATCCCGTGTCATTATATATATATGGTAATTATACGTTGCAATAAATAATAACATGTAACACTATTTCACTGTTGCCTGTTGTTTTGTAAAATGTCCACATATACAAATACGTGCGACGCATGAAACGGTAAAATAGTAATTATCCTTACTGGAAATTACCCACTTCAAACACTTTAAAATTATTAAAAAACATCTTCAATTATATCAGTCTGATAGTTACAACGAGGTTGATGTCGTACTGCCTTTACTGATGACCTCGTCTGTCTTACCCCCACCGGACTGATGTTTCAAGTAAAAATAATAATTCTGTCAGAACTTAGTAATCGTACGTGATTTAAGTTTGCGGCACGTATTCAGTATGTGTGACAATAAAGGCATTTAAAAATTGTTTTCAAGCTTAGTTTCAGTCTTTTGTTTTCCTTTATCTAGTTGTTTTAAGACCTACCTTAGTAGTAATGTACTATGTCTTCGAAATATTTTGCATTTTTATTTTGTTATTTACATATTAGAATATTTTGTTTAGAACTTGATGGAAGATTTTTGCGTTTGTTTAAATTTGCTACGTATAGTCAAGACAGCGTGTTCTTGGTTATTAGCAATGTCTGGAAGTTCCGTTTTTATTTCTGTAAAATTTGTGGTCTGGAGTTTCGATAGAAATTTGGTGGTAAACTTAGCTTATCCCGCCGTGAAACTCTATTTGTATGGATTTTTGTGAGGTTTATGGTACAATCTTCCATTTTGATACAACAACAAAAGATGCAAACACCCATTTGTGATTGTAACGGATGTGTGTGAGTAGGATTGCCAAGTAAACTATTTTATTAAAACTTTATTAAAACGTTTCTAGCAGATAAAATAATGTTGTTAAGGGCCTTATCTGCTGGCACAATAGCATATTTGTCATGATTGTCGGATAAAGTTTTAGCAGCATTGCTTTAGTACTTAATGAATTAAATGACTTTTCATATTTGAATAAATGGCCTCAAGGATGGATTAATTTCACGGTATTTCGTTGCTTTGGACAAAATATTACGGTTGTTTTCATTGTCAACAGTGTTGAGAAACCTAGTTATCAAGTTATCACGGGACCTGAAGGACTGTTTATGAGTAGGGCATTGTTTCAAAACCAGCCAAGAGTTTTGACTTTGAAGTCGGTGATCAAATAATAAAGCAATACAGGTTTGTAGGTACACACTTTGGGTGCAATTGGGGTAGTTTAGATATAAGATATAATCAGCACGGATTTGTGTTTGAAATATTGTGGAATTTTGTAAGTTAAAGACTTGTATTTGATATCATCTATGTCTCTGTTAGCGAAAGTAAATAAGAACTCGGTTTTTGTTTATCCGCGTGCCTGCTAACCGATGTAAACAATCTGTAGAATCCACTGTCTAATTAAATTGCTACTAGTCTATATAAAAATGGTACTTTCTGTGGCACTCAAAAATAAATTTGTATCCATGACATTTTGTTTGTATGGGTTTAACGGCAATTTTAGTCATTTTTCAGATATATCATCGCATCCATTTTTTTTCGAGGAGAACGACAAATTAACCGTTGATAGGAAAACTGACAATTGTTGTCAAATATGATTAGAGTCAAGCACACCCTTTCCGCAGTGAGACTTTTTATGACAGGAACGTGATCAATAGTAGATAAACAACTACCTTAACCAATCACCCATCGAGGGCCCTTTTCTAATTTTGACACTCGCAAGATAATGATCGTTTGATCTAAAGATTAACTATAAATATACTTTATATTAACATTTTATTCGGTGATAGTGTGAAGAAATCCCGCAATTTCCTGACCGTATTATTGAATAATGGGTTGGGTTCTAGATTATGGACACACTTTTATGGAAAACAAATATTACAATTTTTCCGTAATCTAAGACTACGACAACATTCCAAAAGGCGATAGCAAATGATATCAATTATAAGAACTCATGAACATTAATGTCAGATAAAATATTCTTAAGATACTTGCTTATTTTGTTTCTAGATTTGACTTAAAGTGTATAAACATTATCCATAGAATTTATCTACGGGCTAAGAATTGTTCTCAGGTAACATAAATACACAAAAAATTGATTAAACCGTTTTTGCTATACGACAACCATGCAATACGTTTTTCTGTGCAGCGATCTTGTTTGCAAAGAAATAATGCAAAGCAAATAACCAACGATTGTAAACACTTATAAATAGAAAATTCATATTTAAATTGTATAACGGAAAACATCTGAGTTTAATAATGCAGATCAAATGACAACTCGGAGGTACTCCTATTGTAAAACTCACTGGGGATGGACCGAGTGGAACAAATATGCGAACAAATTTCTTGATAAAAAAAAACAAGTCGTGTGTTGAACTATTTATCATATTACGATGGGGTTTACACACATGAACATAGTGAGTCCCTAAAGTCAGCGGGACAAAGTTTCAGATATCTGTCAATTTTCCAAAGGGTTTTAGACACCTTTAGAATTTTTGATAACATTAGTATTAAGAGGATTACACATGTACTTGCTTAGTCAATTTACTAGAAACAATGCTCAACCTATACTTATCTCAGAATTTATCATTTTACATCAACCCATCATAACAATTACTTCTATCAAAACGTTTTGTATGTTTATATTCTCCTACTGTCCGTTTAAATATCTCTGTTTAATTTTAAACATTTATATGCAATACGTTGCAATAATAATGCATGTCATACATCAATATATGGTTTGTCGACAGTTGGTGGAAAACAGTTCTAGAAAAAACGTACAGAAATGTCCTCTGTGACTATCTGCCCCCCAAATGTAAGAGTATGTCTTAGGATGTCAAACGAAGAAATTTTTCCACAGGTATCGTAAAAACATGATATTCTTATTTTCACTGATACTCAATTCAAAATTTCGAATGACTGTGGTAGCACCATATGGTCCTTTTTGTTATAATACATGTAGCAAGGGACTGAAATGTAATTCAAGATTTTTCTTTGAATACATCAGATTGTCATTTAAAAAAAAATCTAAACAATACATCACAGAATATTAAATATGAAAGTATGACTAGGGTTTGTAATGTTTGGAGAATTAAAAATCTTGACTGTAAGGAGATACACATGGCGGGGTTCTAAATCGTAAACAAAGTTAAGATTACTTTTGATTCCTACCGATTTTGATACTTTCGTAACAGATGCAGATATTGATATATGTTAGAGGTCTGGTCATATTAAAATTATCAATGTTCCTCGCTTCTGCCAAAATATTATTTTTTCTCCTGCATACGGGGTATATATTTAGCAATTTACCAGGTATGCAATTTGTAGAGAAAATACTGATTTTTGCAATCGTTACCAAATTCTTCCCGATAGACATGTAATACAATTCTACAAGAAAAAAAAATTAGTTATTAACACCGCAATATTTCCATGTTAAACCAAACTTTTATTGATTCATATCTTTTTCAGTGTTTAGTAGTATCACATGTGTTCTTTTAAACATTGGTAAGCATGTCCAAATATTTATACAACGATAACACCTAGTGAAATCAGCTGAGTTTAACCGAACAATGAATGGTTCGTGTTATTTCTCAGTGTTTGGTAGAAATATACATGTTCAAATAAGTATTTCCAAATATTTATACAACGATAAAATCGCGTTCATTTAATCAGTTCCACTTAAACAGGCCTACTACCCTATATACGAGTTTGCCATGCGCCTTAATGGAAGCCAGCCATTTATTGTAGTAAGAGTATACATATTTTAACTACTTCAACCATCTTAATATAATTACCGAATTTTCGTTTTTTCCACTAATTTACTTTAGGTATTGTATTCAAATATTATTCAAGATCATAATTAACTTTAGGTTTTATACTCAAATATTATTCAAGATCAATGTGTGATACGAAATACACAAAAACAAAACAGTCACAAATAAACTATAATTAACGCTTTCAAATAAAAAATGATATAACATTATAACCCCTATACGGAAGAAGTAGATACCAAACACATGTAGGTGTTATATGCCTTAGTCTGTCTATCCATCCGTTCATCTGTACTTCTGTCGGTCTGATTGTGTGCATAACTCAACCTACGTTTATTGTTGCCTTACCTCTCTTAGTTTATTTTTCTTGTCTGGAAAAAGCTTAAAACTTGCTGAATGGTTCTAGTTCAAACTTGGTACCTGTAGATGAATAGCAGTGTTGTAAACACGAAACATTACTCTAAGTTCATTCTTAGTTATCAACCTTACTTAATTTTTGCTTGTCTGTCTGTATCTGTCCGCAGCAAATCTTTAAAACCCTATGACATATTGACTTCAAACATAGAAGTTAGACAGATAATAATAGGTAGAAATGAAGTGCATAAGAGCCGTAGCTTTACCTACGTAAATTGTTCATTTATCTCCTTTTTCGGGCTAAAACCTGGCTATGGATACAAATCAAACTTGGTACATAGGTACCTGTTGATAAGTAGAAAGGACATTTCTTTTTTAGTTTTGGTGTATTGTTTACTTGAAATCACTGAACTATTCAAAACTGAATATATCTTGATAATTGAATATTTTATTCTTCGGTGTATAAAAGTATGTTATATATGAATGGAAGATTTTATTCTTGGCGTATAAAAATATGTTATATATGAAAGAATTGTTTTCTTATTAATTATTCTGTTTTAATGTTACGCTGCGTTATACTGTTCTAGCCTGGAATTCCATCTTGCATATTCCTACGTATTTCAAAGATGCCTTCAGTTTCCGCGCTATAAAATGAGCCATGTTCATTTCTCACTTATTGTGAAGCGTATTCCTATAAATCTTTTGACTTCTGTTTCGATTTTCTCAACTCTTTCACTTAACCCATATTTGTTAATTCCTCTTGACTTTAAGTCATGTTTCTTCCTATGGTTTCATTACATTATCAGGCCTTACTCTTACCTGTATGCAACATACATTGTTTAGTATTAACTATCTTTCTCTTTATCTGTAAAATTACCTGCAAATTAGTCCTTTGTCTTTCTGTACTGTCACGATATGGGGTTGATTCGACTTAATATTCAAAAATGTGTAAGTCATGTGTTTTTCCAAATTATATCACATCCTGTCTGTTAAATTGTTCTTTATTTCGTACGTTTTTAAAAAGTGAAGATAAAGATATAACTATTTTGTCTATACCACATACTGTTCAATGTTTTATTTATCTCAACTTCTGTCTTTCATCGTTGTAATCTTTGAGTCCAGATACGTCTTTCTTTGTATCACACAATTTTTAATGGTATCAATACCACTTTTTGGAATATGTAAAAATACTTCTATATAGCAAGTATATAAACAATAAAAAAGCATTAAATCTAACTGTAGTATTTTACATATTTTTGTAGATGATTGATAACATGAGAAGATTACCAAATATTAAACCATTAAAGGTGTGGAAGGGAACAATTTTATTTTTCACCATCCTGAGTTTTTTATGCATTTTTTATACCTGTTTTCTCCAAGAAGACAAACAGACGATAATATGCAATCCGTTTCCGTATAATTTTCCATTGGCTAATGTTAAAGAAGTTGTAAACGACATCACAGTGAAAGGATTTACCACACTAAAGCCCATAAATAATATTCTAGATAGTTTTCATATGATACTTAGTGTTAATTGTCCCAACGATACACAATTAATTGTCGTAGTGAAATCGTATGTTGAAAACATTGTCCAAAGGGAGGCTATCAGAACAACATGGGGAACACACAAACCAAACGTGAAAGTTGTATTTGCTCTTGGATATTCTAAATGGTATAATCACCTTGTGAAAAAAGAATATATGACTTTCCGTGATGTCATTCAAGGATCGTTTCATGATGAATACAGGCACAATATTTATAAAACTACAATGTGCTATCACTGGCTTGCAACTAAATGCTCTAAAAGCAATTTTGTCTTTTTTGTTGATGATGACTTTTTCGTTAATATTCCAAACCTTATTTACTTTGCAGTTGATAAAATAACAAATACAACAAATTCCATGTTTGGATACAAACAATGTGCAAAAAAACCAGTACGAAGGAATGATACAGAATATGGAAAATGGTACTTATCACAGAAAGAGTACCCATATGATATATTACCTAACTTTTTGTCAGGTGGGTCAGTTCTTACTCATATAAATGTCGTTAAAAAAATACTGCTAGCTATACCATTTGTTAAATTTATACCACTAGATGATGATTTTATTTCCATGGTGGCAGAGAAAATGGATATTAAATTAATAAAAGAAAGTAATTTTGTCTTCGACGAAGAAAAACGAAAATATGTTAAATATATTATTTCGAGTCATTATTATAAAGCGGCATACGAGTTACATCAGGCATGGGAATCTTTAACATGGCATTGGTTTAAATCAAAAACTCTGTTTTACTTTAATATTTAAAAATATGTTGTAGCATTTCAGATAAAAATAAAACTTTTCAGATTAAAACTGTTTTATTACATTATCTATCCTTTTGCTACAAAAATGATGCTTTTTTCTATATATTTAATAAAAATTTTCTGATAAATTCATATTGAAACTAGACCAGAAAATAGAGTGGTAAACACTGTGCTACTAAAAGAAAAATCGAATTCTAGGTCAGCTTGAATGTAACACTTAGTAAAGATCAACAAATGCTGTCGACTTAGCAAATACTTTAAAAACATGTTATCAATCTCAATCTCTTTTCTGCAGGTATTCTAACGGCTCTAATAAAATGTTTATACCATGTATAATCATTATATATAGTTTAACTGGACGAAAATGTTTGTCAACATCTGGACGCGATGAAATTTGCAGACTCAGACGCGTGTCGCAAAATCCGCAGTTTTGCTTATGAAAAGCTCTCTGACGTCCCGCGTAAATAAAAAGCGTTGGACGGCGAGGATTCTCGGACTGGAACATGTCTGTAAAACTAGCATGTCTCCATAACTTATAAATGAGACGACAAAACTATTGGAAACACTGTATGTACCTTATGTGTACTATACGTAAATCCGGGGTCACATTACAAGATAAGTGGAAATCCCTTTACGATTTTATTACATTACCGGGAAACAAGAAATATATGAAAATGTTTTATCGTTGAAGATTTTCCTTATTATGCTGGATATAAAAAGTAATTAAATATTACTGCGTTCCCCAGTTAATGGTATGTGATAACTGATGTAAATAAAGTTAAGACACAATAATTGTACAAAACAAGACTATGCGATAATGTGTAGTTCTAGCGGCATGTATCAGAATCACAGTTACTCAGAAATATACACGGTGCATATAAAACAAAAATTCATTACAAAACAAGCTTAGTAACATATATCGTATAACGGACACATGTGATATATATTGTGCTAATAAGAACATGGATACTAGCATTTCTAGCAAGACAAGTTTTGTTTTGTTTGTATCTACTTTGTACATAGTACGACTAAATCTGTGAAAGTATTACAACACAAGAAATTGATAGTTGTTAATGTAATGCATTCAAATCGTTGTTTTATTCGTTGTATTTATATTTGAGAAAGTATCAAAATGCAAATTAATAAGAATATGTTTGTATCAACTCTGTTGTAAAAGATCTCTGTTTGCGTTATAGAAAAATGTATTAAAACAATGTTTTTACTGCAAGTTCCTTTAAAACAAGATTATTATCCGTCGTATTCACTTTTACGATTCAATATAACGTAACTCGTCGTGCCTGTTTCCTCATAGAACTGATTTATTCGGTTTCCTGCATACAGTTTACAGTCTATTGTTTGTTACGAATTAAATGAAAACGCTGTGCAATACTCATCTTTAGAACATCGATTTGAGCACTCTTTGATTGTTGTGGCCGGGGAATAAATAGTATTTCTGGTTGGTACGTTAATTGCAGCATTATCTAATCTGAAAGTTTTTGTTTGATTAGTGTAGTCTGATCCTGTATTTGTTTTAAACAATATCGTTTCCCATTCCTTGTCAAGAGTCGCCTTTGCAGAGAATTGAGTAAACGTATGACAGGTGAAATCAAGCAGATTAGAGTTACTACGTCCTTTCCAAAATGTGATTGCGGAACAATTGGTTAATTTAATGCATTCAGAAATACATTGTGTAAGTAGTTCTACTTGTTTTTCCTTATTGTGAATCCAAAGCCTTGTTGACATAAACGATATTTGGCCAGAATCGTCAGTGAAACTGTCAAGCGAACCTTTAAGCTGTAATGTGCCACAGTAGTCGGGATAAAACCGTTTCAAATTTTCTGAAATGATCTGTAAGTTGACACCTAAAGAAGGCATAAATCTTTCAGTAAAAAGGTCAGCTATGAACGCTAAATTGTATTTTACAGGCGCTGGATTGTCTTTAACAGTTGATATTGTCTATAACATTGCATCCCCAGTAGCAGGCGGAGCTGCTCCTTTTGTAATAGTGCGAGTAGAAACCAACTTTGTGAATTTCGTCACTATTTCTTTCTCATTAACATCTAATCCAAATGAACCGCTAACTTGATACCTAGCTGCATACTCCGCTGCAGCTGCCACATTTGTTCCACTTTGCCTTTCACTCCTGTATGATTCAGCTGACATTGTATATTCATATGTATATTCTGCGCCATACGTTATCTGCGTTGGAAAATGGGTTCCAAAATAATCAAAAAAGTTCATGTATACATCGGTATCATTGGATTTGTTCAGTTTATCTACCCAAAGGAGAAAATTTTGAGAAAATTTAGGAGGACTGTATCTGTCAAGCTTTGAATAATAGTATTGACATTCTGCAGAAGATAGTATGAAAACATTTTTTTCCACTTGATATGATGGATATAGCTTCTCGGTACCCAGCACTAGCTTTGAAACCAAAAATCGATAAATATCCAAAGCCTATATTAATTAAGGAGGAAACAGATCTGTAGAATTCATAGGATGTCTCAATGACTTTTGAATTAAAAGACGTCGCACAAGCAATATCAGTTAAAATGACAAAACCATCCGGAATTCCGTATCTGCAATCATCACTTTGTTTCCCGCTAAACGTTGACTCCAAAATATGAAAAGTAAACCCAGGGTCATATCCGAATGAACGAGGAAATTCCTTAAATATATTATAACCTAGAAGAGAGAAATCAATATTTGGGAATGTTCCATCAGGTTTAACTTGGCAGTTTTGGAGATTGTCAGCAGTCTTTAATGCTGAAATGTCAAAATAGCTCCATGTTATTTTAAATAGCAAATATCAATAAAAAGTAGGTTTTATTTCTTAAGATAAGGTCGATTTTTTAAAATATATGTAATAAATCTGTACGGCTCATTATATCTTTTTGCAACCATCGTCTAATAAAATTTATAGTTCGCAATAAAAAAACATATATTAAAATGAAAGGACTCTTTGTGAATAAATGTCAATTGACGCTGATGACAAGGTTCAATTATACTCATAAGGACCATGTATAAGAGGTTATGGTTAGGAACAGATATGACACAAGACGTACCTGATGCCTCATTGGCTACACTTGATTGACTTCCAAGCGTCTGGGTATTTGCCGTACTGTAAAAAAGATTCACACATTCTAAGATGTACATAAAACTAACAACATATTTGTGTTGTATAGTAGAATGCTTCAATTTGATGTTTGAGATGAAAAGTGATTGGTCAATTCAAATGGAGCAATCCAGATTATACGAAATAGCTTGCGTTGGTCACATAGTTATCGTTAAAAAAGTCAACGTTAAAAGTAAATTAAGAATATTTTAAACTTCTGAACAGTTTATACTCAATCTCTTAGTTTGTGTCTGTTTACGCCTTTCGTGGATTATAAGCCGTAAGATCCAAACCAGGTTGGAAGCCTCGGTGGCAGTGTGGTTAAGGTAGTCTACTATTGATCACGTGTCTCTCAACAATGAGGTTGTTGGTTTGAGTCTGACAGCGCACATAGTGAACTCGACTACAATTTTAATTGACAATGTTAGCCAGTTTTCCTATCGAAGGTTTTTCTCCGGGTACTCTGGCTTCCTCCCCCACTAAAAACTGGATGCCATGATACAGCTCAAAAATTGCTGAAAATGCCGTTCAACACCATTTAAATAAAACCAAAACAGGTTCCTATTCTATTCCCTGAACTATTCCTTAAATAATTTTTGGTTTTTTGTGAAAGTTCATGCTGCCCAAAGCGTTATTGATTTGTCTGAATCCCAATGTTATAATGCTTTATGTATAGCTAATGCAACAAATAACTTCAAGGGCATGTTATATTTGATCGAATAATCAATTGTTGCAACCCACGGGATACGAATCAAGCTGCTATAGACGACTATATTTTATAAATGTGACCGTGCCATGGTCGCAAGATAAGTCTGTTTAAATTGATAAAAGGGGAAACCAAACGCTAATTGATTGATTTGATGTTTGCCTGACGTCCACTTATCAGAATTCCAGAAATATTAAGGACGAGAACAAGTTAAGAAATAAATTAATTTGGGAACGATAAACCTATTTGCAAAACAATTTGAATGCCATTGGCAAAGTATGAGGTTTGAGTATGGACTGGGCGGCAAATTTAGCTTTTTGCAGCGGCTACAATGAGTCTAAACTTATTGACCTCCACAAAAGGGTCTTTAGCGTGCAAGAAGCACGGCAATCTCCACTTTACCAACTGTGGTCCGCGGTCAGTCTTGAGTATTATGACCTAACAACCCAACGAGAAGGCATCCCCTATTCTTGCCAGCTAGGGGTGCGCCGGGCAGCTTCGTGGGTCATGCTCTGTAAACCTCCACAGTATTGTCCCACAAACTAAAATTTAAAGCTATTTACAAATGTACATTTAGTACGAAAAACAAAGTATGCGAAAAAGGATTATTCACTCATGCATGTATCATTATAACAGAGATTTTGTAAAAAAATTTATGTTTTCATTTGGCGAGTTATCAGTTTGATTATATATATGTTAATATATTTGAATGATCCTTACCTCTGACGAAAAATCAGGAAATACACCAAAGCAACAATCGTACCACAAATCAATAGTACAACTAAGTTCTTTGATATGTGATAATAAACTTACAGCAGCGTTTATCTTTCTAGAAATATAAGAACATTCAATAATAGTTTTAATTTATGAACTTCATACTCTTTGTCACAATAAGCATACAACCTTTAGGGAAACATGTTGCACAGTCGTCTTTTTGTTTGAATAGATTTAAAGCCATTTTCAGGATATTTGCAGCTTTATCGTGGCATTAATGTCTTTTTACAATGAAGACGGAGAAACCCTTAAATTCGGTAGGAAAATTGGCAATCCTATCAGTTAACATTAAAGTCTGGTACACCCTGCCCGACACCTCAGTGCTGACAGACCAGGTGATCTTTTGTATATGACTAAGTACCTTGAGCAATCGGCTTCTGATGCCTCCACCAACAATTAAAAACAAACACATGAAATATTAAGAACAATATTTAAACAAGTCATCTAATATTTGCAATTCGGTGTTTCATTCTTTTTGCGGGAAAATACACTTATATGGGCAGCGTCATTTATGTCATCAGTCACACACTGATCGTGTTGCTACAATACAAAGATTTTCGAATGTTTTCAATGACAATTAATTTCAATTTTAGCTTTTTAGAGTCAGGACGGGTTTTTATGTAACGACTCGAATGGGATAAGCCGAAGGTGAAAAATCATCATTGTTAATATGACAGAATAGAGAGTTGGGTAGTGATCGATAATTTTGGAATTTTAGCAGTACAACACTGAGTGGGATAGCTGCTGAACGTGCAAAATGTACAATTTTAAAATATGCCATTACTATGATCAGCGGCAATCTTATGCCTTATACTCTACATGAACAATTAAACAGTTGAATTTTACCTTATTACCGAATCACCTGACCCAATGATTTTAATATCAACGAATACCTCGTAAAATTGTAGACTGTATTTCTACATACTGTTATCAAATAAACAGTGTCCTGAAGTAATTCTATTGCCTAATAAAGTATAAAAAAGTATTTAATATATGATTTAACGCCCACTTTTGGTAGTTCATTGATGAATAAACAGGGTTAAGTGATTCACAAACTGCTAAAAGTAAGTGAGTAAATCTTTAATTCGGCATATAATATAAGAATACAACATAAGCTCTACCGAGCTTGTGGCCAGATATATTTACATATTAAACGCAATACACAAGCACATCAGTTAATATACATGCTGCTAAACAATGTTTCAGGCTAGTTACAAAAGCATAAATATCGTCACATACACATTTTTTGTACACAATTTATTAATTAAAAGTATGCTACCTCTCGTATATGGCTCGTTTTCTCTTCTTGTCTTATCTAAAAATATATTATAATGTGTATTTGTTTTAGAGATTCAAAAAAGAAACAATATAAAATTTATACTTCAATATGCACTGGACATAAAAGTAATATCTCTATTTTTAACATAAAATATTTGTCAAGAATTGCACATATATGTTACAATAATCATTAATATAAAATCAAGTCTTAATTTGTCGTAAATTTTATAAATATAACCCTTTCAAAAGTGGTTATATAAATATTTAACTTTCCAAAGTGGTACTTAACTCGTTATATTTTTTCATTGTTCGTATATTTGTTTGAATGGTGTTTTAACGCCACTTTCAGCAATTTTTCAGCTATTTCATGGCGTCCAGTTTTTATTGGGGGAGGAAGCCGGAGTACCCGGAGAGAACCCCCGACCTGCGGTAGGAAAACTGGCAATCCTTGTCAATTAAGATTGGAGTCGAGTACACCCTGCCTGCAGTGAGAATCGAACCCGCAATCTCAGTGTTGACAGACCACGTGATCAATAGTAAACGAACTACCTTGACCACTCGGCCACCGAGGCCCCTTCATTGTTCGTATAAGAAACGTTTATATTATAGTGTTTAAATTAGATTATTTATAATGTTCACAAAAAGCACGGTCTTAATTAATAAACACTTTATTTTAATGATATATCACATCTTGTTTCATTCTAGTATTCTGTTCTATTCCTATCTGTAATAGGAACTTTTAGATATGTTTTTCTATTAACAACATGTTATCTAGTTTACAACAAAGGATAACATTTAAAATGTACAACTCGACATTTATAACATTATTTGTCACAAAATAAAAAATATCATATATAACTTCATCATATCAAGTATTTTTTGCTTACCTTAAATCCTAAAATCGGCATCGGAATATCTTAAACATATTTTTGATAATATTAAGTTGTGTGAAAAATTGAAAATTGAAAAGAGACACAAGGGTGATGGTTAATACTTTATAAACTACGGTTGCATGCACGTGCAAAACGGATTCATGAACGGTTGATCTGCTTTCAATGACTACTTTTTATATTTCAGCATTTTCAGAAGATGCGTATAAATAAAATGACGACTTGAATTGGATGGACCAAAGGTAAGAAATAATCAGTGTGTGTAGAACAGAATACGAATTAGGCAGTGATCGATAATTTTGGCTTTTTAGCAGAGCAACACTTTTACTATGTCGGGTTAGTTGACAATTTCTAAATATGTAATTACTATTATCATGGTCAATTCGTTTCATATCTGCCCCCCGAATGCCGCGTAAATCTTTTTTTAACATACGGACATCAAATATATAGTGAACCAAAATAATTAGTGATAATAAAGTAAGAAAACTTTCAATATATGATTTACTAACTAACTTTGGGAAGTTTGTCGATCCATGACCAGGGTTGATTCAGTCACAAACTGCTCTTAGTAGGCATTTAAGTAAAACTTCATTTTAATTCGCATATAATATTATAATACAACACGAGCTCTACCTAACTTTTTGGCCAAAGGCATATACATGGTAAACGCAATACAAATGCACATCACTAAAAACACACATTTACTAACATGTTGATAAGTAGTAAAAGAAATACTTCGTATTACAGTACTAGACAGTATACATACATGTACATTTCAGTTAGCACTTAACACTTAAACATTATAAGCAAACACACCAGCGTACGTTGTGCTGTATATGTGACAATATCACTTGTACTTAGCATAGCAAAGCTGCTACAATTTCACTAGTTATAAAAACAAAGGCAAATATAAGAAAAAACTCCAATAGATTTTAGAACGAAATAGAAGTGAAAGCGAAATAAAGATAAATAAATTTATAAAAGGGGATATTTTGCATGCATAACAGTAGTATTTTGAACCATTCCTTGTCTTAATTAGAGTTTAAATATGCGAAAAACTTTATTCAGTCCTAAAATGGTTATTTAAACCTTTCTACCTTACGGCTATCAATTTCGTACCGTTAATTTCCTCATTATTTTATGCATATTTTTTCAGTCAGAGCTTGATTTAAAAGTAATTGTGGAATCGTTAGCAATTGGAAGAATATCATTTCAGGAAAAAGGTAATGACATCGACACTTTTAAATTTTCCTCCAACCTATGAAATGCCAGTATTCATGAAGCTTAAGAATTATACTTACATCATCAAATTCTTTTGAACTCATAACTGTTGCGATTTCTAAAACATAAATTAACAATAATGCTGGTTCTCTATGGACACAACTATACTAAAACTACTTAGCTATCGTTTAAATGAGGTAATAAAAATAGCATGGAAACACAAAAACAGAGGCTAAGTTAAGAAATGACTTCAGACAAATATTGACACACAAAAACATAGCAAAGAATGGGAGTCAGTTGAACATCTGCTGTTGACTACTTAGCTACTCAAACATGGCTAAGTTAAACGCAGATTTATGTTATCCCTCCTGAAGTTCAAATGTCGTCATCATTACTTAATTGGTCGTTATAGGAAATCGATCTATCAATTACGGTCGAAAATTTTTCCTGGGTCTAAGGTAGTATTTCCTATTCCTTGGTTTGATTTTTTCCTAGACGTGGTTATAAGTATTTCGACGGTTATCTACTTAGAGGTAGGCACTGATGCTTGGAGTACCTAGGTGAAACCATACTTTCCTTCATACAGAACTGATACTATACACCAGAGTATTGGTGATATTCTAGTCAAGAGGGGGTGTTGACAAGGAATCTTCTGAAAAGAGGATACGAATCTCACTTTTGCAAGTTTTACAGTCGTCGTCACGAGTTCATCGATCAATTAGAAATGTGTATAAAGCAACAAACTGAGAATTTATTTGGTTTATTGATTGTGCAACAGTGTTTATGAATTTAAATGATTTCACACAACCGGTGTTGCTATCCAAACAGAAGAAGCTTAGCCTTTCCACGCATCTGGTATCACTATGTACAACGAGCATGAACGTTTATACTTTGTTTTGTTTTCTCTGTTTGGTATACATTTCATCAGTTATTTTGTCATAATTTTTAAAAACAAAATAAAGGTTTTGGTAACTGGGGCTTGTTCTAAATAAAGCTGCTTGATGAGTCAGTTATTTATTTACCCTAGGACCATACTGTGACGCTTCCCTAGTGACCGACCCACAGAGCAGCCCAGCGCGTCCCCGTTAGGCGGATAGGTGTAAACCATTCGTTGTGGGGTTTTCAGGTCAAAATACGGAAAGCCTGGCCGCGGACCATAGTGGGTAACGTGTTTGGAGAGTGCCACGCTCCTTGCACGATAAAGATTCCTTTTGTAGATTTCGCAAAAGAGTAGGCTCATTGTATCCGCTACAAAAGGCTAAAATCTCCAACACTACCCAATACTCCGTACTTTTCCAGTGGCAGTTAAAATTGTGTTCCCTGTGTCCCATCCCACCCCTTTTCAATTAATGTATTGTTTATTAACTTGTTCCGGTCCTGAACATAGCTGAAATACTGCTCGCTGTACGTAAAGCAAACATCCAATCACTCAATTATTTATTTACCCTCAAAAAAATTTGGACTTCAAACTGACGGATGTTTTTCTAAATGGTTTTCATTTACATACTAATAACAAAATCATTTTTGCTACCTTAAATGTAAGCTTAATTTTAGTACAGTAAACGTTTTTGTTCAGACCTTGTTTCATTTTATAAACTTTTCAAATATTTTTTATGCTTATTAAAGCCGTGGAAAGTGAAACTAAACGACATTTCTAGAAAATGAAAGGAACGTTTGTTACATATTTGTATATGTTCTTCCAGCTTAATATTGATTGCAATAAACATTTAAGGTAGTAAATCATTATAATTAATTGATATTGTATGAAATAATACTTTACATGAAATCTTTTCATTACATATTAACGCATGGATAACTATAAAAAAATCTAAGAACTGATATTACATCAATTATTGTAAATAACACCTTGGTCCAGTTATTTTTGTTAATTTAAAGTCACGACAATTAATTCTTAGTACTGATATTACGTACATTATTGTAAATAACACCTTCTTGGTCCTGCTATTTTTTGTTAATTTAAAGTCACAACAATTAATTCCACCGTAGCAATTTACGTTTAAAAATTCAATGTGACAGTTATAATTTAGAACTTTAAAGAAAACTTAATTTGTTACAAATAAATATAAAGGTCTAAATAAAACTGTATATTGCCCTAAGAGATTTTGTTACTATGCAACAGTAAATTGTTATCAATTAAGATCACGAAGCTCTAACATAGCTACACATGTGGCCAGTTTTTCTTGTAAGCCCCAAATATATTATACGTATTTTAGTACACCGTTGTCTTTATAAACGTTCCTTTCAAAGAAAAAAAAACTTAATTTTGTAACGATAAAATATTCAGTATGCTTTTTATGTTTTGAGGAAAAAGTATATATGTATAACTCATGCATTAAACAAAACGAAATTAAACTCCGCACATATGTGTGCACATTATTTAAAAAGTAGGTTCATGTGCAGATCAGGATAAATATTATTTATTCATAAAAGCTAACGAATTAAAACTTACTTCTCTTATTATCACTTCTATCCTTTATGTAGTGATATAAATGTCTATGAAATAAACAATTTATTTACTTCTATTTAAAACAAATGTCCCATGGACTATACAATAGCTCTGAAATAATATGACAGCCAAACAATATCGGCAGATACTATTAAAAACAAAAAAATGTCAGGATGTTTCCTTGCCGAGTAATTAAGGTAATTTTTATTATCTACTATTGGCCGCAGCCATGTAACAGTTTAAGAGCAAAAAATCTTGTTTTACGAAAAAATGTAGGATTTATGAATACAAACATATATACTGAATAAAAATAACTTTCAATAAAATACAGAGACAGTACATGTTATTACAAGCAGGGTTTCATTGAAATTGTAATGTAATTGTGCAAAATGTATTCTTAGAAAAGGTCGGGTATCACCACCTGTAAACCTGTTCTTTAATTTACATCACTTGTGATTGAAACGTAACTATTTGAACGACTAGTCTGCAGTCACCGATCACTCATCAATGTGTCACAAATCAGGCAGATGTTTTTTATCATTATAAATCCGCCATATCGTTTCCTATCTTTCTATCATCAGTTAAAGATATGAAACGATCTGACGGACGGATTTCACTTCCGGTGAGTAAAACGGACGAATTGATCGATTTATAAATATTTTGTATGTACAGTTTTAATTATATATATAGCGGGTGTAAAATAAGAAATTAAGCAAGTTTGTTATTTCTCTTCAAAATTTTTCTATACACTGTCATTTCTTTACTTGCGGAACAAATGTTGGAATCTTCTAGAAACGGTAATTAGGAATAATTATCTACAAAGTTTATAGAACATTTCATATCTACAAGATTCGGAAACATTCCTTAAGCTACATAATTCTAAACATTCCTCAAGCTACATAGATATAGAACATTTATTTCAGATATATATACAGGACATGCAACTATGTCTCACAGGCAGGATATTTTGATAGCGCATGTTGTTGCGTTTACATAATTGATTAGTGCGAGACAATACAGGATATATGGGATGTAATCTTCGTATAAGTCCACTGTTTAGTGATTCAATTTATAACACGAAGACAGTTAAGTTAGCATTAATCTTTATTAGTGTAGTTTGTTAAAGAATAAGGTGTAATTTTCTACATTTTGTAAATAATTAAATTAAAAATTGAATGTATTTTGTTAGCTAATTAAAAGATTATTACATACTTGCATGCGTAGAAGTGTTAACTGATTTTTACTAAAAGCTATATATTACTTTAAAAACAAAAAAAAGACTTCGCAGATTGAATCTACAATCAAACTGCATAAATTAACGAGTTATGCATATTTTTAATGACTCAAACAAGTAAAAAAACGTATCCTATGCGCAACAATATTTTTCATGTATACAAATATTATTTTTTTAAAATACTTACTGTTTGGTGAATTTTCAGGTTTTTCCGGTGATTTAAACGATTTATAGTGCACACAAACAGTTACACTGTTTATATTTATACATTTTCATTTAAATTGGTTGGCTTGTTATGTTGTATTATGGACACTTGTCATACATATGTAAATTTACCAAGATTATTCAAAGGGAAAAAATAATGATTATTAGACAGCGAATGTATTGTTATGCAATTCAAAATCAACGCACTACATATAAGTTCTTTTCATTACAAGAGTACTTTCCGAAAGACTAAAGATCTATGTGTCGATAACAATACCACACGTTAATTCTGGTAATAATATACATGTTTAGCAGTGTAAAACAAATACATTTCAATGTATTTAGACAAACGCGAATGTATTGCACCGTTGAGATCAATTAATTTCTTATATTTATTCGTTAGCGATCAGTCAGCGGTCGGTAGTAGTTCGTCACCAATCAGTCATAGTGTTGTGTTTCTGGCGGGTGTAAGTGACTGTAACATGATTACACATTGTTTGTAAAAATTGAATATAAAGCAAAATTTGGTGCATTTTTTGAAACAGTTTCGATCAAGTATATTTTTCATCTTTATTGGTATATAATATATATATATAAGTCTAAAGAATTATGCAACGATACAAATATAGAGATGTTTCTACTATATTGGTAGAAAATTTTGTCATATTTATTAATATAATTATTTTAAAGTAGAAACATCTCTATATTTGTATCGTTGCATAATTCTTTAGACATATATTATTATTTTTTTATGCTGTATCGTCATGTTGGCGATCCGATACTCAGTAAGTGTACTGGCTGGTAGCTTTCTTTAGACTTTATATATATATAACAGACAATTAGTTGCATAAATAATTTTTAGTCATGGTTTTAAATGTTTGTTTAGACATGTTGCATATATCTTCTTATTATGTTTTGAGAAAAAATATGGTATTTGTGACTGTTTATTCTAGACGTCAATTCTTTAATCGATATAGTTGTTAAGATTACAGTTTTAAACTTTTACAGATACATACGTGCAAGAAAGAATAAGCTGCGGTATGTTATATCTTCATTAAAAAAATTAACGAGTCAAATTGAATTGTCAATATATATATTTAATTATCAATATCCACGTGATTTTTCGTATAATCAAAATAAAACGAGATTTTAATAAATGAATATAAAGGGTAAAATCTATTAATACCGTTGACACAAACTTAAGTTTCAATGAAATCTTGCGCGATAACATAGTATAAACTTAGAAAACTATCAGATTAAAATTGAAACAACAAGCAAGCTTTTAATATGATTTTGGTTCTAATTATTTTTAAAAATATAAAAATGCATTTAATAATAATAATTTACTTTCGTGACGTTACTCACGGATCATTAAATAATTAAAACAAACATAATATTTATAAAATTATTTATGGGTTGCATCTTTGTGCGTTTGTTGATATTGAAAATTCCTAACCATGTGCTAATACTAAAGTAAAACGCAAACCAAAAACCATGTTTCAATCTAAGCAGTTCAATTCAAAACCTGTGCTGTACAATACGGAAATGATTAAACCGTATTTTGTCGCACTAAGATTACACCAATGACATTATATATTTAACTTAGGATTCGCTGGATGTAGCTTTTTTTGTTGCTTTATCTAGTTCAGCTTATAGCACTCAAAAATGTGCATGTTCGTTGGAGAGCAAATGATGTGGGTGTACAGCTAATGAATGAACAAAGGTTTGTTAAAACTTGATGTGCTTGTGATATTTAGATTTCCTAAATAAACAACTATTTTTTTAATTTATACGCTAATAGTGATAATCAGCTTATTTAACATAATTAGGTTAGATCATATTTAGCAAATACAAAAGACTTACTAGCGTGTTTTGGCAAAAACACAAGGAAGGGAAATTCTGGCAATATTTTAGTTTTAGTTTTGTAATAAATTTTATATCTCGCCTTCCTTAAGGTTTGGAGTTTTCATTCGTTTGCTCTGCAACAATTATTGACAAATTTTTTCTAAAATATGTGTATTATGTAGCTGCATGTTCCTTCCACGTTTAGGGGCCATCTGTGGTGGAGTTGTTAAGGTTCATTGTAGTTTGTCTAATATTGATCGGTGTGGACACTGAGATTGCGGATTCGAGTCATCTCACAAAGGGCATGGTGTCATCAAATCTAATCATAATTCAGAAGGATTGCCAATCTTTCAAACGAAGGTGAGGGGTTTTTTCCCTATAGTCTGGCTTTGTCCCCAATAAGAACTGTACGCCAAGATACAGCTGCGAATTGCTAAAAGTAGCAGTAAACACCTTTCAAGCAAACAAACGAACTCCGTTTACTAATTTCAAATTCTATCTTTTTAGCAATAATTTTAATAAAACTTCTGTATTAAGTAGCTGCCTGTGCCTTCCTCGTTCACGGATTTCACATTTATCATGATTTTAATTTTCAAGCACATCGCGTAATATTAATTGTGAATTTCTGAATACATGTCTCTCTAGTGGCTAAACCGATTTGGCTTTTGGTAACTCAAGGGTGTTACTAAGGTGTACAAATGCTTATATTATCTGGTTCTTTTCCATATTCATAGTATTATGTGTCTTGAACTTGTCAATAATGTGCAAATCTTTTCTTTGCACTATTTCTGACACAATGTTCTTTTTATATATATTGGCAGGTTCGTATATGACTAACTTGTCTATTTTGCTGTTACTTGAACTCGTTATGTCTTTAGAATCAATAACGAGGCGTAAAGACTTGAACGCGCACGCTATTAAGTATTAATATACCACCCTTCTTATGTTACCCAATAACCGGTAGCATATTACTTTTACGTCTTTCATCAAACTGAAGGTTGTGATTTCTTCAGCAAATACTCGAATTTTCCTTCCAAATTAATCTAGACTCCATGGTATGGCATAGAATGGCGTTGGACCATTTAAAAAAGACATATTTACGTATTTTTATGCCCCACGCATAATTTAAATTATAAAAAATACTTATTGGAATGAAAATAATGCAACATTATTCTTTAGATGAAAAATCTAGTGTTGTACTAAACAAACATATTTTACATTTGAATTTTTGTAGATGTTTGACTTCATAAGAAGACTACTCAAAGTAATACCATTAAAGGCCTGTAAGAAAACGTTTTTGATTTTTACCGTCCTGCTTGCTCCATGCATTTTTTATTTAAGCGGTCGACAAGAAGACATTCCAAACCTTGTCCATTTTGCTGCTAGTAAAATAACAAATACAACAAATAGCATGTTTGGGCACAAACAATGTGCAAAACACCCTGTACGAAGGAATGATACAGAATATGGAAAATGGTATTTATCAAATGAAGAGTACCCATATGACATATTCCCAAACTTCATATCAGGTGGGTCAGTTCTTACTCATATAAGTGTTGTTCAAAAAGTGATTCTAGCTGTACCATTTGTTAACATTATACCATTCGATGATGTGTATATTTCCATGGTAGCAGAGAAACTAGATATTACATTAATAAAGGAAAACCAATTTGTATTTGACGCAGGTAAACGAAAATATGTAAAGAATATCATTTCGAGTCATCATTATAAAACAGCCAGGGAGTTATATCAGGCGTGGCAATCTATAAAAGCATATTAAATATCTCAAACAATACACATTAATTTTGTACAAAATATTCGTTATTATGGAGAAATTCATGGCTTAATTACTGGCATTTCAATAAAGTCGTCCTAACTGTATCATGTTTATACAATTTCATAAATACATAGTACAGCCAATGTCAGTATCAACTACTGGATAAATTTCTTTCAATTTCAGTTGTTGTTTGTTGGTAAAGTTGTTCAATTATGAAAATTAATGATAATAACGCTGTCTATATAGTAGTTGCCCGAATCTAAAACAATATCGACACCAACTCTGACTAGTGAGTGACTGGAATTCTTTGTTTATATTTATTTATAGTGACTACTTCAGCACAAGTGTAGAAAATTCAACAAGAACTTAACAACTGCCTTATTTTTATCAATTGCTAAAATCTCATCACAAATAATGAGCGCTGCAAATACAGATTGTTCGTTTGTGACTGTATTTTGTCTGAATGGAGTTTACGCTACTATCAGCAATATTTCAGCTATATCGTGGCATCCAGTTATTGGGAAGAAAGCTTTAGTATCAAAAGAAAACTAGCAATCCCTGTCGGTCAGCGAGGCCCGTATGTGATTTACGAAGAGATGATGTAAACATACACATCATAATTCAACTTAGAACTTTCAAAATAGTAGGACGCTTTACAGTGATTAACACAAAACTACCACTTCGTCAATAGGGGTGGTAATCGGAGGACATCTTGTTTGGGGATGTTATAATATGCAAAGCCTTACATGTTTCCATAGTTGGTTGATTGACAATATTTTCAGGACGTGAATCCGCACCTGGTAACGTGATTGGAAAGTGCTACGTTCTGTGCACAATAAATCCCTTTCAGTAGATTCTTAAAAAGAAAGGAAACATTATTGTCGCTACAAACGTCCCCAACAAATAATCTATAGTGTCATTTAAAAATTGTTTGTTCATCCCTTGTCCCCGTTGATTTATTGATTGAGAACTTTGTCGTCCTAAATAGAGCTAATATATTGTTAAATTGAAGTTAAATAGAAGTTTAGCAATCATTTAATCATTACAAGACACAACAACAAATAAAAAAGGAACAAAAATAAATAATAAAAAGGACAATTGCGAGAACTAGTTGCTTGTAACAATCATAACAAACATTTGACGGATTCTACGGTTTTAAGTTCAGATCATCTACCTTTACAGTAATACCTTAACAACACAAACATATTATATAGAAACCTCGACCCTGCCTCTACACAATAAAAAACAACAAGCAGTAATTGTTCAAAACACATACGCCACTAAGTGAATAGAAAGAAAAGATAAACAAACCAAATATAAATACAGAAATTAATTTCAAAACATCAAAATAAAAAAGATTGTTACGAATTATCTTAACCTAAAGGTCAGATCATCAGGCGTCTAAAATAATTCAAGATAATTAATTCAGCCAAGATTCCTATAAGAACAAAGGCGATGTTTGGAATAAAAACCAATACAAGTTAAATAGATGTTCAACCTGTTCTTGAGAAATTGTTGCATTCTTAAACCCTTACAAGGTGACAATTGCATGTGTATTGAATGCGTGTTTGATGACATCTTAAGTTTAAAAATAAGCATATTTGTCACCTGCACTTTTAATGAAAAAATAATATCAAAGTTGTATTTCATACAAATAATGTATACTCTTACATTATACTATTGGCCAGTCTTATCTTCATGGTACTCCTAGATCTTCAGGCTTTCATTAGATAACCACTTTACCTTTTTTATAAATTGTTCACATGGGTCTTGAAATGAACACATGTTACACAAGTACAAATAAATGAACAATGTGTAATTAAATAATTAGAGGGAAATGAAAGTACCGATATTTCCGTCGAGCGATGTTGCTAGTGATAAATTATAGAAAACAATCTACTTTGGATATTTTGACCCCTTTTCTGCTTTTAAAATACTTTATGTGAACTAGGTTAAATCATGTATAAATAATCACATTTATAGACAATAAATTTATATCATTGTGGGCATATTTTATTCAATCAATTGAAAACATTTGATACTTATTCACATTTATTTTCGGTATTGTGGACTTAAATTCAGCAAGTTTTCACAAAATAGAGTTTTCACCCAAGGTTTTCATCAAGATCCTAAACCTTTGAGAGCAATTGATCCAAACTTCAAAAAACTCATTACAGTTTTTTATTTCCTTTTTTAACCTTCTCAGTTGTCACGCAAATGAATGTTGTGCGCATGATTATGCCGAATTCAATACAAACTGTACAGATAACCATACAAGAACAAAGTTATGAAATAAGAACAGATGAACTGTTTTTGTTTATACCACATCTTATTTTCTTTATAGGAAACGGGTTGATTGAAACAAGGACCTCTCCTTCCACTTTATTGATTTGGTATATAGATGACGTGCTTTCATAGAACAATCCGCAATTTAGTGATCGCATTAACCCCATTCAATTAAAACGTGGGACAGCAAGGTATACCTAATACTGTGACCTACATGTATAAATTGACAACGAAGACCAGTTGAGAACCAATACTTATGACAAAAAATGATCTCTATTTTCCAATTGTGAATTTGCCATTTAGTGCGGCAACATTCCAGCAGCACCTGTATATTGTGCATACATCTCCCTATCAATCAGGTATTTCCAATCCTGATTTCCTTGATAGATGGTGTCTATTAACAGAAAATCTTTGTAACCAGGGTTTCACCATTGCAGATTGAAGTCATCACTCAGAAAATTTTACGGTCGTCATCATGACTTGTTTATATTACAGAATATCTTTGTTTTTACCACTTTTCCTCCTAACTTTATTATGACAAGCTCAGGATAGGACGATTGCAACGCTTTCCGGATCACCTGGACTCACCCCAGCTTTAAGTGGTGTTTGTGTTTCTCAGTTTTTTTGGTTTTGTGATGTATGTCTGTTTGTTTGTTGTTGTATTCTCTTTCGTTTTACCATTGTTTTGTTAGTACTTGACTTATTCTGTAATGGATACTTCTCGATTTTCAATTCTTAAAACTAAGATTTTTCAGCGTAAACTATGTTCTTCTTTTGAATGCTCAGATAGTTGATATGTTATTTATATACAATTCGTCTAAGAATAGTATAGTATTACAAATTATTTAGTTAAGCTATGCTTACTCCTTTAATTTTTTTCAGATGCTCAAATTTGGCAGAACATTTTGTTAAGTAGTACCAGCACTTATGTTTATTTCTGTATCATTCATTTTATATGCATACAGTTCACACAGAGATAAGACAATCAATTTGTAATCAGATTCCACATATTTTTTTCAAATGTAAACGAATTATTACACGACATGTTAAACAAAGGGTTTGTCAGAATAAAACAAATTAATATTATTTTACTTGATTTGAATACGATTCCCATTGTCATTTGTTCCGTTGACACTAAACTTATAGTTGCAGTGAAATCGTTTGTTGGAAATTTGTAAAACGGTACGCTATCCAATCAACCCATGGACAACAACAAGCTAAAGTCAACGATAAAATTTCGTTTTTCTAAACAGTATACAAACGCCTTTAAAAGACGTTTACCATGCTTATAGTGAATCTTTTAAAGATATATACAGAAACAAAATATGTATATAATTTTACACTTTATGCGTTTTGCTATCAATAAAATTACAAACACCAAAACACCACAAACGCCATGTTTGGACATAAACATTGTTTCTCAAGATCTGTTAATGAATGAAACAGAAAATGGTAAATGGTTTTGGTCACAATTATGGTGAATACCCTTATGATATAATTTCTACCTTTGTCTCAGCCGGATCGGTGCTAACTTATAGAAATGTTGAAAAAAACATTGTAAGCGTTTGCCTTTTTCAATTTATATCACTTCATTATGTATATATTTGGATGGTAGCAGCATATTCCAGTGTTAAACTTACTAATGAGAAAAGTCTGGTTATACAAGAAGAATACCTTTACTTGTCATAAGTAAGAACCAGCTTGTCATATTATGAGGGATGGAAAATAAGAACTGTGAAAGTGTTTAAAGTCAAACTTTATATCTCGTGGTTACAACCTGATTGCCAAAAACTATATAATTCTAATCTTAAAATTAATTGAAGCGAGTCTATATGAGATTGTTGCATTTAGAAACCAGTCTAATTTTAGAAACCAACATACACCATGTATTTATCGAAATCTCAATCTATTTTTGAAGTCTTCTGACAATGTCGTAAGAAAACTGTTAAATAAAAGTGATTAAAATCTTGCTTGAGTAGTCATTTCTGAACAACAATAAAGCCTTCTTCAAATCTATACGGCTACAGCTACGAATTAAAACATATGAAGGGCTGTCTGATGCTTTTGACAGTGTACTTCGTGTCAAACAAATTGTACTACTATCACTTCTATTATTTTTTATTAGTGATATGATATAAATCGTCAAAGTGAATGAAAATTATTTTTTTCTCAATGAATATCAATACTGTTCGCAGAAAATATTTGTCGCGAAGTCACCAGAAATACCGTATAGGGCTACCACTTGACTTTAAAAAATTAGAAAGTAAAATGAAACAACAACAGACTTTACAAATTCAGTTTATCTCATCCAAATGTAGTGCTAGTAAAGAAGATAAATGGATCACTTAGAATGTGTGTGGCTTTTCATGACCTGAATAATCATACAAAGGAAGATGTTTATGCCTTACCTCGGATAGAAGATTTTTTGGAAGGTGTTTCTGGTAATAGGTATTCAACAGTCAAAGACCTTAAGTCTGGTCATCATCAAGTATACATTTTAGAGGAACATAAAGAACGTACAGTATTTACGGTTGGTCCATTAGGTATATGCGAGTATAACGGCATGCTATTCGTTCTCACGAATTCACCGGCTACGTATTTAGTTTTATGCAGGAATGGTTAAGCGACTACCATTTGACTATCTGATGCTTTTTCAATGACGATATAACTATATTCTCAAAGACATATGAAGAACATCTTGAAAGACTTGTCCTGGCCTACCCCCACAACACCAGGGAAGCTTAACGTTTTATTGGATTCTCTACTTTTTACAATCAGGTTTATTATAAACTGTAGTCAAGATTACTGACAATTGACACACCTTTTGACAGCACCAAAATCAAAAGTAGGAAAGAAAAAAGAGAACACATCGTACATGGGGTACTGAACAGGATTCAGCATTTAAAGTGTTGAAAGACCGGTTGGCATCAGCTCCAGTCCTGGCCTACCTAGGCTACCACCAGCCATTAGAATTGCATACAGATGCAATTAGTCTTGGCCTTGGAACAGTATTATACCTAGAACAGGAGGGTAAGCAAAGAGTTATAGCCTATGCCAGTCGAGGATTGACCAAAGCGGAAAATAAACCATCCCATAACATGGAGTTTCTAGATTTAAGACAGGCCATTACAGACAAGTAAATAATTACTTGTATGGGCAATCTTTTCATGTAGTGACGGATTACAATCCCGTGAAATATGTTCTGACGTCGACAAAGATTCCAATAGTCATAGATGGCTATCTGCATCGGCGGCATATGATTTTGACATATCATACCGACTAGGAAGGAGGAAGACGATCTTTTTGGATTGCATACATCAGAAGAAACAACATGATCAAAGAATTCCATCAAGCCTATATGTGGATCTGTTTCCCTGACATTGACAGTATAGCAGTTACACCAAATGCACTAGATCCCAAAGAAATAGATATGCACATGCAGATTGAAAGTAATATTGATTGGTCTAAGCTTCAAGGTCTTGCCAGTTTTGTCAAGTTAGGTTCCAAACCCTGCAAGGCAAGTTACCACCTAGTGCACTCTTAAGAAAAACTTTGATCAGCTTAAATTGTATCGTGGTATTTTATAAAAGAGATATAAACATTGATGGAAGAACCTATCGACAACGTGTGTAACGTTTAAATATTCCAGATGTACTGGAGGCGATACACAATGGGACGTGTCACCCATTGGAGAGCGAAACACCAGCTTACTAAGGACAGATTTTAGTAGTCGGTCATTACTAAATTTATTGATGAATGAATTCAACATTGTGACAGGTCTTTAAACCACACAGAAGTAACCACACAGAGCCCCACTGGTAAACACTATCAGTTACCTACGTTATTACCCTGTTGTATGAAAATTGAACTTGGAGCATATCTGTTCAGTCTGATGTGGAGCCGAAGACTGTCCAGAAGTACATTCAGGTGGTTGCAGCGTAGGCAACATATTTATCCCCCGGTTTAAAAATATAAAGGACTAAAAATAGGTTCTTTTGTCGTCAGAAATAAGTTAAACGTACAGTTGCGCTCAACAAATTCTACGTTTTTCGTGCAGAGAAAGCCCATTTTACCGAGTCAATGATGGTACCTCATATATAGCGGGTTTAATTAGTGCTTATTCTGTTTTACATTGTATTTTCTACCTTCGTTATTTATGTGCCTCAAGTCACGTTATCATAACCTCAAAAGACAATGACGCCAAGTTCCGATTTCATTCATATTTATGTGTATCAGTGTGAATGAAGGGCATCTGCAGTGTTTGAAATGAAGTAAAAACATAAACATAAAGACTGTACTGTAGGGCATAGATTAGCAACGCACAGACAATACACAAATACAACGCAGCCAGGGGCATGAGATTGTACCGACAAGTAACCAAGTAATCAAAGTTTTACAAGCCGGGGATAAAACATCTTTAGGGTGAGTTGTTGTGCCTTGACTTCTTAACATTGGAACAAATCTAAGGGGGGGGCATACAGAATATATACTTTACAAACATTCTAGGTTAAAACAGAAAACCCACTATAAACTCCTCTGGAGGTAGGGGATTGGGTACTGGTGACGATAGTGGCTCATGATGGCAAACACAAGATCGGCGAGCGTTGGGGGGATAATGCGTATGTCGTAATGAACCAAACGAATAAAGATGTACATATAATTGTGTATGTCGTGCAGAAAGAATCATGAGAGGGCCGAAGACGAACTCTTCATAAGAATCGGCTTCTGCCGATTGGAAACATTAAAAGGACACAAAATACCCAGTATCCAGTTACCGCTACAAAACATCCAGATTCAGCTCCTATACGTTCAAAATGTTCAAATTCAATGCCAGGACCAGATCAAAGTGTATGCGTTCAAAGGATTTCGTTACTACGTTGCTACAGGCATGGAACCGGAAGGCAACATTTGTTAAAAATTTTATAGACAAGGGATTTTTTTCAGGCTATGAAAAACAGTCAGGGAGGCAATTTTAGCAGTCATTCCAAAAATACATTACTACATTTATAATTTTTGCAGTGTTAACTTTTAATTTCCATAATATTAAAACTAATAATAAAAGAATTATACCTATACTATTGCAGCAAATTAATAATGGTTTAATTAACAAATTTCGCTTTAACGAGTTCGGTAGGGGACAAAATTATGAAAATGGTATTTTTTACAAGTAAGGTAATTTTTCCATCACTTAAATGTGTACCAATTGCTTCATGTTATATAAACAATTCAGAAAATTTCATAAGACAGAATTTTGTACAGCAGTTATTGTAGTGTTCTTCTTATTCTCTTCACTGTACAATCTATTACACAATTCGACATTTCAGTGATTACTCACTCGAGATCTCTGAAACCCTTGAAGTTTGATTACTTATATAAAATATATTACTTTTATTACTTATAAAGCGAGTTTAAAGAAAATTAAATGACAAATTATTTTCAGTTTAGTGTCCTGAACCCTTTAAACATGGATTAATACATATTTACTATAAAAAGGCAAAAATGACTACTATTTTACTAAGTGTGATTTTTTAGCATTATGATTCACAACAGCGCATAATACATAACCTGATGTTGATTGGTAAGACAACACAAGGGACAATGGAACTGGGATCATGCTGTAAAGGTTAACAGTGCTCGACCAACAAAGCTACCCAAGGTGGCGGTTAGGGGATGTCCTCTAGTAGGGGGTTGTTAGGTCATTATAGGAAAGCCCGACCGAGTACCACAGTGGGTATAGTGTTTGGAGAGTGCCAAAATTATTGCACAATTAAGACCTCTTTGTAGATGTCGATAAGAGTAAGCCCGTTTTAGCCGCTACAAAAGGCTAAATTTTCCGCCCCTACCCATACCCAAATTTTTTCCATTGGCATTCATAATTTGTTCCCTTTGGTCCATTTTCTCTAATTAACTGATCGTTTGTTTACTTGTTCTCGTCCTGCATATAGATAAAATATTGCTCGCTAAGCTTATATACTAAGAAAAACATCCAATCATACATAATGTACAACTTCGTGAATAAACTTTCAACTCTTTTTATAGCCGTTAATAAATAATGCTTTTGCCTTATATCTAATACGCTAATATCCAACAGAATTGTCTCGTTGTAAGTATATTTTTTGATAGATATTTAGAAAATTATGTTTCTATTCTTATTTGTACAAAATTCGTTTCATAAACATTTAAATTGATAAGTATTTACCCACTATAATTAGTACATAATCGAGTTGCAGACCTTTATTCAACAGATGGTCAAATTGATTGTTATCGTAATGTGAACTATAAAACAAAACAACACAATAAATTACATGTACTAACAATCTTTTTTGTTTAAAAGTTTTTTAAAAGTGTACAAATAAGCATTTTTATTCGTTTGTCACTTATTTTTTAGCAACAATCAACATCAAGAATCCTTACACACGGTACTCAGTTTTGTGCAATTGTGAAAGAACTGTTAAACGCCACAGAGTTTTTCTCTGGATATTTTAGGCTTCATATCCTAATAAGAACACGACGCCAAGGTATAGCAGATAAATTGTTAAAAGTGACGTTAGTGCTTATCAGTGAATGCATGTAAATGAAATATATCGTTTCAACTCAAGTTGCTAAAATCCTGCCATAAAATCTGGTCAGTAAGTCAGTATAGTTAAATCCTCAGACTCACGTGTAACATGTTTTTTATTTAGCAGACTGTAGCTACGATATTGTTTAAATATGTTATGAAATGCGATTTGTATGAAGTACGTGACCTTCGAAATTTCCAAGGTCATTTTTATTGTACACTGTTGTATATTATTTCACTCATGTACCCGTTATATATACTGTCTTTGAATCACAAGTGACATAAGTAAAGCACGTGAAGGGTTGGTTTGATAAATTCTCATATAATACTTAACTACTAAATTATAAACATCAACCTTATACAAGTGGTTACGGGGATAATGCATATTATCAATCGGGTTATTATTGCATTTTTAATGCATGTTTTGTATACTGTGGCAATACCTGTATTGAACGAAAAAATACATTTAGATAAGTTATCAACAATTTATTTGCCTTACCGATACAACGACCTAACTCCAATTTATGGGTTTGCCACAGGGGCAGTGGAGCAGACGGCTTATGATCCAGACAATTACATCATCTACGCGGTTGGTAAGTTGGAGATAATACTAGTAAATTATATCTATTAGTAATGAAGAGAAATATGTTGGCCACTCGTGAACATTTTAGCAGAAGCAATAATATTTCAATAAGTCAGTTTACAGTCTAAATCGAGCGAGACAACTTTGATTGAATTTTATTTCCCTTTTCTTTGTAGTAAGTTTCCAAAGACTCTTTCTAATGGAACATATATTTGGCATAGCTTATACTATATTTATAGGTTATTATACAGTACAACGTCCAATATGGAAGATATTGTCGAGTCAATATCTAACTGAAAAAAATATTAAACATGGAATATTTAATCGGATTTTAAGTCATTTTTAATGTACAAGTCCTTATCGTTCATATTGAGATCAAATTACCAACCTAAATAGTATGTACTTGACAATTTAATATGGGCAAATGTTATCCTTGCAGTAGATATAAGAAATGCCACCGAGCCAACCGTAGTTTATCACACCACCGTGGACAATGTCGACATCACAGATATTGAATTCTGTGGAGGTTACCTGTTTGTTTCCATGGACAATAAAATTAAGAAGGAAGAAGGACGGATTGTTATTTATCACAGTTTCTCATCATCTCAACCCATGGAAATTCTGCACAATATAACAGGTATACATGTTTTATATTCTACAAATATCTATAGTACATGTATGTTATATAATTCAAAATATCTGTATATATATATATAAAGTGTATTGATCATATTAAAAGTCCTAAAGTGTTATACTATATATAATTACAATTACTGTTACATTTCGTATTGGAGTGCTGACTCTTGTTCAGCTATAAATATTTCTGATTAATTTTTAAAGCTATTTTTAATCAAATAGACTGTGATAGCAATAACTTTTATATTTTAACATTTAATCAACATAGACTAACAGACAATTAAGAAAAAAATAGCAAATCGTCTGCTGTACACCTGCAATGTTGTTTACTTGTATTTGTCGTATATCAATCAAACCGGAAATCCAGATCTATATTTAGTAACATAACTAGTATATTCTTTATAAATAGTAACATGCCTCAAATATTGTTTAAAAATAGCACCATACCAAATATATTGTTTATAAAAAGACAGATGTATATGTGATGTGTTTATATCTTTGGTGACGAAAGTGAAAAATAGCTAATTAAATTTCAGGAAATTTAATCAAATGTAATATTATTCAATTAATGACTTTAAAATAGGTCGCCATTAGGATTTACCAGCCAAAGATAATGAAATATTCTTCCAGTCGCTAGGCAAGGTGAATATTTAATTTTGAAGGCTGATAAATCCTGATAGGGACCGTATATCAAAGTCATTAATTGTTTTATTACATTAATTAAACCACCATCTCCTTTGATCAGAAAAACTGAGGATGCCGTTTCTACTAGAGCACCCGATTACATTTTGTTGTTGTAAAGTAAGTTTCCCTTAATATTTTTTTATTTTATACTCAGATTATCCTGGAATTTCAGTTTCAAATATTGAGCAGAGTATTAATTAATCAATAATTTTTAATATTAAAATCATCAATATTTACGTTGAAATTGTTCGATTTTAGATAGTCTCTGAACGTGCTTACGTCACACTAGTTGCTCGCTGTGATTTTTGCATCTTTCCATTCAATTAATTGTTTTATTTGCTCCTTATCAACCGTTGCAAATCTTAGAGCCGACGTTTCTCCCATTTGTTGTTGACACACACTATGTTTGTGTAGCAGACGTCAAATAATTGTGTACAATTTTGTAATTGTTGTAGTTATCCTTAAAATTTTTTTATTTAATACAGCATTTTGATATCAATTTGGTGATAAACGTGAAATTCCAGTTTCAAATATTGAGAAGAGTACAAACGAATCAATATATCGCAGAGTCGGCGTTTCTCTCATTTGTTGTAGACACGCACGATGTATGTGCGGCAAACGTCCACGAATTGTGTACAATAATATAATCTATTTAATAGACGAATGAATTTATTAAGACGGCTATTCTGATTGGCTAAAAAACAGGTCGATATCGGATTCCGCTAGACTACTATGCAGCGAAATCGTGCAGCATACATTCATTTTGTGTAATTTTAGTACTGTTGCGATTTATCGTGACCCGAAAGTTGTTGTTAGACCAATCAAAAACAGGCAAAATTCTATTCATATAATGATATACAATAATTGATTTTTATATAGGTCGCTATTCGGATTTTTTCAACCAAAAGTAATATTCGGTGACGGCTTATCAAAGTCAGTAACTGAACAAAAATCATGAATAAAATCAACAAATCCTCATCTATCGTAGAAAAACTATTAGTAGCAGACGCGTCCAGTTTTGTTACAAACGCGTAAATGAATAAGACTATGAATCAGATCAGAAAACATGACCACATCGGTTTTCGCTTGACTGTTTGTGCAGCGGAAAAAATAACTTTATTTTGATGCAAGTAGTAGTGTTACCATTTAACATGACTTAAACTAAAAGTAGTTTTAGACCAATCATAAACACGCAAAATTCAATTAATGTAATAATGTCTTATAATTGAGTTTGTAAATGTCGAAACACCCGTCTTTGTCACTAAAAGAGAAATAAAGACACAAAAGTTCGATATCACATTTTTTACTGAAATGAAATTTTATAACATAAAAAGCGTTTTGTACCACTACAAATATTATGTTGTATTTGTCACACTGGTGATTAAAACGTTCCAACCAGAGAAAAGTCAAACCATCTCGACGTTCGATGACACACCACTAGTGACAACACTTGACAACAGTTCGTTGGTAGTGTTGAGCTGTCTTATTTGAACTCCACCGTTTAAAATATTTAGACATGCATCAAACATAAAAAGAGATCACATAAACGAATGTGCACGAATCGCGAATAAACTAAATTAATGAAACTTGTTTGTTAACTATTGATAACTATTTGCTGTATATAACTTTAAGAGGTTCAACCCGGTATTACGTATTATTTGACTGTAATGACCGTAGTGTTTTACCACTTACATGTATATACGTATTTGTAATTTCTGTTTTTTTGCTTTTAAGTTTGTGGAAATGTATTAGGTATATTGATGTTTAGTTGAATTGTGAGGTGTTTGTATGTTTATGCCCTCTTTATATTAGTGTAAATGGGTAGAAGGTCAATGCTAAACAACAATTAAAGCCGCAGTAAAACTCTAGCTTACATGGTACAATCTTTTGGCTTAAATCTTTAGAAATATGCTAAAGTAACATATTTTATTTTCAAATTGTAGTTGGGTCACTGCCGGATATGTTGTTACCTACAAGCAATTGTAAGACTGTATTAATAGCCATAGAGGCGGAACCATACATGTATAATGGCAGTCTTGTCGATCCAGAAGGGGGAGTGGGAATCCTGAAAATTACAGAAAACGTCACGTACAAAAAACTGGATTTCAAGAATTTTAACTTACGGTAAAATATTTATAATAAGACATGTAGGAACAAAATTATTCGCATGATAAAATATGCTTAAATACAGGTTTGTTTATTATAATAAACGATACTTATGTTCAATTTTGGTTAAAATGTTACAGTAAAAGTATATTTCTTAAGTTTTATAGCCGCGACGTTGATTCTTATGAAAATTCTATCTCCTACATGCGATTACATATTTTCTGAGCCATAGGTAGGTGTTTTCTGGACATGACGATGGGTTTTTGTTGCTCACCGTTGGTTTTGGGATTATTCTTTGTTTAGGGTGTCTTTGTTGTTGCTTGAATTTAGGCATTCATATTGTTTTTTTATTTTTGTTGTCCGATCGGTTTTCTTTCAATTTTTAAGTTAGTTTTATGACCGAGTACAAATTTATTTATATCTTACTTTTAGAATATATAAGCTTACATTTTATTGCAGGTGGTCGGAGTTAGAATCCAAAGGCTTGAGGTTTATTAACAGAGAAAACAATTTTTTTCCAATGACGTAGAACCAGAATATATAACATTTAACAAAGAAGAAACCAAGGCTTACATATGCCTACAGGTATGTTGCAAGTATATTTTTCCTGTGAATTTGACAAGATACAAAAAGAAGAAATATATACACTTAATAAGAACGAAACTAATTCAGGGCTTGATAAATAAGAGACGATGGAATGATTATTTGGAAAATGGCAAATAGCGTAAAACAAGTGTCAATGGTGTCTGGGCGTATGAACAGATACACTTTGTGGGTAGTCACGTGGAAACGGAACTATTAACCTTTGGATTTAGATGATGAAGTGGAACTGTGTAACCAATACGACTTACTATTAAAGATTTTTTTACGATCCATTAAACGACATTACACGTAATGACCAACGCAGACAAAGTTATTTTTCCCATTTTTAGATTTTTCTTTTCTCGTATGATTTTATTTTCATTAAAATGGATGGCATGCTATGTATGATGCTGTGAGACATTGAAAGAATTCTATTATATTGTGTATAACATTTATTACTATACACAGAAATTTCTTTGCTATATTTTATATCAAGATAACAAAGCAGGTTTGTTTGTTCCCGTATTGTTTTTTTTTAAATTTTGTAGTGGTAGTTGAATAGTAAAGAAGGGAGAGAATTCCATGTTTCAGTTAATATATATAACACTCTGGAATTATAAAAAAACGTGTATTATTGGATTAAACAGTGGGTTTTATGAAATTACCAATGTGTAAACTCCGGCGACTCACTCACAAACTAAATAAAGTCCGAAGATAATTTCCTAAAACACAGTATTTAATCCTTATAATTCTGTGAAATAACCGTTGCGATTTTTAAAACAGCAAAAAACAGTTACAGAAACCCATCTAGACCCCAAAACGTATCTAGGCCGGAAAGCGTAGGGATATGCAAAACATAGTACCAAAGGAATCTCGGTTCTGTAGAATATTGATAGGAAAAAAACAAAATGAAACACTAAATTGTATTTATATTATATATTTTTTTAAATCTCAATCGATTTAATAAGAAATCATTGGGGCAGAGAAAACATTGTCCCCTCTGCATGACGATACGCTAGGAAGACGCCATCTTGTTTACATTGGATACTGAAAGTAGTCCGCTCAGAGGAAATATTGGTATATAAATTATCTGAGAAGACGCCATTTAAGTGTTTTTATCCAATCAAAGCACCTAATACAGCATGAATAGATTATCTTACCTTAAAAGTTTCAATTAGTAGTTTTTATTTGATAATGTAAATAAATTGACTTCATTTTTAGGAGAATAATGCTATAGCAGTCGTAGACCTAAAAACAGAAACAATAGAAGATATTTTACCGCTTGGATTTAAATCATGGGGAAATTATAAAATGGATGCCAGTGATAGAGATAACGGTGAACAAGTGTATTTTAATAGATTAATGGATGAATAAGGGCAAAAACGTAACTAATATCTTACAGTTAAGTACATAAATTCTCAACAGTTATAAATGAAGTTTGTAAAACTATGAATATACTTCATTTAAAGTAAAATGAAAATGACATACACAAGTTCTGGGCGGGGGAAAGGGGGGGGTGAATTTTTCCTACCTTTTAAAATAAATCAACTTAAGCAATACAGAAAAAGTCGACTAACACGAGAAAGAAAGAAATTAATCGATTTGCATTGCATCTTCGATTAAAAAGAAACAAACAGTACATTACCTTAAATGACAATAGTAGAACTTGTGAAACACTAAAAAACTCTCCTTATGTAATAGGGATAAACATGCGACCATGGCCAGTGTTTGGTATGTATCAACCTGATTCAATACATACTATAGAAGTTGCAGGAGAGAGTTACTTGGTAACAGCCAATGAAGGGGATTCCAAAGATTACTCCGCCTTTGGAGGATTTAACGAAGAAGCACGTGTTAAAGATGTTTATATATCTGGTAATACTAGTACTTAGTTTTCAGTGATTTTTTGCTAAGACTATCTGTTTTGCAGAATCCTTACTTATTTAAGAATATGTATCCTGTAAATCATTCCAATAGTCGTCAAGATGTCCTTTTTAAAATTGCACTAATTAATTTGTTTTATGAAATAATATACCCCCTCAAAAAGAAGCGCAACATAAGAACAAAATATGTTTTACTTCATTTTCAATTACAAATTACACAGAAATAAAACACACAGAGCACTAACATTACCCGCAAATGTTGTCAAATGGTCATTTTAGCAAAATGTCAATTTTGTCCATTGGAATGCAATATTTGCCGAACAACAGTCAATATCTGTTATGTCCTAGCGTTTGCCTGCAAAACATCTCTTATATGCCTGGCCATAGGCAGAATTAATCGCTGTACTCGAGCCAAATGGTTTCGCAATCAATTACGGATGGTCTGGACAGAAATTCTCCGCATGCCATGTTATTGGCAGAAATTGCTGCAGGAACGGACCTATGGCGTAAATGGAACAGCATGATGTACATATGTACCTGATGTACAGTAGTGATGCGTGGGCGCCCGGTGAGAGTTCAGTCTTAGCTGATAGTACCGCGCCTTCAGGCTAGTGGTGAACATTGAAGCGTCTTGCAACCTCAGTCTGTGATTCATCGGCCTGAAGTCGACCTATAGCGATGTTCCAGCTAGCAGTGTCTAACCTCGGCATATAGTTTCCTCTTCAGATGCCAATTAGACTACTGCTTTATAGATCACAAGTACAAAGTTGTTATACCCGCAGTACCCGCTAACAAATCACACATGAATTATATATGGAAAACAAACTGATTTTTGTCAAATCTCTATACATTACATGTTTCGAAACTTGCTTACCAGGTTTTCACGCTTGGTTGAAAATCATTTATTCATTTTACATTAAAAATTGTGTTGCGTTTCTTTTTTGTGAGAGTTTACCATATCAGCCAAGCAATAACTGGTTTAGGTACAGACAATTTTCGTTCTATATTAGTAATAAACGGTTTACACCATTATTATAAATTCATATTACCTTTATAAAGCTAGGAGAAAACAATATATGTCTATCAACATTTAAAGGAAAAGAACGTACGACTCAATTAAAAAGAATCTGTTCAATACAATGTGACTGTACAGAACAATAATATAGGCACATCACATATCTGAGTTGTGAATCGCTACGAGACGCTGATGCAAGGCGATGTACTTACACATAAATATATGTAATGTTAACGTAACGAGTCCAATTGTACAACCGTACAATTCATTTTACCAATAGTTGATCATCAAAGAACTGGAAACTACAGATGTAAAAACAATTGTGGCGTTTTCCCAAAGAATGCAGCTTTGTGTAGCCGTTTATAAAAAATATTGTTCTATAATATTAAAATCAAGGGTACTAGAAGTCTATTTGGTACTTATCAATACAGCGGAATTGTATTTGTAAATTATATTGTACAGCAAATGTAATGATTGCAGGATAAAAAAATGTAGCAACAACATGTACTGAATGTATTTTAAAATACATTTTTAAAATACATTTTTTTAATGTGTTTTCTAAATCATATTATTGTATTATATCCTGTTTGTTTTTTCTTTTATCGGACTCGCCTATTTTAAGCTGGGCATCACAACATAACACATCATCAAATATACAAAATGATTAGGTATGTCATTTACTTAATCTTTGACGTCATTTGAACAATTTTGTTGACATTGTGACGTAGATAGTTATTGTAATTATCTGTCAATTAATTTCACTGCTGTAATGTATAATTTCAATAACATGTTAATTTGAACGAAAACACATTTAGGCTAAGTCATGTGCAAAATAATGAGTATATGATATCAGAATAACAAATTACATGTATTTCTAGTGTGTCAAACATTTCCTTAAATTCGTGACGTTTCGGCGATATGCGTTATCCAAGCAAATTTTGAAACTGGGATTTTTTGGCAACGCTTTGATTTGACTTACATTTCTAAAGCTCCAAAATGAAGCATAGACCTCCAAAAGAATGTCTCTAATCCATCTAAAACGCTTAGTGGGACAGTTACCAGGGAAATATCGTTATCGTTAGATGTAGTTTTGAAGAGGGAACATAAATTCGGGTTATGCTATAACCCCTTAATGAGACTTCGAAACGTAAAAGTTGCAATATGATAACAACCCTTAAGAGAATGAGAGAGTTGCCATAGAGATGCCGTTATCGTTAGGCGTAGTACACAAATTTGGGTTATCTTTTGTGGCTTTTTACGTAGATACTCCGGAGTTAGGCTAATCTTCTTCATGTATTTGACTTTTCCATGGACATGGCAAGAGTTTGCTTGGTTTTGTGTGGAGTAAATATATGTTTGAATCGAATTTGGTATCGTTACTTTACGTTCGGCGTACTACCTATTTTTGTCCTCAAATGTCATCAAAGATACCAAGGTTATAAAATTGTAATTCTTATCTTACATTACCTTACGTTTGTAGTCATTTTTGATTGGTCAAAAGGCCTTAAACAAGTAATTTGATGAACGACTATTGTGGACATACTTTTTATTGCTAACCGTTAACAAATTTTGCGACCATGTATTGTGTACGCTTCAGACAATAAATTAAGCCTGTGCACTCGAATTTTGGCGATAAAAACATCTTGAGTGTATCGCTCGTAACAGAAAGTTATTTAGTTGAAGCAGCTGTATATTATTATAGAATCATTTGTCGGTCAAAAGCACATCAGTGCTTATGTTTTCTCGTTGTGTAATATATGCCGCCTCTAATAAAGTAATTTATATTTATTTTATTTTATTATTTATGTTTAGAGACTTTACACTTTGCTTTGGATTCATTGTTTAAATTGCTGAAGGGACAATACTGGGACGGTTCTCAGTGCTCGACCCACAGAGCAGCCCAGCGCGTCACCCAGGGTGGCGGATAGGGGAGACCCTCTTGTTGGGGGTTGTCAGGTCATAATACTGAAAGCCTGACCGCGGACCATAGTGGTTACGTGTTTGGAGCGTATCAAGTTCCTTGCACGATAAAGATCCCTTTTGTAGATTTCGAAAAAGAGTAGGCTCATTGTAGCCGCTACAAAAGGCTAAATGCTCCACCCCTACCGAAAACTCCATAATTTTCCATTGGCAGTCAAAATTGTATTCCCTGTGACCCATCCCACCCAATTTTCCGTTGATTTATTGTTTGTTAACTTGTTCCCGTCCTGAATATATATATAGCTGAAATACTGCTCGCTGGACGTAATTAGCAGACATCCAATCAATCAATCAAATCAAAATTCCAAAACGTGAAACCAAATACGGTTAGGAATAGATAAACCTTAGAATTTAAACCATTTTCAAAAGTTTAGGGCAGAACATTTATACAATTGTCCATGATATTCCTGTCAGTACCGAAATGTGACTACTGAGCTTATAAAGTATTTGACATCAATATACCAGAGATACTCCGCATCTTTTATAGTTCCGAAATAATGTTAAATAAATGCTTTGTTTTGATTTAAAATGTTTTCCGTTTAGAAGGGCATTCTTTTTGTAAAAGACAGTGTGCATTTGTCGTGGAAGATCTATATTAAGCATTGGATCTTATGTTCATGCATAGTTCTTTACCATAACACGAAAATTACTTCGGAAAAAGTAGACTTCCAACTTTCGTTGATTGTAACTTCTCGCGAAATGCAAGTTACAAAGTCTTTTTGGTCGATATAGATACCAAATGCATACTTGATTATCTTTGAAAAGTTGAACTTCTAACTCGACGTATTAAGCACAGTATTCTTCATTATCCAAACATAGCTAGCGAAATTTTGACACAACGGACCGCGGGTGATTCGAGATGAAGACCACTAAGAACGCGGGTGTTGGACACACAGAACATGGCGTTAACTAGCAATGACCTGGTATTAAAGAAGTGTCTAATCACTGTTTTATTTAGTTTTCTGTGTCCAACTGTTGTAGAACACCAGTTTAAGTCATGTTAGTCCTATATCTTTGTTATAGAATAAATTTATGTGGACTTACGTATACTAAGTTAACCTCATACTAGTAGTGGTTACATCGACATATTCTCTGTAGTTAATATATGTGTTTTGTCAAATTCGGGAATAACTTACTGCTTATATATTATTTTTATAAATATAGTATTATTCAGGCAACATTTGACTCGAACAATTAGAACGCGGGTGTTGCACAAACAAAACAGGGTATATGTAAGACCGTCCTGAACAGTTTATCCACTTTTGTTAGTTTAGATGGAACGACTACTTCGTGTATTTTAGTTTGATATCTTTTTTGTTTCCCATTGGTTCATGCAATATAAGTTGTCTGTATTTAAGCGTTTTGGTGCCATGATCAGATGAACAATGGTCTATAATTGTTTCTAAGCAAGTTTCTTTTATATATATATATATATAAGTCTAGAGAATTATGCAACGATACAAATATGTTTCTACTATAAAATAGTTATATTAATAAATATGACAAAATTTTCGACCGACACTGAAGAAGGCCATCAGTTGGTCGAAAAATTTTGTCATATTTATTAATATAACTATTTTATAGTAGAAACATCTTTATATTTGTATCGTTGCATAATTCTCTAGACTTGTATATTATTTTTTCGTTTATGCTGCATCGTCATGTTGGCGATCCGATACTTAGTAAGTGTATTGGTTGGTAGCTTCCTTTAGACTATAAATATATATATATATATATGAAAATAAAGTTGAAAATCCACTAAAAGTATCTATTTATTACACTTTTGGCATAAAATAGAACATATAAATAAATCCATCAATTAATTAATCACAGTTCTCTCCGACCGGTTTCATCTCTCTGAGATATTCATGGCTGAACTGATATAAGAGTTACAAGATGTTATGATTTAGTCATAGTTACTTAACGTCATAGAGTAATTGTTGAACTTCTTAGTGACGTAACGTCATAGAGTAATTGTTGAAGGTCTTAGTAACGTAACGTCACAGAATAACTTAAGAACGCATTAAATACTGGAATTTGTTCCATTTAAAACAGGATTATATTTTAAAATAAATAGTTTTTCTTTATTTATACGTTGGTCTTATTATATATATATAATATTAGTGGATTGACTTGACATAAACCCAATATAAGGACAAGGCTTAGAAACGGAGTATAATGGCGAGGCTATGCCCAATCTTCCCAGTTTCGTGCCGAGTCCTCATATTGTGTTTATGTCAAGTCAATATACTAATATTATGTTTATCCTGCAAGCTATCCTAAAATATTTCCCCCTAAAAAATTTTGTAATTGTATCCTTATTAAGCCTATACACATAGTGCGCAGTATTTTGGTAATCAACATGATTGACGTAAATTGAATGATGTTTCAAGAACGATTTCTGCTTTTCAAGGTGAATCATGAATACAAAAGTAATGCACGTAACAAGTTTAGTAAAACATTATCAACAGAAATAACAACAAGATACTATTTTCAATATCACATAAGTTGTACTGTATTACGAAACTCGTCGATTCGGCGTACAAACTTTTCCTGTATGTTTAATGGCGTTCGCACATATATACAATATTCGTTCATTGTCATAAAATATGCAGTTTATTTGTACTAGCCTTAGAAACAGGTAGGAATTCGAGGTTCTATAGAGAATTTCTTACCTGTTTTGCGGCGAGTACAAATAAACTGTATATTTTGCGACAATGTACGAATATTGTTTTAATTCTGCAACCAAAAAATCCATTTTATACTAATGAAAAGAATTCCGTCGTCATATCAAAATAGCAATCGGAACATCTCTCGGCCATTTCCGTCAAGGGTCGGGAAATAACCAAGTGATCCGATTTTTGAAAATAGCAAAAAATCCGACCGAACAACAAGAGCCAAAAGTCAAGGGACAGTTACAAATCCGGATATAGACAAACGAAATACAAAAACCATAAACACAAAAAACAGAAAGAGAGTAACCCGAACCCAATAAAAACCATGGGTGCACTCAGGTGTTTCGGATCAGTAAGCAGTCTCTGCCTCTAATTAGACACCCGTCGAGTTACTCATTGTCATGTTTAGGGAAAAGTCAAATCCAGGAATAGGAAACACTATGACGCAGCGAAAATGTCAGATCGTATTTGAGACACTGATTTCCCATAAGTATCAATTAAGTCATGGTGACGACCATAGAACTTCTGAACGGATAACACCAACCTAGGTACAACAAACCCTTGTTTGAGTAGTTTAGCAGTCAACAGCAGTGATCGGTCAAGAAAATCGGAATACCTATCCCAGGATCTAGAATAACGTATAAGTTGTGAAATGTACATACGCTGGAGCTGCTGGAATGTTGCTATCAATAAACGGGAAGTTGAAAATAAGAAAGTTGAAGTCATCACGTTTGTACGGTAGCGTCTAGTTTGTAGTTTTCGGAGTCTATTTCAGAAAAAGAGGCTGACCTTAGTGTATTGATGGTATCTTTAATGTCAAGCTCGCAGGGTAAATAGAATGTAAATAGTCACCAAATTTAGCATTGTTGAGTGACAAAACATCAGCAATATAACGGAATGTTAAATTAAAGGTCTGGGCCAGTGTCTTTTCTTTCTTCTTCAGTAGGCCTTCTGGGAACTCAGCCTCATAAGAGTACAAAAACGGGTCGGCGAGGAGAAGAGCACAATTAGTACCCATTGGAATACCAACAGTCTGTTGAAAAACATGTCAACCAAAAATGACGAATATGTTGTCGATCAGAAAATCTGACATATGACAGATTTGGTCTTCAGTATTATATTTAGAGTAATTTATGACGAAGTAAGTTCTGTCATATACGATCAAACACACTGCAATTTTGTTAAGATTTCTCAATATGTGTTTTCTTAAAAGGTAATTATATTCAATAAAATGACGAGAATATATGTGTATGTCAGTTTTATTTGCTTTAACATACTGCTGTGGGATATCTCTTATTAGTTTCAAGAAACAAAATTACCACTGAAAGCGTCCTCTTAGAGCCGCTGCGAAATTTTAACTCATTTGTTATACATATTACAACTGAAATCGATTATTGCAATTGGTTTTGTTTGTTTGTTTGTTTGTTTGATGGTGTTTAACGCCACTTTCAGCAATTTTTCAGCTATATCATGGCGTCCAGTTTTTATTGGGGGAGAAAGCCGGAGTACCCGGAGAAAACCCCCGACCTGCGGTAGGAAAACTGGCAATCCTTGTCAATTAAGATTGGAGTCGAGTACACCCTGCCTGCAGTGAGAATCGAACCCGCAATCTCAGTGTTGACAGACCACGTGATCAATAGTAGACGAACTACCTTGACCACTCGCCCACATTGCAATTGGTATCTATGCGAATTAGAACATGGTCAGACCTTATATTTTTCTTTATTTTATACCTCGCTGACAAATATATGGTCTGACCATGTTCTAACTAATTCGCAATAATCTATTTCTTAAATAAAGCTTTGCTTTATTCGTAGTGTCGTATTTGTATAGTTGAACAGGTAGTTGCAAAATAAATAGACATTCATGGTCTGGATTTGCAGGGTTGCGCCATAATACTTTGAATTTAGCCTGTTTGTTGTAGAAGAGAAAAAACCAACACAGATGAAAATAATATATTTATTTATGGATTAAAACAAAAACAAGTATTTGCGCGATTGCAACATTCCGATTTGTTTACATTTGGCAAGAAAGGTCAAACAAGTACATTAATGCAATATACAAAAGTAGTTCTTAAAGTGGGCGTGGCTAAAACTCGTTTCATAGCCAGTGGCAGTGAAACACATACAAAATTTTAAGCTGCTCTTATCGGAGGATTGCAGGATAAACATTGTTCCTCCTCTATTCCCGAAAAGAAAATATACGGTTGCTCATTACAATAATAGAAAGGGGGCGAAACAGTTTAAATAAAACAATATAAGCATTTTCACCCGGTTCGTTGTGTTCTCTAAGGAGCACACACCCGCGTTCCACAGTGACCTCACCCGCGGTCCGTTGTGTCAAAATTCCGTCAAGTATGTTTGGATAATGAATAATACTGTGCTTAATACGTCGAATTAGAAGTTCAACTTTTCAAAGATAATCAAGTATGCATTGGGGTATCTATATTGACCATAAAAACTTTGTAACTTTCTCTTCGCGAGGAGTTACAATCAACGAAAGTTGGAAATCTACTTTTTCCGAAGTAATTTCCGTGTTCATGACGTTCCTGTGGATTATTTCTCCAGTAAAAACAGACAATTCTTGGTGTACTAGTAGTTAAGGGACATACAGACGGCGTTATAAACTTATTTCTGTCTTTAATCCTATTTCAATGCGTTCAGAATGAAAATAACACACCTACCTGAACACGATGTTTTCATCAACCTCACCCGTTCTTTTTTGTACCACCCTGTTCTGTGTGTCCGAATACCCGGCGTGTTTTATGAACGATAGGTCATGAAAAGAATTGTGTGCCACTCTGTTGTCAGATTCAAATCACGGCGTTAGACATGTATATTTTATTATTCACAATAGTTAACAATTATATAATATATATGGTACCTTTGTTCGCATTTATAAATGTAATTAGTAGTTGGTATATTAATTGAAATCAAGGAAAGCAATTCCGAAACGTTATCAGATATACAAAAATCGAAGAATCTGTCCATGGGACACAGATGCCCGCGCTAAATGAAGTACCAAACAGGAAGTAGTTGTGCGACAGGTCTGAAAGTGGCTTAGGACGTACACGTTGTAATACTGAACCACACAGTCAAGTTGTTCTCATGTACGGTTTCTGAGAAAACTTGACGGAAATTAAATGAAGTCCCAAACAGGAAGTAGTTGTCCGACAAGTCTGAATGTGTCTTAGCACGTACAAAATGTGATACTGAACCACCCTGCCAAATTTCAAATTGTTCTCATGTACGGTTTCTGAGAAAATCTTGACCGAAACTCGTACTGACAGACGTACTTAGGTACGTACAAATGAAGTCTCAAACATGAAGTAGTTGTCCGACAGGTCTGAAAGAGCTTAGAACGTACAACTTGTGATACTGAACCACCCTGCCAAATTTCAAATTGTTCTCGTATACGGTGTCTGAGAAAAGCTTGATGGAAATTCGTACGGACGGACGTACGTACAAATGAAGTCCCAAATAGGAAGTAGTTGTCCGACAGGTCTGAAAATTGCATATAACGTACAACTTGTGATAATGAACCACCCTGCCATATTTCAAATTGTTCTCATGCATGGTTTTTGAGAAAAGCTTGACTGAAATTCGTACGCACGGACGGACGGACATGAGTAAAACTTAATGCCCCGACATGTCGTCGGGGGGGGGGGGGCATAAAAATCATTTTACATTACATTTATATTGCAGGTCGACTGAAAATAACAAACACGTACGGGAGAAATGCGAATGGTACATACGACGCACTTTACTCGTTTGGAGGACGTGGTTTTTCAATATGGAATCTTGCAACTATGGATCGTATCTATGATAGCGGTAGTCAGTTTGAGGAACTTCATCAACAGTATATTAGAATATTGTTCAATAATAACGCAGAAAGGGGAACGGATACAGTTAATCAAACGTTTGACACGAGATCAGACGACAAGGTATAACAATAAATAAGTTAACATTTCTTTCTCTGTACAACTTTAATAAATCAAACAAGAGTTTCATAGCTCTGTAGTTAAACAAATATTCAGGTTTTTCTAGTGTACGCTTAACTTGGATTTGCATCAGACATGTACTTTAAAAATAGTATCTGCAAAATTAAAAAATAAACTATTAATAATTAAGTAATTGTCATAATTGATTTGAGGTCATTTTTCGTTGGGCGGAAAAGAAATGCTGACGCCGAAGAAAACTGTTTGTATACTCGTATATCATATAAATGTAATTGTTAAAGGGCCCAGAGTGTGAAAGTCTGGCTGTAGCTCATATCGGAAACCAAGTAGTGATATTTGTTGGGAATGAACGTCCGGGTAGTATTTTTATTTACAAAATAGATGGGAAGGTATCGCAACCAGAATTTCAGAGTATTTGGACAGGTATTGAAGAAACAAACGCAACATGGGACGCACTTTATGACCAACGAAAAATAAGCGAAATTGATCCCGAAGATATAAGGTTAGTGTAATACATTAGTTTGTTTTGGAATAGAAATCTTTGTGGAAGAAAATCGTGCATATAACATGACGTTCTGAGACAACAGCACTTTAAATGAAAATTATCGTTGAATGTTATGCTTATTAGATGACGTCTGTGCCTTGAACAGTTCAAGTTTTGGTTCTTTTGGACTCATTTCAGTGAGCTGAATATTAAAGCAACATACATTGTTCAATTTACATCTTATTCTTTGAATTGCCAAGAAGCCTTAGTAGAGTTAAAAATCATACGACGTTTTAAATTATACATTCCTGCAGCACCCGCTTATTAGATATTCATGCAGTTATTCGGTTACTTTCTTGACAGAGGATTGTAAGGGCTAGTAATAAGTTACGATGAGGGTATAATTGTATGTTGATTAAATGATCTGTCACACAAATGTTGTCGGATATTCATGGGTAGCATTCCGGTCTTTCCTGTCGTAAACATTTAGACGCGCATTTTCTCTGGCTACCATGGATTCGTCGCAAAATAAACAATATACGACTTCATAATATAGATGAAAAATTTACCACTATTTAAACAAACAAACAAAAACCTATTTTGACCACGAGTAGCACCATGGGTATGCTTATCTTCAGGGACATTACCTGATTTGAATATTTCTTTTTATTGTTTTTGATTTGTAATTCAGTTTCTTATTTTTATGGGGTTTTTTTTAAGCTTTGACTTTGTTTTATATTTCCGTTCGCATATGTTTGTGCTTTTATTAAGTCTCGGCGTTTTTTCAATTATCTGCACTGTCTATATTTTGTTGGCATGCTGACTATAACTGTACTTTAATTTTAGATATATTCCTGCAAATCACAGTCCAACAAACAAGCACTTGTTGGTAGTTGCTGGTACTGTTAGTGGAACTCTTTCTGTTTTTAGAATTAATGGCGTCCGTAAGTCTTAATGATAAAAGTCTATTATTAGTAACAGTGAACAATGAAATTGAATAAGACAACTTAACCAGGCAGTGAGTAAATTGTATAAGCATTTCCTAAAGGGTATAAATTATTCTGACTTGTTTACGAACAGAGACCTTTTATTTGAGGCTTCATGTACATTTTTCTGTTTTGTGCCATTTGAAATGAAACTCGTGACAATAATGTATGTTGCCATTGGCATAACCAACATTATAAAGGCAGCTATTGCTTTTATTCGAACATAAGGTTTCATTCTTTATTTTCATATAAGTTCATTTTATCTTTATTTTAATTTTGCTTGTACATGTGTTCATTATTTCATTAAATTGTAACTTGCCGTGATCTATAGCTCATTTATTCAGCATTATTATATCTTTAGATGAAGAACTCAGTATTTCCTCACCGAACAAAGCCTCGTGTCTAACCGCTGGTAAGAAATAAACTAAAAAAAATAGATGACTGAAGCGTTATAATTATTGTTTCGTATCCAATTCTGCAGACAAATTACTCAAATCAACCTTAGTGAATTATTAAAACATATGATAATATTTTAAACAATGTTTTAAACAAACTGACACTTCAAATATTCTGTCAAAAATAACCAAATGATTATAAATTTATGTGTTTTTTCTTTATAGAATAATAACAGTTTCTCATTTTGACGGCGTCATCCCTATAGATTATGACTTTTTTAATATGCGACATGTGATATTATATTTCCCGTGTACATAAACCAGAATAATCATTCTTTTACTATAAATCATTAAATCAAATAGCTGCGGTGAACACATGTCGTGAAATTTATGTAAGGAAACGAATATTAAAATATTTGTACAATATTCTTAATCGTATTGCATTCCATAGCAATATCCATCCATCGGAAAGCACTTAAGCGTTTATTTTACAGGTTTGTTTGTGCAAAACTATCCCCGATAAACTTAAATGGAAATGTTTTGTCCATGTTATTATTTTTTAACCAAAATAAGGTCTGATTGATTGATTGATTGATTGATGTGCAGCGAGCAATAATTCACCGATTTTGCAGAACTAGAACAAGTTTACAAAAAATGAATCGGGGGAAAAGGGGGTGTGTCATCAGAAAACAAAATTTGGACCCAGGAAAGGATGGAGTAATCGGTATGGGCGGAGAATTAAACATTTTGTAGTGGCAACAATTAGCCTAGTCTTTTTCGAAATTTACCGCAAAAAATGTCTTTATCTGGCAAGGAGCGTTGCACCCTTCAAGCATGTTTTACATTACGGTCCGCTTTACGAATATTAACCTGACAAATACCACAAAAGAGAGCTTCGTCTATCCGCCAACTGGGGACGAGCTGGGGACGTTCACATTGGACGGTACAGATTAATGTTATTTTTATATAAAATGAAATCAATTCCCAAAATAAGCTTTAGATATTGTAAATACAATGAAAAACATCAGTAGATACCACATATATCTTTTTGAATATGGAAGGACGCCACTTTCAGCAATTTTTTAGCTATATCATGGCGTCGAGTTTTATTGGGGAGAAAGCCGGAGTACCCGGAGAAAACCCCCGACCTTCGGTAGGAAAACGGAATTAAGCATTAAGAATTTTGACCTCGATTGCTTTCCATATTTATGGTGTATTATAAGTGTTGGCATTATCTTTTGTAGTCCAAGACGTCATGGCTCTCGCAGTTATTTGCATTTGTACATTAATTAGACAATGATTCCATCAACAGTTGACAACGGATGCAAAAAGTTGGGTGACGACTTTTGTACAAACCTGAAAATTCTATTATTCACATAATTATAAGTGTTAATTCTATATTGATGAAAGATTTTGAATGGTTATATATATGTTAATTTTTTAATCTGTAATTAAAGATTTGTTATAATTCACTGTTGTAACAATGCGGAGGCTGCGTTATAGGTTTGGTTGTAGGCCGAATTTTACTGCCGTAATAATCCGAAGTTAGTTTTGTGATTTGTCGGATTAACGGCAAAATTCAGTCCTATTGCTCGTAATGCAGCAAATAAAAAATTCTAATTTCTGTCTATGTATACAAAATTCAAACATAATCATCTTCTTTACGTTATTAAAGCTTTAGACATTGCGAAACTAACGGGAAACGATCTTTATTGAAGAAATTTCTTTTTTCATCTTTGAAGCTGTATGTGGAAAATGATATCTTGATCATTTTTCCGTATATAGATAATGTGACTTAATTTTCTTATAAACGTGCTAATTTGCATACTATAACAACCATTCCGTAGTAAGAATCCAGTAATTTACATATGTATTACCCAAGGTGCAACAAGCCATTTAGTTTCGGGTTTCTCAAAGTTTTTCATAAAGTGAACGTAATTATAAAAAGAAACACGAATGTCAATTAATACACAACGCACAGCGGGTTATTAAAAACGGCAATAACTATCATCATGTAGCAATAATGATCGATTTTAAACACGAAACCGATTAAAAAAAATGGTGACACTGTCGAAATATAACAAGATCGACCACGTCTGATTGCATATGCAACTTCTTTTGGACATCAAAGTGCCGGGAGTGATTTACTCCCGCTCTGCTACATTACGAGTAATGGGACTATATTCGTACCCTCGCCAAAGAAAGCGAGGGTACGATTATTCGTTCTAGTCTGGTTTTTTTTTTTTTTTTTTTTTTTTTTTTTGTGTTTGGTCTTGTTTTTTTTTTTGTTTTATTTTTGTTTGTTTGTTTGTTTGTTTTTGTTTTTGTTTTTTTTGTTTTGTTTTTGTTTTGTTTTTTTTTGTTTGTTTGAATATTTTTTTAGCGATTTTGCAGCTATATAAAGGCATTAAGTTATTTTGAAGGTGAAAGCAGGAGTACTCAGTAAAACACGCAGCAGGAATCTACCCTTGTTAACTGTTCTGAGTGTGTGATGTTGGTTATATACCAAAAATTGTAGTATTGTACACGATGGTTCCATTAAAGCGACATGACTATAATGTGAGCTGAAATTACAAAACTTACAGAAAACACAGCGATGAGTGTTTATATAGCAATAAGCATATTTTGAATTCTTACTTGTGGGGTTGTCTGCAAAACTGCTTGTTTTCGAATGCACCCAAGTTACCCACACACACTTATTGTGCGTGGTAATTAGTCACTTTAGAAGGGCCTTTAAGGGCAAAAGGTGAAATGTACTTTTAAAATAATCGATTTAGAAAAAAAATCCGTAAGCGTGGTGTTGTTGGTGGCAAACAAACAGAATTTTTGACTGACGACCTTTTTTCAATCATCTGTTTTCGGTATAATTATCTGATGTAAATTATTTCTTCCCATGAAAAAACCAGGTTGTTTTCAACCAACCATGATTTCTCTTCCAAGACCTTACATGGTCGGCCAGCTATCTACTTGAATATGACCGCTGAAACCGAATAAGGTTGATGACTTATAAATACAAGTTTAAAGGTATAGCGTCATAGTCACACACTGAATAAATAAACAAACGGAAATATTTGAAATATACAGTAACAAAAAACATTGCTACTTTTGTACTTTAAAGATTTTGATAATTAATACTAACTCACTGGAGTATTACTAATTTGAACAATAAGAAATCGTTGTAAATGTAAAAAATTCAATGTTATATAGCAGGTAGAGGTGTGATTAACTGTCAAATTTGCAAAAACCAATCGTTTTACTCATTCAGGTCACTTACTCGTTATTTGACAAAAAAACCACTAATCGTAAACAATCCAGTACACTGATTGTACACCTCGCTAAAACGTTGTAAATGCCAAAATTGTAACTTTTAGACAAGAAGGTTCTACTTGTCACTTGTCAGAAACGTTGGTTTAAAAGAAACCCGCAAAATAACTAATCTTTTCAGTTAAGTAATTATCATAAATTAAAAATATAAACACATAGAATCGAAACCCCTATCCCTAGGTGTAAAAACCTGTTTCGTTCTTAACCACCCGACTCGGAGTATACAATACTAAAACTAAATTGCATTATCAGGGAGAATTAATAGTAAATAGTATATAGTATATAATAAATTTTTATTTCCATATGCAGAATAAATCAGTTACTTTGTAAATTCAAGGCAATAGGGTCTAATTAACCCCGCCCGGATCCATACTAAACACCAAAGATTCTGTCTTGATACAATCTGGTGATATATGATCGAATTCGTGACCAAGTGTAGATACTTCTGATACATCATCGATGTCCATCGAGGACGTAACGAGACCGTGATTATAACAGTTGTTTCATTCCTTTGTACATTTAAACACACAAAGCTTTGTACTGAAACTAGATATAATTGATATCTAAATAGGACCCTGTTTACACTATGAAAAAAAATCTTTTTTGAATCGATCTTAAAAAGACTGGTTTGCATTTACACACACTTGTGAAATAGCACGAAAGATCGATTGCAATCGATCTTTTTAAGTCCTATGCGTTTATACTGGCGTTAAATTTGACAACAAGAATCGGTATAGCCGCCTATTTTTAATTAAATGTTCTATTAATAGAATGCACATGGGTACTTAATACATGCCACGAGTTTAATGTATGCAAACATTTTGCTAAAATGAAGGAGACAGATGTATCACCAGCCTTACTTGGTATCCAAATTATGAGTTTTTTGTTCATATATATTTCAAGAATTATGCAAAAACGTGTTAAAAGGAAGTTTTTATATGAAAAGGGAAGACCGCCAAACATGCGCAGTACATACGCATTTCTATAAATATGTTATCAGACTATTAAAGTACGATTCGTGCGTTTACACTACAAGAAAGATCGATTTAAAAAAGATCGATCTTTTTAAGTCTAGGTCTAAAGCAGGACTTTTTAAGTCCGGTTCTTTCTGAATCGATTCAAATAAAGATCGATCTTTATAGTTTACACTGACAAAAAGATCGATCTTTTTTGCATCGATTCAAAAAAGATCGATCTTTCCGTCTAGTGTAAACGAGGTCTTAGAAATATCCATGTTATTTGTCTAAGTGAAACATGGTTGTTTGTTTGTTTGAATGTTGTTTAACGCCACTTTCAGCATTTTTTCAGCTATATCATGGCATTCAGTTTTTATTGGGGGAGGAAGCAGGAGTACCCGGAGAAAACCCGACCTTATGTAGGAAAACTGGCAATCCTTGTCAATTAAGAGTCGAGCGCACCCTACCTGCAGTGAGACTCGATCCCGCAATCTCAGTGTTGACAGACCACGTGATCAATAGTAGACGAACTACCTTAACCACTCGGCCACCGAGGCCCCGGTAATGTTTTATAAGCTTCCATTATTCAAAAATAATTAATTAGTATGCATCAGTTCTAGTTAATTCATACATTAATACAAGCTTGAACTTTGGTAATTGGGATAGACCTTGCTTATAGCTTTGCTGCTTATTAGAAATAATATAATGCCTTAATTAAATAATATGATAACAGTTCAAAGTCAAAAATGTATAAATACCCATAACTGTTAACTTCATGATATATAATGTAAATAAAATTATTGAAAAAATTAGCTACAATATATATTCTTTTTTATATGTATAAAACATTATGAACTCTTTTAGGCCGAAATTTTAGATTACAATAAATTTAATTTTCCTAGAGGACTATCAACGAACATTAAAACCAATTCCTGGGAACCCTTCCACGTACCCAATGTTTCAAATGACCTATGGTTTTTGAGCAAAGAATGTTTCAGGTGACCATGACATTGAATGCCAAGTAATGATAATAGTGACCGTCAAGTGATCTAAAAACTAAGTCCGCCTATACTAAATTAAACAGAAGGGATTATGTCTGAGGATTTTGTCGGTCATCCTGATTTCATAGTGTTACTAGATTACATGCCAAACTTTAACCCAGAAATGTGCTAGTAATTCTCTGTCAGTTTAAAGTATACCGTTAAACAGTATACTCCAGACAACTGCATTGTGACTCGGATTCAACTTCACCTACAATTTTTTGGAACATCTATAAAAATAAAAAAATTACTCAAGTGATCACACCTTGTTGAATTTTTTCCAAGCAACTTGAAAACCTAAGCAAGATATTAAAAAATTTAAACTGAAAACAGATTTGGAACAAGTCCTGACTTTGTCATTCAAAGTTAGGCCATGTAAACTTAGAAACTTTCACAAATTTTGCATCATTAAACTGGCAAGGATCCACTTTAGCAGGAGGTACTGTATTATTAACATCACCTTGAGTCAATTCATTTCTGTAAACATCTAAATACTCTCCAGCTTTCTCAAAAAAATTTGCCTTTGGTGCATGTTTCAGTTCCTCTGAAAGTCCCGACCCTGAAAACTTGTAATTTAAAGCCAGCCAAAGGGCAATGACTAAGTCATAATTAACATGCCTTCCTTTCATAAAAGGAAATGGTTTGGATTCCAAGAGAACATCATTTTCTGAGTCATAGAAGAAGAAAACAAGTTCTATAAAATTAACACCAACACATGGAATTAAGAAATGACAAGACCTTGGATGCCTTTTTCTTTGCAAAAACGAAAACACCACTGCCTGCGAAATGATTTGCTGTCTGGTTGAAAGTGAGCATAACTGGTCAATCTTTTTTTCTTTATTCACTTCTATTAACGTATTACCACCTGGACTATCTTCATCAACCTGCACTTTGACAGCAACATCATTATCTTGTCCAACAATGATATCAAGGTAACCATGCCATGTAATCACATGACCTGCAATAAACAAAGTAACCGTGATTCAAAATAACTAGTAGAGTGTATTACTGTATATGTAATCTGGAATCATGACCATAAAATCTACTTATCATTGATAAGTAATGGTGACATATCTTATCTTTAACAATAGTATTCACACAATCGGCATGTAATATCATGCTATTTTAAATTTCCAAGTGGCATAAAAAAACAAAACAATAGATGACCATCCAAACAAAATTGCTAGCAAGTTTTGTTTCGACTGGTTAACCGGTTTCAGGGGAGAAGCCTTTATAAACTTTTTCCTATAGGGTCCTATGTTGCACTAAGTCCTGTGGTGGTGGCCATTTTGAATTTCTGATTGGCATGAAAAACAAAAACTTTGGATCATTCAATGAATACAGGTGATAAGTTTTGTTTCAATTGGTTTAAATGTTTCAGAATCCTTTTAAAAAATTTTTCCAATAGGGTCCTACATGTGAAACTAATTCCTGTGGTGGGGGCCATATTGGTTTTCCAATCAGAATAAAAACACAAACTTTGTAAAGGTCTATTAACATTGTGACCAAGTTTGGTTTCAATTGGCCCAGTTTTTTTTAAGAGAAGATTGAAATGAAAAAAGTTTATAGAAGCCGACGATGACGCTGACTGCAAAGTGATGACAATAGCTCACATGACCCTTCATGTCAGGTGAGCTTAAAAAGCTCTTACTAAAATTGTACACTTGCTCAAATATATGTACACCTTAAAATTGATATGAAAACAACAGAACTGGTTATTTGTTGTTATAAACCCAAAAGATCTGTTTTCTTTGGAGTTGATTAATGACCAGAGGCTCTCAAGAGCCTGTATCGCTCACCAGATTAATATACGCAATAAAGATGGCACTTCCCCGAAGTTAAACAAGTCCTGTAATTTTCAATTTTCTACTAGCATAAATAACATTATCTTTCTTGAGACCATCCAACAAATATGGCTGTCTGGTTTCAACTTGTTCAATAGTTCAGATTGGAAGCCATTTTAGCCAAATTCAGGTTTGATCTGTATTATTAACATAAGGAAACCACAAATTTTGCTACTTAACATGTAATAAGGGGCCATAACAACCACAGTGATATCAAGTTCAAAACCTGATACATGTTTGGTAGTCTCCAAAACATCACAAAATGTTTTGGTCAAGGCCTTCTTAAGTTATCATTCGTTTATTAAACCACAAACTTGACTATTTTCCATATTATAAGCTTGGTCCTAACTTGGAATGACAGCTAAAAATCGGTTGAATTGAATCTTAATCAAATTAAATCCTCCACTTGCTCCCCTTTTTTGTTACTGTCGCCGTGCATTACTATAAAACCAGAGGCTCTTAAGAGCCTGTATCGCTCACCTGATTTTACAGGCAATGAAGGTGGCATTTCCCTGATGTTAAATTAAGTCCTGTAATTTTCAATAAACTTTAAATAGGACCATCCAAACAATATTACTAGAAAGCTTTGTTTCATTGGTAAACCGGTTGTATAGGAAGATTTTTTTTATTTGCCCATAGGGTCCTATGTTAAACTAAGTCCTGCAGCGGTGGCGGCCATTTTGAATTTCCAATTGCCATAAAAAACATAAACTTTATAAAGGACCATCCAAACAATATTGCTAGTAAGTTTTTGTTTCCATTGATTAACCGGTTTCAGAGAAGAAGCCTTTAAAAACATTTTCCCATAGGGTCCTATGTTAAACTAAGTCCTGCGGTAGCGGCCATTATGAATTTCCAATTGCCATAAAAAACATAAACTTTATAGAGGACCATCCAAACAATATTGCTAGTAAGTTTTTGTTTCCATTGATTAACCGGTTTCAGAGAAGAAGCCTTTAAAAACTTTTTCCCATAGGGTCCTATTATAAACTAAGTCCTGCGGTAGTGGCCATTTTTGAATTTCCAATTGCCATAAAAAAACATTAACTTTATAGAGGACCATCCAAACAATATTGCTAGTAAGTTTTGTTTCCATTGGTTGACCGGTTTCAGAAAAGAAGCTTTTCAAACTTTTTCCCATAGGGTCCTTTGTTAAATTAAGTCCTGCGGTGACAGCCATTTTGAATTTCCAATTGCCATAAAAAACACAAACTTTATAGAGGACCATCCAAACAATATTGCTAGTAAGTTTTTGTTTCCATTGATTAACCGGTTTCAGAGATGAAGCCTTTTAAAACTTTTTCCCATAGGGTTCTATGTTAAACTAAGTCCTGCGGTGGCGGCCATTTTGAATTTCCAATTCCCATCAAAAACACAAACTTTATAGAGGACCATCCACACAATATTGCTAGTAAGTTTTGTTTTGATTGGTTAAACGGTTTCAGAGAAGAAGCCCTTTTAAACTTTTTCCCCATAGTTTTCCTATGTTAAAATAAGTCTTGAGGTGGCGGCCATATTGGTTTACCAATCAAAATAAAAAACACAAACTTTGTAAAGGTCCACCCAATGAACATTATGGCTAAGTTTGGTTTCAATTGGCCAAGTGGTTTCAGAGAAGAAGATTAAAATGTAAAAAGTTTACAGACGCCGACGACGACGACGACGACGACGCCGACGGACGCAAAGTGATAACAATAGCTCACATGACCCTTCGGGTCAGGTGAGCTAAAAAGGGGGGATTTAATTTTAATTGAGTTGAATTTTATCTGCGTTTATATTTCAAATTAATTTGGTTATTATGTGAAAACCACATATTTTACTACCTATTTTCCATGATATAAGGGGCTGTAACTCTGTAACAACAAAAGTGAAATGTGTAAATTTTAACACTTTCGTCACTGAATTTTGTTTCGCCGATGGTTTCTATGGCTGGGATTTCAGTGCACGCGCGTTTTGCCAGGCCGGAATTCATTTAACATGTGCGCGATTAAAAAAATGACAACACGCTTGCCGATGGATATTTCATTGAATATAGTGCGCTCCACTTACAATTTTGTATGAGGAGCGACAGTACCATATTATCCTTACCTGTCCTAAAAGCTTAATTATTTATAGCGTAGCCGTACAGGCTTACGAAGCTCTTAAATGGTCTTTTGTCTCGGACCAGAAAATGGTGAAGTCTCCGATTGACAGTCCTCTTGTTTACCGCCAACTTTTGTCATCATCTGACATGGCAATTTTCGTTTAAATTCCATTGCTGTGTAATTTCATTTTTTGACCAAAAAATACAACCAAATCGCTGTTTTTGAATACAAATTTTGTGAAACAAGCAAAGAAACCGCAGTGCAAAACAGCGAACGGGTCCTACGATTTACCGAAAAGAGCTACAATCAGGAAAAGACAAACAACCACCAAAAAGTATACCAAGTGGAGCATTTAGTATACAAAAACATGTTCTCAAACGTTCAACTGACAAACTGGTCATTTTTAAAGTAGAAAAATCCACATACACTGGCAAAAGTATATTTATATTTTATCCCATTAAATATTTTCTAATATTACATATGGTGTGTCGTATTAGAATTCTGACTGGCTAAGCCAATCACGTGATTTACAGTATATTCTGCATATTTTTACAATCACAGGCGTTCCAGACGCTTTGTTTCTATTTTTAAAAAATATTGAGGCTATATTTCTATTTTTACGTATATTCAATCTATGTTACTAAAAATTGACCCGTATATATGAGGCATGTTACGAAATATAGATCCGAATATTCGTTCCGGTTTGATTTAATTATCAATCGATAAACAATATGAACATACAGATTGTAATTTTAGATATGGTTTTCATATGTAATATAACAATTAAGGACTTTTAATTCGGTCAATTATACGCTTTAATTATATGGACCTTGTATAAAGATATTGACCTTCGACTTCGTCGTCGGTCAATATCATTCTACAAGGTCCATATAAAGCGTATTGACCTTTTAAAAAGTCCATAATTGAATATTAACAACTGAACATTTAATGGTTTAGTCCTAAATTAATTTTTTGTAGCCTTTTAAGCATTAAGCATTTATGGTTGAAGACATGTATGTGTATGTTATTCCTTTAAAATTAAATATTTCAACGATTTTAAATAATTTCTACTTTGACATGCCAAAAACATGTAACAGTTTCTTTTTAATTTTTTGTTACTTATTTTTTTTTTCACGACCAGTATTTAATTTTTACCACTATTTTGGCATGACTACGAAGTCCTTCCTTTTCTGTATATGTAACATGAAAGATAGAGTTTATATATTATTAATCAACATGTATAGAATAAAGGAAGTATAAAGATAAAAATGTGATATAAAGTTTCACAACTAACAAATCTGATCAATAAGTTTACCATAGATACTTTGTAAAGTCAATTTGTAATGAAAAAAATAACACTGTAAGATATAAAAGAGCTATTACGGCCACCAAGTACTGAATCAAAGTACTGGAATATGAAACATTTACTTCATTTCACCAGTAATTGAAGGCAATATTGTGGTCATAATAAATGTAGTCACAAGCGTTTATTTTTTTTCTTATTTTTAAAATTATTTATAAATGTGTAATATTCATAATTTGAATAGCCTAATCTCCGGTTTTTTTATGGTCATATTCAATATAAATTTAAAAACACAACACAAATGAATTCGAAAATATTAATTTCAAGTAACAACCAAACCACCATACCAAATGGAACTCTAATCGAAACAGTTTCTGATTGTATGGAAACAAACAAAATATCTTAGCAAACAGAGATAAGATGTTTTCCTGACCAAAAAATTTGGTTTGTTTCAAATTAAACATTAATAAGATTTCAACTGGAGTAAGTGATGGTCCCTATTGCAAACAATTCTGAACAACAGCAGATGACAAACTATCTACAGTCCGGCCTGGATAAAGCCTTTGTGCTGAACATTTTGGGGTTTATGAGAAAAATGAAGATAATTAAGATTTGTGTGAACAGCTCTCAACTCAATTTATTTGGAAGTATGTGAGTGTGCACATAGGGATCTGTTGACTAGTACAATTTTCTTGCAGGTTTTATATCTGAAACTATTAACATTATATAATATTAGTATATAAAGTTCCTGCTGAACTGTAGTTCAGTGATGAAAGGTAATTAAAGACTTATTGATAGCTAATTGGTTATAATCTCACAGCATTACCTGTGTACAACTAATATGTAATCATAAAAAATGGCCAGGAAGTGTCAGCGCGTTGATTTATTAGGTATTGAGCAATTAATTTAAAGGGAGGATTAATTTTATACATATAGAGTTTGTTGTATACACACTCTAGCATATGACAACAATTTTACTTCCATTTATTGGCGAAAACGACATTATAGACGATGTTGTTTTGTTAATGTTTCTCAACATGGAAGAAAATATAAGACGTACAACATTGTCTGGAGAGAAGAAACAGAAACTTAACATGCATACCAATTGTTCTGATGTGATTTTACGATCTTATGGCCGGCTATCAGCACTCCACCACAAAAACACCGCGACCCCACCAAGGAGAGTTGATTAACAGTGGAGGAAACTGTCTCTCCACCCCCACCGCGATGGGTGGAGAAATTAAAATCCGCGAGGCCTGTGCAGTAAGGTCCCTAGTTAACTGAAACATGCTGATCAAACAGGATGGACATGCAGTAATTATGGAAAAACATGCAGATGTAATAAAAGTCAGGCAAAATGTGCTTATGAAGAGTAATGTGGACCTTCATTTTTTAATTAGTGGTTTACCATTCTACGGAAGCTTCTTTAGGACCTCCAAAAATATTTTTTGAATTCGTGATCACGAATTTTAATTTGTCATAACGAATTCTTGAATTCGTGATCACGAATTTAAATTCGTTATCACGAATTTAAATTCGTAATAACGGATTCCATAATTCGTGATCACGGATTTTAAATTCGTTATAACGAATTTCGGAATTCGTGATCACTGAGTTTTTATTCGTTATAACGAATTCCAGAATTTGTGATCACGGATTTAAATTTGTTATAACGGATTCCAGAATTCAATATCACGGTTTTTAATTCGTTATAACGCATTCCAGAATTCGTGATCACGGATTTTGTTTTCACTCAAATTTATTCCTTCTTTTGCGGGTTTTAGCACGTTAGTGGATCCAGACAGTTCTATCGAAGGTAAGTATGTTTTGACTGTCCATTTTGATATCTCGTATTCAAAAATCCGCTAAAACAAATTAGAATCCGTGATCACGAATTATGGAATCCGTTATAACGAATTGAAATCCGTGATCTCGAATTCTGGAATTCGTAATAACGAATTTAAATTCGTGATCACGGATTCATGAATTCGTTATCACGAATTCAAAAAATATTTTTGGAGGTCCTAAAGAAGCTTCCGCACCATTCTGCCAAATTTGTTTTAAGCAATATTCGTCCTTTACCTATACTAGTATTTCCTTGATGATCAAACAGTAGTTTTCCACAGCCACAATTGCAACGAATAAAATCTTCATTGTAACCATGATTGTCCACAATATATCCAGGTTTTGTAAGCTGACTAAACAAATGTTCAGACAAAGCAACTGCCAGTTGGGTCTCATTTCTAATGGGAGATTTACGCAACTTTAAGATGAAGTTTTTGAAATCTGAAAAAAAGGATACATTGTATAAAACAGTATATATGTACGTTCTTGATATATATATTAACAACTTTTTATTAATCCCCTAGGTAATTAATTGTTTTATCATTAATTACTTAGCTAGGTCGTATTCAAGGCTATTGTAAGCAGAATTTTAACCTCCGTAATAATCTGATTTTTAGTTTTGATATTTGTTAGATTAACAAACCAGAGGCTCTCAAGAGCCTGTATCGCTCACCTGATTTATTTTGGCAATGAAGATGGCATTTCCTTGATGTTAAACTAAATCCTGTAATTTTCAATTTTCTACTGGCATAAATAACATTGTCTTTGTTGAGACAATCCAATGAATCTTGCTGTTTGGTTTCCACTGGTTCAATAGTTTCAGATAGGTAGCTATGATAACAATTTCCTATAGGTTTTTATGTTAAATTAATTTCTACAATTGCAGCTATCATGGATTTTCGATCAAATAAGCAAGCATAAACTTTTAAAAGAGAACCATCCAATAAACATTAACGTACAATATGGCTTGAATCAGCGTTGCAGTTCCAGAAAAGATGGCATTAGAAAATTATTCCTGTAGAGTCCTCTGTTAAAACTTAGTCTGTAATGGTAATGGTGGACATTTTTACTGTCTTATTGGCATAAACAAATGTGTAGAGGACTATCTGATAAATATATATTCCTAATGACGTTTAGTTAAGAAGACTTTTTAATATTTTTCCTATAGGGTCCTGTGTTAAACTAAGTCCTGTGATGGCAACCATTTTGAATTTCCACTGGAAAAAAACAGTATAGGGACCATCCAATGAATACTAGTGACTAGTTTAGTTTCGATTGGTTAAAAGTTTCAGAGAAGAAGCCTTTTAAACTTTTTTCCATAGTGCCCTATGTTAAACTAAGTCCTGCGGTGGTGCCCATTTTGAATTTTTGATTGGCATGAAAAACAAACATTATAGAAGACCAACCAAACAATATTTCTAGCAAGTGTTGTTTTGATTGGTGAAGAAGCCTTTTTAAACTTTTTTCCATACTGTCCTGTGGTGGCAGCCATTTTGTTTTTCTGATTGGCATAAAAAACAAAAAACTTATAGAGGACCAACCGATCAATACTGGTGATAAGTTTTGTTTCAATTGGTTAAGCGGTTTCAGAGAAGAAGCCTTTTAAAACTTTTTTCTTATAGGGTCCTATGTTAAACTTAGTCCTGCAGTGGCAACCATTTTGAATTTCCGATTGGCCACAAAAACATGAAATTTATAGAGGACCATCCAATGATACTGGTGACAAGTTTTGTTTCGATTGGTTAACCGGTTTCAGAGAAGAAGCCTTTTTTTACTTCTTCCCATAGGGTCCTATGTTAAACTAAGTCTTGCGGTGGCAGCCGTTTTGAATTTCAGATTGGCATAAAAAAACACAAACTTTAAAGGGGATCATCCAAGCAATATTGCTAGCAAGTTTTGTTTTGATTTGTTAACCTGTTTCAGAGAAGCTTTTAAAACTTTTTCTCGTAGGGCGCTATGTTAAACAAAGTCCTGCGGTGGCAGCCATTTTGAACTTTCGATTGGCATAAAAAACATAAAATTTATAGAGGACCATCCAAACAATATTGCTAGTAAGTTTCATTTCCATTGGTGGACGGGTTTCCGAGAAGAAGCCTTTTTAAACTTCTTTCCATAGGATCCTATGTTAAACTAAGTCCTGCGGCAGCGGCCATTTTGAATATCTGATTTTGCATGATATACGTTAACTTTAAAAAGGACCATCCAAACAATAGTGGTAGTAAGTTTTGTTTTGATTGGTTAACCGGTTTCAGAGAAGAAGCCTTTTTAAACTTTTTTTCCCAGAGGGTCATATGTTAAACTAAGTCCTGTGGTGACCATATTGGTTTTCCAATCAAAATAAAAAACACAAACTTTGTAAAGGTCCACCCAATGAACATTTTGACCAAGTTTGGTTACAACTGGCAAAGTGGTTTCAGAGGAGAAGATTGAAATGTAAAAAGTTCACAGACGCTGACGACGACGACATCGGACGCAAAGTAATCACAATAGCTCACCTGATCCTTAGGGTAAGGTGAGCTAAAAAAAGGGAATGGTACAATTACTCATTTTAGAGCTTTTGATGCAACTGCAGCCACTTGAGAAGGGATTTGCTATAGCTCTGTAAATCAAATGTATTACGTAAGTTAGTGTGAATCTATATGTTTATGTATATGTCTGGGGTTTTCTATGGTAACACTGGCTTCCTCTCCCCAATAAAAATTAAACGCCATGATATAGCTGAAAAATTGCTGAAAGTGGCATTCAACACCAATTCAAACAAAGAAACTAACAAACAAACAGACCAAATACATAGATGATAAAAGACGGAGGAAAATTCTGTTGACAAAAGAAAATGTGACTGGAATTCCAGCGGAATTCATCGGATTCCAATGGAATTTCACTGGAAATCAGAGAATCAAATATTCCACTGAAATTCCAGTGGATATTTCAATGACAATTTGGATTCCAGTGGAATACTGCTGGAGAAATTCCATTGGAATTCGAGAGCTCTGGAATATGTACCAGATGTTTTTGAAATTCGACTGGAATTTTTTTGTATTTAACATGAACAAATTTTGAAATTGAACACTGCTCGGTTTATTCACAGAATATGTTTATTGTTCAATAACTAATAGAAATTAATTGAACCAATATAAATTGTAACTACATGTATATTAAAATTGAACAAAAGGCATGTTCACAAAAGTTTGCTGGATTGAAATATGTTAGATTCTTTGCAAGTACTGTTAATGCATTTAATTTTATATGTAAATTTATGTCAAGTCCATTTTTTTTCTATGGGAAATCCCAAATATCATTCAGAACAAAAAATATCAGGTGCACAATGGCACTATGTGACAAAGATTCTGTGAAAGTTTTATCAAATTCCATTCAGTGCTTAAGGTGGAGTTGTGGATAAAAGATGGTTACCCCCTTATGTCAATGACAAAGTCCATGTTTTTTGAGAAACCCCAAATATCATTCCGATCAAAATGCTAAATATCAGGTGCACAATGGCACTATGTGACAAAGATTCTGTGTGAGTTTCATCAATTTCCATTCAGTAGTGTAGGAGGAGTTGCACATAAGAGAAAGTGTAACGGACGGACGGACACCCCCATCACAACGTATACCCCCCGCTTTTCAAGCCGGGGATATAAAAATTGGGAAAAACTAACTTCTGACAAATGGGTTTATCCCGAAGAAATTGGTGACATTTGCAAAAATCAGTATCTTGCATACCTGATCAATTGAGAAATATAGAAACCAAATGTACAAGCTGGAATATTGCTGCATAAGTGAAGAAAATTTATAATTTTGAAAGATCAGCTCATTTCGAGGTGTAAGTCTTAAAATGATGTAGATGTGTTTGTCGTAAATGCTTGTGCTAAGATGACCGCTGGTTACATATTTGAGGTGTAAGTCTAAAAATGATGTAGATGAGTACAAAAGTAATTAAAGTGATATTTTATAATATCAGAAGTCAAGAAGTAGATTCCTAGTTGCTAACAAGCCAAGGGTTTATGATAAATATGTGAAAAAATATAATGGTTTCAAGCCAGAGAATTGTCTTTTTAGGTTATATAATTGATTCTGTTGAGTATGAAGTATTTCTTCCTGAAGAAAAAGTGGAAAAAATTAAATAGTCATTTGTTCTGAGAAAGGTCTTTCCCATTATGGTCTGAAGTGAGAAAATATATGGATGCTATGGACGTTTTGTCTGTTGCTAAGCATAAAATGTCACTTCCAGTAATGAAAATTACTATTTTGAGTGAAGCAAGTGGTCCTGAGTCATACAATATATGGTTGCTAAGAACTTTCATTACCGTTGCTAGGGACAAATAACATCTTTCAGTAAAGTACATCATCCTGATTTTAAAAATATATGGTTGCCAAGAACTTTTTAAAACGGTTACCTTGTTGCTATGGTATGACCTTGATCAACGACGTTTGACCTTGGCTCAATTGAAGCTCTTTTCCTACTGATCACTTAAAGTATACATGTTTACTATATTATCTGTTACCGTTTTCAAGTTATAAGTCAAAAACCGGTTAACAGAAATGTATCAAGGGCTGTAACTCAAAAACAGTTCATCTAACGCTTTTGGACTCAATGTACCAAATGAAGGTCTTGATGAGAGGAGCTTTTTTCCATTTTTTGTCTGCTTCTATCTTTTACGGTTTTCGAGTTGTAATGAAAACAAGATTGGAGGCCTAAGGTCGAGGTCTCTCTGAACTTTAACATTGACATTTTCTTTATGGACATATCACAGAACGACAAATAGTGAAGACCCTGGGTGTTTTCGACCTACAATTTGTGAGTTTTGGTGATAAGTCCTTGAAACATTCAAGGTATACCGCTCGCCTTTGCTCGTCTAAATTTTTTAGCGAAATTATGCCACAAAGTTCTCTCAAAAGTTCCTTAACATTTCTCACTTTTCAGTTTTTCTCTATATGTTATAGTTTCTGAGTTGTTCTGATAACAAGGTGTTCGGTGTTTGGGGAGATAACTCCGTAAAGAAAAAGTTTTCGGTGTCACAGGCTTAACACCAAACAGGCCTTAACAGTACGATACTTGGTATAAAATATCAAAATGATATGTCGCGAACTCTTTTTTACAGACTGTTTTGAAATGTGGCCGAAGAAAAAAAAAAGAATTAAAAAGAGATTTGTTCTTAGAACAAACGTCAAGGTCTCTCCCGTTATAGTCTGAAGTTAGAAAACATATGAATGTTATGGAGTTTTCGTCTGTTACTATGCACAAAATGTCACTGCCAGTCATGAAAATAAGTTATTTAAGTAAAGAAAGTGGTCCTGATTCAAACAATATATGGTTGTTAAGGATTTTATGCCCGTTGCTAGGGACAAAATGCCACTTCCGGTTGAATAATGACATGTTTCAGTAGACTATATCATCCTGATTCTAAAAATATATGGTTACTAAGGACTTTAATAAAGGTTACCTTGTTGCCATGACCTTGACATATGACCTTTTACCTTGGCTCAAATAGAACATACTGATCACTTTAAGTACATGTTTATTATTTGATCTCTAACCGTTTTCAAGTTATAAGCCAAAATTGGTTTGTTGATGTTTGTTAACATTGAAGAAAATATAAGACGTACAACATTGTCTGGAGAAAAGAAACGGAAACTTAACATGCATACCAATTTTTCTGATGTGACTTTACGATCTTTTGGCCGGCTATCTACCGTGATTACGCGATTGGCACTCCACTGCGACTCCACCAAGGATAGCTGAGTAACAGTGGAGGAAACTGTCTTTCACCTCTCCTCCACCTCCACCGCGATGGGTGGAGAAATTGAAATCCGCGGGGCCTGTACAGTATACTTCAGAAAAAACATATAGAAAGAGTTTCATTCCCAAGCCTAATTTCCTCGGCTAGAACGGCAGTATCTTTCGATGTAGGTCACAAAGTAAGTTGATTAATTTAGTGTTTTGGTCAAATACAAATGAAATAAGAGTAAGGATTGATTTATTTGCGATCAAATTGTATCGGTTTAAAATTCGTACTCAATTCTGAACGAGCCGTTTTCGCAGTATCCTATGTATTCACCAAACTACATAACAATTTTTTGCAAACTTATTTTGTCATACATCTTGGAAGGCTATTGTCACAGTGTTGAATATGTTTCATGAAAATCTTGGAACATAGTGTACCATTTTTTAAAAGTTGCGCCTTTATTAGGCCAACATTTTACTCATTATAACTTATTGCCTATCTTTTACGGTTTCAAAGATATAGCGATGAAAAGACAATGTAAAAATTTAGAACGTGACCTTGACCTTTGACCTTGTGTCCATTGTCAAGGTCAAGGTTAGTGATGACAAATGGTCAAGTTACAAGAAAATATCTGTTATAGTTACTGAGATATCGCTATTTACAATACGTTTTATTGATCCAGGGGAGATAACCCTTTTAAAAGTAAAATTCTCTATTGGGATTTTTCGAGATCTTTTGATCTACCTTTTGTCAAGAGACCTTCATTTTCGTATCTGTTATGGTTAAGGAGGAGAATCGCACACAACACGAGGTCAAAATTTAGAATGTGACCTTGACCTTTGACCTTGTGACCTTTTTCTAAGTCAAGGTCAATGATGACCAACTGTGAAACCCCATGTCTCTATCACATCTGGTTCATGAGTTACAATGGTACAAAATATACTTGCACTAAAAAAGGGGAAATAACTCCTATACAGAGTCGTCAAAATCCTTTACGCGATATGTAAAAAACTGTCGCAATTACAACAGACCATTTTGGGAAAATTTTCATTGCGACATCTTTTACGGTTAAAAAGTTTCTCTGCATAGATGCTTTTTTGTTACAGGGGAAATAACTCCATAAATAAAAAGTGTTCGGTGTGCCAGGGTTAACTGCGAAAGCGTAATGTCTAACACATTCATGGTACAAAATGTCTTTATGACATGTTGCGAAACAAAATTTATAATGGGAAAAGAACACTTGGCGGAAAAAAAATAAGAATAAATATATGTTAATCGTTCTACCGAACGATTAATAGGCTTTCCACTCTAAGCAACCAGAAAGAACATATCTTTATTTAATGACCTTGAAATTTTGCTTCTAAACAATAAATTGAGTAATTTGTCTTTAGAAATTAACAAATTTGAAAGCAAAACTGTTTATATATATGTTAATCGTTCTACCGAACGATTAATAGGCTTTCCACTCTAAGCAACCAGAAAGAACATATCTTTATTTAATGACCTTGAAATTTTGCTTCTAAACAATAAATTGAGTAATTTGTCTTTAGAAATTAACAAATTTGAAAGCAAAACTGTTTATATATTATTTAAAATAGGAAAGGTCAAATTGTAGAGCTTAATGACCTTGACCTGACCTTCTTTATATGTAAATTGAATCTATTTCACAATATGAACAAATGAAAGAAAAAACATTCAAATATGCTTTGAAATAAAAAAAAGGTCAATTCAGTGTTCAATCTAGAGCGCGCCATTGCGCCATTCCCGCTTTTTTTGTTGAATTGACGCGCTTAAAAAACCTCCTGGGTCATTACTGGCGCAACGTAATTTTGCATTGCTTTGAGAAATTCCCCCATAGTCAACAGCTTTGAGAAAGTCCCTTTAAAATATACCGGAAATTTAACTGTATTCTCGGTCCTAAGTACGCTTTTTATCATGTACAATTACAATTTAGCAAGCGTCTAAATCACGTAGACAATATATTATCGATTTTTTTATAACGTGTTGTTCATGCTTCAAGATGAAGCGTATTTCTTCATATTTTACTCCTATTGGAGATAAACGTGCAAAAAAGGATGAAAATCAAAATGAAGCGGGTACCGCGCCGACAGGGAATGCGAACAAAGAAGCTGAAACAGAACAATCGGCGCCCCGGACTGCATCAAGCTTTCAGTCAACATCGAATCATGTCAGTGTCACACGAAAATTTCAGGATGGATGGTTATCTGATATTAAATATTAAGATTGGCTTAATTTTGATAAAGATAAACAACACATGACATGTTCCATCTGCATAAAAACTAATAAAAGAAATCCCTTCACTACCGGTTGCTGTAATGTTAGAACGTCCACTTTAACGAGGCACATGTCCTCAACTGACCATGTTAATGCAATGGTTGACAGTGTTGAGCAAGTAAATTTTCGTAGACAAATTGAAACGTCTATTGACAATAAAAAGTCTGCGATAGTTTCAGCAATGAGATGTGTATATTAGTTGGCTAAGGAAAAAATTGCGACTGTGAAATATTCATCTTTAATTAACCAAATGAAGTTGCAAGGGTGTCCAAATATTGACAATTTATCATCAGGAGGTGAAAATGCATCCTACCTGTCTGATCGTAGTGCTGAGGAATTTCAAAATGCAATTTCAGATAATTGAAAATAATCTTCTGGTCAAAATCAAACAAGCAAATGTTTTTTCATTAATGTGTGATGAAAGTGATGATGTTTCAACCAGCAAGAAACTAATTGTTTACATTAGAATAATCCCCAAACGTAATGAATTTCTACCTGAAACCCATTTTCTAGACAATATTGACATTGAAAAGGGTGATGCAGAAACTTTGCAAAAAACACTTAAACAATGCATTGAGAAGAAAACAATTCCCCTCAAGAAAATAATGTTTTTAGGCTCAGATTGTGCATCTGTAATGACTGGGCGGTACAAAGACATGAGTTTCAGCAAGAATGAAGTTTCTTAGTTATAATTCATTGTATGGCCCATAAATTAGCCTTGTGCACCAGTAAATCTGCAGATAGTGTTCCTTATTTGAAAAAATATAAAGAAACTTTGACCTCTATTTTCTATCATTTCAAACATTCATCAATTCGAACCTCCAATCTTCAAAAGATTGAAGATGTCTTAGATGATAAAAAGCTTAAAATTAAAGAGATCCATGCTGTACGATGGTTTGCATTTTACAGTGCACTTAGGCAATATTTCATACCTGGGGATCTCTTGTCACATACTTTGAACAGGAAAAACGTGCTGAGAAGGGTGGCACTGCCAAAGGACTGCATTCAGCTCTAACTCAATTCGAATTTGTAGTTGTAACCTACATTTATTGGATATTATTCCAATACTTACTAAGCTTAAGTTTAACTTTCCAGAAGGAAATGGTTGACATTTCATTAGTGCAGCCGCTTGTTCAATCAACTATCAGCCAGCTTGAGCATCTAATATTGAAAATGATGGACATTATTTGAATGAAATTTACAAGTGCATAACTGACAATAAACTTAACCTTAAAGGTCACACTATCTCTACAACTGCAAATAAGCAAGCACATGTGAAAAAATATAAGGTAATCATTCATTAAGGGAGTTATCTCTGAGATTAATAAATTTCCAGCTGATTCTATCTCAGTAGTTGGTGCAATGGCTATTCTTGGGTTGAGGGGTATATCTTTCATACAAGATTTGTCTGAACATGGGGAGAAAGAAAGTGACATTGTTTGCAATTTTTATGGACAAGAAAAGTCAGGTGAACAAGCATTTATTGATGTAGATAAAACAAAATGTGAATGGGGTATACTTAAGCCCCTTGTAATTCAGCAGAAATACCCTACAGACAAGTTTCATATTCTATGGGGTCTTATTCACAAATACCATGAAGCTGAGTTTCCAAATCTTATGAAGTTGGCAGAGTTAGCTAGCGCTCTTAATGCACCATTACAAACAGCTGACTGTGAGAGAGGATTTTCATGCCAAAATAACATAAAAACCAAGGACAGAAATCGTATGAGTGCTGATAGGCTCAATAAACTAATGCGTATTACTATGAATAAATGTGATGTTGGTGAATTTAACTATGACCAAGCTGTTCAAATATGGAGGGAAACAAAACACAGAAGGGCTTTTCCTAAAGTAAAATACCGGTAAACAACTTTTGGGAACACTCCATTTATTCAACATAATCATGTATTCATGTGTATATAAAACAACTGTAATGTTTGTTAGTTACTTCAATTATAATTATTAATTTCAATTTATGCCTCTATTTTGTTTTAGCAAACTGAATCATAAGCCTTCACTTTTTGTCCAGTTGTCATGTCTCTATATTGGTTTTATTGACCCCTAGCTATAAATTCTGGCCCCTATGGTAAGTTAATAGGGCCATCATGACCCCTTAGGCCAAATTCTAGATTGAACACTGGTCATAAAATATGACGTTCAGAGACTTTAATAACATTGACCACTGACCTTTTGATCTTTGCATATATTATGCATAAATAACTAAGCATTTATTAGGATAAACCACTCCATATACATGGAAAATGAAAAATTAAATAATATGTCTGCAAGGTCAAGGTCATAAGGGTCTTTGCTGAAGATCCCATGCCTCTACTATCAATAGTTAATGAGTTATGAATCAAAAATTAATAATCAATGTTTCAAATGGGAGATAACTCCTATAAAATGAAGTCAAATCCTTTCCCTTCAAATGTGACAAAGTTGCTCCTTTATTAGGTTAACATTTTACCCATTATAAGTTATTGCCTATCTTTTACTGTTTCAAAGATATAGCAATAACAAGACAATGTGAAAATTTAGAACGTGACCTTGATCTTTGACCTTGTGTCCATTTTGAAGGTCAAGGTCATAAGGTTCTTTGGTGAAGACCCCATGCCTCTGCTATCAATAGTTAATGATTTATGAATGGAAAACTAATAATCAATGTTTCTAATGGGAGATAACTCCTATAACATGAAGTCAAATCCTTTCCCTTTAAAAGTTGCGCGTTTATTAGGCCAAAATATTACCCATTATAAGTTATTGCCTATCTTTTATGGTTTCAAAGATTTAGAAGTTGATGTGCGATTGGTCAAAAAGCTTTTATTTTTACCTGGAGGAAATTAAAACATTACAAGTTAACAGGTTATAACTTTGCAATAAATAGTTTTTATTATTTTTTTGTATTATTTACCTCTGCATTAACATCTGAAAACTAAAAGTTTTTAATATTCTCTGCATGTTTTGGAAAGCATTGCTAGGTAAAAATATATCTCCATTTATATATTCAATTCCAATTAATATAGCACTAAAGGTAAAATACTCAATATTATTTTCATTGTATAATTTAAAACATAATTAACCACCAAATTTCATCAAACAAATTGTTTAAGATGTGTTTTTTATAGTAAATTTACTATTTGTAATACAATTTACAAATATAGAAAAGTCTTGCAGGTGCATTTGTAAATTTGTTCATTTTACTGAAAAACAAGGGAAGTAATTTTTAATGTTAAAGTCAGAAATAGTTCAACAAATAAATTTGAGTTATCTCTCTTTTTACGGTTTTAAAGTAAATTCATAATAAGTATTTGTTTATTGTTCTGTATTATTTGCTAGAGATTGGCATTCTAAGAGAGACAACTTGTATAAACTGTTGATAAAACATGTCGCGACATGTCTTAATTAAAAAAATGCCCCTTCTATCAATAGTTAGTAAGTTATATACGAAAACTAATAATCAGTTGTCTTAATGGGAGATAACTCTTATAAAATGAAGTCAAATACTTTCCCTTCAAATGTGACAAAGTTGCGCCTTTATTAGGCCAACATTTCACTCTTTATAACTTACTGCCTATCTTTTACCGTTTCAAAGATATAGCGATGACAAGACAATGTAAAAATTCAGAACGTGACCTTGACCTTTGACATTGTGTTAATTGTCAAGGTCAATGATGACCAATGTGAAGTTACAAGTAGATATCTGTTATAGTTACTGAGATATCGCTATTTAAAATAAATTGCATTGATCCAGGGAAGATAACTCTTACAAAAGTTCCAAAAAAAAAGTGACGATTCAAGATCTTAATAAGATCTACCTTTTGTCAAGAGACCTTCATTTTCGTATCTGTTATGGTTAAGGAAGAGATCTGTACACAACACGAGGTCAAAATTTAGAATGTGACCTTGACCTTTGATCTTGTGACATTTTTTCTAAGTCAAGGTCAATGATGACAAACTATGAAACCCCAAGTCTCTATCACATCTGGTTTATGAGTTACAATGGTATAAAATGTACTTACAATAAAAAAGGGGAGAAAACTCATATAAGGAGGTGAACAAATCCTTTGCGCGATATGTAAGAAAGTGTCGCTATCCATCACTGACCATTTTGGAAAAATTTTCATTGCGACATCTTTTATGGTTTCAAAGTTTATCTGTACACAAGCTTTTTTGTGACAGGGGAAATAACTCCGTAAAAAACAAGTGTTCGGTGTGTCAGGGTTAACTGCAAAAGCGTAATGTCTCATACATCCATAGTACAAAATGTCTTTACGACATGTCGCGAAACAAAATTTATAATGGGAAAAGAAAAGTTGGCTGAAAACCAGAGGCTCTTAAGAGCCTGTATCGCTCACCTGATTTTATAGGCAATGAAGATGGCATTTCCCTGATGTTAAAGTAAGTCCTGTAATTTTCAATAAACTTTAAATAGGACCATCCAAACAATATTACTAGAAAGCTTTGTTTCATTGGTTAACCAGTTGTATAGAGATTTTTTTTATTTGCCCATAGGGTCCTATGTTAAACTAAGTCCTGCGGGGGAGGTGGCCATTTTGAATTTCCAATTGCCATAAAAAACATAAACTTTATAAAGGACCATCCAAACAATATTGCTAGTAAGTTTTTGTTTCCATTGATTAACCGGTTTCAGAGAAGAAGCCTTTAAAAACTTTTTCCCATAGGGTCGTATGTTAAACTAAGTCCTGCGGTAGCAGCCATTTTGAATTTCCAATTGCAATAAAAAACATAAACTTTATAGAGGACCATCCAAACAATATTGCTAGTAAGTTTTTGTTTCCATTGATTAACCGGTTTCAGAGAAGAAGCCTTTAAAAACTTGTTCCCATAGGGTCCTATGTTAAATTAAGTCCTGCGGTAGTGGCCATTTTGAATTTCCAGTTGGCATAAAAATCATAAACTTTATAAAGGACCATCCAAACAATATTGCTAGTAAGTTTTGTTTTGATTGGTTAACCGGTTTCAGAGAAGAAACCCTTTTATACCTTTTTCCCATAGGGTCCAATGTTAAACTAAGTCCTGCGGTGGCGGCCATTTTGAATATCAGATTGGGATAAAAAAACATTAACTTTATAGAGGACCATCCAAACAATATTGCTAGTAAGTTTTGTTTCCATTGGTTGGCCGGTTTCAGAAAAGAAGCCTTTCAAACTTTTTCCCATAGGGTCCTATGTTAAATTAAGTCCTGCGGTGGCAGCCATTTTGAATTTCCAATTGCCATAAAAAACACAAACTTTATAGAGGACCATCCAAACAATATTGCTAGTAAGTTTTGTTTTGATTGGTTAACCAGTTTCAGAGAAGAAGCCCTTTTTAACCTTTTTCCCATAGGGTCCAATGTTAAACTAAGTCCTGCGGTGGCGGCCATTTTGAATATCAGATTGGGATAAAAAACATTACATTTATAGAGGACCATCCAAACAATATTGCTAGTAAGTTTTGTTTCCATTGGTTGGCCGGTTTCAGAAAAGAAGCCTTTCAAACTTTTTCCCATAGGGTCCTATGTTAAATTAAGTCCTGCGGTGGCAGCCATTTTGAATTTCCAATTGCCATAAAAAACACAAACTTTATAGAGGACCATCCAAACAATATTGCTAGTAAGTTTTTGTTTCCATTGATTAACCGGTTTCAGAGAAGAAGCCTTTTAAAACTTTTTCCCACAGGGTTCTATGTTAAAAGGGGAGAAAACTCATATAAGGAGGTGAACAAATCCTTTGCGCGATATGTAAGAAAGTGTCGCTATCCATCATAGACCATTTTGGAAAAATTTTCATTGCTACATCTTTTATGGTTTCAAAGTTTATCTGTACACAAGCTTTTTTGTGACAGGGGAAATAACTCCGTAAAAAACAAGTGTTCGGTGTGTCAGGGTTAACTGCAAAAGCGTAATGTCTCATACATCCATAGTACAAAATGTCTTTACGACATGTCGCGAAACAAAATTTATAATGGGAAAAGAAAAGTTGGCTGAAAACCAGAGGCTCTTAAGAGCCTGTATCGCTCACCTGATTTTATAGGCAATGAAGATGGCATTTCCCTGATGTTAAAGTAAGTCCTGTAATTTTCAATAAACTTTAAATAGGACCATCCAAACAATATTACTAGAAAGCTTTGTTTCATTGGTTAACCAGTTGTATAGAGATTTTTTTTATTTGCCCATAGGGTCCTATGTTAAACTAAGTCCTGCGGGGGAGGTGGCCATTTTGAATTTCCAATTGCCATAAAAAACATAAACTTTATAAAGGACCATCCAAACAATATTGCTAGTAAGTTTTTGTTTCCATTGATTAACCGGTTTGAGAAGAAGCCTTTAAAAACTTTTTCCCATAGGGTCGTATGTTAAACTAAGTCCTGCGGTAGCAGCCATTTTGAATTTCCAATTGCAATAAAATACATAAACTTTATAGAGGACCATCCAAACAATATTGCTAGTAAGTTTTTGTTTCCATTGATTAACCGGTTTCAGAGAAGAAGCCTTTAAAAACTTGTTCCCATAGGGTCCTATGTTAAATTAAGTCCTGCGGTAGTGGCCATTTTGAATTTCCAGTTGGCATAAAAATCATAAACTTTATAAAGGACCATCCAAACAATATTGCTAGTAAGTTTTGTTTTGATTGGTTAACCGGTTTCAGAGAAGAAGCCCTTTTATACCTTTTTCCCATAGGGTCCAATGTTAAACTAAGTCCTGCGGTGGCGGCCATTTTGAATATCAGATTGGGATAAAAAACATTAACTTTATAGAGGACCATCCAAACAATATTGCTAGTAAGTTTTGTTTCCATTGGTTGGCCGGTTTCAGAAAAGAAGCCTTTCAAACTTTTTCCCATAGGGTCCTATGTTAAATTAAGTCCTGCGGTGGCAGCCATTTTGAATTTCCAATTGCCATAAAAAACACAAACTTTATAGAGGACCATCCAAACAATATTGCTAGTAAGTTTTGTTTTGATTGGTTAACCAGTTTCAGAGAAGAAGCCCTTTTTAACCTTTTTCCCATAGGGTCCAATGTTAAACTAAGTCCTGCAGTGGCGGCCATTTTGAATATCAGATTGGGATAAAAAAACATTAACTTTATAGAGGACCATCCAAACAATATTGCTAGTAAGTTTTGTTTCCATTGGTTGGCCGGTTTCAGAAAAGAAGCCTTTCAAACTTTTTCCCATAGGGTCCTATGTTAAATTAAGTCCTGCGGTGGCAGCCATTTTGAATTTCCAATTGCCATAAAAAACACAAACTTTATAGAGGACCATCCAAACAATATTGCTAGTAAGTTTTTGTTTCCATTGATTAACCGGTTTCAGAGAAGAAGCCTTTTAAAACTTTTTCCCATAGGGTTCTATGTTAAAAGGGGAGAAAACTCATATAAGGAGGTGAACAAATCCTTTGCGCGATATGTAAGAAAGTGTCGCTATCCATCACTGACCATTTTGGAAAAATTTTCATTGCTACATCTTTTATGGTTTCAAAGTTTATCTGTACACAAGCTTTTTTGTGACAGGGGAAATAACTCCGTAAAAAACAAGTGTTCGGTGTGTCAGGGTTAACTGCAAAAGCGTAATGTCTCATACATCCATAGTACAAAATGTCTTTACGACATGTCCCGAAACAAAATTTATAATGGGAAAAGAAAAGTTGGCTGAAAACCAGAGGCTCTTAAGAGCCTGTATCGCTCACCTGATTTTATAGGCAATGAAGATGGCATTTCCCTGATGTTAAAGTAAGTCCTGTAATTTTCAATAAACTTTAAATAGGACCATCCAAACAATATTACTAGAAAGCTTTGTTTCATTGGTTAACCAGTTGTATAGAGATTTTTTTTATTTGCCCATAGGGTCCTATGTTAAACTAAGTCCTGCGGGGGAGGTGGCCATTTTGAATTTCCAATTGCCATAAAAAACACAAACTTTATAGAGGACCATCCAAACAATATTGCTAGTAAGTTTTGTTTTGATTGGTTAACCAGTTTCAGAGAAGAAGCCCTTTTTAACCTTTTTCCCATAGGGTCCAATGTTAAACTAAGTCCTGCGGTGGCGGCCATTTTGAATATCAGATTGGGATAAAAAACATTACATTTATAGAGGACCATCCAAACAATATTGCTAGTAAGTTTTGTTTCCATTGGTTGGCCGGTTTCAGAAAAGAAGCCTTTCAAACTTTTTCCCATAGGGTCCTATGTTAAATTAAGTCCTGCGGTGGCAGCCATTTTGAATTTCCAATTGCCATAAAAAACACAAACTTTATAGAGGACCATCCAAACAATATTGCTAGTAAGTTTTTGTTTCCATTGATTAACCGGTTTCAGAGAAGAAGCCCTTTTTAACCTTTTTCCCATAGGGTCCAATGTTAAACTAAGTCCTGCGGTGGCGGCCATTTTGAATATCAGATTGGGATAAAAAACATTACATTTATAGAGGACCATCCAAACAATATTGCTAGTAAGTTTTGTTTCCATTGGTTGGCCGGTTTCAGAAAAGAAGCCTTTCAAACTTTTTCCCATAGGGTCCTATGTTAAATTAAGTCCTGCGGTGGCAGCCATTTTGAATTTCCAATTGCCATAAAAAACACAAACTTTATAGAGGACCATCCAAACAATATTGCTAGTAAGTTTTTGTTTCCATTGATTAACCGGTTTCAGAGAAGAAGCCTTTTAAAACTTTTTCCCATAGGGTTCTATGTTAAACTAAGTCCTGCAGTGGCGGCCATTTTGAATTTCCAATTCCCATCTAAAACACAAACTTTATAGAGGACCATCTAAACAATATTGCTAGTAAGTTTTGTTTTGATTGGTTAAACGGTTTCAGAGAAGAAGCCCTTTTTAACTTTTTTCCCATAGGGTCCTATGTTAAACAAAGTCTTGAGGTGGCGGCCATATTGGTTTACCAATCAAAATAAAAAACACAAACTTTGTAAAGGTCCATCCAATGAACATTATGGCCAAGTTTGGTTTCATTTGGCAAAGTGGTTTCAGAGAGGAAGATTAAAATGTAAAAAGTTTACAGACGCCGACGACGACGACGACGCCGACTGACGCAAAGTGATAACAATAGCTCACATGACCCTTTGGGTCAGGTGAGCTAAAAATAAGAATAATAAGAAACAGACGAATAACAATAAGGTTTCCACTCTGTGAGTGGAAAGCCTTAATAAGAAACAGACTAATAACAATAAGTCTTTCCACTCTGTGAGTGAAAAGCCTTTATAAGAAACACACTAATAACGTTAAGTCTTCCCACTCTGTGAGTGGAAAGCCTTAATAATAAGAAACAGACTAATAACAATAAGTCTTCCCACTCTGTGAGTGGAAAGCCTTTATAAGAAACAGACTAATAACAGTAAGTCTTCCCACTGTGAGTGGAAAGCCTAAATAATAAGAAACAGACTAATAACAATAAGTCTTTCCACTCTGAGTGGAAAGCCTTTATAAGAAACAGACTAATAACAGTAAGTCTTCCCACTGTGAGTGGAAAGCCTTAATTAATGGTCAACTGTTCTATTGAACATTTGAGGGTCTTCCCAGATTAATTAAAATTTTAAATTTTATGAAGAAAAGTAATGCCACTATCACAATAAATCACAAAAGATCAAAAATTTGGACGTGACATGTTTTTTCAACAAGAGATAATTCAAACATTATAAACATTAGAAGTTGACAGGTTATAACTTTGTGATCAATGTTTTTTTTATGGTTATGTATTATTTACTTCTGCATTAACATCTGAATACTAAAAGTTTTAATTTTTCTTTTTTCTTTTTTTTTTTAATTTTTTTAAATTTTTTTTTCTTTCTTTTTTTCTTTTTTTTGTTAAATTTTTTTTTTCATTTTTTTGCGTTTTCTTTCTTTCTTTCTTTCTTTTTTATAATTTTTTTTTTATCTTCAAACATTCATTTGAACAAAAATTCAAAAATTATAAACATTATACGTTGATTGGTTATAAGTCTATAACATTGCGATAAATATTTTTTTATTGTTCCGTATTATTTGCTAAAGATTATAAGAGAGATAACTCCTATAAAATGTTGATGAAACTCAGGAATCACAAATCTCCCTTTAGATACATGTACAATTTATATACTTATATCTGCATTATTCTTTATATTTTTCATTCTGTATTATTTAAAGCATCGCTTGATTTTTTTCATATTAGAACACATTGAGATACATGTATAAGTAGAAACAGACTTTAAATGTAAGTCAGATTTGACTTATCTCCCTTTTAATGTTAAAGTCAGAAATAAATTGGAGTTATCTCTCTTTGTATGAAAAACTAATAATCAATTGTCTTAATGTGAGATAACTCCTATAAAATGGAGTCAAATTACTTCGCTCCAAATGTGACAAAGTTGCGTCTTAATTAGGGGAACATTTTCCCTTTAATAAGTGTTTATCTATCTTTTACCATTTCAGAACAGTAGCGATAACAAACAAATGTCAAAATTTAGAACGTGACCTTGACCTTTGACCTTGTGTCGATTTTCAAGGTCAAAGGTCACGAGGGTCTATGGTAAAGACCCTTAGGCCTCTATCTCTTTTGGTTCCCGAGATATGTTTGAATGTCACTTAAAACTTTTATTTAAAGGGAGATAACTCCAAATCAATCTGTCCCAAAGTTGTGCAAGGATACAGGACACATGTTGGTAAAGGTTTGGTGTTGCTATCTTTATTGGTTTAGAAGGAGTAGCAATAACAAGCTTTACAGTAAAAGGACAGATAACTCCATAAGTGAAAAGGGTGCAGTCAGCCAGGGTGAACTGCAAAAGCACAGTCAATAACTGATATCGGATAAAAAATATCAAAGGGACATGTCGCGAAGTAAAAAACTATACACAAAAGTTTGCGAAGAAGTATAATAATAATAATTAAGTCATTTGTTCAGAGAACAAATGTGAGGTCTTTCCCTGCATTTTGTTAGTGTTATGTCTAGGTATATAGTTGTGACTTTACGGTCAGTTACTATGGTTTTAATATACAAAGCAAGTGGTCCAAAGTCAGAAAATGTATGGTTGCTAAGGACATTTAGTTGGTTGCTATGGACAAAATGCCACTTCCGGTCGTGAAATGACATATTTCAGTAAAGAACATCATTCTGATTCAAAAATATATTGTTGCTAAGGACTTTTTATAACAGTCACCTTGTTGCTAGGGTATGACCTTGACCTATGACCTTTGACCTTCGGCTCAAATTGAAGCTCTTTTGATACTGATCACTTTAAACCTATATGTTTACTTTATTATCTCTAACCCTTTTCAAGTTTTAACCAAAAAACATATTAGCCGAAACATGTCAAGGGCAGTAACTCGAAAATGGTTGATTCTAATATGACGTCCTGCTTTCGCTATGTAAACAAAGCCGTGTTAAAATTCCAATAAATTTAGTTCGCATATGCGCAAGTAAATTTTGGTTGAAGTCGTTTAAATTTTATTTAAAAAACTAAATTATTTAAACTATCATCGTGACTGTTAATAAATTTGTTATTTTAAGTCTGAATTCTGCAATTTGCATGATTCAACATTCAGCCATTAAATTATGTTTACACCACTCTATATTATGACACACAGGAGGTAGGTGGAACAGCCATTCACTAGCGCACATTTATATGACGCTTCACTGTACAGATTATTGTATTTGTCATAATCAGAATCGAAATAATTCATGGATACCATACTTTATTGTCGTTTTAACATGAGTGGTCATTATATTCATGATATTTTACCCCTCGCTATCGCTCGGGGCAAAATATTCAAGAATATAATGCCCACCCATGTTAAAACAACAATAAAGTATGGAATCCATGAATTATTTCTTTATCGTACAACTTTGGGTCAAATGTACCAAATGAAGGCCCTAATAAGAGGAAAATTTGTCCAATTTATTGTCTGCTTCTATCTTTTATGGTTTTTGAGTAATATTGAAAACAAAATTTAGCGGATACCTGTCAAGGGCCATAACCTCACAAACGGTTTGTCGCAGTTTTCGACACTATATATCAAATGTAGATTTCAATGAGAGGAACATTTTTCTGATATATAGTCTACTTCAATTTTTTATGGTTTTCGAGTTATAGCGAAAACAAAATTTCAATGGCGGCCATTGTGAAAATGGTGGATCGAAAAAAAATTTTGATCCGATATATGTAATTAAAACGTAATTAGAAACCTGCAAAATCTAAGTATTTTGAAAAAGCAAAGCAACCAGAAGTTCAGTTAGTAATACCAGAAAAGCGAAAACAGGAAATCATTGATGTCTATCTTGATAAAAGCGGAAAGCAATCAAGATACAATATCAAAAATCCTAATGGCAAAGGGCCTACCAGATTATTATATAGTGAAGAGATACCTTATGATGTATTTTTAGATTTTCTCAAATTATTAAAGGAAAAAGAAGCAACATGTTTTAGGTCAAAACATCCACTGAAAACACAGGGTTTCACTCCAGCATCACGTTACAACATATCAAAACAACATTTTACACATCATATAAACTCCAAATAGAAGAATATATCTGCCTGCTGAATTATCATCAGCTAAGGGCATTAATCAGTTTAGGTTACAAATTACACAGCATTTTATTAGAAGTCATGGACAACTTCCACACACTTTCAATTAATTGCACTGTTTGTATGGCATGCTAAGAAATTTTGTTTCAAATGTTATTCATAAAATCAACAAAGACTATAGTGGTTGCTCAGTCCTTATGGTATTTTTGATTTTTTTAAATATATGTATTACAAAAGTCTATTTTCAAATTTAATATTTGGACACCTTTAGGATAAAGGATGGCCTCATCAACCAAACTTTATTCTTTAGGATCTTTAGTATAGGAGTGATGACCCTATATTACAGAACCAAAAATAAATACATATTTTTTTTTAAGTGTGCAAATTTCAAAGCAGATTGCTTTATACAATAAGCCATTGTTATAAAAAAAAAATTAAATATTCTATAGTTTTTTTAATTACAATTTATGCTCATTTCAACACACAGTGCAGCATGGCATTTATTCATTCTTGGAAGGCTCAGAATATAAACAAAATAGTTTATTTTCCATTATAATCCTTCAGTATTCCAATTGCTTACTAGTATGTTAAGTTAAGTTTAGTGTTGTATACAAAGATATATTTTAAGATTAAAAGTGTCACATGTTGATAGAACAGGTAGCTCCTCTGCTCATTACCTCATATAATGAGAAAATCCAAGTGTATATGGGTATTCAGTTTGACTGGGCGACCAATCAAACACTGAGACCGATTTAGAAAATTCGTGTGGATATGAATTTTCAGTTTGACTGGGCAACCAATCAAACACTGGGACCAAACAAGAAAATTCATGTGGATGTGAATTTTCAGTTTGATGAGGCGGCTGGTTAAACAATGTGACCATTTTAGAGAATCCATGTGGATTGGATTCTTGGTTCAGAGCTAGTCAGCTGGTTGTGGATATAGCATCCTTCAGGTGACACTCTCTTATGAGAGGAAGGACTGCTACTTCCTGAAGCCCATGTCTCATTAATATAGTAATCAGAAGAGTAAACTGAAACAAAACATGGTGAAACATACGAACAAAAACATTGAGGACTTAAAATTAGTAAATATAAGTAATATGCGAAATATGGTAAAATGACATTATGTACAAGTGTAAAAAGCAGGAAAATATAGCATATACATGTAGATGTAAAATGTAGTAAACATAGAGAATATATATATCAAATGAATGCGGTTTGAAATAATTTTGTACTAGTAAATCTGTTGGAATCCTTCAGATGAAATGTTTTAATTGTACAACTTACAGTATACATGTGTATGTCAACATTAATGTTTTATTTTAGGAACATGTTGTATTATAGTCAAAGTAAAATAAACTATTATTCAGAAATTTTCCCTTATGGGAGTAGAAAATTAAAGGTCAGTATACAGTGATATGTTTTAAAGACATAAATTATGCATTACGTTTGTAATATGGCATTTTGTTTTTTGTACAATGTGCAGGTTTTTATTGGCTGCATAGTTCATAGATGTGTGTATGTATATATGTCAATTGTGCATGATTTCAGGAGAAATCATAAATGAAGAAGGGAGAGTATATAACCAGTGAAAAATTATGTATTTTTCACAGTTAATATAAGTTTCTTATTTGAAATACAAGTTATTAAAGTTTTATGCAATATTGGATAAAGTATAACATGCTATGTAAAATATTACTTGACAAAATCAATTTAATTAGATAGTTTTGCGAAAGGTGTTACTTTACATAATATTAAATGACTTTTTAACTCACATGTGTGGAATTGGGTTGTATTGTTAAAATGTATTAGAAAGGTGTACATTATGTTATTTTAGCACCTTTGAGAAATTACAACAAAAGACCTAATTGTTAGTGGGATTAACACTTATTTTAGGAATGTCATTTTAATTGTCTGAGAACATATCTGGTGGGATTATTTATTATTTATAATATCAGTTATTTGTTACTATTTAGAAATATGTCAATTATTTTAATACTGTTAGGGACAACCCATTTTGGGGTTTCAGCAAATGTGATTGGCTAGTTAAAGAATTAAACATTTCTTTATATAAATAATGCTAGAGAAGTAAAAAGAGAGTTAAGTTTTTGACACCAATAGAAACCAGTCTGAATTTTCACTGTATTTTTATTATGGTGCATTTATGTCCATGAACTTTATTACTGATATAAGTTACTAGTATATAGGATGTTATAATTGTTAACCATGGTTACTGAGATCAACGTTGATATAACTGTTGGACTTGTAAATAAGTAGATATATACATGTATATATGTTTACTGAACAATATAGATATTGAAAACTGGCATCGTCTTGTGTTTTAAAAACAATATGGACATGAACCGTGTGAGCTAAGAACAATTCCCCAAATACATGATCAAGTGTGAAGACAATAAGAGTGGGTTACTTCCCCGGGCCAGACATGCACTTCACATTGGTCATATAACATTCAAAATGGCATTGCACAATGCAAAATACTACGAAAGGGGAAAGATGGCATATTTTACTGAAAACTTAGAAAATTTTGGTTTTAAGAAATTAAATATTGGACCGGAGCCCTGATGAATATAATTCATGAGTCTTTTCCCCACCATAGACCCATCCATCATCGGCAGTCAGTCCAACCTTCCTACCGACCCTTGTTTATTAGCATACGAATCTAATGCCAGAGCAATGTACAATTCTAGAGTTTAGTATATCCGATTTAGTCATAACCTGGTCGTTTAGTTACAAACAAGAATGAGAGTGAAAGTAAAATGTTAAAAAGGGATGTTCACAATTCAGTTTCTGTTAACCAAGATTCCAGAAAATTTAGCTCTTTTAAGTATGAACCTAATTATCCCCGTGTTTATTACAATGTTACCAAAGATGGCAACATATGTAAATTTTCTTAACTTTTTCCAAACTCTATGAAAACTGTTTTGAATTAGTCAGTATTTGGGTCAGGCTAATGATTCTATCTTGTCATTATTGACTAAATCAATTAATAGAAATATTTTAATTATAATAAACAATGTTAAAACCAATGTTTTTACTTTATTCAGATTCAAGACTTTTTACCCAATTGTGGAGTTTACGTCGTAATTTTCTCAATTAACAGGGGCCCAGGCCCTATTTGAAAAAAGGTAGGAAAATCCCTGGTTATATAATGAAAATTAGGTTAAAAATACTTTTTAAAATAATAATTTAAAATTAATTATTAATAATATTTCCTATACAATTGACTTATTTTAGCAAGTATACAAATTATCAGTCTATATGGTTAAACCCTTACTGAGATTTTTGCACCAGAACATGCTAGTCCAGAACGGGGCGGTGGATGACACACAAATAAAAAAAAAATAAGGCCGAAGTCATTTTTCACAGTTTTTGACTTTTCATAATTTTGTTATATTATTTATAGCATACATGCACGAGTTACCACTCATTTTAAAGCATAAATAGAGCACTACCGCAAGAAATTAATATAAAAAACTAAGGCCGAAGTCATTTTTCACAGTTTTTGACTTTTCATAATTTTGTTATATTATTTATAGCATACATGCACGAGTTACCACTCATTTTAAAGCATAAATAGAGCACTACAGCAAGAAATTACAAAATAATACTTCTTTTGTAAGTCAACAAAATAATTTGACTCCAAATATTGATAAAATTTGGTACTTAAGGCAAAAATCAGAAAATGGCCAATTTTCAGTCCCTTAAAATAGTCATAACTTTTGAACCGCTCAACCGATTTCCAAAATTTTTTCAGCAAAATTCCTCATTTTTAAACAGCTAACAAAACAAGACAAATTTTCCCTGCTGATGTTCATTTTTTTGTCTGACCTCCCTAGCTTTATTGTTTTTGTCTCAAAAATATACACATACCTTGATTGACTAAATATTCTAAAAGAAACTTTAACATGGTCTTCTTGTTCGCATTTAATGGCACATAATCAAAATCGTTCAGCACCTTGCTAAGAACGTCTAACCCTTCTTCAAATACAGAACCAAACGGGTAAAATTCTTCTTCATATGCCGTCGTTACACAACTAGCTCGACAAAAGGAAACACCGTATCCAACTCCTCCATCACATTGTCGAATATTTAAAGCGGTTAAAGCGGCGTTCCTTTTCTTACATAACGCTTTAGCACTGGCAGTTATTTCTTTCAGGATCCCGCTCTCATGTAAACTCTCCAAAACTGGACGAAATGTAAATGTTGCAGATGATTCTTCATCGCACGGTTTTCTTTTTGCCATATTGTAGCGGGGAGATCATAGGGAAAGGGGAGGGAAACAAGGAAAGTCAATGCTAGAACATGGCGGATGCCGTACTCGATGTCTCTCGGTTTTCATAACTCAAATCATTGCATTGACTTTGACTTTGGGAGTTTTTTACGTCCTACACCGACAACTTAATGCCCTTGTTCGGACGGTTCATTGCATTGTATCACACGTGGGGTTATAACTAATTTCAGGTACGGTTTACTGAGCTATTGCGCGATAATATAGTTCGATGTTTGCATTTACCGAAGTAAGTACGTTCTATCTGTAATATTGTTTTGATTATTTTTCAGGTGAAAAACAGTATGTTTTGTATTGCTAAATGTAATAATTTTGTTCCTTGCATTTGAATAAAAATATAATTCTGTTCATATATTCTTACGCGATCAAGCTGGCTAGGTGAACGATCATATTGTTGTATTCATTACATTATGTGCACGTGATTATGTGTCATAACCATTTATTGTAAATGTGTTGAACAAATAAGCATTTCGTACTATTTCGTACTATTTTCATAAATGCACATAAAATCTGCTCTCATCTGAATTTAATTATATAATTAACGCATTGTAAATATGTCAAATATTATATCATAAATGCACATTCAATCTGCTTTCATCTGAATTGTTAATTGTATAATACGCATTGTAAGTATGTCCAACAATAATGAACTTCTTGCTACTGTTTTAATGGTGTATTAAACAATTTTCTTGATGTAAACAGTTAATATTCCATGGCTGCCTGTGCTGCTGCAGCTGAGCATCATGATGTCCTAACAGTAAACACGATTTTCACATGTGTAGCAGAGTCATTTTTTTACAATAATTTGATTTTCTAATTATGTTTGAAATTTGTGTAAAAAATGTGCTAAAATTAAGAGTCAATAAAATTATTTTCAAAAACTACTTTGAAGCGGTTATATTTTTGAATTGGAAGAGTTATTTTTAATTGAACAAAGGATTTCCCTTTATTGTATTTTGATTGGTCACGGTTTATTTGGCGCTCTTTTTGTGATCTCTTTGTTCTTACCCCGGTAGACTGAAAATAGCCATTGTCGAGCTTAGACGTAGTTAATAATGCTCTGAACAACTTTGACGTCTTAGCTGAAACACATTTATACAATAGAACATTCGAAAGATTATGATTTTGACTGTTTCCATTTGGACATTTGACAACGGACAGTTTCTGTAAGTTTTACTTCTTTTTAACATATGATAATAACATGTGATAATGATATTGTTAAATCTGATTGTATTTTAATTTCTGAGTCTATTTTCCTAACGAGTAATAAAACTTCGAACCTTAGATTGGTTAGTTATTAATGAAACCACCCTGTTACAAATGGCGCCCACGTAGTTTATGATGGAACCATGGCAACGGAGATATCCGGGGTCGACCGAAGTGTACATATGAGATGTTTACCATATGCAGATTATGCGCATGAATGAACTTACATGTTATTGTTTACATCGTCCACGTGGATTTGTTTACATCTTGACTTGTCGTTTCCGTCTTAGAAGATTGTGTTCCGGTAGTTACTTTTGTAACTTAGACTTTTGATTTGGTTTTCGTTATTTGAAAATCAAACTTTATTATAGTGTGTGTTATTTTATTTTGTGTGTTTGTATATAATTCTGATATTCATTTAGTACTGATCAACGAATGAGGTAGGAAGTTTATTTACTTAATACACTTATATTTTTTTTTTAAATATTTGCAGTCCTTTTTGATTATATTTTTTGTCCAGTAACTTGATAGTTGTGCTTGATAGACTGATTTGTTGCACTTATTACTTATTGTAGGTACGTCATTGTTTACTTATAGTAAATATATTGTTTTTTGTTTACTTTATTAATTTTTTTGCATCTTCATATTCACGTCATTTAACAGAAATCAAAACTTATTTTTCATATATCGTGATCAGTACAGTAAATTATATAGAGGTATATTTGTGTATAGTATTTTCAAGATACCTTCATTATTTTTTTTAATTAACATTGAAGTTGTATTTTGATTTTTGTGGATCATTATGTCTTTGTGTTGTTTACATTTTGAGTACACATTATAGTTTGCATTTACATTTGAATACAAAGTAGATTGGAGAATATAATTGTTGCAACTTATTATATTTTATTTAAAAGGATATTATTACATTTTTTTTCACAAACTGGACTTAGTTAACATGGCTACTAGCCATTAGATTTGACGATAGATTTCACATTAAGCCTTACATACTTACTTTACTTACTGGTATATTAGGTACTTATACTTAGTACATTGAACATTTAGCTGTACATTGTGCGGTATATTTATTCATTACCGTATGTTGATTTGATTGTGCATGACAGATTAATTGGACTTAATTTGTTTTTATATAAAATATACTTGATTTAGCATGTTTTAGTTTATACTAAAATTTGAGATATTTTTTTTTTATTCCTGAAGGATATTTGTACTCAGGCTTATTACGTAACACATTATTTAAGTCTATCATTACATACCATTTAAGTATATTTGAAATAAAAATTTACAAAACATTATGTCTTAATTATTAGCTAACATATCCTTTTTCATTATAGAACCAGCAGATACCTATTTTTTGCAGATATTTGTTTCTTTTGTAGGCCTTTTACTTTTCTTGTAGTGCCTTCCAGACAACAAAACCCCAAAGGTGAGTTAAATTTTTGTACTAGGCATGTTTTTGTATCTTTCAGCTATCTTTCACAATGGATACTTGCACTTTTGACACTCCATTGATGGATCAGCAAACTACTTCATATAAGAAGCGAAGACGATACAGGAGACGTAAATTAAAACCATACTGGTATGAGTCGACGACAGCTGAACAGAACATTTACCTGCTCCGACTCCTATTTCATCAACACATAGTAAGCAGCCCATTATATGCTATCGCTGTGGACGTCCTGGACATATTGCCATCGGATGTCGGTTCAGATTGGATCACTCCAGGCAGGCCTATGCTTTTCAACAGATGAATATGGAAGACAGGACTTATGCCCACCAACAACAATATCAATCCAGAGACACACTTGGACTTTGTGGCAGTCCAAATGAGGTGACTGTGAAGATATATGGTATTACAGTTTCAGCCCTACTAGACACCGGTTCTACAGTCATTACAGTTAGTGAATCCTTTCATCGACAGTATCTTGCTGACCATGATATTCAAACTCTAGACCGGATCCTTCATGTTGCATGTGCTGATGGACAGGAAATGCCATACAGTGGATACATCACAGCTGAACTACAGTTACCTGGTACTGCAACATCTGATACCACACAACTCTGTGTACTACTTATCGTACCTGATAGTACTTACAACAGAAGTGTACCACTGCTCCTTGGAACTAACGTCCTGAGAAACGCCATGGATGACTTGAAACAGCGTTTTGGTACAAGATTTCTTCAGGATGCAGATCTCTTTACACCCTGGTACATGACTTTCAGATGCCTGTTACTGAGAGAAAAGGAACTCAAGAGACGAGACAACAGACGGGCAATAATTAAGTGTGCAGAAGGCAAGACATTTCATATACCATCAAACAGAGATGTTGTCATACAAGATTACATGGATCATGAGATGCCATATCATCCTGTCTGTGGAATGTTACAGCCTACCGAAAGAGCATCTATACCATCGGATCTCGATGTTGCACTTTCCCTTGTGTCATATCATTACAGAAACAACAGATTGATACCAGTACACATCAGTAATGTTACTACTAGAACTGTTGCCGTTTCACCTAATGCCATCCTATGTGAACTTCAACCGGTTGCTATTACTGATATTGACGCTACAGATGAATGCATCCATGATGTACTAGATGAAGTCAACCTGCCATCTGAATCCCTTACAGATGAACAACTGGAGAAAGGAAAACAGTTGCTACGACAGTTTAAAGATGTATTCAGCACATCCAACACAGATATTGGACATACTGATGCTGTGCGTCATAGGATTGACTTAACAGATGATGTGCCATTTAAACAGAGACACCGACGTATTCCTCCATCCATGTTTGAAGAAGTTCGCAGCCATCTTCAACAGTTACTTACTGCTGGAATTATACGTCGTTCGCACTCTCCATGGTCATCGAACGTTGTACTGTGCCGCAAGAAAGATGGGAAACTTCGGATGTGTATTGACTACAGATCCTTGAACAGCAAGACTATTAAAGACTCCTACGCTTTACCCAGGAGTGAGGAAATCTTAGATGCCTTAGGAGGAAATAGCTTCTTTACCGATATGAAGAGTGGATATCATCAGGTGGAGTTAGAGGAAACTCATAAAGAAAGAACAGCATTCACTGTAGGCCCCTTAGGATGTTATGAGTTCAACAGACCTCCTTTCGGACTTGTAAACAGCCCAGCTACCTACCAGAGGTTGATGGAAGAAATTTTAGGTGACCTGCACTTGAATATCTGCTTCATCTGCCTAGACGATCTCATTATCTTTTCAAACAGTTATGAAGAGCATTTGCATCGTTTAGAAAGAGTACTGCAACGCCTACGAGAAAGTGGCTTGAAGTTGTCACCGAGAAGTGTGCCTTTTTCCAAGAAAAAGTCAAATACATCGGCCACATCGTTTCCAAGAATGGTATTGAGCCAGACCCTGCAAAGTTGGAGAAAGTTAAGAATTGGCCACAACCAACATCACCAGAAGAGGTCAGACAGTTTCTCGGCTTTGTAGGATACTACAGGAAATTCGTCAAAGACTTCGCCAAGATAGCCAGGCCCTTAACCGATTTAATGCCAGCTCCACGGAAGTCGAAGCGAAATAAAGCCAAATCAGTTTCATCATCGAAATGGATATGGGGTGACCAACAAGAATTTGAAGTCACAGCTACAAAAGCCACCCATATTGGGATTTCCGCAGTACAATAAACCATTTGAATTGCACACTGACGCTTCGATGCTGGGACTTGGTGCTGTGTTATACCAAGAACAAGACAACCAAAAACGAGTAATAGGATATGCCAGTCGTGGACTTAGTAAAGCCGAAAAGAACTACCCAGTGCACAAGTTAGAGTTCTTAGCTTTGAAGTGGGCAGTTACTGAGAAGTACCATGACTATTTGTATGGAAACAGATTTACTGTGATGACAGATAACAACCCGTTGACTTATGTTTTGACATCAGCCAAATTGGACGCAACTGGTCATAGGTGGATTGCAGCCTTGGCATCATATGACTTCAACATTTTCTACAGACCGGGTGTTAGCAATGCTGACGCAGATGGACTCTCAAGACTTCCAGGATTATTATGAAAAAAACCTACCGTTACCAACCTGTGCTTTTTTTTAACATATCTAATGTAAAATAACAATTTTGGTGAAACGTTCTTTTCCTAAGCAAAATGTTATTATCCTGCATGAATATGTTTTATAACATTGTGAATGAAATTATCGAGAGAAAGCTGATATGTTAAAGCGGATAGTTTGTATATTTTGAAATACTGAGTAAATTGTATTTTTCATAGTATAATACATGTATGTTGATCGTTACTTGATTATTATAACTTGTAATCTACGAAAATAACGTTTTCCATTACATTGTATAATTGAGTGAACAAGTAAACAAGTTATAGTCACACTTGTACTATATGCCATATATGTCATATATATTTATTATGGGCATTTTGGTTGCAGGATCTTGTACGCATTCCTGTGCTAAAGAGTTCCAATATTATTTTACTCGTGGACTCACTCCACAAGTGCTAAGCCCTTATTTTTTATTTTGTTATATTTTTATATTATCTATTCAGTTTTGTTCGGGAGATCATGTAAAGTTCATTATGATTATCTCCCCTGTTTTGCGCAATTTTTTAAAGAGATAATTTAAGTAATGACAGCACAAAGCGTTATAGTTAAGATACAGAAAAGTTTCATTTGTGTTTTAACAATGAAACACGAAAATTGGTTTTAATATTATTGCTTTATTATAATTGAGGTAAAATGAGCAAGATTTCAATTTAAAACGCATATAGTTGATATTGGTGTGTTCGATTTATACATGTCGCTATTTATATATAAAGTACATTATACCTTATGTTAATATTGTCTGTGATAATGATATTGTTAAATCTGATTGTATTTTATTGTAATTTCTGAGTCTATTATCCTAACGGGTAATAAAACTTCGAACCTTAAATTGGTTAGTTATTAATGAAACCACCCTGTTACACATGTACATCTTTGCAAAATAAAATGTTACATAAATCAATGTATTCAGAATTTCGAATATTTTTAAAACAAACGAAAACCAGTACTTTATCCCAATTCGGATTGCAGATTTAACAAACGGTACAAATGTAAATAATTTGGTACAAAGATGGCGTTGATGAGGTCTCATTCCATCGTAAATGTTGCATTTTAAAGAAAAACATGTCGTCAAACTTTCAAGTCGAATATTTAGTCAGTGAACACTGAAAGTCTCAATAAATTATTTCTTGTACAGAAAATGTATCAATGTCGATGTTTTGGAGACGGAAGGTTCACCCAATCTTGACATTTGAGTTTTGACCATGCATACATTACTTTTAATAGTTGTGTACAGTACTGCTCAAATTTACCATGTCGCTTTCTTGCATCAAGTACTTTTGAGTTTATAAATAATCATTAAACACACCCGGAAAATATTCTTTTGATGACTTTTCTTATTAATAAATTGTTGTATTGCATGAAGACAGAAATATAGTCTCGATAAAAGTTGTTATTTGTTACAAAATATGTGGCCTTGATTGCATGTCGCCAAAAACCTATTAATGCATGTAACAAAACTCCTGAACATAACTGAAATACTGCTCGCTGGACATAAAGCAAACATCCATCCAATCAATCAATCTATTTTCTCTATAAAGCATGACCAATACAAGTTTATTGACGTTCTTTTATTGGTTTTAGATCAAGTTTAATCCAATTATCATCATAACAAATGCTTATCTATGTTTCATTTAAATTGTTGTCAGCAACGAATAAAACAGCGAAATTTATTGTGTCACGTTTAAGAAATTAAGGTCCGTAACACCGTTTGTGATCGCTGAAACACTAAAGACATTTAAATAATGTGTCATAACTGCTAAAATACATTGAAAAGCACTTCAGAACATCATTAATATATTACTTATATTTAGCACCTAAAGGCAAAATAATTTAGAATGCAGTGCCTTTATTGTACGTAACATATAATGTACGTAATGTTAATGTATGTAACGGTAATTTACGTTACATTACATGTGATGTTATATATTATTTTCCATTACACTATTTATTGTAGATGAGTTTGAGCCAATAAAATTATTTATATTTGTATTTGTATTGTATTAATCTCTCATATTACAATACAAAATGGGTTCCTGTTTTAATCCTCCATTTACTTTAATTGAGTTTCCCCGATATGGTTCAACCATATCTTCTCTTGTTTACAATAACATCCCAAGTAACGTCGGAAAATTCGTATTGCGAGATCAATTTCATTGGACTGTGTACTGACCCCTAAACAATACAGGATACTGCCGATGTTAGCCGGAAAATATCGAAAACACAATAAAATAGGTGAATGGGTGGAACCTGACACGTGTTGAATTTTTTTTTACTCTACAGAACATCTTGCATGCTTTTTTTCAAAAAATTCAACCAAATCTTGCTTCCGTTTAAACCTTATTGAATACTATACAATTACTGCACTTGAACTCGATCAATATGAGGATTTATGGAGCAGGGTAGAATAATATTGAACGAGGCGAATTGTAGTAATTGTTTTATTACATAATTTATTGAGTCCTGAAATGGAATATATAAGATTTTTTTATTCCCGAAAGTGATTGATTGATTGATTGATTAATGGTGTTTAACGCCTGAGCAGCAATATTTCAGCTATATTCATGCGATGAACATGAAATGATGATGCATGAAAATGGGATGGGACTCAGGGAAAAATGACTGTCTTTCATAATATTTATTTCACAAAAATCGGTAAAATATCGACATAATCCATGACGAAATGTTTGCATTGATTATTTGAATGTCCAATCCCCAGTCCTTGCTGCTGCATAAAATTTACAAAGATTTGAGTCCAATTCCCGAGGGTCCGCCGTTTCCAAACTAACTGACATATCCGTTTCACGTAAATACTTCGTAAAAAAATAATCGCTTGCTCTTTCGATTGGCGAGTGTTGACAGTATCTCTTTTCTTAATGATTTCATTAATTTCCAAGTTAGTAATATCTGCAAATCTTTGCTTATTAGATCAGAACTATCCGTATTACGTTCACTCGATGACGTTACCATGTTTACAAACAACAATATAATCCGAACATCAGTCAAAACGATAATTTTGATTGGTTTAGGGGATTAAAGTAAGAAGATTTGATTGCAGTGCTACCTCCCAGTTGGTTTGAGTGGGGAAACGCCAAAAAGGCGAAAGGCACTGCACAAAATCGATTTCATGTATGACATTAATTATAACTTAGATAGTAGTTTAATTATCGACACCAATCAATTTTACCTATGTAAACATACTTTAATTAGGAGAAATCTGTTAGTTTGATGAGTTTTTGATCGACTAGAAACGTTTCCGGTCAACTTTTCTATACTTTGTTGTTGATCAATTTTTAAAAGTTATATATCATTTTGTAGCTAATGCTAAGTAAAACACAAGGCTTTATTCACATTTTGACCGGGTTGTAAGGTCGTTTAGAAATTATAGTTCAAAGTTGAAAGTTCGCACTTTTACTTTTCATACCAGGTATTCTTCCGGCGAATTTTTCTATACTTTCCTTTCAGTAATATTTTAAAAACTATATATCATTTTGAAGCTAAATGAATAACCTTTATCAAACACTAAGACTTATTTGACCGGGGTGAAGCATTTTGGAGATATCTGGGTTCTAATCTGAAAATTTGATATGTGCAAACTCGCAAAAAAACATTTCCAGTCAACTTTTAGGTACTTTATTAATAATTAATTGCATTGAACTATATATCTCCATAAAGATCTTTTAAATATCTTCCAGAGGCATTTTTAATTTTTATTCTATGTTAACCCGTTAAAACGTAAAATATAGGTGTTTTTGTGTTTCCGGTTTTTCCATTTCCGCGTTTTAGCCCATCCCGGCGCCGAGGGCTGGCACTCATGTAGATAAGAAAATTGAGATGCTGATTGGATGTTGTTAATGATGGCACCCATGGTTCCGGTGAAGAAGAAGGCGCCTGTGGAAATTTTACAGCACAATTTTATCATTTTAAGCACTCATGTTTTAGTCACAGAGTCCTTATCTTCCCCTGTATATAGTTACAAACACTAATTTTACTTTTTATTTAGCAATTTGTTCACTTTTTACCCATTTTATTTATTTAACTATCGTTTTTTAGATATAAATGTGTCCCGATTTTGTGGCCGCCATCTTGAAAAATTGTAAAATGATTCTTTAGAATCTCAAGTTTTGCATTTTTGTTGTCTCAGAATATTATTAAATAGTTGCTGAAAATATATAGCGATACATTTAAAACATGTTAAAAGCAACTAGATCGTCATCCCGTCTTAGGTCATTAGCTGAAGCGGAGAAAGCTTATCTGTGTACGTCCACGACTGTTCTGTTAATATCACTGAAAATATTTTACCATATACACTAAACGAGCAGAGAGCATTAAGTAAAAAAGTAGAGTCATGTGATAAACAATTTGTTACATATGAGATGAAACCGAAAAATAACTTTAAAGCAGACTTCAGTACAGCTGCCTATGAAATTTTTAGGGAAAAATTTTTTAATGACTTAAAGCAGAGAACATTAGGTGATAATCCTTCAATTATTGCAACTGTTGATAACAACAAAGATGCAACTAAATGAAAAATGTGTATCAATCAGTTAAGCTACAGTTTAATATATCTCATCCGCTTTTCACGAAACCTCAATCATGCGTCACTCTGAATATGTACCACTCCAAGTCTTCTATTCTAGCTAATGGCAATAGTATCAACTATTTTGTCGAAGAAATATTTATGAATATATTAGATCTCCTTCAACGCAATGTACAATCTGTCGCAATTATGAATTCTACTTTGAAGGAAGTAATGCAGAAACAGAGTCAAAAACAACAAGTACCAGTTCCGAATAAATCTGACAATCAAATTAACATTAGGTCAAATCCCAACAATAACTCTAGACAAACTAAGAGTACTCAGGATACTACTACATCAGACAATAGTATCATTCCCAAAAATCATCCAAAACCCGTCGAAACCTCTACCTATGTTAATGATTCGAGGAATACTAATTATGGTAATACATTTATTTGTCCCATATGTAACAAATCAGCTGGAATTGACACCATAGGCTGTGATACATGTTTGGAATGGATCCACTTTGATTGTGCTAGACTTGATAAAGACTCTGTTCAAAAGATACCAAAAAATGCTCCATTTACTTGTTTACTATGTTGTAATGATCAACTCCATCAAACTAGTAGTGCTCAATCTCCAACTAAAAAATTATTATCAAAGGAGAAAGCTGTAATAACCACTCAACATACAGATACTTGTACTCCTACAGTTTCAGGTACCCAATCTGATATTAACTTTACATCAATTTTAACACCAACCACTATTTCCTCATCTAGTACAAAGGGGCCTGTATGTTCAAACCCATTATCGGTATGTTTATCGAATATAGTTAGTCAAGTACAATCTGCCACATGTACAACAACTACATGCACTCAATCTACGCATATAAGTGTGTCGCCTACAGTAACATCTAGTACATTTTCGGTCAGACAAAAATCTCCAAAAAAGAGAAATCAAAATATTAGTCAAGATAGGAATTCACAAGAGACTGAGAATCTCCGTTCATATATTGTAAAACTAGAAATGAAATTGAATGACCAAGAAAAGACATTGAACTTGCTTAAACTGACTAAATGTAATAAAGAATCTTCATCACTAGGTGATTTGAGCTCCCATAATTCCTACAGTGTCAGCACTAATATAACTGAACATCTTAGTATTATTGATAGGAGGTTAAATGCTATGATGGAACATCAACAGCTACAGGCGCTGTCCTCCCTTAACGCTAAAATTGATAATGTTCAACAATTACTTACTCGTCCATCGATTCAATATGGTGTTCAATGTCAGCCATTGATGATACAACCAAATCATATGTATGTTCCGCTTCAATTTCAATATCTACCTTATTTTACCATTACCAAATGTCTTCTCCATATAGATCTATGCACCCAGTTTATAGAGGTGTTATTCAACAACCGAACTATGGGGTTGTCCAACCGCAATTTCATCCAACAGTAACTCAACAAAGAATACCTCCATCACAACTTCATAATGGTGCTGTGCAAATCAATCCACCATCATATCCAGACTCTGTTCGTAATATGAGTGTTAAGTATAATACACCTGCTGCAAGACTTAATGAGACAGGTCCTCATAGTATTCGAACTCAACCACTGACTACCTCAAATGAACCCCCTCATGTATCTTATAGTATGACAGCTTCACATTTGTCTACGGCAAATGAACCTATGTCAGACTCAAAAATTATTATTCAGGATAATTATACGTATGGAAACTTAGATATTAAGAACTTAGCCCAGCCATCTGTCTCTTCATCTAATGTGTGTTCGACAGCAGAGCCGGTCGAAACATCGTATCAGTCCGTGTTATTCTCACAAACCTTGTGTGCATCCGACAATAACCTTATACCAACAAACGATCCAGTTCAATCAGCGACAAATGTCAAACACTCTGAATGCCCTTTTTACGACAAAGGCCTAGAAGAGATAGTAAACCGGGAACATTAGACACAAAATCATATTTGAATATCATGACTTTTAACATAGAGGGTCTGCGTAGTAATGCACCTTGTCTTGTTGACATTTTACCTTTTATTGATATTTTATGTATCCAGGAGCACTGGTTGTGGCAGTACGAACAAAATGAAGCTGCAAGATTTTTACCAGACTTTAAATTTTCTATACGTTCAAGTGATTGTTACTTTCCTAAAGTCCACAAAGTACGATCTCATGGTAACGGTGGTGTCCTTATTGCTTGGAAAAATTCGCTCGATAGTTTGATTACTCCTTTACAAGATGGAAACGAAAGAATTATTGCCATTCAACTTGAAACGGATTCAAAACCAATTTGTTTAATAAATTGTTATATGCCAACATCTGGGTATAAAGATACCCCTGAAAGATATCGGGAAAATCTTTGTCTACTTGAAGTTATTATAACCAAATACAAAGAATCCCATCATATTGTTTTATGCGGTGATATGAATGCCACTATGAATACCTTGAGGAACAATGGCTCTGATAAGCGATTTAGATCTTTTATATACAAGCATAGCTTTAAGACGTTGCTTAGTGAATATACCCAACCCACATACAAGCATGGGAATGGATCCTCTCAGATTGACTACATTTTTGCCTGTAATGACAATCTTATTACTGCTTTAGATATTCAATCAATTACTAACAATACATCATGTCATTTACCTGTAAAATGTATGCTGAAGACCTCAACCACTATCACAGTTTTATCTAATATCAATAAGACTGAAAAACGATACCGCCATCTATGGAATCTCTGTGACTCTAAATTATATCAAGAAATATTGAGTGAGGCCATGGTACCTAAAATTGAAAGTCCTGATCAGATCAAAACATATGTTGACTATGTCAATAAGCAGATCCTTGTCGCATCTAAAGCAGCAATTCCGTCAAAACAAATTCGTATTAATGGTCCTAAGTGGAAAGCAAGCCCAAAGTTAAAATATCTCCTTGATGAAGGACATGCTTTACATAGACTCTGGATTGAATATGGACGTCCTAAGGCAAATCATCCTATAGTTGATCAACGTAGATCCATTAAGCAAAAAATCAGATCACAACAACGCCAAGAAATGGCACTGGAAAGGAAACATTTTTATAATGAGATTACACAATCTAGTGGAACTGATAAATTTTTCAAATTGATCAGAAGGGGGCTCTCTACCTGCGACAAAAAACCAGTCATTATAAGAAATGAAGGACAAATCATCAGTGATATACAAGGACAATGTAATAAATTTGCTCGTTTTTATGAAGATCTTTCCGTTCCTAAGCAATGCGAACAATTTGATATAGAGTATCAGGAAAATGTTTCAGTTAATGTTGAACTAATAAGACAAATAGTGAAGCTACAATTTGACTCTATTAAACCTATAAGTCAAACTGAAATATCAGAAGCTATCTCAAAATTAAATTCTAAGAAAGCCTGTGACGAATTTGGAATTAGTGCAGAGCACTTGAAACTAGCTGGACCAAGCATTCTTCCTTTGTAACAATCACTATTTAATGCTATTTTAAACAACTCATATGTTCCGTCTCAGTTCCTATCTGGACTTATAACACCTGTTCATAAAAAGGGGAAGGATCCAACTGAGTGTGAAAATTACCGGGGAATTACTGTCTCATGTATTTTGAGTAAGACATTAGAACACATCATCCTTAATCGGATTACTCACTTGCTTCCAGAAACACAATCATCACTCCAATTTGGCTTTACCAAGAATACTTCGATTCTTGTATCAGCTTTACTTATTAATGAATCCATGGTCGAGGCAAGTGACCTTAAAATTCCACTATATATAGCATTTTTAGATGCACAGAAAGCTTTTGATGTAGTGGATCATAACTCGCTAAAATGTAAACTATTTGAAGAAGGGATCAATGGAAAACTATGGAAACTAATTGATTCTTGGTATAGTAACCTTTCATCTAAAGTGAAATGGAATGGAACTATAAGCGATTTATTTCCTATTGGACAGGGAGTACGACAGAGCGGAATTCTTTCAACTGGACTTATATCAATGATTTATTATTGACCCTTGAGCGTCATAAGCTTGGAACCTGTATTGGTGATATCTACGTAGGATGCCCCACTGTAGCTGATGATGTAGCACTGCTTGCAAATTCTCCTTCAGAACTTCAATCTATGCTAAATGTAGCATACGCATATGCAAATAGAGAAAAATATATCATTCACCCGGAGAAAAGTTGCATCCTCAAAAAAGTACATCCAAGGAAGGTTTCATCAGAATACTCAAGCTGGAAATTAGGAGATTGTGAGGTTACAGTTTCTCAGTCTGCAACACATTTAGGCATCTTGCGTTCTTGTAAAAACGAAATTCAAGTTAATATAGATGATCGTATCACTTGTGCTCAAAAAACGCCTTAACCGGTACTGGTCTACATGGTATAAATGGGCTGCCACCAACAACCTGTATTCAACTGTTTACACTTTATATTCTACCACGCCTACTCTATGGTCTTGAAATTTTTGTTCTAAATCAATGTCAGATTGATAAGTTAGAGAAGTTCCATCTGAAATTTTTGCGCCATATTCAATGCCTACCAACAAGGTCTGTAATAGGTGTTACCTAACTCTTATTAGGAGTCCGCCCTATTTCGGCTGAACTTCACATTCGACAATTGAATTCACTTGCAAGTATTATTCGTGGTGGAAATCAATCTATGACCAACCTTATACATAGACAATACCTAACTAAAAATAGTAGCTCCAAAAGCTGGGTCATCCATGTGAATAGCTTACTAATATTATATAACTTACCTAATTTAGATGTGCTGTTATTAAATGTACCTTCAAAACTCGTATGGAAATCACAGGTGAAGCTAGCTGTCAACAAATATTGGACCTCAAAACTAATTGCTGACTGTGAAGATAAATCAACCTTAAAATTTTGCAATTATAGAACTATGAAAATAGGTACAGTCCATCCTATATGGCAATCAATTCAGAACAACATAAAAGATGTACGTCGTTGTGGTATTATAGCTCGACTGATGACAGGTACATACATTTTACAAACAACTACAAGTAAATTCAATCAATATCAGATCAGTCCGTTATGTCCCTTGTGTCAGATTGAGGAAGAAACTGTCCAGCATTTTTTGATTAGGTGTAATGCACTCTTCTCGCATAGATATGAACCTTTTCACGATTTAAAATGTGCTATCACCAATATTAGTACCGATCTATGGATAACTCTTACAAATGATTTTGATTTATTCACAATGCTTATTTTGGATCACACTGAACTTGTGGAAAGAGGAATTCTACAATGTAGTAACGATACACTGATGGTCATTGCTAATATCTCGAGAAAACTGTGTTATGGACTCCATTGTGGCAGAACGTATATAATTCATTCTGAGATGACAACAATGCTCCAATGTTTAGGTTTTATTTTTATTTTAAAATACTTTGTCGCTATTAGGTGTATATAATTTATGTAAATATCTTACCTGTGACTATCTCATACCAATTTATATTGGGCGTACCAATCAAGTGGTCAGAGTTATGTGCCCTTGAGTATGAAGGCTTGAATTTTTGTGGGGCGAGTAAAAAGAGATGAAATTGTTTATTGTCGAAAATGTTTGACTAAGTGATGCCTAGTGAATGAACTGTAAACTGGTGTGGTGTTGAAATATTTGAAATTAGTGAAATTAGTGAAACACATAATTACTTTTCAACAGTTTTGTCTTTTGGATATTGGACAAAGGAATTAACTTTATTCACAGAGCAATATGGCTGACCAGGTAAACAAAGGAAAACAGTCTAACTTATACAGTTTTATTACACAAACACCAAAGCCTAATAATAAAAGGGATCAACCCGCTAGTAGTCCTGACATTGATTCCCCATCAACGAAACAGTTTGGGAAACAAGCAAGGTTGGCTTCTCTTGATTTGACCCTCAATGACTCAAATAATGATAGCGCAGAAAAAGTTGCATCCTCCATTCAAACCGACACAGTAGTACAACTCTCAGGGATTGTGTGTGCCATACTTAAAAACCAAGACTTTATAGAGTCTATTATACCCTTAATTAGTGATAAAGTCCTTGAAATGATTAGACCAAAAGTTACACAAATCGTTGATGAATGTATGCAGGCACATGCATTGTCTATGCAACAAAATACACGAGCTTTAAGTAGTCATGAAGCAGAGCTTCTGAAACATACAGAAGAAATAAATGCACTTAAAGTCAGATTAAATAAAGCAGAATTGAAGTTAGAGGAACAAGAACAATATTCCAGAAGGACTAGCTTACGATTTAACAATGTCAAAGTCCCTACTGATGGTCGTGGTAATGTCATTAAACCTATTGATACTGATTCCCTCGTACTTGATATATGTAACAACAAGCTAAAGGTTAATATCGAAACGAAGGATATCGGTAGGTCACATCCTATTGGAGAAATACGTGATGGAAAAGTCTCCATCATTGTTAGATTCCTATCATATAGGCAGAGACAGATAGTATTCAGTAGTAAGAAAAAACTAAAAGGTAATCCAGATAAAACTTATATTGCTGAAAACCTTACGAAGTACAGATATGACCTTCTAAATAGATTGAACACTCTTCGCATTTCGAAGAAAGTCCATTCATTCTGGACACATGATGGCTCTGTTATTGTCAAAGAAAATGAATCTTCTCGTCCCAAGGTAGTGAGATCGAGATATGATATATACAGTCTTGGTGGTGAAGTTCTTCCTAACGATGATCACGATTCGTACTAGACATAATTTTACAGCCAACTAATTGTGTCATAGAAAATAATAATGTCAGTTGTTTAATTTTGAAATTAATCACAAATACGGCCGTAAACGAACACGTGCTTATGTTTACAAACATTCAATACGTAGTTGTTATTGTTTTTTTTCGAATGAGTAATTTGTGCTCTCTTTTCTTTCTTTTTTTTTTTTTTATTTATTTATTTTTATTTATTTTTTTATTATTATACTATCTTACGATAAGCCCGTGTATGGTTTTTATTCAGTCGTAACTATCCTTATAAGCTTTATGAGTGTTAGTTTATAACACATTTATATATGTGCCATCACTTATGTTTAAAACATTGAACACGTGATTACTTACAAATGAGTTATACGTGAAGTGATTTATGAATAGTATTAAGTCATTAAAATGTAACACATGCTTTGTTATGAATTTATTTCACTTACTTAGATCTCATACGATATCCCGTGTAGGGGTTGATTAGTCGTAATCATACATATAAAACTAAATTATCGTTCGTTGGTAACACTTTTTATTATTGAAAATGGGATGTTATTGGCGGTTTATTAAACAACTTTTTATTATTATTATATTTAATTAATTTTTTGTTGCACATTGCTTTTCAACACAGTACTGATTTCTTACCTTAATTTAATTCAGTTTTTATATTATTTTATTATATTATTTTTTCCTCGTTCAACTATGGTGTCATTGGTACAAACTAATTAAACTATTAGTAAATCTAATCTCTTCGTATTCGCTCCTCGTCTAGCAATGTTATCAATGCTAGGTATTTTCTACATTCAGTTGTACATAGTTTTCTTAATACCTGTTTCCTTTTTCGTCAAATATGATCATTCGAAGCGTACGTGTCCTAAATTCGTTGTATTAGCATTTACTGTCTTCCAGTCCTATTTGTTACCATTATATGTGTCTGATTTTTGACAATGGGTAGTGATATTTTAGCATACCGAATAACAATAGGACTGTTTTATTATAAAATTTGTATGAGTTGTTTGAGAAAAGTCGTTAAAATATCCTTCAGTTGTTGTGGTCTTATGTACTGTATACTGATGTCAGTTAGTAATTTAAAAACTGTTATTACTGCTAAATACAGGTCTAACTGTATCACGATTACATTCCTGCTGTTATTAATTAGTTTGCTATTAGTATGTGGTGACATTGAAACAAACCCAGGTCCCGGAGGCACACCGGAAGGCCAAGAAACAACAATGTCAATTTTCCATGGTAACATTAGAAGCCTTAGAAACAAATTAAATTATGTTGTTGATATTGTTGAAGAGTTCGATATTGTATTTTTTACTGAAACTCATCTAGATTGTAATATAGTGGACTCGGACATCTGTTTGTCGGGATTTGAAAGTCCTGTTAGAAAAGATCGAAACTCGAATGGGGGTGGTATTATCATGTATTTCAAAAGTTATGTTAATATTATACGTCGAGCAGATCTAGAACACGAGCTGGTTGAGAGCATGTGGTTTGAATTGACTACAAGTATCCGATCAATTTTAATAAACATAAACTATAGGTCAGAAAGACAATCCCCTGTTTATTTTTGGCAATATTTTGATATAATGTTAAAAAACGCGTTAGACGAGAATAACAATATAATTTGTTTATGTGATCTGAATAAAAACTTTATGTCAGAACTACCGCAAAATGTTGGCGATATTGTTTTTATTAACGGCTTAGTTAACATTATAAGTAAACCTACACATTTTGATACACGGACAGGAAATACTTCTCTGCTTGATCCGATTTTGATCACGGATTCTATTAACGTTGTTGACGCTGACACAATACCTATTGACAGAGAGTTCAGCGATCACGACGGAACATACATAACAATAGAATGTGCTTGCATTAATAACAAAACGTATAAACGTAAAATTTGGGATTATAAAAAAGGAGACTACAATCTTATGAAACAAAAAATTTGTGAAGCTAACTGGGAAACTTTAATTACTAATGCGGATAATATTCATAATGCCTGTACAAACTTTACTGATACTTTCCTACATTGTGCTTCACAATGTATACCTACCAGGGAGGTACTTATTAGATGTGATGATAAAGTTTGGTTTGATTCAAATTTGCGACGTGAAGTTCGTAAACGCGACAGATATCGGAAAATATTTCTTCGTTTTAAAACTCCAACTACCGAAAGAAAGTTTAAACAACAACGAAATACTGTTAATAATTTAAAAAAGCAGGCAAAAAAAAAGGTTCTTTGCCAGCATTAATGAAAATTTAGATGAATTAAAAGTAAATAATAGCAAATTATATTGGAAGACCATTAATATGTTAATTAAAAATGAACGACCCATTCATGATATTCCTCCATTAAAAGATCCCATAAATAATCTCAATTTACCGTATAATGCTGTTGAAAAATCAGAAATTTTAAATAGATACTTTTGTTCAATCTCCAACATAGATGTAGATCAAAAAGAATTGCCTGCGTTCGAAAATAGGTGTTTGAATCCCATCTCAAAAATAGATATCAGTGAACAGGATGTCCTAGATATGCTGTCTACACTTTGTGTAAATAAAGCTGTGGGTCCAGATATAATAAGCAACAGAATGCTACTTGCTGTAAGCAATGAAATCTCTAGGCCATTATGTTTGCTTTTCAAAAAATCTTTAAAAGAGAATACTTTTCCCGACCAGTGGAAAATTGCTCATGTTACTCCCATATTCAAATCAGGTGACAAGTCATTGCCATCAAATTATAGACCCGTCTCCTTGTTATCTTGTGTCGGTAAACTTTTAGAAAAAATAGTTTATAAAAATATTTTTAATCATTTACATAATAACAAACTGATATATAAGTTTCAGTCTGGCTTCCTTCCTGGTTACTCAACAACACATCAATTAATTGAATTGTATAACCAAATATTATTAGCACTGAACAATAAACAAGTTACTAGTGTCACCTTTGCTGATATTAGTAAAGCTTTTGATACGGTTTGGATTAAAGCACTTATTTTCAAATTAGAAAACTATGGTATTACAGGAGATTTACTATACTGGCTAAAAAGTTATCTTTCTAGACGTACTCAGAAAGTAGTATTAAAAGATTCTATATCAGGTGTTGGTATATTGAAAGCCGGTGTGCCTCAAGGGTCAGTACTGGGACCTCTTTTATTTTTGATTTTTATAAATGATATTGCAGATGAAATGGTTGGACTTGCAAGACTTTTTGCTGATGACACCTCTATTGGTCATATTGCAACTGACCATCAAAGCCTTAATATTATGATTACTAAAGATCTCGAGTATCTAGATCAGTGGTCTAAAAAATGGTCAATCAAGTTTAACCCTAACAAAACTGATATCATGCTTTTTAGTACGAGAAATGCACAGTTAAATTTGTCTTTTGACTTTGGAACAACGTCTTTAGCCCCTGTTGCCACACATAAACATTTAGGTGTTACTTTTAGTAGTGATTGCAAATGGACTAAACATATCGATAATCTGGTACAGAAAGCATCTAAACAGCTAACTGTCTTACGAAAACTAAAATTTAAACTAAAAAGGGAATATCTTGAAAAAATATATTTCACTTTCATTAGACCGATCTTAGAATATGCATCTGAAGTTTGGGAGAACTGTGGGCAGGTTAATTCAGAAAGACTAGAAAGAATTCAAATTGAAGCTGCACGTATAATAACAGGTTTACCATGCTACGCTAGTATTACATCTATTTATAATGAAACGGGATGGGAAAAATTAAGTGTAAGAAGGGAATTTAAAAAAATATTGCTTTTTTATAAAATTGTTCATAACCAGGCTCCTGATTATCTCTATGATTTAGTCCCACCTGCTACATTTGAAACAAGTAATTACAACCTGCGAAGTAAATTGAATATTAGTATACCATTTAATCGCTTATCAATTTATCAAGAGTCTTTTTTTCCATCGTCGATTAAATTATGGAACGCATTGGACTTAAAAATCAGAGAACTTCCTACGTTTACTTCCTTTAAATCAAAATTACAACATTTATATTTCAGATGCAAAAAATCTCCAATATATTTTGCTTACGGTGATAGATTGTTTAATGTATTACATGCGAGATTGCGCAATAACTGCAGTGCACTTAATGCTGACTTAAATAAAGCAAATTTAGTACCAAATTCAGAATGTATATGTGGTTTCTATAATGAGAATGCTGAACATTATTTACTACATTGTCATAGATTTTATACTCAGAGAACTCGTATGTATAATGAAATAAAACGGATAACTATGGAAGTTGCTCCGATTAATGTTAAACTATTATTATACGGAAATGAAGCTACAACTATTGATAAAAACTGTGCAATATTTTTGTCAGTTCAGAAATTTATTAAAGATACTGAGCGGTTCACTTTTCGACAACAACAGTAATGTCTAAAAGTAAATGTCAATAATAAGTCGTATGTACTTTAAAGAAATAGTGTTTGGTTGTACAACGCTTCGTATGATCATTGATGATGAGTCACGACTCAATGGATTTCAAATAAATAACTACTAAATAATAAAGTAAATATACTTACATTATAGGTAAATAAATATAAAAATCCTTTTGTTATATTGATAATTATCACAGATATATTCATGTCAATACTTTACGGTGTATTCGTAAAACATCATATACAAAGGTCTGTTCGATTCGTTCTCTTCCTGCACACGAAATCCATTGAATCATCTCTTTAGTATTTTTCTTGTTTTATAATTCTATTTGTAATAATATTATTATCTTTTCAAAATTCACGTCTTCATATACAAAATATATATTGTTGTAATTCTATAATGTATGATGTCAATCATTGTGTGTATATATGTATGTTTCTGGAAAAGACAGTACTAAGTTGTGAAACTTGTGTCTGATCCATTTGTTTTTCAACAATAAAATATGTTTAACCTAAGTGGTAGATCATCCATACAAAAGAAGAAGAAGATGATGTCCGGCACACGCGCAAACAAAGACTAAGCCATGTGCACTGCGGCCATGCATCTGCTTAATTGAACCAAAACTTATTTTATGTAAGTAAAATCTGTAGTATCTTAATATAATTGTATGTTTTATAGTTATGAAATTTAGTTTTGGTAAGTGTATAGTGTAAAAATTACATACTTTTTCATTACATTATAAATTATAATTATAATAAATAAAATTATATTTATAGATGTTCCCACAAATTTCCCCTGCAGGTTCACAATGATGCTGTCAACACTGTCCATTTTTAATTAAAAAAAAAGAAATGAAATGTATTTCAATTGCTGTATAAAAATGTGCAAGTCAACATCCTTTCAAGGTACATTGTAAATACTTAATAACTAGCCCACTTTGTTACATTTTCTATGTTTTATAGAAACAGAGCGCATTTTGTTTATATGACACATGTACATGTAATTGCTAGTCTACTATACTCTCAGAAAAAAGTACATTTAATTTGTACTAAAATTTTGAAAATGGAGTTCAACCAATTTTTATTTTCCATCATGGACAAATTAGAAGTCGCATATAAATACCCCTTTTAAGCCATTTGGGGGGGGGGAGTCCAGTTCATATATGTCCAGAAATGTGTCCTAAATTCGACATATCCACATTTGTAACTCTGATATAGGCTTGGTTACATACAGTTACATTGGTAACATTCATTATATATATAACAATTGATATAGGCTTGGTACATACGTTACATTGGTAACATTCATTATATATATAACAATTCTTGTAAGTACTTTCGTCAAAACAAGCTTCATTCCCTGGTCCAGTTACATGGTTACATAGGTAACTCTTTGGTAACACAAGGTTACACATAAAATTAGAAATTTTAAAATTCTCAGGTTACAATGGTTACATTAGTAACTCTTTGGTAACACAAGGTAACACAAGGTAACACATAAAATAAGAAATTTTAAAATTCCAAGGTTACAATGGTTACATTGGTAACATTCATTCTTTATAATTATTTTAAGTACTTTTTTCAAAACAGGCTTTATTTCCAGGTCCAGTTACATGGTTACATTGGTAACTCTTTGGTAACACAAGGTTACACATAAAATAAGAAATTTTAAAATCATCAAGTTACATGGGTTACAATGGTTACATTGGTAACATTCATTCTTTATAATTATTTTAAGTACTTTTTTTCAAAACAGGCTTCATTTCAGTTACATGGTTACATAGGTAACTTTTTGGTAACACAAGGTTACACATTAAATTAGAAATAACATATATACTCTCCATTGTTGTAGACTTGATTGTCTGTGACGTCCATTCAGAACGCCGGAAACAAGAACGTCATAGAAGAACGTTGTTATGCTTCCATAACAACGTCCTTGTTCTGGCGTTATGATTGGTGACGCAGCAAGTACAGATGTGTGCGCGTGAGCTCATCTATACTGGGTCATCTGTACCAGAAATCAGCCATTTACGGAAGAATCAATTTGTCATGCTCTTCGTGTTATATCATGTGCACAATTTCATTACGTTTGCAATATTTCTGGAACTTAAAATACAAAACACAAAATGCATACTATTTTTAGGTAAATGTTTTATAAAACAATTTTTCTTAATGTTACATGTGTGTCTTTCCAGTTCTGCATTCTTCAAGACCAGCGACATTTGCACTAATTAAGAATTTATGATTGCTCTGAACAGAACATTTTGCCATGGTGGCTTACTGTGCAACTTTCGACCTCAAGAGATATTTCTGATTGTTTCTGCAATGCAACGTGACTTCCGCATGGAACCACAGTACAAGAAAACTGCACTGACTGTTGCAGGTTTACAGCAGGACAGTGACTATTTTGTCCTTAATCAAGACCAGATCTTCAATGTTTTAACAGGAGAAATGGTAGTTTATTGCTGTTAATGTTTCATTTGCTTTATATTTTCATAAGCCTCCGTTCAATGTACTAAACACTGTACAAATTAACATTATGTAAAAGCTTATTTATTTAAATCAGCTAAAAATGTATGTATTTCTTATTTAGTTTACAGTATGTATAGCCACTTCAAATACAAGATATATGTTTTAATAAGTTTTTATGTGAAATAGACATTATAATTTCCATTTTCAGATGAAAAAAAATATATTTGATAAATGTAATGACCTTGCAGAGGCCAATTTTATGTTATGTTATGTTAAATTGCCAAAAAAGACAAAAAGTATTTCAGTGTTGATGAAACATCAATTGCTCGAAAATAATGGTAAAGAATTAATTTCCTACAGTATAAACATGTATGCTTTCGTATAAATAAGAAAAGGGGGAGGGGAATGCGGTGGACATGTTTGCCCGAACTGAATGTCAAATCTGTTGTAAAACGATAATAAATGATTTTTTATGGCCGAAAGAAAGATCTTTAATGTTTGTTTTGAAGAATTAATATCGATTTTTCTTCTTTGTGAGTTTACAAATGCTGATATTACATTATAACCGCAAATTAACATGGACCGGCTACCACGGCACCACCTGCAAACGAGCGATAACTCACTACTTTTCCTAATTGGTTTCAAACCAGTTCTTTCAAAGAGTATTGTACTTTAACAATTTTCTTTGATAAGTATTTGAGTTTCACTTGAAAGAATAAAGATGTATTAATAGTAATTATTGACATAATGATAAGTTCTGTAGATGGGTGTCCCATGAAGCAATTAGATCAATACAACTTTGATTAATGATAAAGGTTATGTGCTGTTTGATATTGCATACCATGAATAATAATGAAAAAGAAAGAAAAAAACTGAATCTAAGTGTGTTATGGTTTTAAAACACAAGAGAAACAATATTGGAAATTGATGTAAATAATGAAAAATGTATGTAACTACTGCGAAATTAATTATTTGTACGGTCCCCCTGACTTCTCCCTAGTGTCTCCTGAAGTCTCCCTATCAGGGCCTGACTTCTCCCTGTTTGGATGCCAGGGAGAAGTCACTTCTCCCTACTTTTTTCGAGTGTGGTGACCCCTGCATGGCATCCAGTTTTTATTGGGGGAGCAAGCCGGAGTACCTGAAGAAAACCCCCGACCTGCGGTAGGAAAACTGGCAATCCTTGTCAATTGAGATAGGTTCCAGTACACCCTGCCTGCAGTGAGAATCGAACCCGCAATCTCAGTGTTGACAGATGACATGATCAATAGTAGACGAACTACCTTGACCACTGGGCCAGCGAGGCCCCTCAAAATGTTATGAAAAATCTGGTTATTGTAGCCATTCTGAACATTGTGTGAATTTTTATAAATGTGCTTAATTTCAGGTGTACACTGGCATTTATTACCCACTGGCTAACAGTGTCTACTATGCCATTTGTTTGGGATGACCCCAGCACTCCAGAAGACGTATGTCAACTAGCAGTAGACTTGGGAGGACGTGCCATCAGAGGCAAGTCAACAGATGAACCAAAGCCACCCCAGACTGGTTGTTTAGTAACTGCAAACTTTGACTTAAGTCATCTTCTGAGGTATATATTGTCATTGTGGTATTTTATCATATTATTGACTAAGAGATTTAATGTTCAGTCTCAACAAAAATGTGACAAAATATAGTGTTATCGAGTATAAAAATAACACTGATAAAAATGATATGCACCAACATATTTCAGCAAACAACTATATACAGGTTATGTAGTGTGAAACCTTTATGCACATAAAAAAATTCAAAGCATGTCACTAGCTATGATCTTTGATTTTGTATTCCTTACAGGATATGTCATCCTTGCAGTATTATGTTTATTATTGTAAACTATTGAGTCTGAGCGCTAAATCACGGATTTTATTAACTTATGAAAATTCACAATTTCAGATTAATAATAATCAGTAAATAAAAACCACCATTGGTATAATGACAGTTTTTGTACTTTCTTAATCATATATTTATTATCAATATTTTTCAGGTTTTTCAGCCGTATCTTCATAATACATGTACCAAACACAGATACAAACAAAGTGCCTGGAAAAGGAAAATAGCTAGAAGATGCAGCCAAGAATGCGAGTGCTTCCTTTCCAGCTGTTATCAAGTTGGCTGACTTGCGCATTGTGCAGGGGATCGCTTACCCTTTAGTTGTAACTGAAAAGGTAAGTCTTAATTGATTTGTTTACTTGTTTAAATGGTTTGAATGCCACTTTCATCATTTTTTCCACTATATACTTTTGTGTGGGGTATGCAAGAATAGCCTTATTAAACACCTGACCTTCATAAGGAAAATGGCAATCCTTAGTCAAGTCAGTTATTGATGATTTTGATGAAATATGATAAAGAAATGCTGTGTTTAATATTATACAATTATAGCCTTGAAATTAGGTCGATATGAAAAAAATATTGACATGAGAACATATCGACCGACAACGAAGTTGGAGGTCGATATGTTATCTCATGTCGATATTTTTCATATCGACCTTAGTTAAAGGCTACAATTGTTATATTATTAATTGATATTTTTATGCACATCTGTATATACTAGTATTTTAAAGGAATTTAGTTCAATGTTCTTTTGATTAGTTTACTGTTTTGATGGGTTTTGTCACATGTACGAAAATATCACATTTCATTTCAATATCATCTGAAATTATGAAAACTTTCAATTTAAAAGATTTAAAAAGATTTATAAATACAAAAATACATGCAACATATTGAAATATTTGCAATTTTTCACAATTACATACTTTCCTAACTTTCAAACCGGAAACAGACAGAAGTCATTCTGATTGGCTGTTTAAAGGGGAATTCCAATTATTTAAAAATAGCCGTGCAATATCATGTTTTCTAAATATAACCGTGCAACATCACTTTTCTTTCAGCCGTTTTCAAAGAACCTTACCAAATAGCATGTCATGTGACAGGCTTTACACTAATCAAATTTATCAGAAAAATATCAATTAATAATATTTATACTTACTTCTTCCCATGCATATTTATTTACAAAAGTTCAATGCAAAAAATCAGAATAATTTACAAAAGTTCAATGCTTTGTGAAATGCAAAAAATAAGAAGTTCAATGCTTTGTGAAATGCAAAAATCAGAAAGAACAATTTTGATTCATATCATTACATATTAAATATAAATTATTTTAATTTCAGATCTTAGCTTTGATTGGCAGAGTGGATCTACTCACAAAGGTTGTAGATTACCTACAGGACCATCTGTATCCTTACTACAGAAACCACTTGGATAATCTGACAAATCCAACCACTGCCCAGGGAAATGAAGAACTAGATGCCATTGATGTAGAGGTAGATATTTGAGGCATTTCTATTGGATGATTAATTAATGTCAGAATATTAGCTACTTTACTCCTATGCTATAAGCTACAAAATTATAGTGAAAATGGAAATGTATATATAAATACTCACACCACTGGAATAAATGTGCAGTATTTAAAACAGCTGGATTAGAACACACTTCTAAACTTATATCTACCTCCATATATCTTAGGCCATATAAAATTATATTTAGGGTTCTCAGGCCGCGCGCATCCGTTTTCACCCCGCCGCATTGCCGATTTTATCGGGTTTTCAATAAAATAAAAATCCGGACATGCGGTGCCGTTTCCGTTTAAAAAAATTATCCGGTCCGATCCGCTTCTTAATTTCCCGCCACTGCATTCGGAAAGATCGGACATCTTTGCTTACTCTAATGATAACTTCCGAAAGAATACATAGTGCATACAAGCGTTTGAAAGTAAAGGAGGGTTACGGAATCGTTCGTGTTCACGACTATTGAGATCGGATAGCAGAGAAAAATAAACCAAAAAAAATCGTTTGTCTTAAATGGCGGCGTTGCAAAACAAGTGCTTTATTAAACGGAGAATCGTTTACAGTGTTGTGACAAAAAAGGAAGAGTTGATAGCACAAAAACAGTACCATCTATAAAATTTGCTGAAAGAAGTTCTCGTGGACATGTCATGGGAAAACATTCCTTAAATAAGATCAGGTGCACAACTTTAATATGTGTGCAATCTTTTGGTGCAGTTTCAAGGATCTGGGTAGCGAGCTGGAGAAGTTGATTACACAAAATTGCTACCCTCATTGAAAAATTACGACGTTCCCAATCCTGGAAAAATGGGGAAAACACATTCTATAATAGCAAGTGCACAACCAATACGTGTGCAATCTTTCTGTGATGTTTCAGGGACCTGGGTTTAAAGCTGTAGGATTTGATGTTCCCAAATATAGAAACATCTCATAAAACGATACCATAATAGCAGGTCGCAACTAGAATATGTTCAATCTGCTTCTGGAAAGTGTTAGGGATATAGGTTAAAAGCTGTAGGAAGTGTTGATTACACGAAATAAGTACCCTTTCAGTGATACTTTGTAGGATTTTTTATGGCGAGTCCTGGACTCATCATTTTTGAAAATGGCAAATCCCAAACAATTCTCATGAGTGCCACATATTGCAGTTAAGCTAAGTGGTTGCATACAACCAACTTCTTCGATGATAGACCCATTATAATAATCATTCATGTCATTTTATAAATTATACAATATGGCGACATATGCTTTATGCTGTTCTACTGGTCAAGATTTTTATCAGTCTTCTGGAGTATGATTAAACTGCAATCATTACTTGAAACATCCTGATGTTTCCCCATTAAAGAGAGACTCGTGTCTTGTCTGGTTATCTTGGAAATGAATGTCAAAATAATGCAGAATAAAAAAAATGCCTCCCTCGTCCGATTTTAGACCATTAAAATGATAAAAAAAAAAACCTCCCTCCCTCATCTATTTTTGAAAAATATGGCCTGAGAACCTTAAAATTAATTTTGTGTTTCCTTAATCCCTGAATAGTACAGTGGTTTACTTTGAAAGCAGAGATCCTTCCAAAAAATCGTGATACATGTAATAATATATAGTGAGATATAGTAAAATGCTTTGTACTGCAATACCCCTCTCTAAATATTGCCCACAATTGTGCATGCAACTTAAACTACTCTTTTATTTTTTAGGCATTATCGCTGATTGACTCAGCAATTGTAAAAGGTGTGGATTTAGCTATGAAAAAGGAAGCTATTGAAGATTTGTGGATGGGGAATCAAGAAATAGAGAATATCCTGAGACGCACTGGGACATTATTTAACAAAACAACAAGAATAAACGGAAGACCTACAAAGAGTGTTCTCATTCCAAAGACTCTCTTCAGTGAAAAGAAATGGCAAGGTACTCATTAAGAATACCTGTTATATTATTTAAGTTTCAACATGTACAACATATCTAAGCTGTAAACATTTCCATAATTATTAAATTCATAAAAAGGGCAGAGCATATTATAATTATTCTACTGCGATGTGACTGAATCATTTTTCAACTTACTATTTTTTCTGCCTAGATTAAATTTAAAATGTAGTTACTTCAATAGGTATATATTTATTGTTTCCATACAAAAAATATCATTTGCAAAAACAGCTTTTAATAGATGGCAAAACTTCCCAAATTAGTACATTGGAAAATAAAAACATATACAGTGCTCACAGCATATAGAATAAATGAAATAATAAAACAATCATCTGTTTATTTTAGAAATCATAACTGGTGTCACAGGAGCAGGGGAGAATGATGTCCCCAGACCAGTCCAGCAAGTTGCTCCTGCAGTCCATCAGCTTGATGTTCCCCCACCTGCTCAGCAACATTATGTTCACCCTCCTGCCCAGCAACCTAATGTAGATCCCATACCAGTACCGGTAAATCAACCTGCCCAGCAACCCACAGTTCAACCCCCTGCCCAGGTTCCAGAGGTTCCACCAGTACCAGCAGCCCAGCAACCATTAGCACCACTGGCTGGAGAAAACCAAGCTGTACTACCAGAGGTGCGGCCAGTGGTTCAGAAAGACAAGTGTCATTCCTGCGGTAAGAAGGGCACTCCCTTTTTACTATGGATTCAGTGCGATGACTCCCAGCACTGGTTCCATAAAAAATGTACAGACTTATCAACAGCCATGTACAGGCAGCTAGAAAAGGACAATCGCCAATGGAAATGTGGAACATGTAAATAGTGACTGTAAAAGATATTGTAAATAATGTAATTCATGTAATGTAGTTCTGTGTATATAAAAATGTATAATAATGAAATAATATGTATAGTAAAAGTGTTACTATACAAGGGGATATATAATTATAATTTTTTTTGTCCTGTATATAAAGGTTCGATCAATTTGGAGTAAATGTTGTAATTTGTTTGCTTACTAGTATTTGTTTGCATTATGATTTTATGTGCTTATGTGTTTTCATCCTTATATTTGCTGGATGGGTGGGATGTTAGTACTGATAGTAATGTTTATTTTAATTGTATGGTTCGGTAAAGGAATCTGTGAATTTTCTTGTACTTTTTGTATTCTGTAATGCCATTATGCTTTAATCACCTTAATCAGATGGTTCTTAAAAGGACCAAGTAAAGCATTTAAATATGTCTGTTTTGTTATCATTTTATGAATTAGACCATTAATGACAACTAACATCATTACACTCGAAAGAATGTGATTATTTAGTGGCAAGTTCTACTGGAGGTACACATCGTAAATGCAACTACTCCTACACCAATGCATGGATTTAAACTTAAAAATACAGTTAATCATTGTCACAAATTCAATTTGGGACAGAAATCATTGCCCTGAGTCACATGTCATGTTATAACCATTGTGAACTAGTGATTTTCAAGAAAAAAGGTAAAATACTTTATAAGTGCTAATGTCACAATGCATTTCTTTGATCTTCCAACATTTATCATACATTTTACACTAAAAAGAATATTTAGTATTTCCCCATAGCATAACTGTTGGCAGTACCACATACCACATATATATTGATAAATCCAATGTAATCATTGTCACCTGAAAAATTCTTTGTTCAACCTTTTATTACGAAGTAATGTTTTTAACAATATAACTTGATCTGGAAATGATTCCCTATAATAATTATAAGTAAAGTAGTAAATGTTACCAATGTAACCGATGTAACCTGAGCATTTAAAATTTCTAATTTTATGTGTAACCTTGTGTTCCCCAGAGAGTTACCAATGTAACCATTGTAACCCATGTAACCTGAGCATTTTAAAATTTATAATTTTATGTGTTACCAAAGAGTTACCAGTGTAACCATTGTAACCCATGTAACCTGAGCATTTTAAAATTTAAAATTTTACGTGTAACCTTGTGTTACCAAAGAGTTACTAATGTAACCCATGTAACCTGATGATTGTAAAAGTTCAAATGTTATGTGTAACTTGTGATACCAAAGAGTTCCCAATGTAACCAAAGTAACCCATGTAACCTGAGCATTTTAAAATTTCTAATTTTATGTGTAACCTTGTGTCACCAAAGAGTTACCAATGTAACCATTGTAACCCATGTAACCTGAGCATTTTAAAATTTATAATTTTATGTGTAACCTTGTGTTACCAAAGAGTTACCAATGTAACCCATGTAACCTGATGATTTTAAAAGTTCAAATGTTATGTGTAACTTGTGATACCAAAGAGTTACCAATGTAACCAATGTAACCCATGTAACCTGAGCATTTTAAAATTTCTAATTTTATGTGTAACCTTGTGTTACCAAAGAGTTACCAATGTAACCATTATAACCCATGTAACCTGAGCATTTTAAAATTTATAATTTTATTTGTAACCTTGTGTTACCAAAGAGTTACCAATGTAACCCATGTAACCTGATGATTTTAAAATTTCTAATTTTATGTGTAACCTTGTGTTACCAAAGAGTTACCAATGTAACCAATGTAACCTAAGAATTTTTAAATTTCTAATTTTATGTTTTTACCTTGAGTTACCAAAGAGTTACCTATGTAACCATGTAACTGGACATGGAAATAAATATTGTTTGTGAAAAAAATTATTAAATATAAATATAAAGAGTCAATGTTACCAATGTAACCCATGTAACCTGATGATTTTAAAAGTTCAAATGTTATGTGTAACCTTGTGTTACCAAAGAGTTACCAATGTAACCATTGTAACCTGAGCATTTTCAAATTTTTAATTTTATGTGTAACCTTGTGTTACCAAAGAGTTACCAATGTAACCATTGTAACCTGAGCATTTTCAAATTTTTAATTTTATGTGTAACATTGTGTTACCAAAGAGTTACCTATGTATGTAACTGGACCTGGAAATGAAGCTTGTTTTGAACAAAGTACTTAAAATAATTATAAAGAATGAATGTTACCAATGTAACCATTGTAACCCATGTAACCTGAAGATTTTAAAAATTTCTAAATTTATTGGTAACTTTGTTACCAAAGAGTTACCTATGTATGAATTAAAACAGCAAATGTTACCAATGTAACCATTGTAACCCAATAACATTTTCTTTATTGTAATCTACATATATGTACTACTCGGTGAATATTCTATAGCTATAATATTTTGTTCAATGTTACCATTGTAACCCTATGTAACCATCTCTTAGTCAAGGTTACAAATGCTCAGGTGTCGAATTTAGGACACATTTCTGGACATATCTATGTTTTGCCTCGGAAAGTGAGTCATTTCACCCTGATATAACATTAAAAATAAAGTAATAAATACATTTTACAAGTCTTGAAGTTATTTAAAAAAATTTCAATTTGAACCACTAGGTACAATATAATGTAACATCGTCATATGTAAAGTATTATATTTTTTACTGTGGAAAAAAAACAAAAGCGAACAGGTACATGTATCTGGTTAAAACACAAGTCTGGGACGATCTGACTCGATACCGCCTTAAGGTACTAAAATTGTGATACAAAGGTACAAATCTGCCAAAAGGTCATCATGAATAAATACATGATAATTTACATTCTTTTGCCTTGATATAAATTAATACTCTGTATCGGAAAAAATATAAAGTAATCAAAGAAATGGACCAACATCTGCTTATTAATTTATTAAAATTAATGTCCACATAAATATAATGAAAATGCCTAATGTTATGATATAATTTTATGTATCATTCATTTGGACTGCTTCTCATTATCGACGAATTTAGTTCTTCAATAAAAACCGTTTATTTCTTTGAATATTTTTTATACATGTATATTGCGTTTTTTTGTAGGTAAATATTGCTAACCTTAGCAGATTTTCATATGAAAGTACACAATCGTCAAGAACATGTATAACTGAACCATTGAAGCTCAGTTATGGAGAAGTCTAAGTTCATGAAGATTCCTGAAGGAATGGTAAGTCACAATAAATTATCAGCTTATTAAAAATAATAACTTCTGCCCATGATGAGTCTTACAAACATTATTATCCCTGTGTTAAACATGTTTGACTCCTACTGAGTTATTGATGCAGGAGCATTCATATGATTAGATTTGTAAAGGGGAGGTAGGAGGGGGAGGATGTTGTAATAAAACTAATAAAAGCTGTGTTATGTTTTGTAACATAATTTGCATAAATTTCATAATTAATAAATATTATACAGCACTACGGTTAAAGCCCAGCCTACTCCTATGTATTTAAATGTCAATTTTTATCATGCGACAAACCATGGTCGAACATTCAACATTAATCCATAAAAATATCAAAAGATGTTACAACATATACTAAATTACTAAGAGGTTGTAGAGGTCAAGTTTAATTGGTGAATATTTATATTTGGCATTTAAAAAAAAAACTTTTTTTACAATGATATTATATTATGGGAGTGGAATGCTCCGTATTTCACAAATTCCTTATTATGTGTTTAGAGTCAGTTTGGTGGTTTATAGTATGTATACCTTTTCAATGTCTTCCAATACGAATGTATGGAGTTATTTTATGACCCCCAATTTTTATTGGGGGAGGAAGCAGGAGTACCTGGAGAAACCTCCGACCTTCAGTAGGAAACTGGCAATTAATATTGAAGTCGAGTACACCCTACCCGCAGTTTGACTCGAACCAGCAACCTCGGTCTTGACAGACCACATGATCAATAGTAGACAAACTACCTTAACCACTCGGCCACCGAGGCCTCTGATACCTGAATGTATCCTGCTTTCATGCCAGACACAGCTGTTCATATGATATGTTGCTTAGTTTAGTTTTAGTGTTTACTTTCATAAGTACTTCTTTTAATTGTTACATTTTATTTTACAAAGGAGTTTACAAGGATGAGGAAAGAAATGGTTAAAGCAAGAAGAGGAAAGGGGACAAAAGCAAAGAATCAAAGGTACATGTGTAGGTAAAATTTTACTTGAATTTACATGTATGTTCTATTTCCTGTATTAGAATGTTTCTGCCCTAAATTACTAGGTAGATACATGTATAAAGATCAAAATTTTCAATTGTGTGGGTTTTTTTTCATATCCCAAAATCTAGTAACAGAATAAATAATGGCAACCTGTAGCAGAACTTATAATACATCTGATGAATTAGAGAAATGAAACAACAGCAGTGATTCTGTGCCGGTCATTGGGACCATCACATGGTATAAAAATATCGGACCTAACCATATTTTGGCAGACCGTACAGAGGATTTTCGCTGACTCTGTAATGACACTGTCACTTGGAAATTTTGCTGTTTCAATTTTGACATGTCAAACTTGTTTACTAGGTTTTCGTCAATTTTTATACAAATTTTACTTGTATGGTATACAGTCACTTCAAAATATTTGCCATCAAAAATCATTTTCTTGACCAATCTTAAACACATTATAGTATCATCTTTCTGTTGGCTGTAGTTATATAATACTTTGATTATTTCATTTTGCATTTCATTTCAGGTACAGAAAAACAAATCATACTTGGACTTGAACTGGTCAACAAGAGTATATAGAAACTTTTAGAGAAGAAACAGTTGTTCCTAGTAAAAACAGAGTAAAAATAATCAATATCTTTAAAAAGAGACTTTGTTTTCAAACATAGTAAAATACAAGAGAAGTGAAATATTCATCTTGCAAAGGAAAAAAGAAGAAAATTAATGATTGAATTTTTAAAGTTTGTAGTCACTGAATTGATTTTTTTTAGAATAATCAAAATATCATTATCAGATAAATATTAAACAATAGTTGATTAGTTTGGAGGTAATATATTCTTTCTGATGCTCTTGTTCTTACTGCAAACAGGAAGTTACAATGACATGCTTAATTTATTGGTGAATGAGCTGTGATATCTAGGAGAAAGCGTGCACACTAAACATGGAGCTTCCTTTCCTTAATTGGAGTGTGCACACAAATCAGTGAAGCTGCTGCCTTTGGGGAGAAAGCATGCACACAAACCAGTGAAGCCGCTACTCCTTGCATTGGGAGAAAGCGTGCACACGAACCAGTGAAGCTGCTACTCCTTGCTTTGGGAAAAAGTGTGCACACAAACAAGTGAAGCCGCTACTCCTTTCATTGGGAGAAAGCGTGCACACGAACCAGTGAAGCCCCTTATCCCTTGCTTTGGGAAAAAGCGTGCACACGAACCAGTGAAACCGCTACTCCTTGCATTGGGAGAAAGCGTGCACACAAATCAGTGAAGCCGCTACTCCTTGCATTGGGAGAAAAGGTGCACACAAACTAGTGAAGCCGCTTTTCTTAGATTAAACAGTTTACACACCAAGCAAATCTTAGCAAGCCATTGTGTTAGATATAAATACATAGATGGTATTTAGAATGCAACAAATAAAATGAAAAAGTCATCTCTGACATACATGTCTGTAAGCATTTATTAGAATAGTTTGCGACATTAATTTATTAACTTGTATGATGCTACAAGTAGTTGCATAGCTAAAATAAAATGACATTAGTTTTCAAAAAACCAAAATTTTATTTTGGTCATAATGAGAAAATTGTTTTCATATTCCATCAAAATTGTATAACAGTTTAGAAGGTACTGAAGCCTATTTTGAGCAAATTCAGGTTAGGATGACTTAAATGAAGACAACATTAACAAACATTAGAATTTGAGTAAGAAATAGGGAAGCAATCATACTGGTTTTGTGGCATTATGGCAGTATATTTAATATATTTCTGATGTTGCTGTGACCTTATTTTTGAAAATTTTATAGGCATTTTTCAAGTTTCTGTCTTGTAAATCGAGTGTGTATTCCAAAGATGAGAGGTATTACTCTGCACATATACCATTTATCAAAACTTTTAAAGAGGAATGCTAGAATTCAAGCAATACATAGTTTGTATTCGATGTTAAGTTTTGTATGAATTTTGTGATTGTTTTCGTGTAGTTAAAGGTTCAATTTCCTAACCATTTTCTTTCTAATCTTGGACAAATTTGTGATCAACCCCTTCTAACGCAAATTAATAACGAGTCCTACATCTTCTTTTTTCATATACATGTTAGATTTATTTGTATTAATGGTAATATTTAAGCTCTTTGCTGATTCTTAGATCAAGTGAAGTTACAATAGTATAGTGCTGTATATATTTTGAGTATGTAGAGATATTTGCTGCGTGAAATTTGTTAAATATAATTTAATACTGTATTGTGGTATGTTTGTAAGCAAGTATTTTCTCATGAATGTACACAAATAAAATTTATGTGGAAAGGAACGAAAAGAAATGCAAAAGAAGAAATATATAGTGACAACTAACTTCTGAACTATCTTTGTACACACTGTTAAAATAGTATAATAGTATGATGTGATGTTTTTGTTGTATATTTTTAAATACTTGCATATATAGTGTAATGTTCTTATTACGAATGCTTCTTATTAATAAATGTTAACTTAAATTATCTGTTGGTTTTTTATCATTCTTTAGGTAGATATTTAAGGTCCATTTTAAAGGTGTCATTTAAATCACAGGAGCGTTTTTAAGTTCAAAAGTATCCTGCTGAAATTCATGACATTACTCAATATTGTATGACACTGAATTTCTCATTAGTTTAACATTACACCTATTGTTTGCAGATTTTGGAATTGAGATCACATTGATTCAAGACTGTACAACTACTAGGAAAGATAAAAATATCATAGTTTTGTAATATTGTTGTAGTTTTGGCACTTAATATTAAAAACAAAAAAATTTCAGGATGTTTGCTAGCCGAGTGGTTTAGGTTATTTTTATTATCTACCATTGGCCGCCGCCATGTTACAGTTTTAGAGCAAAAAATCTTGTTATACGAAAAATGTAGGTTTATGAATACAAACATATACTGAAAAAATAACTTTTAATAGAATACAGAGACGGTACATGAAATTACAAGCAGGGTTTCATTGAAATAAATAAATAAGGTAAAACTATTTAACGTTTACAAATTGTAATGTAATTGTGCAAAAAGTGTTCTCAGAAAAAATCGGAACTCAACACCTGTAAACCTGCTCTTTGATTTACATCACTTGATATTTCAACGTATTTGAACGACCAGTCTGCAGTCACCAATCACTCACCAATCCGTCAAAAATCAGGCAGATGTTTTTAATCCTTATAAATCCGCCATATCGTTTCTATCATCAGTCTATCCATCAATTAAAGATATGAAACGATCTGACGGACCGATTTGACTTTCTGTCAGTTAAACGGATGAATTGATCGATTTGTAAATATTTTGAAATTTAAACATTCGTTTTGTCAGCAGTTAATTTAAGTACAGCAGACATTTATTTATTTACGATGATTATATCTTTTTACACTGATAGACTTGTCCCAATGTATTCATCAATTATACAAAATCTGCATAGATAATATACTGACATAATTAAAAAAAGGACATATAAATAATTTTGATATATATATAACGGGAGTAAAATAAGAAATTAAGCAAGTTTGTTATCTTATAAAAATTATTGTAGTCGCACTATTTTAACAATTTTACTTAAAGTTATAATGTATACGTGTCACATATGTCAAACATGGCAAAATAATACCGAGAATAATAAACACAAATGGTTTGTGAGTATATGGTTTTAAGAAATCATGAAGATGTTATGAGTTATTTATTATTCTAATTGAACGTAGGTTGCTAAATAAAATTATTTCTGTTTTAATCTTTTCTATACACTGTCAGAATCTTCCAGAAACGGTACCTAGGTAATAGTTATCTACAAAGTTTATAGAACATTTCATATCTACAAGATTCTAGAACATACGTTAAGCTAAATAATTCTTAGTCATTCCTTAAGCTACATATTTCTAGAACATTCATTTAAGATATATGTACATCACATGCAACTATGTCTCAGTGGCTGAATTTTTTTAGAGTGCGTGTTGTTGGCTTTTTCATAATTGATTAGTGCAAAACAATACAGGATATATGGGATTTAATCTTCGTATAAGTTCACTGTTTAGTGATTCAACTTTTGAGTATACCACCCTTGGAACACCTGATGCTTTCTGCAGGTGATCCACAGACACCAAGCATTGCCCTTGTTGGCACTCCGTGGCGGGTGGGTGACAAGGGTGGTGAACCATATTCTTTCATCATGGCTTCAAAAATACAAATAAAAAATGGTACAAAAAAAAGAAAAAATCACTTTCCTCTTGAAGAATTGGTTGTTGAAGAAAATTGGCCTAAATTTATTGTTTTATCTAGCAAAGACCCAACTAAACCTTTGGCAAAAGTATCTCCTTTCATCATAGAAAAAGCTATAAAAGGGTGTGCAGGAGACGCTAAAAACGTCACAAAATTGAAATCCGGTTCCCTCCTTATTGAATGTAATAGAACAAACACCAGTCTACAAATTTACTAAAACTTTCAAAAATTGTTGATTTAGAAATATCTAGCTCTCCCCACAGAACTCCAAACTCGAGTCAAGGGATTAGAAGATCTCTCGGAATTATCGGACGATGAAATATGTTCAGAACTAGAGCCTCGGGGTGTTAAAAAAGTGAAAAGATTTATTGCTAACAGACAGGGTGTTTAGGTAAAACTGAACACGTTTCTGTTAAATTTCGACACACCCACTGTCCCAGAATCCATCAAGATTCGTCTGTACAAAGCTAAAGTCAACGCATACATCTCCAACCCTGTGCGCTGCTGTGTCAAAAGTTCGGCCAAGGAAAAGGACAGTGCAGAGGTCACCAGATTTGTTTCAAGTGTGCAGAAGAAGGACATGAGGGCTTCACCTGCACTAAAACTCTAAAGTGTGCTAATTGTGGTGAAGCCCACATGTCCTCATCTAAGGACCGCCAGCATTTTAAAAAGGAAAAAAAATTCAAAAAATAAAAACTGAAAACAACATCCCTTACCCTGAGGCTCGTCGTCTGTATAATACAACGAATAATCCCTCGTCGCCTGCATCAACGTCATATGCCAGTGTTGCCAAACGCGTTCTCACTTCAGTTGAAACGCAGACAATCATCACCTGGCCTATTGACAAACAGGAACCTTCAAAATTAGCAGTTACAACAACAGACAAAATCATTACATCTTCACGAAAATCTTCATCTTCACAAACTGCTGCGTCTTCAGCACCCTCTTAAACCGCTACATCTTCAGTACCCTCTCAATCCTCAACCAATTCTTCAAGAAGCCAAAAAAAAATCAAAAAATATCAACTCCATTTAAATTCTTCTTACTCTAATCAGAAAGGAGATCGTACTCCAAAACTGCTGAATGATCCCACAACAGGTTTGGAAGTCTAGATCATCTAGACACTACTATCTGGTGGCGATCCCATGGATACACTACCACCAGATACTGGATCTAAAAGTAGATCCCCCAGCAGAAACCGGCGGAATAGCCCAAAAAAAACTGTCAACTATTCCTCTATTCGCAGACCATAATGGGTACAATAATACAATGAAATTGTCGAGGTCTTAAGATTAATTTTCTTGAAATTACTTTATTAGTTCAAGCCTTTCTTCCTGTTGCATTTTGCCTTCAAGAATCCCACCTAAAACGAAGTGATAACATATCCTTAAAAAACTACTCTATATACAGCACATATGTAGACCAGAATGATAGAGCTGTTCTCGGCTCTACAATCTTGTAAAAGACCAAATTCTACATAGCCCTGTAGATCTCAACACTGATCTTCAGGTGGTTAGAATATCTTTAGACAAAACAATTACTTTAAGATCTGTGTATATTCCTCCAAATTCTTCATTAAATTTAAATCAGTTGAAACATCTTTCTGATCAGCTTCCGGCCCCTTATATATTAATTGGGGACTTTAACGGACACAACCCTTTATGGGGCAGTAACACAACAATCGATAAAGGTAAAATTATTGAAAGCTTATTGAATCAGGAAGATCTGTGCATTTTTAATGATGGAACTAATGCATATTTACATCATGGGAATGGATCATACTCGGCTATTGATCTAACAATAGCAGATCCTTCTCTGTTGCCCGATTTCTCATGGAAAGTCCGTGACGATCTCTGTGGCAGTGATCACTTTCCCATTATCTTGCAATCTTTACACTCGTCAAACGCAGAACGAGTCGCTCGGTATAAATTTGGCAAGGCCAATTAGCCTCTATTTGAACATTTCTGTATAGAGCGACTTAACTCGGATGCTTTTGAAGCTGTTTCTGGTCCTATTTTAAAATTCAATGAAACACTTATTTCAATTGCTGATGAAACAATTCCTAAGACTTCGACAAATCCAAAACATCCTATTAACCATGGTTCGATGACAGCTGTGAGGACGCTATTACAGACCGAAAAAAGCCGAACGACGCTTTAATAAACACCCAACTCAAAATAATCTTAACCATTTCCAAATTTTTCAAGCGAAAGATCGCAGGGTAACGAAACAAAGACGACGCACTTCTTGGCGTAACTTTGTTTCTAAACTGAATAATCATTCCCCCATGAATAAAATTTGGAACATGATTCGTAAAATTAAAGGTAAAAACAGTAAAGCAAATGTCCATCATTTAAAGGATGGACAAGACTTGTTAACATCAGAGTCAGACATATCTAATAAATTGGCCGAAACATTTGCAACACACTCCTCTGCTGAAAATTATCATCCCACATTTCAGCGGATCAAAATTCAAAAAGAAAAATCAAAGCTTAATTTCCAGTCAAAAAATTTAGAAGAATATAATAAACCTTTTTCTTTGGAAGAGCTGAAAACTTCATTGAACAAATCAAACGATACAGCATATGGTCCAGATGACATCCATTATCAACTTCTCAAACATCTGCCACAATTTTCTCTCCAATGTCTTCTGAATCTTCTTAACAACATTTGGGAAACGGGTGACTTACCATCTATTTGGCAAATGGCCACTGTTGTGTCTATTCCAAAACCAGGAAAAGATCACTCGGAAGCGTCCAACTATCGGCGTATAGCCCTCACAAGCTGTCTTTATAAAACCATGGAAAGGATGATCAACGATCGCCTTGTCTGGTTTTTAGAATCGAACAACCTAATCTCGAATATCCAGTGTGGATTCAGACGAGGTCGTAGTATTATTGATCATCTGGTGCGTTTCGAAACATATATTCGAAACGCATTTGCCAAAAACGAACATGTTGTGTCCATCTTTTTTGATTTAGAAAAGCATATGACACAACATGGAAATATGGTATTTTAAAAGATCTTTTTGATATGGGGTTGAAAGGTAGACTTCCTACCTTTATCTCAAACATTTTATCTGACAGAGAATTTAAAGTTAGGGTCAATTCTACGTTATCTGACCCTTTTTATACAGGAAATGGTTGTTCCCCAGGGCAGCAGCCTTTCTGTCACTTTATTTAGTATTACAATTAATAGCCTTGCTCAAGTTTTAAAAGATAATATTGATGGTTCTCTATATGTTGACGACTTCCTCATATGTTACCGAGGGAAAAATATGAATAATATCGAACTTCAGCTGCAGTTGTGTTTAAATGGAATAGAGAAATGGGCAATGGAGAATGCAAAAACTGTTGGGATGCATTTTTGTAATAAACGTAAGGTGCATCCTGATCCCGAATTAAAATTATATAATAATCCTATTAAAATTGTAAAAGAAACCACTTTTCTTGGTCTCATTATTGATTCAAGGCTTACCTTTCTTCCTCATATCAAAATGTTAAAAAATAAATGCCTTAAAGCATTAGATATTTTAAAAGTCGTATCCAGTACCGACTGGGGTGCTGAATGCGATGTTTAACTCAATCTATATACATCGCTGGTTCGATCGAAATTGGATTACGGTTGTTTTATTTATGGTTCTGCTCGCAAGTCATATGTCAAAATCCTTGATACTATACACCATCAAAGATTGCGGCTATGCCTTGGAGCATTTAGAACCACATCTGTAAATAGTTTGTATCTATAAGCAAACGAGCCTTCTTTGTATCAAAGAAGAATAAAGCTCGCTTTGCAATATGCAACTAAATTGAAGGCTTATCCCGACAACCCCGCCCACGAATGTGTTTTCAAACCTCTTTATCAAAACATTTTCGAAAAGCATCCAAACAAAATTCAACCTTTTGGTGTGCGGATTAAATCTTTTTTGGAGAATTCAAGTATAAATTTGGATGAAATTGCTGCAATTGAAATTCCACATAACCCTCCCCGATTAAACCCAAAGCCACTATTTATTTATGATCTTAGAAAACATAGAAAATCTGACACAAACCCATTTATTATACAGCAACATTTTGCAGAAATTAAATCTTGTTACCCTGACTATATTACTATTTATACAGATGGGTCAAAAGACGAAGATAAAGTTGCTTCAGCCGCTGTCTTCGGAGAGCGTGTTGAAACTCGTCGTCTCCCGTCTGCCTCATCTGTATTTACTGCTGAAGCGCAAGCTATTCTTCTTGCGATGAAAATAGTTGCTACGTCAGAGGAGCACAAATTTATGGTATGCTCTGATTCTCTGTCATGTCTTCTTGCTATTGAAAACTTCAAATTTAAGAATCCTTATATTTAAAAAATTTTTCAAATTTACAAATCCCTTGTAGCTTTAGGTAAAGAAGTTATGTTTTTCTGGATCCCAAGTCATGTGGGATCCATGGGAACACTGTCGTGGACGAGGAAGCCAAAAAGGCCTTGAATAACGATATAATTAATTGTGCAATACCTTTTACTGATTTTAAAGCACTTATTTTTAAACATATTTCTCGTTTGTGGCAGAGTGGTTGGGATCTAGAGGTTCATAGTAAACTTCATGAGATCCAGCCACTACTGCACAAAAATAATTTTAGTTGTTTTAGAAGTCGTCGAGACCAAGTTGTTTTAACCAGATGTCATATTGGTCACACCAGGACGACTCATAGTTATATTTAAAACAACGAGCAACGACCTGAGTGTGTGCCATGCAACTGCATACACAATCAAGCATGCCTTGATGGACTGTGTGGACGTGGCCCACATTCGGGAACGTTTCTATACTGTAGATACTTATTTTAATTTGTTTAAAACTGTCGCAGGCGACACAATTTTAAAGTTTTTAAAAGAAATTAATTTATATAGCAAAATTTAAGTATACTGCTAATGGTGATATTGCATACTTTTTATTGTTTTAATTTAATTTTTATATGTATATTATCCTACTTTTGTATGAGATCTTGTTTTAGTAAGGGAGGGATATTACACGGTTAATAAGTTATTTTGTTCTATGTATCACGTCCTGAATATAGCTGAAATATTGCTTGCTGGACGTAAAACAACAATCAATCAATCAATCTTTTCATTACAAGATTATTTTCCGAAAGACTACACAGCTATTTGTCGATAACAATACCACCTGTTAATTCTGGCAAGAATAGACATGTCCTTATATATTTTCGATAGCGATCAGTCAGCGGTCGGTAGTTATTCATCACCAATCAGTCATAGTGTTGCGTTTACGGGTGTAAGTAACTGTAACATAATTACACATTGTTTGTAATAATTGCATAAAAAGCAAGTTTTGTTGCATTTGTTGAAACACTTTTTATAAAGTATATTTGTCAGCATCATTGGTAATATTAGTAAATATAACAGACAATTCGTTGCATAATTAATTATTAGTCATGGTTTTAAGTATTTGTTTACGCATGTTGCGCATATTCTTCTTATTATGTTTTGAGCAAAAATGTGGTCGTCGTTAGTGTTTGTTTTTGACACCAATCTTTAATCAGTAAAGTTGTTATTATTACTATTTGAAACTTTCACAGATATATACGTGCCAGAAAAAAATAAGCTGCTGGTATGTGTGTGTCTTCATTACAAAAATTAAACAATTCAAATTGAATGAATAACAATATATATTCAATAATCAGTTGCCACGTGCCTTTTCGTATAAGCTAAATAAAACGAGATTATATACCATTAATATAGGAGGGTAAAACATATTTATACCGTTGACACAAACTTAAGATTCAATGAAATCTTGCGCCGATAACATAGTACAAAGGAATGCTATCCGATTAAAATTGAAACAATAGGCAAACACTTTTAATATGTTTTTGGTCCTAATTATTCTTAAAAATATAAAAATGCATTTAAAAATAATATTTTTCTTTCGTGATTTTATCAGAGATCATTAAATTATTTAAACAAACACAATATTTATAAAATTATAAATGGGTGAATCTATGTGCTTTTTGATGGTGAAAATTAATAACGATATGCATTTTGCTATTATTAAACTAAACGCAAAACAAAGGCCCTTTTTAAAGCTACACATTTCTCTTCAAAACATGTGCTGAACAATACGGACATGATTAAATCGAATTTTGTTGCACGAAGATTACACCCATGACATGCTATCTTTTTAACTTAGGATTCGCTGGATGAATTATCAATGTTTTAAGCAGCAATTTTGTGTTTTTTTATCTAGTTCGACTTATCGCACTAAATAATGTGCATGTTCGTATAAAGCAAATGATGTGGGCGTACAGCTAATGAATGAACAAAGGTTTTTAATAACTTACTGTTCATGTGCTATTTTCCTTTCATAAATAAACAACTGTTTTCTTAATTTATAACGCTAAAAATGGTGAAAAACAGTTTAAATAAAACAATTAAGTTAGATAGTATTTAGGAAATAAAATATACTTACTGGCGTGTTTTAGCAAAAACACAAAGAGAAATTCCTGACAACGATTTAGTTTAAGTTTTTGTTATAAATTTGATCTCACCCTTCCTTTAGGTTTGGAGTTTTTATTGACAAATTTATTTTTGCTATAAAATATGTGTATTATGTAGCTGCATGTTCCTCCTCATTTAGGGTCCTCTGTGGTCGAGTGTTTAAGGTGCATTACACTGCGATTGTGGGTTCGAGTCATCATACTAAGTGCAGGGTGTACTCAAATTCAATCATAATTGAGAACGATTGCCAATTTTCTAATCGAAGGGCAGGGGTTTTCTCCGGATAGTCCTTCTTTTTCCCTAATAAAACTGAACGCCATGATATAGCTGAAAATTGTTAAAAGTGGCAGTTAACACATTTTTAACAAACAAACCTTCTCCGTTTACTAATTTCACATTCTATTCTTTTAAGTAATAATTTTAATTAAAATTCTGTATTAAGTACCTGCATGTGCCTTCCTCGTTTAAGGATTTTACATTCTATCATGAATTTAATTTTCAAGTACATCAGGTAATATTATGTTAATTTATTAATACATTTTTTATCATTTTTAAAATTTTAGAAGATATTTCTGTGAGCCAAGATGGAATCTGGCCTAGGTAAATTTTGGATGGTCGTTGACATGAATTGGTTGATCGTCATTGTATATCTGGTGAATATTCTTGATTGCCTAATGTCTCTCGTGGCTACACCGATTTGGCTTTTAGTAACACAAGGGTGTTAATAATAAAGTGTACGATGCTCACGTTCTCTGGGTTTCTTTTCCATATTCATAGTATAATGTGGCATGAGCTGTTCAATAATGTGCATTTCATTTCTTTGCCATATGTCTGACAAAGTATTATTTATTCAATATAATTTTTTAGCATGTTCATGTATGACTAACTTGTCTTATTTGCTGTTACTTGAACTCGTTGTTATGTTTTAAAATCAACGACAAAGCGTTAAGACTTTAACGCACACGCTGTTAAGTATAAGTATGCCAACCCTTTTTGTGTTACGCAATAACCGGTAGCATATTACTTTTACGTCTATCGTCAAACTGAAAGTTGTGGTTTCTTCAGCAAATACTCGAATGTTACTAACAAATAAAACTAGACTCCATGGTATGGCTAAAAGGTTGCATAAAATGGTGTTATACTTCATTCAAACAAAGAAATGTTTACGTATTTTTGTGCCCCACACATCATTTAAATTAAGACAAAAACTTATTGAAATGAAAATAATTTAACATTATTCTTTACTCTTACTCATATAAGTGTTGTTCAAGTGATTCTAGCGGTACCATTTGTTTACATTACACCATTCGATGATATGTATATTTCCATGGTAGCAGAGAAACTAGATATTAAATTAATAAAAGAAAACAAATTTGTATTTGACGCAGATAAACGAAAATATTAAAGAAAATCATTTCGAGTCATCATTATAAAACAGCCAGAGAGTTATATCGGGCTTGGCAATATCTCAAACAATACACATTTGTACACAATATTCGTTATTAGGGAGAAAGGAATGGCTGAATTATTAGCATTTCAATAAAGTCGTCCTAACTGTAGGTAAAGTCTATCCATTATGAAAATTACTTACAATAACGCTGTCTGTATATATAGTAGTTGGCGATTCTAACACAATATCGTCACCAACTCAGACTAGTGAGTGACTGGAATTCCTTGTTTACATTTACTCATAGTGACTACTTCAGCACAAGTGTAGAAAATTCAACATGAACTTAACAACTGCCCTATTTTTATCAATTGCTAAAAATCTCATCACAAATAATGAGCGCTGTAAATGCAGATTGTTCGTTTGTGAATGTAGTTTTTCTGAATAGAGTTTACGCTACTATTAGCAATATTTTAGCTATATCGTGGCATCCAGTTGTTGGGGAGAAAGCTTTAGTACCAGAAGAAAACCTCAGACCAGCAGTAGGACAACTAGCGATCCCTGTCAATTAAGAATGGATTCAAGTACACTCTATCCGCATTGACATTCGAACCCACAACCTAAGTGTTGACAGACCATGTGATCAATAGTAGATGACTCACTACCTTAACCAAAAGGTCACAGAGGCCCGTATGTGATTTACCAAGAGATGACCTAAACATACACATAATAATCCAACTTATAACCTGGGAAAAAAGTAGGACGCTTTACAGTGATTAACCCAAAACTTCAACCTCGTCAATTGGGGGGGGGGGGGTAATCGGAGGGGGTGTTATAATATGCAATGTCTTAAAATGTTTCCATAGTTTGTTGATTGACAGTTTTACGTCCAGCGAACAATATTTGCAGGACGTGAATCCGTAGTTGGTAACGTGATTGGAGAGTGCTACGTTCTGTGCACAATAAACCCTTCCCCTCAGTAGATTCTTAAAAAGAAAGGGAACATAAACGTCCCCAGCAAATAATAAGCTGTACCTATCTAGTGTCATTTACAAATTATACTATTGGCCAGTCTACTCTTCATGTTACCCCTAGATCTTCATGCTTTCATTAGATAACCACTATACCTTTTCATAAATTGTTCACATGGGTCTTGAAATAAACACATGTTACACAAGTACAAATAAATGAACACTGTTTACTTAAATAATTAAAGGGAAATGCAAGTACAGATATTTCTGTCGAAAGTTGTTGCCAGTAATAAATTATAGAAAAAAATCTACTTAAGTAATCGGAGTTGGTTTTTTCTCCTTTAATTCGATTTTTTGACCTTTTTTCTGCCTTAAAATACTTCATGTAAACTAGGTAAAGTCATATATAAACAATCAGATTTATTTTAGCATATTTTGTTTAATCAATTGAAAACATTTAGTACTTATTCACATTTATTTTCGTTAGTGTGAAACTAAATTCAGCAAGTTGTGACAACACGTAGTTTTCAGCCAAGGTCATCAAGATCCTAAACCTTTGAGAGAAAATGATTCAAACTTCAAACAGAACATTACAGCATTAATTTTCCTTTTTTAACTTCTCAGTTGTCACGCAAATGAATGTTATGCGCATGATTATGCCGAATTCAATACAAACTGTACAGATGATCATACAGGAACAAAGTTATGAAATAAGAACAGATGAACTGTTTTCTTCGATACCACATCTTATTTCCTTTATATGAAACGGGTGGATTGATACAAGGACCTCTCCTTCCATTGTATTGATTTGGTATATAGATGACGTGCTTTCATAGAAAAATCCCAAAGTTAGTTATCGCATTTAACCCATTCAACTAGGGCAGCTAGGTGTACCTAATACTGTGACGTACATGTATAAATTGACAATGAAGACCAATTGAGAACCAATATTTATGAGAAAAAAATTATCTCTATTTTCCAATTGCGAATTTCCCATTTAGTGCGGCAACATTCCAACAGCCACTGCATGTTGTGCATACATCTTCCTATTAATCAGGTATGTCCAATACTGATTTCCATGATAGATGGTGTCTGCTAACAGAAAATCTTCTTAACCAGGTTTTCACCATTGCATTTCGAAGTCATCACTAAGAAAATTTTACGGTCGTCATCATGACTTGGTTCATCGTTACAGAATATCTTTGTTGTAACCACTTTTCCTCCTATGAGGATGATGACAAGCCCAGGATAGGACTTTTACCGTATTTTAACGTGACACCATTGCCACGCCTTCATGATTACCTGGACTCACCCTGGTTTCAAGTGGTGTTCGTGTTAAGCAGTTTTCGGTTTTGTAATGTGTGTCTGTTTGTTTAATTGTTGTCTTCTCTTTCGTTTAACCATTGTTTGATAATACTTGACTTATCATGTAATGGATAACAGATTTTTTATTCACAACTTACCTTTACAAATGGTAGATATATTAGAATTTTTCGTCGTAAACTATGTTCTTCTTTTAAAATGATCAGATAGTTGATATGTAATTGTATAGTATTACAAATTATTTAGTTCTGGTTACTCATTTAATATTTTTCAGATTCTCAAATATTTGGTAAGTAGGACAGGCACTTACGTTTATTTCTGTATCAATTATTTTGTATACATACAGTTCACACAGAGACAAGACAATAAATTTGTAAACAATTTCCAAATATTTTTTCTAATGATAACTTATTATTACAGGACATAATAAACAAAGGATTTGTCCGAATAATACGAATTTATAATATTTTACTTGATTTGAATACGATTACCATTGTCATTTGTTTCTTTGACACTAAACTTATTGTTGCAGTGAAATCGTTTGTTGGAATTTGTAATTTGTAAAAACGGTGGTTATCCAGTCAACCCAGGGACGACAACAGGCAAAAGTCAACGTTAATGTTTCATTTTTCTTGGATATTTTAAACAGTATGAAAACAGAAGTTTACCTTTCTTATAGTGAGTCCTGTAAAGATATATACAGAAACGATTTATTTATAGAACTATTATGACTTATTAAATGGGTTGCATCTAATTGTTTCTACAGTGACTTTGTTTAATTTGTTGATGAATATTTTACACTTTATGCGTTTTGCTATCAATAAACGCCGTGTTTGGACATAAACATTGTTTTTCAAGATCTTTGTAAGTGAATGAAACAGAAAGTGGTAAATGGTTTTGGTCACTATTATGGTGAATAACCTTATGATATAATTTCAACCTTTGTCTCAGCCGGATCAGTGCTTACTTACAGAAATATTTAAAGAAACATATGATGTTGACATATCATATCGACTAGGAAGGAAGAAGACGATCTCTCTGGATTGAATACATCAAAAGAAACAACATGGTCAAAGGATTCCATCAATGCTATATGTGGATCCGTTCCCTTGACATTGACAGTTTAGCAGTTACACCAGATGTACTGTATACCATAGAAGTAGATAAGCACATGGAGATTGAAAGAAATTGTGATTGGTCTTAGCTTCAACAGTCTTGCCAGAAAAACCATGGATTGAATTTGTTAAGTTCCAAACCATGCAATTTCAGTTACCACGTAGTCCACTCTCAAAAACTTTGATCAGCTTAAATTGTTTCGAGGTATTTTATTTTATAAAGAGATATAAACATTGATGGATCGACAACGTGTGTTACCTTCACATGTTCCAGATGTATTGGAGGCACTACACAATGGGACGTGTCACACAGGGGGAGAATGAAACACCAACTTAGTAAGGACAGATTTTAGTGGCCAGTGATTACTAAAAATAGTGATTAATGGATTCAACATTGTGACAGGTCTTTAAACCACACCAGTAACCACACTGGGACCCACTGGTGAACATTATCAGTTACCTACGTTATGGTAATTAAACCAAATGAAAGTACCTCTGTTCAGTCTGATGAGGAGTCAAAGGCTGTCCGGAAGTACATTAAGGTGGTTGTAACGTAAGTAACGTATTTATCACTGGTTTAAAAAATATAAATGACTGAAAATACGTTCTTTTGTCATCAGAAATAAGTTAAATGTACAGTTGCGCTAAAAAATTCTACGTTTTTCGTGCAGAAAATGCCCATTGTACCAAGTCGAGGATGGTACCTCATACATAGCGGGTTTAATTATTCTGTTTTACATTGTATTTTCTACCTTCGTTATTTTTGCGCCTCAAGTCACGTTATCATAACAGACAATGACGCCAAATTCCGATTTCATTAATATTGTGTGTATCAGTTTGAATGAAGGGCATCTGCAGTTTTTGATATGAAGTAAAATTACAAACATAAAGACAGAATTGGAACAACATATACTGTTTCTCTAGAACATACATTAGCAACGCACAGATAATGCACAAATACAACGCAGCCGGGGGCATGAGATTTGTACCGACGGGTAAACTAATGAAAAGTCCACAGTTGTTACAAGTCCGGGAGAAAACATCTTCCCAACGAGTTGGTGTGCCTTGACTTCTTAGAATTGGAACAAATCTAAAGTGGGGGGCATTACAAATATATTGGTTATCACTGACCACTTTACACGCTACACCCAAGCAGTGCTAGAAACTCAACTACCAGCCAAACATTCTAGATTAAAGCACATGAGCTCCCCTGGAGGTAGCGGATCGGGTACTGATGACGATAGTGGCTCATGATGGCAAACTCAAGATCGGCGAGCGTTGGGTGGTGGGGGAGTATGTCGTAATGAACTAAACGAATAAAGATGTACATGGGTGAGGCCTGATACATTACCTAATCATACTTATGAATCTTATCTTTTCAGGAAGAATCTCAGATTGACCGAGAATCTGTTGGGGACGCCCGCTCGGCTAAAAGCATTAATAGTGGAGACGTTTCTGAGTAGGAACACCACAGAAGGAAGCGCTTTCACGGTTGATGAGGCAAATCCGGTGTCTGCAAAGTAGGCCACAGTTGAGCAGCCGGATAAGAAAAGAGCCAGGGTGTATGCGTTCAAGGAATTTTGTTACTACGTTGCTACAGTCATGGAAATGGAATGCAACATTTGTTAACAAATTTAATAGATAAGGGAATATTTTCAGGCTTTGAAATACAGTCAGGCGAGGCAATTTTAGTAGTCATTCCAAAAGACATTACTACATTCATAATGTTTGCAGTGTTAACTTTTATTTCCATAATATTAAAACTATTATATTAGAAGAATTAAACCTATACAATTGTAACAAATTATTAATGGTTTAATTTTAAAAAATTCGCTTTAACGAGTTCGGTAGGGGACAAAATTATGAAAATGGTATTTTTTACAAGTAAGGTAATTTTTCCATCACTTTAATGTGTACCAATTGCTTCACGTTACATAAAAAATTCAGAACATTTCATAAGACAGACTTTTGTACAGCAGTTATTGTAGTGTTCTTCTTATTCTCTTCACTGTACAATCTATTAGACAATTTGACATTTCAGTGATTACTCACTCGAGATCTCTGAAGCCCTTGAAGTTTGATTACTTATATAAAATATATATTTCTTGTATTACTTATAAAGCGAGTTTAAAGAAAATTAAATGACAAATTATTTTCAGTTTAGTGTCCTGAACCCTTTAAACATGGATCAATACAGATTCACTATCAAAAGGCAAAAATGACTACTATTTTACTAAGTGTGATTTTTTAGCATTATGATCCACAACAGCGCACAATACATAACCTGGTGTTAATTGGTAAGACAACACAATGGAAAATGGAACTGGGATCATGCTGTAAAGGTTCACAGTGCTCGACCAACAGAGCTACCCAAGGTGGCGGTTACGGGATGTCCTCTAGTTGGGGGTTGTTAGGTCACTATAGGAAAGCCCGACCGAGTACCACAGTGGGTAGAGTGTTTGGAGAGTGCCAAACATTCATGCACGATTAAGACCTCTTTGTAGATGTCGATAAGAGTAGGCTCGTTTTAGCCGCTACAAAGGGCTTAATTTTCCGCCCCTACTTATACCCCAATTTTTTCCATTGGCATTCATAATTTGTTCCCTTTGGTCCATTTTCTCTAATTAATTGATCGTTTGTTTACTTGTTCTCGTCCTGCATATAGATAAAATATTGATCGCTAAGCTTAAATACTAAGAAAAACATCCAATCAAACATAATGTACAACTTCGTTATATCTAATACGCTAATATCCAACAGAATTGTTTCGTTGTAAGTATATTTTTTGATAGATATTTAGAAAGTTATGTTTCTATTCTTATTTGTACAAATGACTGAATTGATGTAACTATTTATTTTAGAATTAAGGTGGTAAGTTCGTGTTGAATTTTGTTCAACAGTACACATGTACTTAACTGCTAGTTACCCCAATAAAGTCACATACGAATGTGAAATATATTATCAATTGTCTACGTCATTGTATCAATATAAGACCGCATTTGATTTCCTTTGAACAAGTAACTCGATATATTTGCTTGTGATTGATTTATGATATTATCACTTGACCTTTAATTTAAACGCAGGTCAAATGGACATAGAAATCGGACATTTTCTCGTCCTATTTTCATCTTTTTTCTTTTTTTCTTTTTCCTTTTTTTCTGTTGGTGGGGGAAACTTTACATTTTTAAAAGTATACTAACATGTTTTTAAAACACGAAATTAATATCTCGTGGTTTGTGTTATTTGACAACTGCAATAATGTTTGGTTTGAACAACAACCACTAACACAATGGTTTGCAGTAGATCACACTTTCGTTTCCCTTTGAAATGTACGCATTAATTTTTAATTTTTACATAATAAATTCGTTTCATAAACATTTAAATTGATAAGTATTTATCACTATAATTAGAACATAATCGAGTTGCAGACATTTATTCAACAGATGGTCAAATTGGTTGTTGTCGTAATGTGAAATATAAAACAAATCAACACAATAAGTTACATGTACTAACAATCGTTTTTGTTAAAAAGTGTTTTAAAAGTGCTCAAATAAGCATTTTTATCCGGTTGTCACCACTTAATGTTTTAGCAACAATCAACATCAAGAATCCTTACACACGGTACTCAGTTTTGTGCACTTGTGAAAGAACTGTTAAACGCCACAGAGTTTTTTTCTGGATATTTCGGCTTCCATTCCGAATAAAAACAGGACGCCAAGGTATAGCAGAGAAATTGTTAAAAGTGGCGTTAGTGCTTATCAGTGAATGCATGTAAATGAAATATATCGTTTAAACTCAAGTTGCTAAAATCCTGCCATAAAATCTGGTCAGCAACTCAGTATAGTTACATCCTCAGACTAACGTGTAACATGTTTTTTTTATTGAGCAGATTGTAGCTACGATATTGTTGAAATATGTTATGAAATGCGATTTGTATGAAGTATATGACCTTCGAAATTTCCAAGGTCATTTTTATTGTACACTGTTGTATATTATGTCACTCATGTACCCGTTATCTATACTGTCTTTGAATCACAAGTGACATAAGAAAAGCACGTGAAGGGTTGGTTTGATAAATTAACTACTAAATTATAAACATCCACCTTATACAAGTGGTTATGGGGATAATGGATATTATCAATCGGGTTATTATTGCATTTTTAATGCATGTTTTGTATACTGTGGCAATACCTGTATTGAACGATAAAATACATTTAGAAAAGTTATCAACAATTTATTTGCCTTACCGATACAACGACCTAACTCCAATTTATGGGTTTGCCACAGGGGCAGTGGAGCAGACGGCTTATGATCCAGACAATTACATCATCTACGCGGTTGGTAAGTTGAAGATAATACTAGTAAATTATATACATTAGTAATGAAGGGAAATATTTTGGCCACTCGTGAACATTTTAGCAGAAGCTATAATATTTCAACAAAGTCAGCTTACAGTCTAAATCGAGCGAGACAACTTTGATTTTTGAATTTTATTTCTCTTGACTTTGTAGTAAGTTTCCAAAAACTCTTGCTAATGGAAAATGTATATGGCTTAGCTTATACTATATTTATATGTTATTATACAGTACAACGTCCAATATGGAACATATTGTACCTCGAGTCCATATCTAACTGAAAAAATATTAGACATGTAATATTTAATCAGATTTTAAGTAATTTTTAATGTACAAGTCCTTATCGTTCATATTGAAATCAAATAACCAACCTAAATAGTACTTGACAATTTAATAGGGGCAAATGTCATCCATGCAGTAGATATAAAAAATGCCACCGAGCCAACCGTAGTTTATCACACCACCGTGGACAATGTCGACATCACAGATATTGAATTCTGTGGAGGTTACCTGTTTGTTTCCATGGACAATAAAATTAAGAAGGAAGAAGGACGGATTGTTATTTATCACAGTATCTCATCATCCCAACCCATGGAAATTCTGCACAATATAACAGGTATACATGTTTTATATTCTACAAATATCTATAGTACATGTATGTTATATAATTCAATTATGGTCTTTTGAAGAGGTCCATATAAAGTGTATTGACCATATTAAAAGTCCTAAATTGTTATACTACAAATAATTACAATTACTGTTACATTTCGTATTGGAGTGCTGACTCTTGTTCAGCTGTAAATATTTCTGATTAATTTGTAAAGCTATTTTCAATAAAATAGACTGTGATAGCAATAACTTTTATATTTTAACATGTAATCAACATAGACTTACAGACAATTAAGAAAGATAGCAAATCATCTATAAATCGTGCTGTACACCTGCAATGTTGTTTACTTGTATATGTCGTATATCAATCAAACCGGAAATCCAGATCTATATTTAGTAACATAACTAGTATATTCTTTATACATAGTAACATGCCTGAAATATTGTTTAAAAATAGCAGCATACCAAATATATTGTTTATGAAAAGACGGATATATATATGATGTTTTTATATCTTTGGTGACGGGAGTGAAATTTAGCTAATAAAATTTCAGGAAATTTAATCATATGTAATATTGTACAATAAATGACTTTGATATAGGTCGCTATCAGGATTTACCAGCCAAAGAAAATGAAATATTCTTCCAGTCGCTAGGCGAGGTGAATATTTAATTTTGAAGGCTGATAAATCCTGATAGGGACCGTATATCAAAGTCTTTAATTGTTTTATTACATTAATAAAACCATCATCTCATTTGATCAGAAAAACTGAGGATGCCGTTTCTACTGGAGCACCTGATTAAATTTTTTATTTTATACTCAGATTATCCTGGAATTTCAGTTTCAAATATTGAGCAGAGTATTAATTAATCAATAATTTTTAATATTAAAATTCTCAATATTTACGTTGAAATTGTTCGTTTTTAAAAAGTCTCTGAACGTGCTTAGGTCACACTAGTTGCCCCCTGTGATTTTTGCATCTTTCCACTCAATCAATCGTTGCAAATCTTATAGCCGACATTTTTCCCATTTGTTGTTGACACACACGATGTTTGTGTAGCAGACGTCAAATAATTGTGTACAATTTTGTAATTGTTGTAGTTATCCTTAAAATTTTTTTTATTTAATACAGCATTTTGATATCAATTTGGTGATAAACGTGAAATATCAAAGAAGAGTATAAATGAATCAATATATCGCAGAGTCGGCGTTTCTCTCATTTGTTGTAGACACGCACGATGTATGTGCAGCAAACGTCCACGAATTGTGTACAATACAATATATACAATCGATTTGATTAGACGAATTAATTTATTAAGACGGCTATTCTGATTGGCTAAAAAACAGGTCGATATCGGATTCCGCTTGACGACTATGCAGCGAAATCGTGCACCATACATTCATTTTGTGTAATTTTAGTACTGTTGCGATTTATCATGACCCGAAAGTTGATGTTAGACCAATAAAAAACAGGCAAAATTCTATTCATATAATAATATACAATAATTGATTTTTATATAGGTCGCTATTCGGATTTTTTCAACCAGGAAAAAAGTAATATTGGCTGACGGCTTATCAAAGTCAGTAACTGAATAAAAATCATGAATAAAATCAACAAATCCTCATCTATCGTAGATAATCTATTAGTAGCAGACGCGACCAGTTTTGTTACAAACGCGTACATGAATAAGACTATGCATCAGATCAGAAAACATGACCACATCGGTTTTCGCTTGACTGCTTGTGCAGCGGAAAAAATAACTATATTTTGATGCAAGTAGTAGTGTTGCGATTTAACATGACTAAAACTTAAAGTAGTTTTAGACCAATCATAAACACGCAAAATTCAATTAATGTAATAATGTCTTTATAATTGAGTTTGTAAATGTCGAAACACCCGTCTTTGTCACTAAAGAAAGGAATAAAAACACAGACACAAAAGTTCGAGATCACATAAACGAATGTGCACGAATCGCGATTAAATTAAAATAACGAAACTTGTTTGTTAACTATTGATAAATATTTGCTGTATGTCACCTTAAGAGGTTCCACCAGGTATTACGTTTTTTTTTACTGTAATGACCGTAGTGTTTTACCTCTTACATATATTTACGAATTTGTTATATCTGTTATTTGCAACAATTAAAGCCGCAGTAAAACTCTTGCTTACATGGTACAATCTTTTGACTTAAATCTTTAGAAATATGCTAAATTAACATATTTTATTTTCAAATTGTAGTTGGGTCACTGCCAGATATGTTGTTACCTACAAGCAATTGTAAGACTGTATTAATAGCCATAGAGGCGGAACCATACACGTATAATGGCAGTCTTGTCGATCCAGAAGGGGGAGTGGGAATCCTGAAAATTGCAAAGAACGTCACGTACAAAAAACTGGATTTCAAGAATTTTAACTTACGGTAAAATATTTATAATAAGACATGTTGGAACAAAATTATTCGCATGATAGAATATGCTTAAATACAGGTTTGTTTATTATAATAAATGATACTTATGTTCAATTTTGGTTAAAATGTTATAGTAAAAGTATATTCCTTAAGTTTTATAGCAGCAACGTTGATTCTTATGGAAATTCTATCTCCTACATGCGATTACATATTTTCTGAGCCATAGGTAGGTGTTTTCTGGACATGACGATGGGTTTTTGTTACTCACCTTTGGTTTTGGGATTATTCTTTGTTTTGTTGTTGCTTGAATTTTGGCATTCATATTGTTTTTTTTATTTTTGTTGACCGATCGGTTTTCTTTCAATTTTTAAGTTAGTTTTATGACCGAGTACAAATTTATATATATCTTACTTTTAGAATATATAAACTTACATTTTATCGCAGGTGGTCGGAGTTAGAATCCAAAGGCTTAAGGTTTATTAACAGAGAAAATAATAATTTATTTTCCAATGACGTAGAACCAGAATATATAACATTTAACAAAGAAGAAACCAAGGCTTACATATGCCTACAGGTATGTTGCAAGTATATTTGTCCTCTGAATTCGACAAGATACAAAAAGAAGAAATATATAAACTTATTAAGAACGAAACTAATTAAGGGCTTGATAAATAAAAGATGATGGAATGGTTATTTGGAAAATGGCAAATAGCGTAAAACAAGTGTCAATGGTATCTGGGGTATGATACACTTTGTCGGTAGTCACGGGGAAACGGAACTATTAACCTTTGGATTTAGATGATGAAGTGGCAATTTGTAACCAAAACGACTTACTATTAAAGATTTTTTTTACGATCCATTAAACGACATTACATGTAATGACCAACGCAGACAAAGTTATATTTCCCATTTTTAGATCTATCTTTTCTCGTATGATTTTATTTTCATTAAAATGGATGGAATGCAATGTATGATGCTGTGAGACATTGAAAGAATTCTATTATATTGTGTATAACATTTATTACTATACAGAGAAATTTCTTTGCTATATTTTATATCAAGATAACAAAGCAGGTTTGTTTGTTCCCGTATTGTTTTTTTTTAAATTTTGTAGTGGTAGTTGAATAGTAAAGAAGTGTGAGAATTCAATGTTTTCAGTTAATATATATAACACTCTGGAATTATAAAAAAACGTGTATTATTGGATTAAACACTGGGTTTTATGAAATTACCAATGTGTAAACTCCGGCGACTCACTCACAAACTAAATAAAGTCCGAAGGACTTTATGTCAAGTTTGTGAGGGAGTCGCCGGAGTTTACACATTGATAACTTCATAAAACACAGTGTTTAATCCTTATAATTCTGTGAAATAACCGTTGCAATTTTTAAAACAGCAAAAAACAGTTACAGAAACCCATCTAAGACCCCAAAACGTATCTAGGCCGGAAAGCGTAGGGATATGCAAAACATAGTACCAAAGGAATCGCGGTTCTGTAGAATATTGATAGGAAAAAACAAAATGAAACACTAAATTGTATTTATATTATATTTTATTTGAAATCTCAATCGATTTAATTAGAAATCATTGGGGCAGAGAAAACATTGTCCCCTCTCCATGACGATACGCTAGGAGGACGCCATCTTGTTTACATTGGATACTGAAAGTAGTCCGCTCAGAGGAAATATTGGTATATAAATTATCTGAGAAGACGCCATTTAAGTGTTTTTATCCAATCAAAGCACTTAATATAAATAAATTACAGCATGAATAGATTATCTTACCTTAAAAGTTTCAATTAGTAGTTTTTATTTGATAATGTAAATAAATTGACTTCATTTTTAGGAGAATAATGCTATAGCAGTCGTAGACCTAAAAACAGAAAAAATAGAAGATATTTTACCGCTTGGATTTAAATCATGGGGAAATTATAAAATGGATGCCAGTGATAGAGATAACGGTGAACAAGTTTATTTTAATAGATTAATGGATGAATAAGGGCAAAAACGTAACTAATATCTTACAGTTAAGTACATAAATTCTCAACAGTTATAAATGAAGTTTGTAAAACTATGAATATACTTCATTTAAAGTAAAATGAAAATGACATACACAAGTTCTTTGCGGGGGAAGGGGGGGTGAATTTTTCCTACCTTTTAAAATAAATCAACTTAAGCAATACAGAAAAAGTCGACTAACACGAGAAAGAAAGAAATTAGTCGATTTCCATTGCATCTTCGATTAAAAAGAAACAAACAGTACATTACCTTAAATGACAATAGTAGAACTTGTGAAACACTAAAAAACTCTCCTTATGTAATAGGGATAAACATGCGACCATGGCCAGTGTTTGGTATGTATCAACCTGATTCAATACATACTATAGAAGTTGCAGGAGAGAGTTACTTGGTAACAGCAAATGAAGGGGATTCCAAAGATTACTCCGCCTTTGGAGGATTTAACGAAGAAGCACGTGTTAAAGATGTTAATATATCTGGTAATACTTAGTTTTCATTAAAACACTTACGTTATTCATTTTATTTTGTGATTTCAGTGATTTTTTGCTAAGACTTTCTGTTTTGCAGAACCCTTACTTATTTAAGAATATGTATCCTGTAAATCATTCCAATAGTCGTCAAGATGTCCTTTTCTAAATTGCAATAATTCATTTGTTTTATGAAATAATATACCCCCTCAAAAAAGAAGCGCAACATAAGAACAAAATATATTTTACTTCATTTTCAATTATAAATTACACAGATATAAAACACACAGAGCCCTAACATTAGCCGCAAATGTTGTCAAAGGGTCATTTTTAGCAAAAATGTCAATTTTGTCCATTGGAATGCAATATTTGCCGAACAACAGTCAATATCTGTTATGTCATAGCGTTTGCCTGCAAAAATTGGAATGCAATATTTGCCGAACAATAGTCAATATCTGTTATGTCCTAGCGTTTGCCTGCTAAACATCTCTTATATGCCTGGCCATAGACAGAATTAATCGCTGTAATCGAGCCAAATGGTTTCGCAATCAATTACGGATGGTCTGGACAGAAATTCTCCGTATGCCATGTTATTGGCAGAAATTGCTACAGGAACGGTCCTGTGGCGTAAATGGAACAGCCTGATGTACAGATCCTGTGCGTTAGTAGTGTTGCGTGGGCGCCCGGTGAGAGTTCTGTCTTAGCTGATAGTACCGCGCCTTCAGGCTAGTGGTGAACATTGAAGCGTCTTGCAACCTCAGTCTGTGATTCACCGGCCTGGAGTCGACCTATAGCGATGTTCCAGCTAGCAGTGTCTAACCTCGGCATAGCGTTTCCTCTTCAGATGTCAATTAGACTACTGCTTTAGAGAACAGAAGTACAAAGTTTTTATACCCGCAGTACCCGCTAACAAATCACACATTAATTGTATATGGAAAACAAACTGATTTTTGTCAAACCTCTATACATTACATGTTTCGAAACTTGCTTTCCATGTTTTCACGCTTGGTTAAAAATCATTTTTACATTAAAAATTGTGTTGCGTTTCTTTTTTGTGAGAGTTTACCATATCAGCCATTAGGTACAGACAATTTTCGTTCTATATTAGTAATAAACGGTTTACACCATTAATATAAATTCCTGTTACCTTTATAAAGCTAGGAGAAAACAATATATGTCTATAAACATTTAAAAGAAAAGAACGTACGACTCAATTACAAAGAATATGTTCAATACAGTGTGACTGTACAGAACAATAATATAGGCACATCACATATCTGAGTTGTAAATCGCTACGAGACGCTGATGCAAGGCGATGTACTTACACATAAATATATGTAATGTTAACGTAACGAGTCCAATTTTACAACCGTACAATTCATTTTACCAATAGTTGATCATCAAAGAACTGGAAACTACAGATGCAAAAACAATTGTGGCGTTTTCCCAAAGAATGCAGTTTTGTGTAGCCGTTTATAAAAAAATATTGTTCTATAATATTAAAATCAAGGGTACTAGAAGTCTATTTGGTACTTATCAATACAGCGTAATTGTATTTGTAAATTATATTGTACAGCAAATGTAATGATTGCAGATTAAAAAAATTTAGCAACAACTTGTACTGAATGCATTTTAAAATACATTTTTTTTTAATGTGTTTTCTAAATCATATTATTGTATTATATCCTGTTTGTTTTTCCTTTAGCGGACTCGCCTATTTTAAGCTGGGCATCACAACATAACACATCAGCAAATATACAAAATGAGTAATTTTTAGGTATGTCATTTACTTAACCTTACATTGACATATTTTGAACAATTTTGTTGACATTGTGACGTAGACAGTTATTGTAATTATCTGTCAATTAATTTCACTGCTGTAATGTATAATTTCAATAACATGTTAATTTGAACGAGAACACATTTAAGTCATGTGCAAAATAATGAGTATATGATATCAGAATAACAAATTACATGTATTTATTTCTAGTGTGTAAAACATTTCCTTAAATTCGTGACGTTTCGGCGATATGCGTTATCCAAGCAAATTTTGAAACTGTATTATTTGGCAACGCTTTGATCTGACTTCCATTTCTAAAGCTCCAAAATGAAGCATAGACCTCCAAATGAATGTCTCTAATCCATCTATAACGCCTAGTGGGACAGTTTCCAGGGAAATATCGTTATCGTTAGATGTAGCTTTGAAGAGGGAACATAAATTTGGGTTATGCTATAACCCCTTAATGAGACTTCGAAACGTAAAAGTTGCAATATGATAACAACCCTTAAGAGAATAAGATAGTTGCCATAGAGATGCCGTTATCGTTAGGCGTAGTACACAAATTTGGGTTATCTTTTGTGGCTTTTTTCGTAGATACTCCGGAGTTAGGCTAATCTTCTTCATGTATTTGACTTTTCCATGGACAAGGCAATGAGTTTGCTTGGTTTTGTGTGTAGTAAATATGTTTGAATCGAATTTGGTATCGTTACTTTACGTTCGGCTTACTACCTATTTTTGTCCTAAAATGTCATCAAAGATACCAAGGTTATAAAATTGTAATTCTTATCTTACATTCGTTTACGTTTATAGTCATTTTTGATTGGTCAAAAGGCCTTAAACAAGTAATTCCCAGATCCGTTTATAATTTAATGAACGACTATTGGGGAAGTACATTTTTGTTGCTAACCGTTAACAAATTTTGCGACCATGTATTGTGTACGCTTCAGACAATAAATTAAGCCTGTGCACTCGAATTTGGCGATAAAAACATCTTGAGTGTATCGCTCGTAACAGAAAGTTATTTTGTGAAGCAGCTGTATATTATTATCATAGAATCATTTGTCGGTCAAAAGCACATCAGTGCTTATGTTTTCTTGTTGTGTAATATATGCCGACTCTAAATAAAAGTTATTTATATTTATTTTATTTATTTTTTTTATGTTTAGAGGCATTACACTTTGCTTTGGATTCATTGTTCAAATTGCTGAATGGACCTTACTGGGACAGTTCCAAGTGCTGGACCCACAGAGCAGCCCAGCGCGTCCCCGGGTGGCGGATAGGGGAGACCCTCTCGTTGGGGGTTGTCGGGTAATAATACGGAAAGCCTGGCCACGGACCATAGTGGTAACGTGTTAGGAGAGTGCCAAGTTGCTTGCACGATAAAGATTCCTTTTGTATATTTCGAAAAAGAGTAGGCTCTTTGTAGCCGCTACAAAAGGCTAAATTCTCCAACCCTACCCAATAATCCGTACTTTTACAGTGGCAGTAAAAATTTTGTTTTCCTTGTCCCATCCCACCCTTTTTGCAATTGATGTATTGTTGGTTAACTTGTTCCCGTCCTGAATATAGCTGAAATACTGTTCGCTGGACGTAAAACAAACATGCAATCAATCAAATTGCTAAAAAGGGAAATAGCCGAATTCGAGTGTGGACGAAATGCGTGTGAAGGAATATATAAACAATACTAAAAAATTTGCACTTCCACAAGTTCTAGTAATTTTAATTATAAAGACACCATTTCAATACACACAATAGCCGTAACGGTAAAACTACCTTCTATTTTCTCGTTCACAACACATCAACGAAATGAGCAAGATGCACGGCTTTGCCACCAACTTCATGTTTCAGCACTGCTCCTTTTACTTTCACTGCATAAATCCATCTTACAATCAAAACTTTGTTTATTCCCGTTCGTATTAAAGAAAGAACTTCTATCTAGGTACAATTAGAAACCCTTGTATACGGAATTCACGAAAATATTGTTTCATGTTCTGTCTTCTTTTGTTTTATGAAATAATCTTCTCGGCAAATCGTAAAATATATCTGTCGTCAATGCCAGTTATTGCCTCCAAACCGACCACGTATTCGTCTTCAGTTCGTTGTGTATATTCCTACGCGTCACACACTTATAATGGAATTTTATGGTGGGAAATATAGTCAATATTTTAAAAAGGGGTTTAATCCTTTACATTACTCCCGATCAAAGATTAATCAGTGGGTCTGAAACCCAAAAACATATTGAAAAATCCAAATAAAATTGAGATGTGGTAGAGCTTTTATAATCAATATTCCAGCAGTTGCCCGACCCACAGAGCAGCTCAGCGCGTCCCCGGGTGGCGGATAGGGGAGACCCTCTCGTTGGGGGTTGTCAGGTCATAATACGGAAAGCCTGACCGCGGATCGTAGTGGGTAACGTGTTTGGAGAGTGCCACGCTCCTTGCACGATAAAGACCCCTTTTGTAGATTTCGAAAAAGAGTAGGCTCATTGTAGCCGCTACAAAAGGCTAAATGCTCCGCCCCTACTCAAAACTCCATACTTTTCCATTGGCAGTCAAAATTGTATTCCCTGTGACCCATCCCACCCATTTTCCGTTGATTTATTGTTTGTTTACTTGTTCCCGTCCTGAATATAGCTGAAATACTGCTCGCTGGACGTAAAGCAGACATCCAATCAATCAATCAAATCAAAATTCCAAAACGTGACACCAAATCCGGTTAGGAATAGATATTCCTTAGAATTTTAACCATTTTCAAAAGTTTAGGGCAGAACATTTATACACTAATTGTCCATGATATTCCTGTCAGTACCGAAATGTGACTACTGAGCTTATAAAGTATTTGACATCAATATACCAGAGATACTCCGCATCTTTTATTCCCTACTTGCGGTGAACAAGATTAATCTCCCATGTGCATAGTTATCTGTTCTTTAGAGCAGGTACTTTATAGTACCCACTGTGGGTAAAATGAAGTTTTTCTACACTATTTTTCTTATTCACATATACATCCGGTAAAATTTATTGTGATGTGCAAATAATTCTGCAGTTTTTATTAGTTGTACTGGAAAGTCAGTCCACAGATACCTGCTGTTATGAAAGACAACTCTTGAATAGGGAAGTAACTCTTATATTTCCGAAAATAGGGAATAGTTAATAATATATAATAATGTTAAACAAATACTTTGTTTTGATTTAAAAATGTTTAGAATGGCATTCTTTTTGTAGACGACGTGCATTTGTCGTGGAAGATCTATATTAAGCATTTGATCTTATGTTCATGCATAGTTCTTTACAACATTCACAAAATAACCATGTAGCTAGGTCATAAAATGTCAGACGCCCGTTTTGCTTGATATCAGAACTCATTAGTGGCGCTTAAACTAAAAATGTTGGAAGGTCATTAAATTAAAATTGTTTCATACTAACTTTTATGAACGATAGGTCCTGAAAAGAATTGTGCGCCACTCTGTTGTTAGATTCAAATCACGGCGTTAGACATGCATATTTTATTATTCACAATAGTTAACAATTATATAATATATATTGTACCTTTGTTCGAATTAATAGATGTAATTAGTGGTTGGTATATTAATTGAAATCAAGGAAAGCAATTCCGAAACGTTATCAGATATAAAAAAAAATCGAAGAAAGTGTCCATAGTAGTTGTGCGACAGGTCTGAAAGTGGCTTAGCACGTACAAGTTGTGATACTGAACCACCCTGCCAAATTTCAAATTGTTCTCATGTACGGTTTCTGAGAAAATCTTGACCGAAACTCGTACTGACGGACGTACTTACGAACGTACAAATGAAGTCCCAAACAGGAAGTAGTTGTCCGACAGGTCTGAAAATCGCTTATGACGTACAACTTGTCATACTGAACCACCCTGTCACATTTCATATTGTTCTCATGTACGGTTTCATAGAAAAGCTTGATGGAAATTCGTACTGACGGACGTACGTACAAATGAAGTCCCAAACAGGAAGTAGTTGTCCGACAGGTCTGAAAGAGCTTAGAACGTACAACTTGTGATACTGAACCACCCTGCCAAATTTCAAATTGTTTTCATATACGGTGTCTGAGAAAAGCTTGATGGAAATTTGTACGGTCGGACGTACGTACAAATGAAGTTACAAACAGGAAGTAGTTGTCGGACGGGTCTGAAAATTGCATATAACGTACAACTTGTGATACTGAACCACCCTGCCATATTTCAAATTGTTCTCATGCACGGTTTCTGAGAAAAGCCTGACGGAAATTCGTACGCACGGGCGGACGGACATGAGTAAAACTTAATGCCCCCGACATGTCGTCGCAGGGGCATAAAAATAGTTTTACATTACATTTATATTGCAGGTCGACTGAAAATAACAAACACGTACGGGAGAAATGCGAATGGTACATACGACGCACTTTACTCGTTTGGAGGACGTGGTTTTTCAATATGGAATCTTGCAACTATGGATCGTATCTATGATAGCGGTAGTCAGTTTGATGAACTTTATCAACAGTATATTAGAATATTGTTCAATAATAACGCCGAAAGAGGAATGGATATAGTTAATCAAACGTTTGACACGAGATCAGACGACAAGGTATAACAATAATTAAGTTAACATTGCTTTCTCAGTACAACTTTAATAAATCAAACAAGAGTTTCATAGCTCTGTAGTTATTCAACAAATATTCAGGTTTTTCTAGTGTATGCTTAACTTGGATTTGCATCAGACATGTACTTTAGAAATAGTATCTGCAAAATTAAGAAATAAACTATTAATAATTAATTAATTGTCATAATTGGATTTGAGCTCATTTTTCGTTGGGCGAAAAAGAAATGCTGACGCCGAAGAAAACTGTTTGTATACTCGTATATCATATAAATGTAATTGTTACAGGGCCCGCAGTGTGAAAGTCTGGCTGTAGCTCATATCGGAAACCAAGTAGTGATATTTGTTGGGAATGAACGTCCGGGTAGTATTTTTATTTACAAAATAGATGGGAAGGTATCACAACCAGAATTTCAGAGTATTTGGACAGGTACAGGTATTGAAGAAACGGACGCAACATGGGAAGCACTTTACGATCAACGAAAAATAAGCGAAATTGATCCCAAAGATATAAGGTTAGTGTAATACATTACAGTTTGTTTTGGAATCGAAATCATTGTGGAAGCAATTCGTGCCTATAGTATAACATGACGTTCCGCACTTTAAATGAAAATTATCGTTGAATTTTATGCTTGTTATAAGACGTCTGTGCCTTGAACTGTTCAAGATTTGGTTCTTTTGGACTCATTTCAGTGAGCTGAATATTAAAGCAACATACATTGTTCCATTTACATCAGTAGAGTTAAAAATCATACGACTTTATAAATAATACATGTTCCATTCTGTTCAGTAATATTCCTGCAGCACCCGCTTATTAGATATTCATGCAGTTATTCGGTTACTTTCTTGACAGAGGCTTGTATAGGCTAGTAATAAGTTACGATAATGGTATAATTGTATGTTGATTAAATGATCTGTCACACAAATGTTGTCGGATATTCATGGGTAGCATTCCGGTCTTTCCTGTCGTAAACATTTAGACGCGCATTACACAAACAAACAAAAAAGTAATTTGACCATGAGTAGCACCATGGGTTTGCTTAATCTTCAGGGACATTACCTGATTTAAATATTTCTTTTTTTTTGTTTTTGATTTGTAATTCAGTTTCTTATTTTTAGAAGTTTTTTTTTAAGCTTTGACTTTTTTTTATATTTCGGTTCGCATATGTTTGTGCTTTTATTAAGTCTCGGCGTTTTTTAATGATCTGCACTGTCTATATTTTGTTGGCATACTGACTATAACTGTAATTGTCGAATTAATTTTAGATATATTCCTGCAAATCACAGTCCAACAAACAAGCACTTGTTGGTAGTTGCTGGTACTGTTAGTGGAACTCTTTCTGTTTTTAGAATTAATGGCGTCCGTAAGTCTTAATGATAAAAGTCTATTATTAGTAACAGTGAACAATGAAATTGAATAAGACAACTTAACCAGGCAGTGAGTAAATTGTATTAGCATTTCCTAAAGGGTATAAATTATTCTGACTTGTTTACAAACAGAGACCTTTTATTTGAGGCTTCATGTACATTTTTCTGTTTTGTGCCATTTGAAATGAAACTCGTGACAATAATGTATGTTGCCATTGGTATAACCAACATTATGAAGGAAGCTATTGCTTTTATTCGAATATAAGGTTTCATTTTATCTTTATTTTAATTTTGCTTGTACATTTGTTCATTATTTCATTAAATTGTAACTTACCGTGATCTATAGCTCATTTATTCAGCATTATTATATCTTTAGATGAAGAACTCAGTATTTCCTCACCGAACAAAGCTTCGTGTCTAACCGCTGGTAAGAAATAAACTAAAAAGAAATAGATGATTGAAGCGTTATAATTATTGTTTCGTTTCCAATTCTGCAGACAAATTACTCAAATCAACCTTAGTGAATTATTAAAACATATGATAATATTTTAAACAATGTTTTAAACAAACTGACACTTCAAATATTCTGTCAAAAATAACCAATATAAATTTATGTGTTTTTTCTTTATAGAATTATAACAGTTTCTCATTTTGACGTCGACATCCCTATAGATTATGACTTTTTTAATATGCGACATGTGATATTATATTTCCCGTGTACATAAACCAGAATAATCATTCTTTTACTATAAATCATTAAATCAAATAGCTGCGGTGAACACATGTCGTGAAATTTATGTAAGGAAACGAATATTAAAATATTTGTACAATATTCTTAATCGTATTGCATTCCATAGCAATATCCATCCATCGGAAAGCACTTAAGCGTTTATTTTACAGGTTTGTTTGTGCAAATCTATCCCCGATAAACTTAAATGGAAATGTTTTGTCCATGTTATTATTTTTTAACCAAAATAAGGTCTGATTGATTGATTGATTGATTGATTGATTGATTGATTGATTGATTGATTGATTGATGTGCAGCGAGCAATAATTCACCGATTTTGCAGAACTAGAACAAGTTTACAAAAAATGAATCGGGGGAAAAGGGGGTGTGTCATCGGAAAACAAAATTTGGACCCCAGGAAAGGATGGAGTAATCGGTAGGGGCGGAGAATTAAACATTTTGTAGAGGCAACAATTAGCCTAGTCTTTTTTAAAATTTACCGCAAAAAATGTCTTTATCTGGCAAGGAGCGTTGCACCCTTCAAGCATGTTTTACATTACGGTCCGCTTTACGAATATTAACCTCACAAATACCACAAAAGAGAGCTTCGTCTATCCGCCAACTGGGGACGAGCTTGGAAGTTCAAATTGGACGGTACAGGGAGATTAATGTTATTTTTATATAAAATGAAATCAATTCCCAAAGTAAGCTTTAGATATTGTGAATACAATGAAAAACATCAGTAGATACCACATATATCTTTTTGAATATGGAATAACGCCACTTTCAGCAATTTTTTAGCTATATCATGGCATCCAGTTTTTATTGGGGAGAAAGCCGGAGTACCCGGAGAAAACCCCCGACCTTCGGTAGGAAAACGGAATTAAGCATTAAGAATTTTGACCTCGATTGCTTTCCATATTTATGGTGTATTATAAGTGTTGGCATTATCTTTTGTAGTCCAAGACGTCATGGCTCTCGCAGTTATTTGCATTTGTACATTTATTAGACAATGATTCCATCAACAGTTGACAACGGATGCAAAAAGTTGGGTGACGACTTTTGTAAAAACCTGAAAATTCTATAATTCACATAATTATAGGTGTTAATTTGTATATTTATGAAACATTTTGAATGGTTATATATATGTTAATTTTTTAATCTGTAATTAAAGATTTGTTATAATTCACTGTTGTAACAATGCGGAGGCTGCGTTATAGGTTTGGTTGTAGGCCGAATTTTACTGCCGTAATAATCCGAAGTTAGTTTTGTGATTTGTCGGATTAACGGCGAAATTCAGTCCTATTGCTCGTAATGTAGCAAATAAAAATTCTAATTTCGGTCTATTTATACAAAATTCAAACATAATCATCTTCTTTACGTTATTAAAGCTTTAGACATTGCGAAACTAACGGGAAACGATCTTTATTGAAGAAATTTTTTTTTTCGTCTTTGAAGTTGTATGTGGAAAATGATATCTTGATCATTTTTCCGTATATAGATAATGTGACTTAATTTTATTATAAACGTGCTAATTTGCATACTATAACAACCATTCCGTAGTAAGAATCCAGTAATGTCAGTAATTTACATATGTTATACCAAAGGTGCAAAAAGCCATTTAGTTTCGGGTTTCTCAAAGTTTTTCATGAAGTGAACGTAATTATAAAAAGAAACACGAATGTCAATTAATACACAACGCACAGCGGGTTATTAAAAGCGGCAATAACTATCATCATGTATCAATAATGGTCGATTTTAAACACGAAACCGTTTTAAAAAAATGGTGACACTGTCGAAATATAGCAAGATCGACCACGTCTGATTGTATATGCAACTTCTTTTGGGCAACAAAGTGCCGGGAGTGATTTACTCCCGCTCTGCTACATTACGAGTAATGGGACTAAATTTGTACCCTCGATAAATAAAGCGAGGGTACGATTATTCGTTCTAGTCTTGTTATTATTCCGTGCGCCCATTGACTGCTTCCAAATAGAGTCCTAAATTATATTCTCTGTGTTTTAATTGTTGGTTTTGTTGTTTTTGTTTTTTTTTTTTGTTTTTTTTTTTTTTTTTTTGTTTTTTTTTTTTTTTTTTTTTTTTTTTTTTTTTTTTTTTTTTTTTTTTTTTTGTTTTTTTTGTGTTTGGTTTTGTTTTGTTTTTTTTGTTGGTTTTTTTTGTTTGTTTGTTTGTTTGGGTTTTTTTTTTTGTTTTTGTTTTTTGTTTTTTTTGTTTTTTTTTTTTGTTTGTTTGAATATTTTAGCGATTTTGCAGCTATATAAAGGCATTCAGCTATTTTAAAGGTGAAAGCAAGAGTACTCAGTAAAAAACGCAGCAGGAATCTACCCTGGTTAACTGTTCTGAGTGTGGTTATAAACCAAAAAATGTAGTATTGTACACGATGGTTCCATTAATGCGACATGACTATAATGTGAGCTGAAATTACAAAAACTTACAGAAAACACAGCGATGAGTGTTTATATAGCAATAAGCATATTTTGAATTCTTACTTGTGGGGTTGTCTGCAAAACTGCTTGTTTTCGAATGCATCCAAGTTAACCACACACACTTATTGTGCGTGGTAACTAGTCACTTTAGAAGGGCCTTTAAGGGCAAAAGGTGAAATGTACTTTTAAAATAATCGATTTAGAAAAAAATTCCGTAAGCGTGGTGTTGTTGGTGGCAAACAAACAGAATTTTTGACTGACGACCTTTTTTAAATCATCTGTTTTCGGTATAATTATCTGATGTAAATTATTTCTTCCTATGAAAAACCAGGTTGTTTTCAACAAACCATGATTTCTCTTCCAGACCTTACATGGTCGGCCAGCCATCTACTTGAATATGACCGCTGAAACCGAATAAGGTTGATGACTTATAAATACAAGTTTAAAGGTATAGCGTCATAGTCACACACTGCATAAATAAAAAAAAGGAAATATTTGAAATATACAGTAACAAAAAACATTGCTACTTTCGTACTTTAAAGATTTTGATTATTAATATTAACTCACTAGATATACAAATTGGAACAATAGGAAATCGTTGTAAATGTTAAAAATTCAATGTTATATAGCAGGTAGAGGTGTGATTAACTGTCAAATTTGCAAAAACCAATCGTTTTACTCATTCAGTTCACTTACACGTTATTTGACAAAAAAAAAAACCACTAATCGTAAACATTCCAGTACACTGATTGTACACCTCGCTAAAACGTTGTAAATGCCAAAATTGTAACTTTTAGAAAGAAGGTTCTACTTCTCACTTGTCAGAAAAGTTGGTTTAAAAGAAACCCCCCAAAAAACTAACCTTTTCAGTTGATTAATTAATTATCATAAATTTAAAATATAAACACATAGAATCGAAACCCCTATCCCTAGGTGTAAAAACCTGTTTCGTTCTTAACCACCAGACTCGGACTAAAGCTAAATTGCATTATCAGGGAGAATTAATAGTTAATAGTATATAGTATATTATATATTTTTATTTCCATATGCAGAATAAATCAGTTACTTTGTATATTCAAGGCAAAAGGGTCTAATTAACCCCGCCCGGATCCATACTAAACACCAAAGATTCTGTCTTGATACAATCTGGTGATATATGATCGAATTCGTGACCAAGTGTAGGTACTTCTGATACATCATCGATGTCCATCGACGACGAAACGAGACGGTGATTATAACAGCTGTTTCATTCCTTTGTACATTTAAACACACAAAGCTTTGTACCGAAACTAGATATAATTGATATCTAACTTAGAAATATCCATGTTATTTGTCTAAGTGAAACATGGCTGAGTGCTGACGTAAATTCAAGAGACACACACTTGGTTGGCTTCCATCCTGCATAAAGAAATGACAGTGTCGGTAAAAGCGGTGGGGGAGTCGATATGTATGCTAAAAATAATTTGGTTGTTGCGATGAGGAATGATTTACACTTAGGATAGTTGAGCACCTATGGGATGAGATTGTCATTATTGGGTATCATAGAGCTCTATTTGAAGTGTTTTATAGACCACCTGATCCTCCATTAAGAAAAGATCGGGCCGATAAAAGGTATGAAGAATGGCTATGTATGTTCAGCATAATTTGCTTTCTACGATAAGGAATGATTTACACTTAAGAGGAGATGAGCGCCTGTGGGTTGAGATTGTCATTAAGGGATAACAAAAGACCTTTAAAGTGTTTATAGACCTCCCGATTTTTATGTTCATTGAACATTTCTTTGATTTTAGTTGTTGATACTGAAATTGATAACATTGTTATCATAGGAGATCTTAATGAAGATTATCAAAAATTTGTTAACCTGCGCATGAAAAATATTATTATCAAATATGATATGCTACAATATATTACTGAACCGACTCATTTTTCGGACAATAACAGTTCCTGTTTAGATCTGCTCATTTCCAATCAAAGACATTTGATTGACCTTGTTCACTGCTTTCTTGATACAACTCAATCAAAAAGCTTAAAACAAGATTACGTTTGCTTGAGAGGCTTCTATTACGTCAGGTTTAAGGAAATGGTAAGGGCTGCCCCTCGAGTTGCTTTTTTCAATACTCGAAACGCTGATATCACCCAATTCAATCTCAATATTGATATTATTTAAAATGATTTTGAGAAAGCTGATGCTTTTAACAATTTTCTCTTCCCAGTCAAAAAATTACTATCGATACTATTTCTATTCCAGAAAAACTAGTCGACACTATAGTTTTAAGTTAAAATAATTGTTAAAGATATTCTTACAATTCTAAATGCTATTCCTGTTTTCAAGAAGGATGATATGATACAAGTTGTAATGGTAATTATTATACAATTAATGACTTTGATATAGGTCGCTATTAGGATTTATCAGCCAGAGAAAATGTAATATTCACCGAGCCGCAAGGCGAGGTGAATATACATTTTTCAGGGCTGATCAATACTGATAGTGACCGTATATCAAAGTGATTAATAGTTTTATTACATGAATAAAACCACCATCTTCCTTTTTCAGAAAAACGGAGGATGCTTTTTCTACTGAAGCCCCTGCTTTTTTGTAATTGTTGTTACCCCTAATATTTTTTATTAAATACTGCATTTTAATATCAATTTGCTGGTAATCCTGAAATTTCAGTTTCAAATATTGAGAAGAGTATAAATGAATCAACATATCGCAGAGTCGACGTTTCTCCCATTTGTTGTTGTCACGCACGATGTACAATTACTACAATCTATTTGATTGGACGAATGAATTTGTTAAGACGGCTGTTCTGATTGGCTAAAACATAAAAACCAGGTCGATATCGTATTCCGCTTGACAACTATGCAGCGGAATCGTGCAGCGTACAAACATTTTATGTAATTTTAGTACTGTTGCGATTTATCGTTACCCAAAAGTTTTTTTAGACCAATCAAAAACACGCAAAATTCTATTCATGTAATAATGTCCTATATCCTCATTGATGTTTTAGGAAAAAGTTTTGAACGGTGCGTTTATAAATATGCTATTAATTTTATTCAACATTTACTGTCTGAACACAGGTCTGGTTTTACCCCCAAAGATTCCACGGTCTATGAAATTTTATATTTGGCTGATGCATTCGCTTGTGCACTAGACCAGATGAAAGACAATCGAATTGTTTTATTTCGATATTAGCATAGTTTTTTAACGTGTTTGGCATTTGGGGATTGATTTATAAATTACAAAAAATTGGTAACACTGGGATGTTATTATCATGGTTTAATAGCTTTTTAGCTGATCACAAATATAGGGTTGTACTAAATGGGCATGAGTCTTCGTTAATGCCACTACATGCTGGTGTTTCACAAGGATCTTTTAAAGGTCTTATGTTATTTGGGATATTTATTAATGATATTGTTGATGAAGTAAACTGTAACATAAAAGTTCATGAAGATGATACCAGTATTTATGCTATAGTTGACAGTCCACTTTTGACATCTACAACTCTATATTCTGATATGCAGAGTATTAGCCGGTTGGTCTACAGGTGGCCTGTAACGTTTAATCTGAAGAAAGCTTAGTCTATGATAATAGTTAGGAAATCCGATCCTGATCACCATCCAAGATTTATAATGTAGGATAACGTATTACAAAAACCGTAGCTTAAAAAGTGCACTTAGGGCTTTCATTTTCCATTTTCATGTTCACATAAATGATACATGTATAATTGAAAAGGCATCTGTTAGACTCAACTTATTACGCCTGTTAAAGTATAGAGTTAATAGACGTTCTTTTGAGAATATGTATTTTTTTACTTTTTGGTTTTGATTTGAATATGCGGATGAAATTTGGGACAACTGTGCCAAGTACATGAAGGATAAATTGAGAGCAGATAAATTTTGAGGCAGCACATATTGTCACTGGTGCCTCAAAACTAACCAGTCTGATTATTCTTTAGCGAAAGATGGGAAAGGAGACCGGACAAATCACAAGCTGATCTTGTATCATAAGAGGGTCAGTAAATATGTTCAAGTGTATGTTTCAAACTTTGTTCCTACTTCTTTTGCCCGAATTCATACACATAAAAACTCGCCGTGCTGGTAATTCAGTGAACATACATGTAAATTGCTTCTATCACAACAGTATTCTTCCCTCATGCACTAGACTTTGGAATCAACTACCGATTCACATAAGAAATTCACCGTTGTTTTTAACATTTGAGGAAAACTCTGGTTGTTCCAAATACGTCTATGTCTGTAAATGAATGGGTCTGAACATCAATATAAGAAAACTTGGTCAATGACCCATTATGTTATTGTAAACAAGTTGATGCTCGCAACATTTTTTATTGACCTGTCCTATATACTCGGAGATAATATGTTGGATCGTTTGTCATACTACGATCCAGTTACTACTGATAAGCTATTGTTTGGTGACGACTCTATGTCCGTTAATGAAAACTCTTCAACCCTTTTCACAATGTAGTTTTTTCTCGTTATTATTATCATTTTATTAATTGATTAATTGACTTATCTTTATATTTTCCTTTTATGTGTGGTCTTTAACGTTTTCGTCAAAGTATCGAATTCGTTCAATGTGTATATGATGGTCATCTCTATATTTTATATATTGTGTGGTCATTAACATTTATGATTCTATCGTTCGTGAGAGAGGAATTTATAGAAGTGAGTTGTCACTTTGTTTTCAACTCATGTATTAAATAGGTATAACAGGAGTAAATGTGTACCAGTAATAGGTTACCCTACACACTGACTACAACGTTTTGTTCAGATTTGGTCAATAGAAGTTACATGTGTTTAATATTTTGTCTGTTAACTCCGGCATAAATTACGTTTTAAAAAGTGGTAGAAATTTTCTTAGATTTTGAAAGATTAAAATTTGATAGTTCTTAAAACTATTGTGGTGAGTAAAAGTGGGAGCGTCTCAAAATGTTGTTCCAACTAGTACAAAGGGGAATTGGTCACACACATTTATATAAGACGTTCGGGAATGTTCGATTTCTGGATTCAGTATGCCAAGAAAATAAAGATAAAAACCGGTCTTTCTAGAAATGATTTATCCGTCCTAACAAGGATATTTAGTGTCGGCGTAGGACTTGAAAACTCCTCAAAGTCAAGAACGAATGATTTCCAATAGCAATTAAATTTAGCGGATAAAATACATTTTTCCATGTTGCCTTGTTGTTTAATTTTACCATCGATTCCGTCATCATTAACACATGATTATGTGCAAATGTTATTGTAATATGTAACGAAAATATTATTGAACACGTGTGACATATATAAATCAGATTTGTTTCACCAATAAAAACAGTCAAAAATCGATGAATGTTTTTTTAAAAGTTTTTTTCTTTGAAGAATATTAGTTTTTATTAACTAGATAGACAAATACTATATGTTTAGATATTTTCTTCATTTAATACAAACACAGTATATATTTTTCATCAAATATAGGATTAAATTTAAGTAACTAATTAGATATGTATTTTCTGAGACAAACGTTTAATATCATGTATCATTATATTAAAGTATTTATGTTGGGCGATTTCTAATTTGTGCTCTGAACAAAAAATTAATAACTGATCGTTAATAGTAATTTTACATTATTGACTAATCATCTGTTAATAAGTTATTCAGATGTTGGTTGTGCGCATCAAGTATCAAATGTTTTCACAGGGCGAAAGGTATGTTATTTTTGGTAAGACTTCTTCTCAGATTTATTTTAATACATGTCTTCTTTACTTGACTTTAGGACATTACGATGTCGTTAAATGTAAGAACCATTTATAACTTTTATCCCTTTAAGGTCGCACAAGGAATCATCACAGCTTTTTTAAATGTTTTTCAAGTATTTAATTTTGAACTTCTTTTGCGTTTGTCTTTTTATCTTTATTTTGGCCACGATTTTGTCTGTCTAATTAAGTATGTTGATTGTGTTATACACCCTGGAAATTTTAATGAACTTAAGTTTCAAACTTAAAAAATTGCCAGCATTCTGAAGCTAAATGGTTGGGTTCAGGACAAAACAAATGTGGATACTTCATGCTAGTGGAAATGAGAGTGTAAAGAAAGCTATTGGGGTAAGCTATGTATATCGACGTTTTCAACGTTTTCAGTACAATAATATTGTAATAATAATTTTTGGTTAAAAATAAGAAAGTATTACGATCTTCGAGAAAAATTATTAATGTTAATCTTTATTCAAATATAAATTTTTTTGTAGTATGGTTTTATGCCGTAAATTGCTTTGAAATATTTGTATTATGATAGCCTTTAGTATTTTGTAGGTTTGGCTGTTAACTTATTTATATGATATTAAATTTTTGTGTTTTTTTTCCTTTTTCAACCCTTACAAAGTTTAAATCCATAAAAGTCTTCAGAACCCAGCGAGTTCCCATGTGCACGTCCGTATCTCGCGATACAAAAGATAAGAAAAAGAACATGTACATTATATAATACTATATTTGCAATCGATACAAATACATGTACAAACTGTATAATTTTGAAAGAATACATACATGTTGTTGACCAATATACATGTATCTCAACACTTGCTCACATGCAAGAAAATAGCTATTACATACAACTTATATAAAGTTTGTATTTTGACTAATAGAACACGACGCTATTACATGCAGGACACGTTTATTATTTTTTTTATTTTTTTTTTTTTTTTGGTTTTATTCAGCTCTTATATATATTCAAACATATTATGCGCGTTAAATAAGAGCAAGTCAAATAAACGAGTTATAAAGTCGAAATAGTAGCAAGTTGAATATTCTAATATGACGTCCTGCTTTCGCTATGTAAACATTCCAAAGTACAATGGACCGTTTCAATCCCAATTATTTTTCTCACAACTCTACAGCGCTCGGGCAAAATTTTCACAAATATCTAAAAAATCTAACAATGATGTTGACGTAAAGAGTGTTGATCGTTTTTGACGTTGATTTGGAATATATACTCGTTCTACACCGTATGTGGACTCAAAGCGTTTGAGGCAAGTCATATCAGAACGCTTTTTTTTATAATAGATATGCATACAGTGTAGAACGAGTATATATATTCCAAATTAACGTCATAAACGATTAACACTCTTTATGTCAACATCATTGTAAGATTTTTCAGATATTTTAAGGACGTCACAATCAAATGTGTGTCCTTAATGGCCGACAAGTCCTGCAACTCAAAGGTTACGTTCTTTAAACAAGTAATATATGCCCTATTCGAATCGTAAAAACTCACTGGGGGCAAGAATATATATATACTGATTTTACCAATAGTTGGCCCCTGCTGTCCACGTTTTACCATTGGCTAACGCTTGGGGTAAAATATTGGACATAAAGGTGGTAAAAATCAGAATATATTCGTGCCCCAATGAATTATTTCTTAAATAAAGTATGTTATGCAAAAATCATTTCGTAAACGAAGTCGTCGTGTCTTCTCCGAAGTATTTTTTATTGAAATTTCGAATTTATTATAACTATTTTTCGATTCGAATAAATTAGACCGAACATTTTGTAAAACGTGGAATTTTTAAAAAATTACTAATCTTGTTACTTTAATTGCTCATGTTGCGGTAAAAACATGTCGTGTTAAACGCTCCATTAGATACGTTGAAAATATACATTACAGCTGCAACAAAAGTAAATCTGATTGTAGATCAATTTCTATGAAGAAAATATCTATATAATTTTGTACAGGGGTAGTGTTTGTTTTTGTTGAATAGTGAGGTTTGTTTTCATTCTCATCATATATTATATTGACATGAAGTTTGTTGAAATAAAGCGGGTTCTTTTTAGTTTAAAATTAAAATATATGGCACATTAAGTGGGTAGTACAAACATTGGTTTGCATAGTTGTTTTAGTATGTCAAAGAGTACTATGTGCAACTGTCTCATTAAAATCAGTTTTTTAGACGCGATTTAAAATTACCTGTCTAATGTCTTAGTCGCAACTGGTCAGATATAACTATAGTAGTTTACAAGGGATATATACAGACTGTAAATTCATTGAAAACTGGTAATAAATCCATAAATGGTTTTCAATTGTTAATGTGTCTTATTATAATAATTTTAGTTAAAGTACCGTATAATTTGTCAAATTAACATTCGCAAAGGACGTGTGGGAAACGTTGTGGATATTACATCAAGAGTTCGTTTGTTCTAATGGTAAGACGCTTTTTTCTGGTTTGTTTTTTTACTTACTGGTGTGAAATACCACACCATTGATGTGAACACATCCAGATATACATCTGAACACTATAACCCTGTTACACCTCGTGACATCCTTGCTGCAATTCAGTGTATTTATAAAAATGTTGTACTTTGATTCCTGTATCAAGATACAATTTAATTTGTAAAACAAAAGAAATAGTCACATTTTTAAAACACATTATCTTGAATGAATGATCCTCATTGGTTTTATACCGAACGATCTCCGTGAATTATTTTTAGTCTTATAAGACAATTATGGAACATTATGGATGTTAGCGTACCATAGTCAACACCATTTCCGCCATAAACTGACTGTTTCGTCAATGTCACACGCAATACCTCACTCTCCGGCACAGAGAACATAACTGGTTCCCAGATATAACCTCTGCCAAACGTAATCCCCTTTCACTTCAGGACTACATTTGTCGTCTGCTTGTAACGTTTGTACAAAGAATGATGTTTTTTACATTAATACACGAGATCTTTTGTATGTTTATATAGTCTATTTATACACTATTGATACAGTTTTACATTGCAATTACTATGTTTGTATGCGAAGCGTATCCGCCGTGAGAGATATCTCTCACAATGTCAACCAATGGTATGGCAGCGGTGATTGTGGTTAACGTAGGATACCCAGAATCCTTTGCGTGGAGATTGCCAACACCTTGCAACGGATAATTGTAGTGCGTGTTGCTATTTATAAGATTAATACGTCATACGCAATAGCCTAACGGTTAACAGCTTTTCAAGACATACCCTGGAACCATACTGGGAGGGTTCCCAGTGCTCGGCCCACAGAGCAGCCCAGCACGTCCCCGGGTGGCGGATAGGAGAGACCCTCTCGTTTGGGGGTTGTCAGTTCATAATACGGAAAGCCTGACCGCTCAACGTAGTGGGTAACGTGTTGGAAGAGTGTCAAGGTCCTTGCACGATCAAGACCCCTTTTGTAGATTTCGCTACAAGAGGCTAAATTTTCCGCCCCTACCCAAAACTCTGTACTTTTCCAGTGGCAGTCAAAACTGTATTCCCTGTGACCCATCCCGCCCCCATTTTCCGTTGATTTATGTTTGTTAACTTGTTCCCGTCCTGAATATAGCTGAAATACTGCTCGCTGGACGTAAAGCAAACATCCAATCAATCAATCAATCAATCAAGACATACCCTTCTCGTCGAGTTTTTCGCATACATAAATGTATATTTAATACGGTTGTGGTCTCAATGCGTTTATATTACATGTATAATAAAAAATAAACAAGAATTTAAAAAGATAGGCAATAAGAGTTTCTCGGTTTTTCCATCGTGACTTTTATACTTCTTAGAATGTGCATGCTATACAAATTTAATTATCAATCCTACACGCATGCAATCAGCCCACCTACACGTAGCAACCAAATCAAGTCCATCACAATCAAAATATTATACACAGAACAGTTCACACAATGGTCATGGCAACACTTAAGAAATAATTTATAACATTACCTGATATATTTTACGTCACAAAATATATTACTTTATACCTTGTTTATTTATCTGTAATAAAATACAGCTGTTATAAATTACGAGAAATTTGGATTTAAAGAATAAAGCTTAAACCAAGACATGTCGACGATTTATAGCAATATTTGTCAAGTTGCTTTGATATTATACAATTAATGGCTGGATATATGTCTCTATCAGGATTTATCAACCAGAGAAAATGTAATATTCACCGTGCCGCTAGGTGATGCGAATATACATTGTTGAAGGCTGAGAAATCCTGATAGCGACTGTATATCAAAGTTAGAAATTGTTTTATTACAGTAATAAATCACCATGTTCCTTGATTAGAAAAACAAAGATGCTTACATTTTGTAATTGTTGTAATGGTTGATAACCTTAAAAATTTTTAATACTGCGTTTTTATATTGATTTGCTGATAATCCTGAAATTCCACTTTCATCACATTTCATATAATGAGAAGAGTATAAATAAATCAGTAATTATATTTTAACAGTATATTTTATAGTTACAGATGATCAATTAAATGACCACCAAAACTAAAATGTATAGTTTTTTTGGAACAGTCATGAAAATTAGCTTACTAGTAGTTACAAGACAATTGTACTTTTCGGTATATTTTTTTAGATTTTTGTCGTGAGTCTATACAGCTGATCGAGACTATACGAATGAACGAATACACAATACAGGCTTTTTATGAAAATTCGCATTTGATAATAATTTTATCAACCAATAACAACCCATTAATCTGACATAACAAACAATGTTTCTTTTTGGTGTTAAAAATAACACAACAGACTGAATTCAGAAACCGGAAATTATAGCGAGCACAGCTCGTAGCGGGCAGCGAAGAGGGGTGAGCTCCACGGCAATTATGAAAATGAAATCACGTGATCAAAATCTGCTTGATGCTGACATTGATTTTTTTCGCCCGGAAGATGATATCGTCAAAAAACCGTAACAAAGTGAATGAAGAAAAGTACTAAAAATAATTTTAAGAAAGACTTGAAAATAAAGTTGACATCGATAAAAAATAAATGTTATATTTAAAATTAACAAACAAAATTTCATGCTACTTTTTTTTAATCTCTTAATCGATCTTTAAAAACTGACAATCATATGACATTTCTTGTGACGTCACCGTTACAAAAAAAAGAAAGACGTCACGTGACCACTGGAACTTTAGAGGCACTTAATTTTAGGTGTTCGGAAGTTACGTCGATTATGAAATGCACATTAAATATTGATAATAAAGGACTATATTGTCTGTGCTCGCATTTTGGCAATGCCTACTCCATGTTATTATATTAATACAATATATTATATTAATCCCTGTATTAAACCGGAAGTTGTTTTAATGTTCCCTGTATTAAAATAAATACAGGGAATTTTGACTGTATTGATTTTATGTTTAAATTATTATAAACTGGTAAATTTCCTATGTGTTTTAAGTCATTGGTTAATAAATGGTAATATAAAACTTTTAGGAACACGAACATCATAGAACTAAATTTGCGAAAAGAGGGAAAACATATTTTTGTAATCGGAACAAATCGGAAGTTGAAAACGTTATCATTTATACACCACAGCTTTTTCGGTTCGAACCCTTGTCAGTTTCATGTTGATTTTACGTTGGTATTGATGGTTTTGATATCCCGTATATCCACATAACTATTATATTGTTGTGTATTTTTTCCGGTTTTTCTAAATAATCTACAGCAATTGAACTCTGTACTCAATGTAACGTAATGCTTTTTTAATTTCTTATTGTTTATTTCATGAAAGAACAAAACATTAAAATCCAGCTGTTATAAAACCCAATATATCAATATTCGCAGAGTAAAGCAATATGTACACATGATGAGGTCGTAAATACAAACATTTTATGGTCATTAGATAAATATTGAACGCTTTACCTGAGATATGTGCTAAAAGGAGTGTATTTAAGTACTACCCACCCTACCTCTCCATATGGAACAAAATTAACGCGCCAAATTATTGTTTAGAATATCCAATCTTGAGAAATCATTAAAGAGCAACAAACAGTACTTTAGGAGGAGAATATTCCGTTTTACTCATCTTCAATTGTCACTAGATGTGCACAAAAAGAGTTAACTTCCCTATAGACACTGATTCCATAGTCTTTTGTAATGATTACATGTACCTAAAGCAAGCAATACCGCTCGGTGACTCCTGCCGTTCAATTTGTCTGACAAAAGAGGGCAAGGTCTCTTATTGCTCGACTTTATTCATACAATGTGCTCCAAAGCCTCGGCTGAGTTTTCATATTTAAAAATCTTTGACATTACAAATAGCTACATAAACATCGTGCACGAGGCGATATTAAATCATTACTTTACAAAAGTTTAGTTCTCGCCTTCAATTTCAAGTTCCACTTTATAGATGATGTGCTTTCATTGAAAAATAAACAAATTCGGTCACTGTTGATTGCATATATCCGATTAAACTTAAAATTAATAACACCACAGGGGCAGATTGATCTGCCTCATATCTTGACCTTCATCTAGAAATTGAAAATGAAGGTCTGTTGAGAGGCAAAATTAACGACACATATAAATAAATACTTTTAAAATGTTATATACAAACATTTTTTATCCTTGTGGTGAAAAATTTCTTTTGATATAAATTTCAGTCTGTGTTTCCAGGAACATTCAACACTGCTGTAACGTATTGCGCGCGTTTAGGACCTTGTTCGTGCACTTGACAATCGGGGACATATTTGTTTGATTTTCTGCAGGGTGTCGATAATAATATTATTGGATAAATGGAATATCTTAAACTAGCTAGAATGTTACCTAACAGAAAACAGAGTTAAAGTGTATGTTCACTGTAGGCAAAATTAAGGCGGGTGTTCCCCAAAAATCGATGGTAGGATCTCTATTTGTATATATATATATTATTGTTATTAAGTCGCCCAAAACGAAGTTTTAGCGACTTGGCACAGTTATAGATCGAAATATTGAGGGGTGCAGTAAATAGTCAGAGCTTTGATAATGGCCGCCATTTCAATTTTGGGTGGGAACGACATCCACCCAAATATAGCAAAAGTTGTATGGAGGTAGAGTTTAGTATTTCGAGTGAAACACTACCTTTGAAATTTATTTCCGACATCGCGTTTCAAAATGGGGACTAAAAACGTGTAAAATTTTCAACGTTATCCGATCTTTATGAAACTTAATGTGATCCGAATGCAACAAAATTTGGTGTGGAGGTGGATTTAAGAGACCCTAGTGGAAATCCACATTCGGAATTTTTTCTTCGACCGTGCATTTCAAAATGGCCACTGAAAACGCGTCAAATTTTAAACGTTGTCGGATTTTAATGAAATTTGATGTGTAGGTACATTTTAACGAGTGGAATGCAATATTATCCTTGGGGATTTCGGGCGACTTCTGTGTTGGCTACTCAACACATTATTTTTAATTATTATTTAATTTGTATCAACGATATTTTAAACAATATGCTGGGTTTATGCAGATAATTTGTTGATACAGAGACTGTTTGAGCTAATTATATTTACTATAATCTAGAAAACATTTAAGCTATAGTGTAGTTTGGAACAAGAAATATGCAAGGCTCTCGTTTGATTTTTAATGCACTGCATTGTCACACCAAGTCCAGAATGTCAATTGATATTCAATGTAGCTTATACTGTTGCTTGATTTAAGATCAAGATTTAAGATTTTATTAGAATACAACAAATATTGAAAAATGCATAAAAACGTTTACTAACAATCAAATACATATTACAAAAAGACAAAACACGAAGACGAAAACACATAGTGGATGAAAATGATACATGTTACTTCAATAATTTACATACACAATTACGGAATGCAATAAAACTTATCTATACTTGGGCACAAAATTTAAACCAGAAAAGTAACAGTAAACATGCTTATTTTAAGAAAACATAAATACGTAGGTAAAACAAGATTTATATATTGAAATGAAATAAAGAAACACATTTTTATCAATCCAATGTGACAGGAAACTAATTGAAATATATAAACTGATATATGTTTGCTTATGAACAATTTCCGTACAATTTAAGCCCCAGTTTCTCGAACTCTCGATTTCTCGAACAATTATTGTCGGCCCCTTCGAGTTCGAGCCATCGATGTTCGACTGTAATTCTTTTTTTATAAAAAAGTATATATTTTTTCCGACGCAGTCGGTATTATGTTCACTTTTTACCCTTTGACCTCATGACACTTCACCTCTCGAAAAGCATGTAACGTGATCCTAATTCTGTTTCTTGATTAGTCAAAAACCAATTTGGACGGGGGTTGGAAACAGGGTAATGAATTGGACAAGGGTTCGGAACAGGATGGTAAATTGGCAATTCACCTTTCAAATTGTGTACTATCATTATTAGATTTTGCCAACTGTTTGTTTATAAAATTATTTCATAGTGCAATTTAAGTATTAAGAACGACAGAGATGAGCTGCAGTTTGTAAAATTTTATATTAAACAACTTGTACAAAAATGTTAAATATTTTTTATTTGAAGTACAGCGCCAATTAAAACGCATATTAACACCCTGGATTTTTCCGGGATTTTATGGAGTGTAAAAGAAACGAAGAGAAGAAATTTTAATTAATTTCTTTAATAAATACAAATTAACAATCATTTTATATTCATGTTGATAGTAAATCAAATGTGTTATTATTGTTCTTGGCGTCCGTCGTAGTACACACATAGGTACAGAGTTGTGGCTCTAATTGTAAAATATACTTTGCTTAATCAGTAAATTTTAAACTATAAACATTTTATTAAACAATTCTTATATTCAATTTGTTGACATTATTGTATAACTGCATTTGGTGCTCGCAGAAAAACTTCATTTATATATCTTATAGGCAGTGGATTTCAATACATAATATCAATAAACGTTCTGGAATACATGTACATGTACAACAAAGTACATGTTTTTGTATGTAAATTATCAATTTTGAGTTAACTGTATGCTTGGTAAATCTGTTAATATTGAAAACACGTAAATAAAAAAAAGGGGGGGGGGGGCACACATGTATAAATTAATAATTTCCAACACGTTTCACCTGGGATAATAATTTATAGGTTCATGATATCTTTCACGTAGTAATAATTGTCCGTCAGTACTTCCCCAAAAAATTTCCATCAAACATTTCTGGTCTATTGAAACAGGGAATTTGTATGACAATAATGGCGATTCGTAGTTCAATGCATAACTCAATTTATATCTCTACTGCGGCGGGTATCTTTTTTAAAGATAGTACTTGTTTAACTCTACATTTCACGAATATAGCATTAACGCTATGTTTTCTATACAACTGTATTTAATATAATATTTTGGAATATGTTTATCTCTAAGAGACTGAATTTCTTGGTTAGAACAAATGAAAAAATAATGAATGAACATTTTGTACATTGGAGGTTTACTTGACATGTTGTGCCATCGACCAGTTTCAATTGGAGTTTCTGGTTACATAATCTTAATTTTGTGATGAATATTATATTTGATTCTTGTAATTGTACTAAATAACTTAATAACAAACAATCTGCTGAAATAGTGTTTAAAATTGACCTCCAGACGTGGTGGCTACGCCGTTACGCCATTTTGGAGAGAATTGATTAATAAGTACTTGCTTAACTTAAGTTTTTATCTATGCTAATATATATGTATGAAATTTATTTTGAAATCGTTATTACCCATGTATATAGAAAACATGAATCTATAGACTTTGGAAGATAGTTTATCTGATAACAATAGTCTATTCCCAAAAACAAAACCAATTCTTATCTAAATTGTGATTTCCAGATGGTTTCTTAAAGTTCTCCACAAACGAAACAATTAAGAGTATTTATTCTAACACCAAGGACTTTCTTTATGAAATATAAGTGAACCTTTTTTATGCTGACATTCTTTCCAATACCTATTACTTCGCTACCGTAATTGGAGAAACAAGTGTGTCAAACATTTTCAACTGTAAATCAATCAGTAATTGTGTATTAATTATTTCTTAGAGTAGACACGATACAACGCTTTTTGATATTGTTAAGTCAGCCTTTTTGTCGCCGTATTGAAACAGTCTGTATATTGGTACATGACACGTAGATATCAATATGTGTCCGTGTACTCTAGTTTTTCGCCGTCTAACACAAAAAGTTTAAATGAGGTTTAAATTTTCTTTTGAAGAAAATAACGTTGGTTTAAGAAATTATTTATGGATACCATACTTTAATGTCGTTTTAACATGGGTGGGCATTATATTCATGAATATTTTGCCCCGAGCGATAATTGAGTCGCCGGAGTTTACACATTGAAAATTTCCTAAAACATAGTGTTTAACCCTTATAATTCTGTGAAATAACCGTTGCGATTTTTAAAACAGCAAAAACAGTTACAGAAACCCATCTAGACCTCAAAACGTATCTAGGCTGGAAAGCGTAGGGTTATGCAAAACATAGTACCAAAGGAATCGCGGTTCTGTAGAATATTGATAAAAAAAAACAAAATGAAACACTAAATTATATTTATATTATATTTTATTTGAAATCTCAATCGATTTAATTAGAAATCATTTGGGCAGAGAAAACATTGTCCCCTCTCCATGACGATACGCTAGGAGGACGCCATCTTGTTTACATTGGATACTGAAAGTAGTCCGCTCAGAGGAAATATCGATATATAAATTATCTGAGAGGACGCCATTTAAGTGTTTTTATCCAATCAAAGCACTTAATATAAATAAATTACAGCATGAATAGAATTATAATTGATTAAACAGTATAACATATACAATACTTCAAGAGAGAACATTGGAATCTTCCAGAAATATTTCAAGGTCATAAATAAATAGTGCAAATAAGAAAGGGGACATAGTTTTGCCTTGACGTACACCAATTTCACAAACGAAAAAAATCTGAATTTATAGCATCCTTTAAAACACATAATTTAAGCTTTTCATACATGTTGTTACATGTAATTACATTACAACAATTATCCAAATATCCTAACATTATCCCTGATATAAAATATGATCAACAACTTCTTCATTAAGATTAAAACTATTTTAAGGCTCAACGAAAGAGGTGTCGCTATCACATCAATTAATTTCTTGAACATTTTCATAACATTGATCTAGAGGCACATCTATATTTGCTTTTTGTTTTGTACGACGTAATATATCCCAAAATTTTTGGGGTAGTTTTAGACGCGCTTCTGATCTCTCTAGTCAAACAAATATGCAATATTGAGTGCGCTTTTGAATTCGCGGGATTAAGGGATCATTTGTTGTCGATTTATCTTATTTATTTTTCTATAATAAATAAGATAATTCTATTTATCTTATTATATTTTCCTAGCTAGCCCCGTGAAAGCGTTTCTTTTTGCCTTTCATTCTTCATTAAACCACGGTTTGTTTGACTTCGCCTCCGCTGACCGGTTCGATTAATGTTATTAATGTTCTGAATACTTTAATTGCTGGTTTGTTTTTTTTAAATCTCTCCAATATCATATCATATCATATCACTATTGAATGAATCGAGTTTTCGGTTATAACTTCGCCTTGACGGTCCTTATTGTCAAGCGTGTCTAATGAGATATTAGGATTTAAAAATCGTGGTTCAGGCAAAATTGATTCTACGTACTCATTTACTTTAATGTACGTACTCATTCAGTTTAAATGGTATTCAATGCACGTGGTTTAAAGCGCGGCTGTGTGTAAAATCATGAGCTCTATCTAGAATCTAAACGTTTGAAAATTCTAAATTCTACATGAAGTGGACTATGAATAGATGAAAAAAATGGGGAAATGATTAACTTCAAATTCTGGAATATATTTGAATAAGTTTTAGGAGGCTATAAAATAATCAATCAAAAATACGTCACTATAAAGACAATCACCTTTTGTATCGTTTCCCATTCCCAATGTACACATTGTTTTTTTTTCCAGCAGACGTCTAACAGTAAATGACCATACATACCGGGTTTCACTGTACAAGAACTCATTGTCTAGTGTTACAACAGCCTTTGGCAAGTTTTTCATAGTCATACATAAAATAAATCAATCCGGTTTCATTTTCTAAATCAAACAACTAAGTATTTTTATTTTCATTCTTTATGACACTATGTCTCCTGTCCCAAGTTGGGAATTGTGCACATCTTGGTTTAAGACATCGACTTTCGTTCACACTCAATTCATCTTGTTGCATTCTGCACATATTATCAAACTATACGACCTTCCCTTTACAAAACGTTTATCCCTAACTCCTTATGCCCTCTTATTTTGATCCCTTAGTTCCTTAATTATTGCTACCAATTGTCTGCCCCTGTCACTTATTTCTTGTGGATATTGCTGGAATTTTGAAATGCTTACGGCCTAATTCGGTTTTTGCGGCCTTTAAAACTTTCTCTTTACCTTGTGGTACACAAATTTACAATAATTGGAGGACAGCCTCTATCCTGACGCTGTTTTACTCTGTGCACATTATGAAGCGGAATGTGATCTTCAATTTTAAGCTCATTCTTTATAAAATTGCTCAAGACCGATTCAGTGTCTGTCTTGCTTTATGTTTAAATCAGGTTTAACCTATGGAAAACTCTCAAAAATTAAGTTATATTCATAGCCAAAGTTTGATGAGCCAAAAAATATTCATGTATTTTTTTGTCATTTCGTCGAGTTCATTTTTTGCCCTTTGATGAATTAAGATATCAGTTAACAGAAGCCTCCTTGCCATTAACAATTGGTAACTATAAGCGAACGTAATACACACAAGATAGGTCCAAAATGTAATAGATTAATTTATCATCATTAATAAATAATTATGTAATAAAATAAGATCACGTATCTTAGCTCTATTGTTTTATTGATTTTGATTGTGACTACATTCATTCAAAATTTTTATATATACTTACCCTAAACATTAAGTAGACTTTAGGGACCATCCCTCATTGGTTCGTAAAAACTTGGAATCGATCATGCACAGATGGTAAAAGTATTAAAAGTGTCATGTTATTTGTATTTTTTTAATTTTATAAAATTAAAAATATTCACTATAGACTTGAATAATTATGCCATTTCATTAATGGTTAAAAGACAAATTAATGTATATGATATTCAGGTAAGTTTAAATATATATTCAAGATACAAAACAAACTATTATAGATCTTTTTCATGTTATGACCATGATTCACTATTAAATGTTTGCAAGATATTGTCCATGTGTTACTGTAACGAATAGGACTACATAAAATGTGTTTCCCTTCTATTTATCTTTGTTGATGACGATAAAGTTTGTTTTTATTAAGGGTGAAGGGTAATTTTCGTGTTTCATGTCACGTTTAGGAGAAAAATCGTGACTCGAATGTATAAATAGTTCAACAAATCGATGAAATTGATAATAAATGTAATTCATCTGACATTTTAAAGTAGATTGTTTAACAAATGTTTTACGCTACTTTAAAGCTTCAATTAGCTATTGAGATATAAAACAAGAGTACCCAATCGCAACAGTAAAACTAGCTATCTTCATGAACTAAGGCCACATTCGAGCATTTCTTTCACCGAGTATAGCTGCAACTCGACATAACGGCACCCAAATAGTAGATAGAAATCAATACTTGGACTCCCCGGCCATCAAGCCTCGTCAGTCGTACTTCATACAGTAGCGAAGTTTTAAGCGTCTGTTAATACATGCTGAAGAGAGTAGTTTTTGTGTTTCAAATTGTCTGTTTTTGTCAGTATCTTCCCACAGTTCATACATAGCTTCCACAATTCTTTATTAATTTTCTCCCATCGATTTACTCGACACATGTTTACTCTTTTGTAATGCCTTCATTTTATTTTAATTACTCTTAAAACTAAATCGTTATAAATTTCACACTAATACTATGTAAGTCACAGTTTATATACATCTGTTACCAAATCTGTAATAAAGTATAGTTTTGTATATCAAATATAAATGTAATAGATGTTTGATTTCAGTGGAATAAAGCTGGGGCTAAAATGGACCACAATGCGAACTGTAAGAAGTGTTATAATACTAGGAATTGTGGCTTGTCTCTTTGTCTTTAAATCTTATTTTGATCACGGTAAGTAATTAATTGGTTTCCGCAAATTGGATATTTAACCTTATCCTTATATTGGAATAAAAATATGTTCTAGTATAGTTAAATCTATTATTAGGATATGCAAGATGCAAATTAATTCAAGCTAAGTCACTGTTTAAAGCAAGTCGTTACAAGTGTACAATAAGGTACAAATCATTAAACAACTGTGTTATTTGGTTTTGTACTCGATAGAAATAAAATTTTATCTGCTGATTTATAAAATTTAACAACTTTTCAAAATAATATCTGAATATTTTGATTGCTTGTTTCAATGACAGTTTTTAGCAATATCGTTGCATTCAGCTTACATAAAATTTATGTTTCAAATATGGATTAAGTCTAACAGCACTATTTTAAGACATACATCTTTTAATAGGTCTTTTTAAAAACTGTATTGACTGTATTGTATTGTATTTTCAAGTACTTAGTATGGCCGCTTGTTGGAAGTTTAACCATCTAAATGACATCAATACTGTGTTGTTTACTCAAAACTCTTAGGAAATGAAATTATGTAACTTGGAGTGTAATATCGGTGATTCATTTACAGTATCGGTGTCTGTCTGAATTAAACTAGATTTATTAGTTTATACCACAATACAATCCCAGTTAAAACAAAACAATTTGGTACATAGTTTCCAGGTCTAGAAGCATAGTCAAGTTGTGTAAAAAGAAAAAAACACAATACAAATCCGAAAAAGTCCAAAGTTGAAAACTTCGAGTAAAGCCGTACAAAGCCAGCGGTTTATGTGCAATACGAATTAAAGTCTTTAATAAAAGCTGGACACTAAGCTAAATAAAACACTAATTTGGTCGTTGGATACTTAGAACAAATTTGCGTAAATCTAATTATAATTCAAAACAAGTACAACCACATAATTTTAACTTGAAGCCTGATGCAAAATATGTACATAATCATTTGTCTGAAAAGTTGAAATAAAACAGAATAAGTGAATTAATGAATTGGTAGATTATTGTTATACAATTCCTATTTAACATACCGCCAATGCATACTAAGAGATCAACCATACTTAATTTTAAACAATGAAGAACAGATACAAAAAACATAAAAGTATTTGCGAAAAAACAAATAAGAGAAAGAACAAACATTTGGCATGTGTATTTAGTGCCGATTTTTTAAAACAAAATTTTCGGTCATTTTTACCACACGACACAATTATGTTTCATGTGTCCCATCCCACCTTTTTTTCGTTGATTTATCGTTCGTTAACTTGCTCTCGTCCTGAATTTAACTGAAATACTGCACTGGCTAGACGTAAAGCAAACATCCAATCAATTAATCAATCAATCATATTTTTAATTTGTTAATATTGAAGTTAGATATTTTAACTTTCACAAGAAAATATTTTTCGAGGGTAATATAAAACGGATTTTAATACATAAAATGGAAAAAGCATGGCAATTTAATGATTTATTATAACCACCAATTTTTATATATATCTGATATGCACTATACTACGTTTTTAACGAGTTTACTTGTATTTATAGCACAGTCTTCCAAGTTAGACAAATAAATACACTTTTGAACTCGATGATTGAGAAAGTGTATTTGTCTAACGAGGAAGGTGGTACTATAAATTAATTGTAACATAAATAAGCCCCTAGATCTCGCCCATTAATAATTGATGATAAACAAAGTGGTCATTATGGTGAGATCGATATTCAACCAATCAAAGGAAAAGCTGATATTCTATGCTCGTGTTATCGTTTTGCAGTACAAATAAAAATAAAATTTGACATAACTTAAGTGGAGTTTTACTGTGCATTATTGGTTCTAATTGTAGTTTGCTATTGCATAGCTGTTTTTCCCTTGCATTTATCAGGCAAACGTGACTATTCGTGCAATAATATCAAAGTTTTTGAAGCATACATACTTATGGCCTCTTGTTTTTTCTTACAAAAGATAAATGGATTAATGTTACAACATCCTTAAAACCACAAGTGCGTTCCAAACGAGTGGTTTATAATGATTACGAGTAAGGTGTGGTATATATGTTGTAAAACATAATTCAATCAAATAGAATTTGAAATGGCCGTGACATTATTGTTGTCACGTTCCAAACAGTTCCATGAGTAGTTGAATGACAGCAAGAGGCTGGCTTACACTATACCTACCTACCTATCCTCGTGCCTAGTGGCACATAAGGCTTAAACCAGTCTTCTCCATTTAGGTCGGTACATCGCAATTTTCTCCATTTCTTTCCATGTTGTCCCCATCGTTTTTACTCCACATGTATCGTCTCCAGTTTTCTCTAGGTCGTCCAATGCTTCTTTTCCCCGCTGCTGGTGTCCATTTTAAAGCTATTTTTGTTATCGAATTTTGGTCTTTTCATATAACTTGGCCTTACCTTTTAAATTTCTCTGTTTGACTATAAATAACTTAAACGTTAGTTGATTATACCAATGCTAAGCACCGCCTACTTCAATGTATTCGGTGACGTAAAACCGTGCAATAACAAAAAATGTCGTATGTTAAGGAATGGTTTTGCACAAAACACAGAATAAGTGTGGTTAATCCATATACAGATCAAAGAAAAAATCTCGTATTATGTTACAAATAGCTATGGTACAACCACCCAACTTTAAAATTATCTCATACTGTCCTCTTGTCCTTCCAAATACTAAATGAACAAAATATATCGTCTAGACTGACCGTCCAGCATGTGATCGTCCGACAATAACAATGTTATGTTCATTTCAAATTATATTGATTGAATTATGTTACATAACATATATACCACGCCTTTTATCAGTTAACCTATTTAAAAAACTCGACTGACGTCTCATATGTCTTAATATGTTAACTGGTAAAAGGAGTGGAATATATAATACTTATTTTTACTTCAGCTTCAGTAGCCGATATTAGAATGCAATTGACAAATTATATCTAACATTTAATCTGCTTATTTGTTAAAAATATGCAATTAAGTACAAAGGAACCATAACTATTTTTCAGCTGCCTGGGTCATAAAATCCGACAGTAGAAGAAAATATGCAGGTCTACCAGGTAAATACGTTTTTCAACAATTATATCTTCTTTAACAAAGTAATTATTAAAGGATTGAGTGAACCGACCACGTTGAAACGTCATTTCATACGCACTTTTGTCAGCAATCACAAATGTATATTTAACAGTTAAAGTTTTTTATAAGTTAAAAATGCAATCAGCTGATCGTCGTTAGTAATGACGCAATCGGGTTTATTTTGCTAGTATGCCTGTTAATTTTTGGAGTTAAAACTGCAAACAGTACTTTGATTTTATCAACCGCCACAATGAATGTGGCTCTGTTGGAATGCCTCTGCTTACTGTTGACTGGATGAGATAATAATCCAATGAGAGGGAATAATCTGCCAAACCCCACGTTCTCGTAATTTTTAATTTACTCGGCATTAAGAGATACTTTCTTATGACGAACCACATTTTAAATGCCTCTTATTTTATAGTTAATATTTATTTATTTTGCATCCCTCGAAAATACATTTTACTGTATAAAAATAAAGCCACTATGAAGATATTGATTTATTATTTTGCTAACTATTTTGCTTTTGTTAGTTATTTGCCGAAATAAAGTCACTCGGAAGTAGAATCCTACGTAAACAAACTGGTACCCTTTTTCTGATGTAAAAACTAGATTAAATAGAAATCGTTTTCTTCTTTTTCCTAAACAAAATTCTAGTTTTTGCTCTTTAAGTCAAGAGTATGTATATTCCCTTTAACATTATTTAACGTAAAAATCATTATTAGAAAGCATTAAAATGAAGCCAGCACTATCAAACAATTTGGAGTTTCCTCAGAGTTCCTGCATAGTTAATGCTTTCTAAAGCGAGTAAAAGGCATATTAATGTGTTAATAGCATGGTCATTTTTACAATAATAAATCTATTTTACTGTCATAAAACAAATATAGTTTATAAGACTAAAGCTGTGATGCAATTCAACACAGTACGGTAAAATATTTTGTTGGGTTTTTTTCCAACTATAACGTTGTACTTAAGCATTGATTATTACAGAGATTGATAATCGGAAGCATCCATCCCCGATTGTCATTTTGACATACATGAGGAGTGGATCATCTTTTGTCGGTGATATTCTCCAACAAAGCAAGGATGTGTTTTACTTGTTTGAACCATTGAGACTTCCACAGTTTGCCATTAGAGAAAACAAAACATACTACAGTCTGAATGGGGATGCCAGGTATCGAGTGTTAAATATTATTGAAGTCTGATAATTTTTTGTTCAGAGGCTGATTTTAATGAAACATTTAATTGCCTTGTAACGTAGTACATATTCAAATGTGAAAATCTGCCCTTGCATGGAGTGTTTTCTCCTACGAAATAAGTTACGTTCTATAAAACGTTTCAGTATATAAAAGTGTATCGTTAGCAAGTATTTCGGATGAATTTTTGCCGATTATTTCCATTTGAAATAAAAATATTATAGGGACTTGATAATAGTATAAAAATATACAATGTAAAACATAAGTTCCTTGACTTTCGTCATTTTCACTTTTTCTGCGGTAAACCATTGTTTTGGATTTCATAAAATTGATCAGCTATATATTTTCTAAAACCAAAAATATTACGAAAAAAATACTATCGATTTTATTAAACGAATATACATGTATAACTATGTAAACTCTTGGTGATCATTGTCTTTTAAAATACAACAAGCATAATACACCTGAGAACAAAATGGGAGATAAATGCCAGTTTAGATCTAAAAAAGTATTGGCAGACCAAAGAAAAACAATATAAATTTATTCTGAGAACAAATGTTAAAACCTTTCCCACTATTGTCTTAAGAGCATATATGCGATGTTATGGACTGTTGTTTCTATTGCTAAGCACAAAATGTCACTTCCTGTCATAAAAAATTAGTTTTTTAATTACAGAATGTGGTCCCGAGTTAAAACAATATATGATTGATAAGGACAAAATGTACCAAAAGAAGGTCTCGATGAGGAAATATTTTACCCATTTATTGTCTAATTAAATCATACGGTTTTTGAGATATTGTGCCCTTTGACCTTGACTTTTGACCTTTGAATTTGACGTTTTTAAATGTAATGTATCTTACATAGGATCAATGGTAGTAGTCCCAAGTCTCTAGGACTTACGGTTTTTAAGGAACAAATGTTTACTAGTTACAACACTTTTCGGGTCAAAACGCGTAGACAGCAAGTCATGTTCACAAAAATCTTTTGAGGGTTAAATCAATGTAGTGAGAAAGAACAGCAAGTCTATTGAACAAAAATCTTTTTTGCGTATTAAATCATTGTAGTGGAAAAGGCCTTAAATATGGCTGCATTAGAAAGGACTTAATGTCTAACACTTCCATATTTGTGTAAACTTTTTCAGTTAAAAATATACTATTCGTGTTGATTGATTATCATTTCCGAAATGGGTGGTAGCGAAAAATA